>CM060097.1:8641234-9381595 GCA_030522485.1 Stenchaetothrips biformis | reverse complement strand
GAGAGAGATTACCGAGCCCCAGGCGAGCAAGTAAAGTCAAGTGTGTGGGGAGCTTGGCAGCAGACACCGGCCCAACCCTTTTGTTGTCGGCTCTTGCTTTTTTTTACTTCTGCGGTGCTTGGTGCGTGAGTGTGTCACTGTGTTCTGGCGGTTTGTGCTGCTCTAAAATAGCCAACTGATTGGTGTCACATCAAGGACAGGGGAGGGAAACAGCCCGCAGCTGAAGTGGGAGACTTCAACGCACGAGTAGGAGGCGGTGTGATGCTGCCTGCTCAGCCGGCTTTCAAACTGTGCACGTGAACCGCACGGGGGGCTCCTTCCAGCAGGACCACGATGCCGTGGTGCCTGGCTAATTCGGGACACTTTGAATATCAGCTTCCATTTGGGACGCCGAGGGGCGGGCCGGGGCCTTGCGTTCGCGGTGCCGTATTCCCGTGGGACGGCCGGCGCAGTAACTCTTTTCGCCGGTCCGGCCCCTCGTCCCGGCCTCTGGGCCGTGACTTAATTTCCCCCGAAACACGAATCGCGCGGCGGCGCGCGCCTGCGGCCTCGGCCAGCACGGCCGCGCGCGTGCGCCAGCATTGTCCGGACCAAAATAAATTTGGAGCGCCGCGGCGCGGGGGGGGACGTTCGACCCGGCTGTCGTCTGCTAGTTCTCACTCGTATGGCCGGAAACCGGCGGGCCGCCGACACCGTGGGGCGCTTATAATCAGGGTGTTACGCTTATTGATGGACGACACTGCCGCGTGGGCGCCGCTATACGGCCCGTAATCACGGCGGACAATGCAGCCGATACCGCGCCACTTTTGCTACCGTTTTCTTGTCGAGTGTTCGCTCCGCGCGACTTACGCGGCCGCGGCTGCATTGGTACCATTGTTGCGAGCACCCATAACAGTCGCCATTTGTCGGAGAGGGTGTCCCGTAAGATGCGCGATGGATGGGCGGGTGGCCCTGACGGATGCCTGGCAGGCATGGCCCGCCGTGGGGAGAGGCAACCCCGCAGCTGCCCGTGTGTGAACAGATGTCACCACTTTCGCTATACCTGAAAAACCCTTTGGGCGAGCCCCGGGTGTTTACCGGAGGCAAACACTTGGGAACAAATTTGCATTCTCGTTTGGCGGGAGTGCTGCGAATCTGGACCTCGCCCCCTTGGTCCTTTTTGAAGCCGTCTCTGGATCCGTCCTTGCCTTGCTGTCTGCTGGCGCGCTGGCGCCGGCGGGGCGTGGAGGACCCCCGCGGAGCCCTGCAATCCCGGCCGGCCGGATTGAGTTCGTCGTCCTTCCGTGTGGTAGTGCCGTTGGAGGGCCGCTCTTGCTGCCGGTCGTGCCTCTGTCGCCCATTGTTAAGCAAATCCCCCCTCCCCCTCACCGCACCACCACGCGCGCCCTGCACCCCCTGCCAGACCAGTGTCGTGATCGGCGATACACGTCAAATCGACGTTATCGGTGGACCAGCCCTTGTTACGGCAAGCGCTGCCCTCATCCACCGTATTTGCATGACTAGTGCATTACTTGTGATGCACTCGGCGATAGACGCGTTGTGCAGTGTTGTTTGGGGCTTCCCTGGGCTGCCGCGCCTCGCGCCAGCCGCACCTCCACGCACACGCGCGTGGTATGGGCCGCCGCCGCGCAGGCGCCGCCGGGGCCGTATTTTTTATCATTTATGGAATTATAGGGAATGATTAATAGACGAGTTGGCTGATTGATTTATCGGGTGAGGCTCGAACTCGTCTTGGCACGGCGCCGTGAAGTATGAGCTGGGCCGCGGCAACCTCAGGCAGTGCGGCGCGCGTCCATAGGCGGCCAGAAAAAGCTCAGTGGACCTGGAATCTCCCCTTCGCTCGTCGCTTTCCAGGCTGTCTCCCGCCGCATTCTAGTTTATTAAACGCTCTACTTAACGCGCACGAGAATTAAATAAAAGCGCGATGTAAAGTAAAAAATAAATGGCACAAGTTTGCTGGCGTTTTCCCTTAAAAGATTTATTCGGAAATTAAAAACAACAAAAGAGCCGGACTCGTGTTTCGGACACGTGCGTGACCCAACCGATTTGGACTTGGTGCACCTGTACGTTTGTCTGTCTCTCAGAGTCATTTTCATGAGTGTGTGTGTGTGTGTTTGTGTATTTCGTGTCCATGCTGGGTCACAAGGATTTATTACTGGTTGCGGCATTAACCTGTAGCGCTACGCGCAGCTTCAATCCAGTAATCGCGGGATAATTACCGGCAAACGTATAGCACACGAGTATTATCGCTTTAGCCGTTCCACCTTCCCTTCATTTTCTTCTTTTCCCCCCCTTTTTTTGCCTTCTCCTCCCTGGCGACCATTGCCGTGATAAGTGCCAACGCTCGCCGCGCAATTAGTTTATTATATTTTTTCAGCGGCACTCTTCATTGTATTTATGCGTCTGTGACGATGGAGTTATTAAAGCCAATCCCAATCAAGTGAGGCGCGCGGCGCCACACGGATGGCGTGGATCCGCATTCGGTAATTACATCGGATTGCCTTTGACGAGCGGTGTAAGGTGCGCGGCAGGTGAAGCACTGCGTGAGTCGACGCTGTGAGTGCGAGAGAGATGGCGGAGGACTAAGGGCCTTACCGTCACACCTGCCTCCCCAATTTTGGACGCCGTGTAGTTTATGTCCACGGCCGCAGCCTGGTATATGTAAATCGAGAGTCTCGAAATTCATCGCTTTGTTTCTCTGCGAGTTATGTTTCCGATTCCTCGCGCCTTTTCCGTTCAAATTGATGGCTGAGTGTGTGATGACGGCCTATCACTTTTTGGCATAGGCCGCGTCCACAATAAGAAGAATGTTCCAAAAAATGAAACGCAACAACATGAAAGCGAAGCGGTTTACTTGCCGCCTTGTTTTGGCAAGGCTGGCTTCCTTTTTGCTCTCGGCGGGGCGGGGCGGGGCACGCCGATTCGGACATGTGTTCGAACACCAAGTGCTCTGATTTACGCCCCCGTCGTAATGGTATTGGCGTCATAAACCGTCCACCCTCAAACCGGACCCTAGGCGGGCCATCCTCCGATGTTGCAGCAGCAACAACAACAACCACAACAACAAAAAAAAGGAAAAGAGGTCGAGCAACATTTTTCGAGTTAGCACCTTTATCTTGGATCGGCTTCACCGCGCGAGTGTTGGTTTTGAAGCGATTCCGGGTGAACTCTGATCAGGCGGCTACGGGCCGGGCATCGAGTAGTCCGCCACGGAGGAACCTGATGCCGCCGCGGCGTTCGTGCTGATAAAACGTCAATGCTCATATAGTCCTTCGAAGACTTAATGTTCATCGGACCTGAACCGCCTTCAGTGGCCTCCGTTTGAAATTCGGAGTCGAGCAGGCGGTCCCGGGACCCGGGCGTGTCCGATTCACGAGACGATCACGAGCGACTGCCTTGGCGCCACTGTGTGTGTGTGTGTGTGTGTGTGTGTGTGTGTGTGCATATGTGCCAGTGTGAGTTTCTTTCGGCCAGTCGTGGGGCCCACCTGAATATTCTCCGTGTCCCTTCTTCTTTTCTTCTTTCTCTTCCACATTCGTGCGGAGGACTCCAATAATAATCTTTATGTTCCCGGTTGATGAGCATGTTGTGTTCGATTGCTGGAGACACTGTGATGCCACCAGGACGAAAACCGCCCGGCGTCGTGAAATGTTTCGGCCGTAAAGAGTTTATTTACCTTGTTCGTCCTCTTTGTTCGAGACGGGCGCGCGTATGTGTGTGCTTGTGTGCGTGTGTGTGTGAGAGAGAACCGTTTGGGAATGCAGTGGCCCACACCGTAAATTCGCTTGCTGTGTACTCTATAAAACATTCCTCTTTTAGAGAAGGCCCAACGTTTTGCCAGTGCACGGAGGGTATGCGCTAACATGCGAGCACGATAGGTTGCCTACCGACAAGGCGCTCCTCTTGGCATAGATTTTTTTTTGGTCTCGTTATTTCTATCAAGCGGCACACCTTCGGTGTCTGGCCCACTGTGCGACCCACCCAGCAGGAGCCGCGGTACCGCTGCCGTGTCCGATGACAGCAATAATGCTTCCTGCTCAGAGACAATGGCCCCGTATTTCATATCGCCGTGGGATGAGTGGCACGCCGTGCCCACTTTCGCACGTGTCTTGTATAAGCGCACAGGTGTATTACCTGCCGATATGCATAATCATGTCGCTTTCTCCGTCGGATAGGAAAGCTCGTTGTTTTCCGCGGCGAGCGCGGCGAGTTCGGTGCGGGCAAGTGTTGAAGCACCATAATTAGGCAAACGCTTTACTGCGCCTGTAAATCAAGGTAAGGGCGCCTGGAGACTGAACCGAGCCCCGTCTCTCTCGCACTCGCACGGGACGCCCCATTGGGTGCGAGAGAGACAGAGCGACGCGCCTTGCCGGTGGTCAAGCGCTGGCAGGGCTGCGCTGGGCGGCCAAGGGTTTTCCTTTAGGCACACTGCCGCCAATAGCCCAAGCGTTATTTGAACCGGTTGATTCCAGGGAAAGAAACGGCCTCGAGCCGCTCGACTTTTCCGCCAAAAAATGGGACCTTTCCCACACTGCAGCGCGAAATACACCGTTCGGCGCGCGTGACGTCGCCGACGACGTGCACCCCGTGTCCTCTGTGCGACCCGGGCCGCCCGGCCGCGGCCTCCACGCCGTGCCGCGCTGCTCCGCTAAGTGGGGCGGCCCCAGGATCACGTCGTGGCGAACGTGAGGTGCTTGCGCAGAGACGTCGCCACGGTTTTTTTCATTTCTCTTTGTTTTTTGGTCTCATCCGCGCCGCGGCCTGCATCTCGTATGGGGAGGGCGGTGCATAGATGTGTAACGGGCTGGACCGCCGGACCGCGGCGGCACTCTCGGGGAATGCCAAGTCATCCGTGGCGGCGGCCCGCTGGCTGCCCCGTGGTAGGCAAACCAGGCCCGGGGCCGGAAGTGGACCCCAAAGCCACCTGCTCCACTACTTCTTCAATTTCTGCCCGAACGGCTGCTCCGATTGTGGTCGGCGGAAAAATCCTCGGGCGCATATTTGGTGCCCCACATTCGGCGGCCGCCCTTTCTCCGAGTGGAAGTGAGACTGCAGCAAGCTCCGTCTGGTGAGTGGGAGTGAGACAGCGCCCCGGCTCGGCAGGGGGGCCATCGAGTGGTGCGGTTTTTCGGCAATTTTCTATCTGTGTGTTTTGGCTTTCGGCAGCGCCGTGCTCCGGGCACGCCTGACATACTGCGCTCTGCGGTCGTATCCCATTATAACGCGTCCCTGACTCCGTGCGCGTGTGTGTGTGTGGCGGAAGTGGGTGTATCTATCGACTGGATTGGAAATGAAGTAGGTACACTCGCAATGCATTCGTGCGTCCGCCGGCCTCGCTAAGCCCATTAGGACTAGCTGTGAGTCACTCAAACGCATAGCATTGCAGGGCGGCAAAAATGGGTGAATGCAATGATTCCCTGGTTGCTCTGCGGATCGTGACGCAGTAGTTTTTATCCTTTTCAATAGCAGATCTGTTTTCGCAGTGTGTGCGTGGTGGCTTGACTCCCTGGAGACCGTCCAGGACCACCGAACGCAGGCGTGGTGAATCATAGTCACACTACACACACTCTGCAGAGCGACATGTCCGTTTTACGCCATTTCGTCTCTTTTCATCAAGTACACCGCACTGGCATTGGGACGAAAGTGCATCGGGTATCAAGTCCTCCTCTCTCCGAACACGCGATTGGTCATTTGAGATGGCGGAGGAGAAAACACACACAACACCGCCACGGGCTTGTCCACGCACACCTCGCATGGAATGCGTTGGCCTACCCTGGCCGCAAATGCGCGCGCGTCTAAGACTTTTCCAAAACCGAAAACAGCGGAAGTGGCGGTGGTGCCGTGACTTGAGTCCACTTCCAGTCTGGTCACTGCTCTGAAGTAATGAGGCGTTTACAGAAATTCCTGCGTCGGGACGGTACCGTCTGGTAATGCGGTCCAATTTGGAGTGCAGTCCCCATAGAGCCACGGAGTCGAGCCACAGCCTAGGCCCCGCACCGCCGCACCGCCCAGGCCCACGGCCCCAGCGACGGGCCGCGGGGCACTTTGGGCGTGACTCACCACAACGCAGGGGCGCCACGGGCACTGTGGGGCTGGGGCCCGGGGCCCCCGAGGGGGCGTGTTTGGGCACCCACGCCACGTCTCACGCAGCGGGGCGGGCTGGACGTGTCGGGGCTCCTGTCTGTCTGCCGCGAGTAGCGGCGGGACGGGTACAGCTGCGAGGGCCCCGGGTCTCACACTCCTTGCACTGATTGTATCGCACTTGCACTTTCACACTGAGGTCTCACACTTGGAATCTTTGTTCAAGAGTCTCACTCTCGCAATCCCGAAAGCTTTGTCTCAAAATTATGGAGCACGTTCCGCAAATTCAAGTTGACCTGGAAATGAAATCGGTGCATCGTTCCTGAGGATCGCGATGACAGGACGGGCTGTGACTTCCCCGGCCGGACTAGCACGCACGCTCAGCACTCAGTGCCTGGAAGCCTGGGGATGGGCCACTCCAGCTCCATTCATGAACAGGCGGTGCGCCTCCGTGACTCACCTCCGCATCATCTCGTTGAAACAACTACTCGTCGGTTTTAGGGCCGGATTCGTCCGGTCTGCCTCGAAAATTAAAATTTGTCGGTGCGGCCCGGGGTTGGTGGGAATCGAAGGAGTACCGACCGAGCGCTCGGTGCACTTACTGGTGACGCCCCCGGCTCGGCGCGCGTGTGTGTGTGTGCGTACGCGCTCTCACATGCTGCTGTAAACTGGTCCAGCTCATTTTCTGGATGCCTGGAACAATATTTACATTCCATTGAAAGGAAGACGGACGATAGGCATTACGGCACAGGCTTGCATGACTCAGATGATTTTTGAAAAATGCTTGTCACATAGGAGTGTCTTAGAGGAGGGTGATCGGTAGATGACAAAAGATTCGCTGTTGGTATATTGAACAGGCCCCTTGCGAAAAGCACAGATAATGATGCTTCTTTTTTATACCCCTTTTCCATTGGGTCCTCGCAACCAATCTCTTCCTTTGGTCATATCTTGCATCTTCCTGCTGACCACCCATGACGATATGTGTTCCAGCCACCATCCGTTGTGTGCGTCTCCGTGTGTGTGTGTGTGTGTGTGTGTGTGCGCGGGCGGGCGGGCCCACCTCGCGTTTTTTTTCCGCTCACGCAGCCTTTGCCAAGGGTCCATGGAGGCTGCGTGAGCGTAGTGTTTTGAAAAAGTTAAATATTTCGGATGGGAAAAATGAATGTGTAGCCTCCTGAGTGTTGCGACAAATCTGGGTCGGACAAAACATCATCGAACAAAATGTGATCGGACAAACCATATTCACCCGAGTTGCTGCGCTATTATTGGCTGGTGATTAGCAGTCGGTCACGTGGCCTTACCACACTGGCCCGAGGGGCCCAGTCCGCCCGTTCGTAATTGGTCCAATTTTTATATACCGATAACCGCTATGCAAGTGAGCCAATGTTCATGACTTGATTATGAATTACATGTTTACTCTGCGGGAATGTAAATTATTTCGTGTCTGATAGAGCGCGGCGTCGCACCGCACCTAGAATGGCTAAGCGACCGCTCGTGCTCCGGTCGTTGACTTACGCGCGCAGCCTTTTCGAAACAAACCCAGCCAGCACGAAACATACTGTTCTCAGGGCACGTCGTGAAAATGCAGCTCCGACATTGGTGCTTCTCCCGGCCAATCACGCGTAATGACGGTACCAGACTCCTTATCGCGACCGGAAGAGTACCAGACGTTGGTACGCAGCCCCAAATCGCAGCCAGACTGCTCTCGCGCAAAACACACACGGCCTGATTACATGTCATTAATTCCACTAAAGTTATCAATAGCGTAGCAAGATTCTGACCTCGCACTCGTTTTCTCTTCGCGGGTCAAGGCAGCGGCGTTGGTCTGTCTGACGGAACGTTCGCTTTTGGCGTAACGTTTCCACCTGGCGTCTCATAAGACCCTATCCCTTTTCATCGACTGCTGACAAATCCACCGGCCCGTTGGGTGCTGCATTTACCAGTGCGGCGCGGCTCGCTGGATTGACGGAAGTGAAATTTAAAATATGTCGCCGCGGGACAACATTACGGTGCAGGATGGAGTCCTTTGGTTTTTATTCAGTCGCCGACATGACGCAAATTGGCTGGACGACACATCCGCCGTCGGCTCATTTTGAACAGAGCTGCGTCTCCGGCGGTGCGGCCCATGGGTGCGAGGGAGCGAGGCGACACCGTTCGACCTTCAGACGCACCCTGTCGCCTTGTCAGCCCGTAATGAATGTAAGGGGGCATCGCGCACATCGCGCGCATCGTACCCGCGTTTGAGAAACGGCCCGTGATTTGTCCGCCGCGGAGCCTCGCAAAGTGTTTGTGTCCCTGGCTAGCGTTACCACCACCTAGCGTGTCAAAAAAAAAATATCTTCCTTTTTCAGGATGTTTTTTAGCCAGGTAAGCGCAGTTAATTTGCATGCAACATCAAAAATGTGCATGCTGCGTTCCTTGCGCTGTTTTTCGGGTTGTGACTAATGTCCACCTCACAGGCCTCGTGTGTGCGGTGCCTAGGAGTGTACGGACTGCGGCGGCGCTCGCGTCTCTTTTTCGACCGGTTATTTGTCAGTCTCGTGCGATTCCAACGTGCAAACCTGCATCGTTCGTTGTTACATCCACGGCAGAGTAGTGATTACGGTAATGCGTGACATTAGGATCGCACATGCAGCAGGGCCCGCTCCACCACCAACACATGAACGCGCTGGAAATGGTCCATCAGCAGCGAGTTGAAATGCGGTCAGGGTATCATTTAGGCTGAGGTATGTCGTCATCGGATCAAGCAGCCCTGTCCTGTGTTTCGAAAAGTCGGTGTATCGCGCGCGTGTGTGTGTGTGTGGTTTGTTTGGCCGGCCAGGAAAAGCCAGTGTGCGCCACCCTCATTACCGTGCTGAAGATGAAGTAGTGCGCCGTCGTCGCGAGGGGGCAAGCATGCACTCCGCGAACCGACGACGTCCTCCGCGACCCTCGCGTCGTCAAGGTTGCCGCCCTGGAAATAATTAGCGGCGAAGGTGTAAAATTTTACGAGGGGCGGAGCTAAAATGAAATCGGGATCGTAAACTGTGGCGTCGATATGTGCGCGCGTCCGGCGCGGTGACCGTTGTTTGCGAGCGCGGTGCGGTGCTCGATGCTTTCGGACGGCCTGCCGTTGGGATGCCCACGCAGGGTGGGACAACAACTATTCATACCCAACGAGCAGTGCGCCGGACATCTTCAATAATTTTTATTTCTGTAACTTCCGCTCCCCCCTGTTTAATCTGATAAGGACGTAGTACCCAGAGCAACAGAGGGGCAAAAACAAAGGACGTCGATTTTCGGAAATAAATATGGATTTGGCGGCGATACCCATCGAGGGCCTGCGAATCATTGCTCGTTGCGAGGGCTGTTTGCCTCGTCGTGCGAACGCAACGGTCCATTCCGAACAGTGCTTTGGTCGCTCGGTCTCGCTCCTCGCATGCGGTGGGCCGGAGGGTGCGAGAGAGACGGAGCCACGAAGCACTCTTCGAAATTGCGGAACCACAGGGCAACGCGCATGCCGTAATAACACGGCCCTTCGCACTGTAATTTGGAGCTGCTAAAAGCGGAAACTAGGGGGAAACGAGGAGCGAAATTTCGCGTATCTGGAAAATGATCGGAACCCTGTAAAACGTGAGGAGGACGGGTGGAATATTCATGCTATAGTTCAACCACATCCGCGCAGACGCACACATTTCTGTCTTGTTTCGCCCTTTTCTTTTCTCTGCATTTTGTTGGATGTGCTCCTGATTGACCCAGTTGTCCTGACGGTCTTCATTCCGCGCCGAAACAGCGTGTCCAATGGCTGGCCACGCGAACAAGGCGTGTTGTCAGCCTGCATCGGCCCAAGGTCAACTGCACGACAATGAATCCGTCACTTGTGACTGGACAGTGGAACACCAACTTTCTTTTTACACGGGTCACACAAGTGACCCAATTTAACCCAGGTTCGACGTGTACAACAGGTGTGGGAAGGTTCGAAATTGAAAATTGTCAATAACTTTTTTTATTCCTTGGGGGTGACTCGGTGGGTCATTGTTTGTGTTCCAGGGAGGCGTCCTTGGCGGTGGAGTCGCGTGGCGCGCGACCTTGGTCGTCACCAGGAACAATGATAATGAATGGAGGGGGCATTCAATGAGGGCCGTGCCGAAATGGAGTTACAAGGAAACGGCAATAAGCTGGCGGAAGGTCGCGTGGCACCGCACCACTGCAACAAGAAGAAGAAGGAGACTTGGCAATGGTGTTGATGATGATGGTGAAAAGAAGGAGAGAAGCACTTCGTTTCAATCCGTCTCGAGTGATAGGCAGCGCACACGAGGCTTAGCAGCAAAAAGAGCAGTGACTGAGCATCGGTACGCAAATTTGCCGCTCGCCGCCGAGTGAAGGCTCGCGTGGAGAGAGAGAGAGAGGAGAGAGAGGAGAGAGAGAGAGAGAGAGAGAGAGAGAGAGAGAGAGAGAGAGAGAGAGAGACGTGTCACCTCCCGCTGGACGGGAATGCCTGGGCCCTCGACAGTGCAATTAATTAGTGGTCCAGCCACAAGCCCCGGCCGGGCAGCGATGCGTTGGGAGACTAGAGGTGTCAGGCATTCCGAAGAGTTGCACACGTTTTCCAGGCGCAGTCTAGCGGGCTGTGCGTCGGACTTTCATCAGATAGGCCGACAGGAAAGAGCTATTACATTTCACCGTCAACCGTGTCTACACTTTATTCATTTTCTGGGCGTTTTTCTTTCACGTTTTCGCTCTCTGCAAAGCGGACGCTCTGTCGGCTCCCCCCGCGTTGAGGTCTCCCAGGGGATCACCACCGCAGCCCGGCCGCCGCGGCCGCAGCGCACCTCCGTTTGCTCTCGCCGTCCTTGTCGCGGCAAAAACTGTTGACGCCGCGCGGTGTCGATCGCCGTGTCGTCGCGGCCAGCGCAACATGACGACTGATTTATCTCCATTCCCCCCCCCCACCCGTCCCTTCATCCTCATCCCTGAATCCCGCTCTTCTCGACGTTCTTCCTCTCACCTTTCCGCGTTCCAATTTTTACGCGGGGCACGGACGCGAGACGGCACGTCGCGGCGGGCAGGCGGCGGTAGCAACAACAACAACAACATCAGTGGCAGCAACTAGCAACAACAACAACGGCAGCGGCCTGCCGGTAGAATTATGACAGGTCAGCGAACCTGGTGCACGGCACCGCGGCAGGACAATCCTTGCCGCCCCGCGACCGAGAAATGCGGGGAAATCAAACCGATAAGTCCTTCGCTGCGACGCGCCGCGCCGCGACACTAATGCCTTCCTGCCGCTTTGTTGCCGGACACCTCAGCTTCCCAGGGCTGCTTGTCGCTGCGCCATACTAGGTGAGCCGACACGAAGCGAGGGCTACTTACACACTCGCTCGCACCGCCACGCCGCGCCCCCCGCGTGCGAGAGAGACAAAGCGGGCCCACTGTGTGACACGGCCGCGGACACCGCGACGCGAGCTCCAGACGTGTCGTGGGTCCAGATCAGCGCACGCTCTCCACGTCAAGAGAGAGAGAGAGAGAGAGTCTGTGTGTCTCGTCTCAGTGTGCGCATGACGTCTGTGACTGCGGACTTCACTTTACATCGCACGCTCTCTGCGGTCTCTGCAGTGTGACGGTGGCGGCTCGGCCGGTCCGTCTTCGCAGGGCAGCAGACTCGCTCGATATTCGCAGAGCCAAATTGGCGCATCGTTAGCTTCACACAAAAACAGCAGCATCGACGACGTCGCTGGCGGCCAGTTCGTTATTCGCAGGAAACCAACGGCAGCCGACTGATCCCGGAGACTCGTTTCGTGGCTCTGTCTCTGCCGCTCTCGAGGGTTGGCCCGTCGGGGTGCGAGAGAGACGGGACATCTGCAGGACGCGGCGCCTGGCCAGTATTTTTATTTTTCGTCGAAGAAAGGCGGCAAAGATATTCAAAAAATGGTTTAGCACATTTGGTGCAGGCGGTGTGTGCGCTTCACACCCGCTCATTACGCGTCCCGGCTTTTTGCATTGTTCCTATGCATTGTTTATTGTTTATTTCGCCTCGCCATATCCTTTCGAACGTTCACCCCCCTTTCCTGCCGGTTTCCTTTTTATTTCGCATATTCGTTCCAGCTTGTTAGTGGAAATATTTACCTTTGGCGTTATTTTATTCCGATTCCCCCCGGCTTCTTGCGGCGGAACAACTCTTTACGGCCGTTGGCGCGTTGCGTGCGTTTTTTGCCGGCGCCCCGCATGCCTGCATGAGCCACGCCCCCTTAACGTGCAGTTCCCCAAATATTGACTAGCAGCGCCTCTGCATTTCTTCAGATTGAAAACCGCCTTTTCTGCCCTCGAACCGCTCGCCGTTTCCGCGAACATTATTTTGCTACTCAAGTCACGACTATGCGGGCAGTGCGTCCGTGGCAGCCGATGATGCATCCTCGTGGGGCCATTCCACTATGACGAGGAGGAGAGGATGTGTAATTTGGACGAGGCGAGCCACCGCTGGCACAACAACAACAACAACAACGGGGATTCCGAGCCGAGTGTGTGGTTTACCGCGGGGGTGTGAGATTCCGAGGCGCCGCCAGCGCAGCGACGCGCGAACGCAGCGACCGCCTCTCTCTGATCCATTTCACCGCGGATCGCGAGGACACTCGACGCGCCTTGTCTCCTCCGGTGACCTCTGCGCCCCCCCCCCCCTTTATGCAATTATCACCCCGAGACGTGACTGACCGCCGCAAACAGCGCTCCTGATTGGCTGCCGAGCGGCGAGGCGGTGCCGCCATTGGCGTTCGTGATGTCATTGCGCGGGGTGGATGAGCCGAGAAGGCTTTCAGGTGCGTCACTCGCCGGTAGCCGTTATTGTGGTTTTTTTGTAGTAGGTCTCTTTTTTTTGGTCGTGATTTGAGTACTCATGAGAAGAAAGAAAGAAAAGAAAATGTAGAAAATTAAAGTCTCCATTAATAACTTTTTTTTTTACATTTAAAATCTGATATTTTCTTAATTTATTTTTTTGGAAAAGATAAAACGTCCAGCAGTGTAGCTGCGGGGCCTTCCCCGCGGCGCAGTTCCTAATCGGCCGCGCAACGACAGCTTTGTCTATCACTGCTCCAATTACCGGCCAGACCGCAAGCACATACAGTACACTCTATTTGCATTGTGCAAAGCTTCGCCAGTCTCCCCGGCCCGCGACCGATCAGGGGGCAGTGCCCCGACGCGCGTGACCCAAACACCACCGCAGTGTTGTGGAAAGAAAAACAGCTTTCATTGGTAAAAGCAGCGACTGACTGAAATGCTCAATCAGAATACGTAGCTATCATGATACTGTAATGTGAAGAAACTGATCATCGTTCGAAGAAAAAGCTGAAAAGAAAGTTGCGACTCTGTCTGTGGTGGCAGGCTTATCGCTGGACATGGGCTTGATTTAATAAAGTTATCTAGCCAGGCGCCTCGCGGCACGCGTCGCGCCTTATCGCGTTTTATGGGCAGTGCGTTTTAAGGACCCGAGAGATGTCATAATTATACAGGACTCGTATCACCACACCTGCCGCCGGGTCCGCCTCGCGGTGGCTTCAATGGCGGGGCGTATAGATAGCGCCACATGTCCGGGCGGCCGAGGCGGCCGAGGTGGCGAACGACCACAACTATTTTATTGTTATGTGTATTGGCGGCGAAGGCTGCCGAGCACTTTTCGATTCCACAGCACCTCTCTCTTATCTTGCTTTTATTTGTCCGGAGCGCGCAGTGGATGCTGTAGCGCTGTTCCTCTCGGCCGTTTGCCGACGGAAGTTTGACACAAGGATTTCGCGTCGGCGAAGCAGCAAGAGAGAGAGAGAGAGAGAGAGAGAGAGAGAGAGAGAGAGAGAGAGAGAGAGAGAGAGAGAGAGAGAGGTGCGTTGACTTCCTTTCAGGCGCGTGGCGGGCCCATATCGAAAACCGTTGGAGCCAATCGAATGCAAATCAATTTGATAAGCATCGCGGAGAAAGAGAGAGTTGGCCCTCTCTCTCTCTCTCTCTCTCTCTCTCTCTCTCTCTCTCTCTCTCTCTCTCTCTCTCTCTCTCTCTCTCTCTCTCTCTCTCCGCGGAACGCGGATGAGACGAGGTTTCAATCAAGAAATTTTGGGCCCGCGAAGTCGTGACGCCGCCAGAGCAAATACGACCGGTCTAGGATCCCTCTAGGATCCCACGGCGCGGCCGCGGCGTGCTTCGAGATCTCGATATCGCGATACGGCGTATCGATATTACTCTCGAAGGCGGCAATCATCCGACGCACGCCACGTCGGGCGTCGTGACGGGCGTCGTGACGGGCAGGGGGAGGAGTGTCACTGTCACGAATTTTTCGGCAAGACGAGCCAACGGGACTGCACTGTTAAAATATACGAAAACCGTCGCGGAATCAACACCCCGACTTTCGCGAGCGGCGTTTGCCGAAACAATCCGAAAAAGGCGTTGCTTCCCATTTTTTTTCGGCTTCGTTTTGAGTGGCTTTTTCGAAAAGCGTTCCCCTGCTTCACCTGTCCAGCTCGTCCCGCCGGGGCCGAGACAGATGGCCGCCGCCGCAGCTGTCACCGCGGCGAGCGTCGCACCGCGTCTCCTGCCTTTTTAACCCCCTTCGTAAATTTGTTTTTTTTGCGGGCCCACGCCTTGTGTGTCATTTTCGTATTTTTAAGTTTGTCGGATCGGGACGGCTTTGGCGAGACGGACGCCGCGCGCGCTTTGTATTCCGGCCAGTCGGGCGCGTTCCATCTCACCCGCACCGGCCGGTGTGTCGTCTCCCTCGCACCCACTGCACCTCCGCGGTTGATGGGGTTTTTCGTCATTTTGACAGGCCAGGGCCCCGGAGGGGGCCGCGCTGCAGTCCGGTTGGGGTGGTCCGGCCAGCCTGTACGAATCCCTCCTACCATGCCGCGCTGCCCCGCCCTGGGGCGCTTGCGTACGTGAGTTACCCGCCCCCAGGCGCCTGGGGCCACGCTGCCGGTCTGCCAGTCTGAGGAAACTGCCTCCTCATCGTTTTTCCCACACAGACCATCTGCAAAAAAAATAAAAAAAAATGTTGAATTCAAAGTGTAATAAAAAATAATTTTCAACTGTCCCCAACCTCTTTTTTGTTTAGGGACACATCACCGTTTAGCAGCCCCCTTCCTCTCGAGCAAGGTGTGAATGTGTCGGTGCGCCCCCCGGTCACGCTCCCCTTCTCGACGCCTTCAACCGACAATTTGCAGTCGTCGTCCGCCGCACGACGCGTTTGGACGTCGGGCAGCTCCGCGGCCAAAGCTAAAGGAAATGCATATCTGTTCCGACTCATGAAGGCGGCTCATATTTTCCCGGGAAAGGCGGAGGTGCAGTATTATCGATCCCAAACGGGCTGAAATGGCAATCGCCGCGTGGAAGCGAGGCGTCGGACAAGGTTACTCTGCACACTCTACTGGAATGTTGCCCCAACAATAAAACTACCGCCGGTTTGGTGCGCTGCCGCCGTCCTGGCGGTCTTGGCGTTGATCCAGCGACTGCAGCGGACCGGGGGACGCGGGGCCGCGGGGGCCACGGGGTCATACAACCTGCAAATAAGAGAGGCGGCGCGGCCAGGGTGTGTCCGATACCAAATTCATGCGCGCCGCCGCGGAATTCGTCCCTTTTTACTCGTCTTTTTTATGATTGGCGTTCCGTTTACAATTTTCCTGCCGCGTCCGCTTGTTTGCCGTTGAGGGCGCGACATTCCAGGGCGTGCGAAGCCTCTGCAGTACGCGCCGCCCTGAGGCTCGAGTGCGGAAAATAGCGCTGGTCGTTTGTGACAGGCAGGCCGCGGATTTGAACGTGGCCTAATAACAGTCCTTGGCGAATAGGCAAAGCCGGCCGCGCTGGGGTGTGAACCTCCTTCCGCGAAGCCTGGCCGTGTGAACTATAGTCGGAGCCCCCCAATCACAGGCAAACGGACACACCCACCGGGGTCGACGGCCAGCGGCCCGCTTAGCTGCATTTCGGCACATTGCGATCGACAGGCGCCGTGGGTGGGCGCGCGCTGGCCGTCGTGTTCCCAGAGACACGCCGACGGATTATGTCTATAAAACGCAATTAGGAGACTCGCTGCAGGCCACATGCCGTGCTGCTAGCGTGATTACAAACTGCTCCCCGCATAACGGGGCAGAGTTGCTGTACCTTTTTCCCTGCGGAAAATGGAATCGAAGTGTGGACAATGGGCAGCGCACCTGGTTCGCCTTTCCCCGCCCGGAAACAGATGGCAGTGTGCTGGCGAGCAACGCGTGCTGGGCCTTGGGCAAGCCTGCGGCCGACAGGACGAGCGCTCCAGGACTGTTAACACCTCCTCCTCCAAATAGGCCCCCGACACGCCCCCCGCACGACCACGCCGCGCTGCGCCGGCCTCTGAGAACTCATTCGTAGCGATCGATAAGGTAAGTTATATTGAAGTGTATTAATGTGGATCGCCTTCGCGCGCCATCGCTGATGCTCGGCCAGGTAACTTATGGCTTTCAGAGTGTTCAGCAACGAGGCGACGGGCAGTGTGCTTTTGGCCGAGCTCGGCGAGTTCGCCGTGGCTGTGGGGCGTAACACAGGATAGTGTTTGTCTGTTGGGTTAAATAAACGTCATGCCTTACCCTCGTGGCTCCACCCACACCGACCGGCCCACCCCTTTCTAACCTTTTGACCGAATTCCCCTCAAAGTACAAGGGACAAATACCTCAAGGTGCCCACCTCAGGCAGTGATTGTGCGGCGTGCCGCCACCCTAACATTAAGGTGTCCTCCCCCTCCGTCGCAGGAGTGGGTGGGTGTTTCACTCAAATTGGAGTGAACCCTTCTGGCTGAGATTCCTCCGATACCGCTCCCTTCTTGCCTTTTCCAGCAGCTTCACTCCGAAAAGCGCCCACTCGCCCCCTCGTCCCTCTCGCTCCTCTAGGGGAACGCCTTCTGGCTGTAGGGGCATGGACGCTAACCGCCGGGCCCACCACTCCGGGAAACGATGCAATGTGCCGATGGCCGTTTTGAAGCAGAGCGCACTCCTTCGACCGAGAGGAGGTATTTTCTGACTTTGCTAATTTTCCAGTGTGGTTCCCAGTTGTCGGCCCGAGGCGCTGTGCCGTGCCCCGCGGCCCCGCGAGGTGGTCCCGGCATCCTTCACGTGTAAGACTGTTTTGACCCGAGGGATGGAAGGCGAGCGGGTTGGGATAAATAGCTCAGCGTATGTGCCTTACGCTGCGCTCGGTGCCCCGAAGCAAGGACGGCCTTTGTCTTCAACAACAAGACTGATGTGTGAGAGAGAAGCCTGCCGTCCTCCACGACACGCTATGCCGAGAAAATGGTTGCTGGATTTGAGAAATTCGAACTCGTTGATTGGAACGTGCGTTTCTCTTCGTCGGCACCAGTGGGCGATTGTGACATCAGCTTTGGTAGCAAAATCCGTTTCGGTTTATTAATCCTTAATCGAGGCGTCTGCCGATGAAAGAGAAAATGATGCGCGGCTTCTCTAAATACTAAGATGAAGGGAGATCCCCTGATAGTGAACAGGTACAAGGGGGAGTGGCTGACACCTAGAGACACCGGGACCAACTTGTCGGCAGACGCCCTGGCCCAAAACCACTTGCCGAAAACGATCAAACCAGTGACACTCAGTTATTTATTCATGTATGTGTGTTCTGTAAATCGATTTCAAAATCTATTCCGTCGGCCGTGCGTTCAAATTCCTGTGCGGTCGTTAAACTCGAAGCGCTAGGGACGCTTTGGTTGCTCTCATGCACACGCGTCGACAACTCAGTGATAAAGCAATTTATCATTGCCCTCACTGCTAGAAGTCCCATTTCCCAAAGCCCCATAATTCATCGACAACTATCACACGTATTTTTCAGCCGCGCGTGGACCGTGTGTGTCCTCGGTGTCAGCGTTATTGGTACAAGCCGACGCGCCACTCACACGATCAGTGAAATTGTTCCCATGCGGAACGCCAATCATCTGAAACGTCCGTATCGTTTTTCGTTCCGATTTCGAATTAATGAAAGTGGAGCCCCCACCCCCGCGGGGCCCCGCAGCCACGCGTCCCTTGTTAGCAGTTGCCGGCGGCGGCGGGGCGTCTCACCCTCTCAGCGGACGCGACGGGCTAACGGCTGCCGGATTATCATACGGATTATTATTTACGGGTGATTTCGCGTGCCTCGCCCTGCTGGAGCGATTACACCCACGCCAGTCCGATTCGGTGATTTACGCGCCTTTTCACTCAGACTATCGGGGATCGGACGCGCGTGTGCGGCGGTGGCATCAGCCCATAGTTCGTAGACGGCGGGAAATAATGTGATGTCAATTAGACCAATCACGTGTCAAAAACAAGTTCTACACAGTTTTAAAAATCGATCTAAAACGCGTATTGGGAGAAATGTTTGATTTTTATTCTTCAAGGTGGCCACTCTGGCGCGGCCCACACTCGCGTATTGTACGCTGTAGGCCGCGCGATGCGCCCGCTAATCCCTGCTTTCGGCAAACGTTCTGTCTCTCTCGTCGCGGCGCGGGGGCGACGCAGGGTGCGAGAGGGACAGAGCGAGGCCGATCAAGTCGCCCGCTTCCCACGGACTGCACTGCGCATGCGTGATGCGGCCGCCGATACCGACGGCCGGGTAAATAGAACATTTAGAATGAGGCATTGTCCCGGCCAGGCCGATCCCCGTCGTGATTAGCCCAGACAAAATACTGACAGATGCGCCGCGGCAGCGCCCATCACCACCAGATTCGGCCGGCAAGATGCTCGATAATTTTCTAATCTTTCCTCCTCCGGTACGGTACCGGGCTCGTTATTTGAGTGAAAGCTGCGGAGCTGCCGGCCGCTTTTCGGTGGAAAAGCCAAGCTAACGAAGCTTGCTTTGCACCTCGTCGATGAGCCCCGATAAGGGGCGTGTTTGGTCTTTACGACTGCTGGCCAATCATGCGACGAGTTCGTCTGATCGAACACGTCGTCGGCGGGGGAGGAGGAGCTCCCGTGCGCCCGCCGGCAATCAACAAAACGGAACAGACATTCTTTTTTCCCCCTCCGTACTGGGAGATTTTTACAGCGGCCTAGCACGGTGCATGAAGTTCTTGTTTCCCGAAAGTCAAGACTGTGGGCGTCAGGATCGGGGATCTCGCTGGCCCTTAAGGCTGCTGGCATCGCTCCGCTGACCATCGTAAAACGTGGAATGCCGTGCCAGCCGTGCCCAGGCGAGACTTTTAGGTCCTTCTAGTGCTCGGCCCTGATGCAATCTGGCTTCGGATGAATGGGAATGTATAGTTTCATCAGTTGCAATAGAGTAACATTACCCACTGGCGTAAAAACCTCACGGCATACGGCACCACCTAGAGTTCCGTCATAGACACGATATTATTGTTCTCTGAAATGAATTTTTCTCGGCGGTCACAAAGTCTTGCGATGGGCGGGAGGCAGTGGACGCGTGGGGACTCAGAGATAAGGCGCCCGTCGTAAAGTAGGCGAGGTTATGAAGCGGCACTGACTAGGGTGCGCGTGGGGTGGTCGGGGACCATTGTCGGGGTCGGACAGGTGCATTCAATGAGTCACCAGCCCGTACATCCTCGCCGTAAACAACTAAGGCCGAAATTTGAAATGTTTTTTTTTTTTGTTTCTTCCGAGGGGGTAACGACTTCGGTAATCCGGCTGACAGCAAATTGGTAATCCGTAATCCGGATAACCACAAATTTGGAGGTAATCCGGGGTAATCCGGGAAAATTTTGAGGTAATCCGGGGTAATCCTGCGTAATCCAAAGGTAATCCAGGAAAATTTTCGATGTAATCCGGAGGTAATCCGCGGGTAATCCGGGTAATCCGTAATCCGGCTGACACGAAATTGACCAGTCGTTACCCCCTTGGTTTCTTCTGTTTCAGAGGACGACCGTGGTCATCACGCCGGCACAACCACCCCCTGACAAAGTCTCCATGTCAGGGATTAGCACCACAGCGGAGCCTGCGTAGGAACTTGTGACCCTCCACGGCGAGAAACAAACGAATACTTTTATGTGGCCGCACGCGTGAGTGTGTGTGTGTGGCCCGTCCGGATCGTAAAGCCTATAAACAAGAAAAATATCCAGATGCAGGCTTGTTACGCACAGCCTGCACGCACGCGACCGTTGTAGCCACGTAGAGGTGCAAAAGAGGTGCAGCGGCAATCGAATCAAACATAACCTCAAAACTGACTTGCCGGAACCACAAACACACAGGCCTGCGACCGCGTTTGGCACCACCAGGTGAGGCCGGCTGTCGCCCGATAGTAAAGTGTTTTGAAGGCATTCCGGTAGCCGAACAGGCCGCCGCTGTCGCTACCGGCAGCCATTGGGCGGTCTCCTTTATCTTCCAAGGACCGATCGTCTCTTTAATTTCTATCTCGTTAGCAGGGCAGCCGTTGTAAGTGGCAAAGGCCAACTAGGGCGGTCCAGCTGGGTCGGCGGCGCCTTTCCAGCAGGTGCATTTGACACCGGCGAGGTTATCGGACACGCCGCGGCGCCCCGAACGGAGAGAGACGGAGCGGCCTGTCGATCCCAATCAGCATTCCGGGTGACGAGTATCTAAGGGGCAAACCGCACAGGACCTATCGCCACATCGACCAGAGAGCGACAGAAAAAAGCGTCCGTCTTTTTGAAACGGCGCGTCGTTAGCCGTTAGCAGTCGAGCGCGCTGCTGCCGAGTGGGCCAGAATAGAGAGATCTAAGTGCGCCATTGCATTTTACGCGCGTGCGGCGGTGTGCTGCTGCAGCTGCGATGGGACGGCCTGCCGTGCAAGTCCACGGATTCATCGGACATGGCCACCGTTCCCACGGACACACACACTCACGGGGGATTTTTCCGAACACATCCGTGGATATTTCTCATCGTCGCGTCCTAGTGCTTGACTAGTGCTAACAGCGGAAGTGGCCCTGCCACCGTAATAAAAGCGAGTCCCACTAGAGCGTCTTATGCCTGACGCACACACGCAGCCTGCCCCCGCTCACACACGCACACACGGGCTTACAAACACACACACACACTCACATCGTTCGCGTCAAAAATTCCTTGGCATTATAACACCCCGGTGGGCGTTCGTCGGGCCTAGCAAGGTGTTATAAAAGCGCAGCAAGAATACGGGAAAAAAAACACACGCAGGAGTTTAATTGTGACATCTCCTTTTCCTGCCGTCGTATGAATTCCATGGCGGTGAGAAATTTCTGCGGCGTTTTGGAACACCACAGGTGAGAAGCGAGATTCGAGGGGAGGGGCTAAAGGGACCGCGCCCATCGCAGTTCGAGCCGACCCGTTGGCCCGTTACAGACGCGCTCCGAATGAAATAAAGGCTGACACTTTTTTCCTCGCCTCCTCTCGCCTTTCCCACGAAAATTGCTTTACACCGCTGCGGTCGCTTTTGCCAATTTGAAGGCGCGGGCTGCGTGCGAGGTGCTCCTTCTCGGCGCGGGCTGCGTGCGAGGTGCTCCCTCTCGGCACGCGCAGCGCAGCGCAGCGGGCAGCGCGGACGCGGCCCAAGGATACGCGCCCTGCCTTGCATTTCGTCTGAATGGCCAGCTTGCCGGCCGGGCCGTAGCACTGACTCCGCGTTCGGTATTTATGGAAATTAAATCGTTCATCACCGCGCCGGTGCATTAATACGAATGCCGTTGTACTTCACGAGCACCCGGACCTCGCCTCGCCCCGCCGTGCTACGCCGTGCGCCCTGGCGGCCGCCGGCTCTGCAGAAGCACTTTTGTGCGCTTCGCCATCACTGGAATAAGGCCGGCCGTGACGAGTGGGACCGGGTAATAAGAAGAAGAATTTGTCAACGGACCGGGCGCGGGCGGTCCCCGCTGAAACGGCGCCGATGACACATTTTCTGAAGAATGAAACGGTTGCAAATTGTGTGACTGCGTCATGGTAGTTGTTGCTGCGACTGCAGCCGCCCTGCCTGCTGCTACTGCAGCCGCCCTGCCTGCTGCTACTGCAGCCTGCCGCCTCGGCCTCTTCCTTCATTCCGATCACGGCCTCCGCAATTAATGGACCTTCCTCATGAAAATGGGTCCGATGACGGCCCGTGTCGGCTGCAGCCCCGTTGACCACTCTTCCACCTCCTTGGCGGCGGCCTCCGTCTCTCTCTCTCTCTCTCTCTCTCTCTCTCTCTCTCTCTCTCTCTCTCTCTCTCTCTCTCTCTCTCTCTCTCTCTCTTTCTTTCGCACCTCACCCGGACGCTGCAGCCCCGTTGCACTTTTTTCCCCTTCAGAAAACGCTGCTATCAAATTTGACAGGTCTATTTTGACGGGGCAACGGAGCCCTTTGGTAAACACGGCCGAACGCCGTGATCGGGCAGCTTTCGGCGGCCGTATGGAAATGACAACGTTTTCGGTCGGTAAGATGGGAAAGGTGACGCAGCAGAAGCCTGAGTGGGCTTATGGGAGATGTGATGAGGGTACGCGGCTGCTGCTTTTTAATTTAAATTCGCCTCGTTACCGCCACGGCCACGACCGCGGCCCCAAGAGCTTCCGTCGGGGAACCTTTTTGCTGGCCGCAGCGGTGAGCGACGTGCTCACGATTTTCAACAGGGTCACACCAGCGGCCCGCCTCGCCCGGCAGCCAACCAGGTCAGCAATCTCTGCATTACATTTCACCATAGTTTTAAACAGCTCCTAAACGCAGTTCAAATTTTAACGGTGCCCGCGGGGCGGCTGGAAGCGCTTGGCTGGAGCGTCCGTTCGTGTCGGCGAGACTTTCGGGTCGGTCCGGCCTTATTAAGTCATTACCCGAGTGTCGTTGGAGGCTTCATTCCCTCGTTGGTTTACGCGGGCGCGGTGGGCACCGTGACGGCCAGGCGCCAGGCTGCCGGACCATCGCCACCTGGCGGTCATTACCGGGGCCATTTTGCTCTTCGTTAGACTCGATTACGGCTGGAATTTGGGCCCTCCCCGCCGTCAGAGTGGCCCTGACCCCCGCGGTGGTAGGCAACCAGGACGCCTGTGGTGCGCTTGGTTGCCTTCCGGCACGGCGCTCGCTGTATCGCTGCGCTCGCTGCACTCGCTGCGGGCCGCGCCCTCAATCAGAATCGGATTTTTTGTCGGAGAGCTGCTGCAGAATGATTCGGAGAGTCATTGTCGTCACTCCGTCTGCCTCGCACTCATGCCGCGTCCCCTGCGGGTGCGAGAGAGACAGAGTGCCGTGTAAGCTCGTTGACGGCGTGGGACGCGTTGACAGTCGTCGGGTCCGCAGCAGTCGAGCCACCAATCATGCGCAGGGGCGGCTGGCTTGACATACGCGCCGTGCCACGTCGCTTCTTCCATTTTTATTTTTATTTTTTTTTTGCCGCAGTCTTCAGTCTTCGCGTTTTACCCAGCGCGTTGCTTTACGCTCACCATAGCGGTTCGGATATTCGTTTCTCGTTTTTGGAAGTCACCTCGGGGAAAAGTAAGAACCGGACAATACGAGCGGACGCAAGGAGTCACTCTTTTGGCGCTGTGTTACTTTTACGAGAGTCCGTCTCGCTATTCGCGAGATATCGATCTGACTCTGTAAAATCTGGAGGCAGCCTCCTCCGCCAGACGGGGTGCCAAGGAGGCGAAGGTCGTATCCATCGCGCTGCGGCTGCTTTTTTACCCACAAAATGCCCCATCCGGCCGCTGAGAACTCTTTTTGCTCCGAGTCACGTTTTGTCAGCCATCAGCCCAACTACCGCGGCAGTGGCTCCGCCGCGTCCGAAGCACAGCCTCACTGCGGACGCAGTCCGGCCGAGAAGACAGTAACATTCCCAGCAGTATGAGTGCTGCTCTGCGATTGAGTCATGAATGGGTCATAGGGTGCTGCATTGTGTAAACAGCATGCAAATCTCTCGTCCGGGAGTCAATGTAATAAAACAAAGAAAGGCCTCGAAGCCGGTTCACGACAAGTTTGCATCGCGGGTACAGTACGTACCGACTAGGATACTTCATTTTCCCAGTCGTGTTTAGCGGCTTTCTGTTATGAAGCTTTGTTCGCGATCGGGTCGAAGGAAGCAACACGTTGCACGCAAACCCACCCCCGCGGTCGCATCCTCTCTAAGCGCATTTTTGCATGATGTGTATGAAGGAGGTGGTGAGCTGTAAAGTTAATTTATAGATCCCGTAAGGAAATGGAACACGGCGTTCACGGCCGACGTATCAAGCAATAAAGACAGAATTGTGGGTTTCTACGACATACTCACATGTTGTGCTCATTGTCGTTAACAGGAACTTTATTATTTACCCATTAAAGTAAAGGCTTCTGAAATGAGAAGTGACCAGTGGCGGCCGGACCTCCTAGTGGCGGTGCAGTGTGGGGGGCTGCAGCAGCAGGAACAAACTGAAAAAAAAAAAAAAAAAAAAAAAAAAACGGAAACAGCGTGCGAAACGGCGGGCAAACGCTCCAATTTCTCCGGCAGTCCGGCGAGACGGGGCGTGGCGTGGAATGAACTGATTAGCCGGCCGTAATGCTTCACTCGAGGACAGACTGCGTGTCGCCGATAAGGCGGGGCGCGAGGCAACAACATTCAGGCCGATTTGTCCGTCCGGATAATGCCACCCCGTGAAGGCTGCGGCCACCGAGGAAGGCCGTGCGCCTGGCCGTGGGCCTCACAGTGGGCCCGGCCGTGGGACAGGTGGTGGCGGGGAATATTTCAAAGCGAAACATTGGCCGCGGAAAAGGATAAGGCTGATAACGGAGTCAGCACTTCCTTCCCACTCAACAATTCACCTGCTCCAGGCGCACAATGGGCGAGCCCGGGCGAGCGCGGCGTAATCTTGATGTGTGTGTCGTTCCGACTGAGGAACCACAAAAGTCTTGTCGTCGATTTGGGGAGGCCTGACCCGGCCCCGGCCCCCTGTCGCTATTGATAAGGGCCGTGGGCCGTGCGAAGGAAGAGTCTGAATTTCAAAAAGGCCCTCAGGAAAGCTTCCCTTCAAGCGCCCGCTAGGCTCCGTCGTATTTGCGAGTAATTTTTGGCACGCCGGGTTGACATTCTATTCATCATGCATTTTGCTTGAATCCGTTATTAATGGTGGCAAAGTCGGAACCCCGGCCTCGAATACGTGGCATATGTTCGAGCTCCTTGGGGGGGATATTCTTTGGAAGGGGTGTAGCCCGTCCGCGGGGACGCTCGTGTCACCTCAACAGGTCGACCTTTGTTTGTTGTGCCGGTGCGACAGCGAGGTGGACGACAAGCAAACTGTCTCTCTTCCCAGCCGAACTCTCCAGCGGCCTTACTCCTCACCCCCACGTCGAAGCAGGAGGCTCCCATCACGCCCCGCACTCCATTTGTAACCGGCGTGCATATCCGTTATCGCTGACAGGTGTGTACTTCGCGTCCAAAACGCTCGCGTCATGCTTCGCCCGAATCGGCCGTTCGATGCCTGCGTCGTGATTTATGCCGGCGTCCCGTGAGGGCGAGCAGCGAGGGCACCGACCACCCCAAGAGACGCTCTGGAGGCTCCACCCTAACCTCTCCCACTTTGGGCTCGCCGTAGATTCCGCGGCTGCTAGGCACCGCGAGGCTCCGCCCGGCACGGCGCAACATTTTAATATCACTATCAAACGAGCCTTTAATGTATAAATCACACGTCGTTCGGACCTCCTAACGTGACCATTACCGCGTGCAGGGCGGCGGGCTGGCTCCGCGTCCCTCCGTCTCACTCGCACCGGTGCGGCGCGCGGCGGGGCGCGAGGAGGACGCAGCACCGCCGCTCGGCGTCAGGCCGCGACGTGCGCCGTGTTCAAATGCGGCCCGACTCACGGCGCGGCCGAGCGAAGGCTGGCCCCCCTCCGCGCCGACACAGTTCGAGACGCCAATTTTCGAGATCTGTGACTCGGGGAATTACGTTGTTGCGTGTATTTTAGCTCGCAAATCGCGGCCAAAACGATGGGCCAGTTATTTATCCGCGTGCCGGTGTGGCGCGGACCGCGGGGGTCCCGGTGGGCCCCGGCGGGTCCGCGAGGGAGAGTCCGCCGGGGAGAGTCATTCTTTCTCCCCAGCAGGTGCAATTTCTCTCGCCCGGAACATAATTCGCCAAACGTGTGTGCGCTCTGGTTACTCAGGCATCGTTCCTTCATTTCCCATGGGCGCTGCATTCGGCCTTTTTTGTGCACGTTACCTTATTAGTTAGTCCCCGTCCAGAAGAAAGAGAGAGGGGAGAAGACAAAATAATAGAAAGGAGGATGCGACCAGCGTTTCCTTTGTGAGTGTCCTCTTCTTCTTCATCGTCTTCTTCTCAACGTGCACCAGCAGACGACCGGAGCAGCACACTCTGCGAATACCGACCCCGCAGAGTTTAATTGACATAGAGTCGTCCCGATTGAAATCTCCCCCGTGTTGGCATCCCTGAAGAGGTCCTGAACGCGTTGGCAGTGTGAGATATGGCGACCGTGCGTCCCGAGTGCAGAGCCCCGCCGTCCGGCCGCGGCCCGGCTGCGTCCGAAAGCACCGCCCCCTCGCAAGCAGGCCTTGTTCGCGCACGCACCCCGAGCGGGGACCGACCGACCGGCCCGCTCGCTAATTAATGAGAAGATGTGTTTCTCGGATCAGATGACGCGCGCGGGGCGAAGCGGGGACGTGTCGGCCGCGGAGGATGCGATAACTCAACTATAGGCCAACCCTAACCTCACTCTTGTGCGATATCGCTGCGTTCCGCAGGGAGCGGGCCGCCAGCCCGCTATCGCCTGGATAATTAGAACACCGCAAAAATAACTTGAACCTGAAAGCTCTCAGACTGTCTGGGATGAAAAATTCGGTCTCGGTTCCTTCCTAGAACATGGGCGTTGATGGCCGAGACGGAATACCGGTCGCACCCTTTACAACATAACCAGCCGTTGTTTCCAACTCCGAGGCTCCGAGAAGATTTGTGTCTTACATAATTTGTCCGGCGGACAAACGCCTCTTGGCGTCCAGCAAGACGCAGGACCTCAAAGGGCCGGTCAACTAGACGTATAGGCCCGCCTGGCTGGAAGGTAAAAACAAATGTCGGGGCGGGGCGGGAACCATTCGACAATTTCAAGCTGCGCAAAGGACAGCCGCGCTCGCCCAAGAAGATTGACTGTACCACTCGAAATCGAAAATGGGAAGGGGCTGCAACGGGCTGCGAACACAATGGAGTCCGGTGTCGATGGGGGATTCCGCGCGCCTTGTCGGGTTGGTTTGTTTCCGGTCACCGTGCGCTCATGTACTTGGCGCACTGCATGGGCACGCACACACTCCGCACGCCCTCACACGCTCTCTCTCTCTCTCTCTCTCTCTCTCTCTCTCTCTCTCTCTCTCTCTCTCTCTCTCTCTCTCTCTCTCTCTCTCTCTCTCTCTCTCTCTCACACACACACACACACACTACTGCCACCGCCGTCGCTGGCGCATCGGACACACTCCCCGACACTTGATACAATTTCTCCGACGAGCAGGGTATGTCTGCGCGCGCCTGCGCTGTCAGCCCGCGTGTTGGCCGCCCCGCCCCGTGTGGCTCTACCGAGGTGGCCACCCTGGGCTTATAAATTAATGGCGGTCGATCGCGGCTTGTAGTTTGTCAGCGCGTCCGTCCTGACTCTTCTTTGTCTTTTTTTACACACGCGCGCGCGCGCTTGTGTGTGTGTCATGCTCTTCTTATAGGGGGCCTGTCACAGCCCGGCCGCCTGGAAGCGTCTCCTGGCCGCGCTCCAACGCTTGTATTCCTCCACAAATTCAGGTGGTGTCGATTCGTTTTGCTCCCCTCTCCAAATTTCCCCTTCTCCAAGCGCGCTGAAGCAACAACAGCCTATGCGCCCGCGGTGCCCTGTCGGCGACCCGGGTGACCCTCTGCCATCCGTCCTCGCCGCCCCACCCCCTTGAAGCTCATTGGCGTTGATTAACTGGAATAATGATTTTACATAAATTTCAAACCAGTCTGGCGGGGCTCGCTTGCAGTGCAACACCTTGCGACCCGGCTGACTTCCGGTGGGGCTGATGATGATGCAGGGCGGCCAGATGCAGCAGCCGTCTTAAACAATCAACAGCAGCTGCGCTTCATTTTCCAATATCCATCGCTAGACAGGACCACGCCCCGCCACGGAAGCCGGCCCTGCGTGCCCTAACTGTCTATTTATCACCGTTTACACGGCCCTGGAAGGCTCGAAGGCCCAAGTTGCGTGCAGCCTCATCGCCGGGCTCATCAAGGTAGCCTCGCATGAGGATCTTTGAATAAAAAACGACCGACAGGGAGCAATAACGACACTAGCGCCTGCTGCCGGACAAATGCGCTGACGAGCCAGATGCACCGCCAATGCCTCTCGACGCGTTCGACTGCGGACTTGGGAATGACTGCGTCTGACTGCGGGATGCTTAGTGTTTGATTAATTAGCCGCTTCGGCAGATGGTCAGGCAGAAGCCGCTAAACGATCGGCGCGCCGAGATTCACTGCGCCAGGTGGCAGCACTGCCGTCGCAACCTCTGGGCGGGCCGCCGCGGCCGGCTAAAGAGCAGAAAAACGACGGCGGTGCAAAAATGTAACGTCATCAGGCCGAATAAACGACGGTCATGAGGGGTTCATCACGGCCTCATCATCACCGCATGCCGTCTGGCCGGACGGCCGGACCGACCGGTCCCCACGGCGGCACCGCGCGGCGCACCGCCACGTGTTGCGATTCGTATCTCGGCCGTGTGGGCGCGCCGGCCTACGATTTCCCGAGCGGGAAACGCGCGTGGAAATCGCGCAGACCGAAACAGGAGACGTCTCCGGGGAACATAACCTCAAAGTGTTGCGCCACCGTCGGCCACGCCCCGCGGCCAGTGTTTCCCTGGAGGGCCGCGTCACGTCCACCCATAAAATGGCGAGATGGGCCCCACGGCGCCGCAGTGGCAGGGCGGCGCTCGCCCGATGTCCCGATAGGAAGCCCTTGTCGCCGTCCTGGGCGCCGTCCTCCAGGCCGCCATCCGCGAGGCATCACCGCCGCCGTCACCGCCGCCGCCACTAACGAGGTGCCGCCACTGGCACATAGACGGGGAAAGTTTGAGGTTGGACGCCAGCAATCACTGCCCGGAATATTCGGCAGTGTCGCTTCCAAAGCGACTGGCTCCACTGGGGTCATAGTAACCGAGGGACCCATGGGGGGCCACCTGAGTGCGCCACCTCGGGGCCTCCGGACGACGGCAACTGAAAAATCGGAGTGATTAGTGGCGTGTAACCTACGCCCTGTTGCGTTTCTCCCGGTGTGTGTCCCGGCCGTGTCCGGCTGGGCGGTGGCGGGGTGTGTTCCGATCGCCGCACGGCGACGACGGCTCGCTTTTGGGTGGGTTCGTGTTGGCGCGGCGGCGCGGCGTGGGTGTGAGTGTGTACTCCGGTGAGCCTTCATTGTATTGTAAGGCGCTGCTTTCGCCTGCTGCCGATCCACTGCCCGCCACGCCCTCCGCGCCGCAAGCGCTTTCGCCGACGGACGAATGGACAAATAAAGAAACACGGCGTGTCTACCGGTGGCAGCGAGTGTGTGACCTCCGCTGGCGCCATCGGCCACACTACGCGTTGCTCAATTTTAATCGCCCGTTAAACACGGTGAGATTTATTCAAACGACTCAGTATGGACTGCAGGTGTCATTTTATGGTCACAACATTTTATCCCGTAGAGCCGACGGGAAGGTCGCGGAGGCAACTAAAAGTCGCAGCAGCGTAGCAGCGCGGCGGCACGCGTCTCTGTTAAGCTGCGGCAGCCACTGCGTATCAGATGCTGGGCTGATGTTACACATTTTGAGTGCAGTTTTATGCCCGCCATCGCATAACGCTCCGACTTGGGCCGTGGCGCTTATGACGATGACACACAGACACACAAACACAGAGAGAGAGAGAGAGAGAGAGAGAGAGAGAGAGAGAGAGAGAGAGAGAGAGAGAGAGAGAGAGAGAGAGAGAGAGAGGTAGTATCACCTGCTGGTGGAGATGGTATCGACGGGCCCTACTGCCCCTCTCGCTGCGTGTCGCTTCCACGAAGCTGCTCGACACGTTAGGTCCAGGGGATACGGGCCGCCACCTAGTCTCAGCTGCTGTGTGTGTTGTTAAGTCTCTGTTTTTCGTTCTTTTCGTCCCCTCAGGCCGAATTATTTGGAGTATCGCGTCGCCAGGTGAGCAGTGTCATGGGGGCTCCGTCACCTGATTAATGGATTGCCTTGACGCCTTGCCCTTTTCAGAAGAACAGCGAACCATTACGGGGAGAAATGCGGGCTGTTGCTGGCTTAGTAGGTACAAGATAACATGGGTCGATCGGCCAAAACTGCTTTTAACATGTTCAGCCCATGCGCAGGTAACAACCAAAATTTTTTTTTCTCGCGAGTTAAATTTTGAAATTTCTTTTTCTTTTCTTGAGCATTCCTTGCATGGTCCGCTTCAGCCACGCCTCGCGACGCCACTGTCCGCTCCGCTACGCGTTTCATTCATGCACATGTCCGGCCAGGTGCTTCATTCGAACCGTTAGTGCGCGCTGTGCCGCTGTCAGGCGCTGCAACACCCGCTGATGCGGCTCTCGTTCGGATTCCAGTGTGCATTGCACGGCACTGCGACGCGGGCGGGGCCCTGGCGGCGGGGCCCTGGCGGCGGGGCCCTGGCGGGGCCTTGGCGGGGCGCGGGGTCGCTACGCCCTCTTTGTTCTCGCCGAGCCGTCGTGTGACGGCGCTCCTTGTTGCACCCTCGCGCCGCGCGGAGCGGAGTGCGTGAGGGACAGAGAGTGCTGCAGGGCGTGGCCGCGGCGGCGCGGTGCAGGTGCGGGGCTGCCGGCGTGCCGCGGCGTCCCGCGGCCCCACCGACAAGTCCCACAGCCAGCACCTCCGCCGCGGCGACGCGGAAGCAGCGGGAATGCCGGTCGCTCTGGAAAAGCTGGATGGAATGCTGCGAGAGGGCGGTGGTTTGCCCATTGTTTTACGAGGCGCTTTTCCCGCTGTCAATCAGACAGCGCGGCGCTGAAAACGCACCGCCTTCCTTGAAGCTGCACTGCAATCTAATTTACTTACGACTGTCTTTCCGCTCCGGCGATCGTGCCTCCTAGTGTCCTTGCTCGGGCCGTTGACGAGCTGCTGTAAACGAGAACAAGTTATAGCGAGGTGGTCGTTCGACATTTTCATAGACTGCTTTTGTTTTCACGTCGCAGAAAAATAAAGGCGCCGGAATGCCATTTGGCTTGTTGACTTCTTTGTCCTTTCTGCCTTCAATTTCGACCCCGGCCTCGTTGGACATTTCCCACGACTGCCTATGCGGTATTTGGACGCTGTGTTCCCGTCCCTTGTAACCTTTTTGTTGAATTTCCCCCCTTCGTTTCGCCGGCCTCCCCGATTCCTTTCCATAATTAAGGAACGGCAAACGGTTTGTCACATTAAACGGCCGCGATCTTATCAGACTCAAATGATAACGTACTGCGGCGCTGGCCGCCACAGTGGCCGCCCATTGGCCGCCGCGGAGCCATCTTGGACGGGCTTCCGAAGGCAGGCTGGCCGCGTCCCAGCAACCCATTCGGGGCTAACTTAGAGCCGGCCACTCGGCGGCGAAGCAGTCTAACAGCAGACTCGCATCGAAACGCCGGCCGGTCAATCGCCCGTGTTTGCCCACCATGCTTTTCCACGGGGTGGGATTCCTGGCGGCCGTAGCAAGGACCCACCTTTACTACTGACGCCCATACGGTGTAAAATCGGTTTTCGAAAAAAACTGCCGTCCCTTCTGTGAACTTGCTGGCCGTATTTGGACTCGTTTCCAGTGCCAACGTCGTCGTAAATTTTTCATCCCGCCGCGCGACCAGCTGTCGCGACACCGCGGCCGGGTCCCGCGGCGTGATTTGTGTCCGGCTCGTGTGTCAACAGACGCGGCCCCGGCCGGCCAGGCCAGGCCCGCGGCGCTGCCGTGGTACGCATAGGGGACGCTCAAAATACGTCTTGTTTTATTTGAAATTGAAATATTTTTCTCGTGTTTTTGTTTCGCCCGTCGTGCGGGGTCCGGGGACCCGGAGGCGCGAGGTTCCCAGTGGAACGAGTACCACGGAAGAAAAATGTAGTTTTCTCAAGGCCTTTCCACAACAGTGAATCTCCAGGGGCGGCGCTGACACCTCGCGTCGGGGGATCTTGATCCTTTTTTCGGACTTGCCCATTAGACTATCCGCCAGAGACAAATAAAGCGGCGTTGTGAAATTTGTCTGGCCGACGGTGAGCTATCAATAAGCGCTATCGTGGCAATGCGCGGCCCGCCGCGGCACGCATACGCCCCTCGCCCGGCACTCTGTCTCTCTCGCGCTCACTGGACCCTCGTAAGGTGTATGAGAGACAGAGCGACGAAGCAACAACAACAGCCTTCCGCGGTCCGTCAAAGGCGTCGAACAGCACCCAGCCTGCCTGGAGTCTTGCTGGAGCCTGGATGGAGTCTCGCTGGAGCCCCTCTGCACGAGCAGGCGAAAAATCTCTCGATCTGATCCAATTAAAGTAAGATCAGATTGGTCCGCCTGACGACAGGGAGGCCGCTGGCTTTCTTCTCGTGGTTCATCATCTCGCCCAACGAAGTTACGCCCCGGGTCCAGGCCCAAAAACTCGGACCGAAAATGCAGAAGGATGGTCGGTTCCAGAGTGAGAGGGGAATTTTGGCTGAACGGCGAGTGCGAAATAGTGTGATTCAGGTCAGCTCGCTACACTGTCGAACACTAGGAAATAGTTTGGAATGCGGAACCACGTGGTCAGGAGCCCGGGGCAGCACTATACTCGAATCGCAGTGCTGATGGCCATCCATGAGGTGAGATATGGCCGGCATGGCCTGCAGCTCCGCCGCGCCGCACTTCGGCGAGATGAAAGAACCAAGCGCCGCTCTTGATACGTTTTCAGATCGATCACGGCGTCTTTGTCTTACTTCGCCCCGCCCAGCACGCGGCCCCCTCAGCCGCCAAAACTCGAGATTCGCCAGTTTAGAAAAAGAACGGGAAGGCCCGCGCGTCGGAGCCGCGCCTCCCCGCCTGCAACGTGCATGCCCCAGATCGATAGACGCAGATAGGCGGTGATCGTCCTTGGCGGTGGCCCTCAAGGCGTGAAGGGACATTAACATTCCGGTGCTAAGGGCCTGCCCTTTGGTCCCTTTGGCACCGGAAGGGAAGGGCAGCGGGCCACCCTGAAGGACGTGTGTCGTCGGGCCCGGTGGGCCCTAATCACTAACTAGCCCTTCGGTGTGTTTCCGTCCAAGTTGAACGGTTCACGCCCGCAGCCGCGGGGCCGCGCCCTACACGCGTTGTTTTTCTTCGATCGGGCGTGGCCCTGCGAGCCCTGTGAGCCCTGTGATCCCTGTGAGCCCTGTGAGCCGTGTGAGCCCTGTGGGCCCTGAGAGCCCTGTAGGCCCTGTGAGCCCTGCGAGCCCTGCTCCCCGCTCGCCGAAAGGGCACGGGGAAAGGCAAGGGTAAGCAAGGGCCATGCCGTCGCGGAACATGCTCACCGTGTTGTCCGACAAGAAGGACCGCACACAGGGCCGTAGCCATCTCTCCTCGCGTCAGGGGGGGGGGGGGCAAATTTTTTTTTGGTTGTTGTTATTTTCGAGTGGCGCGCCGCATTCCTCGCGTTAGGACGCCCACTGCACCGCGTCACCGCCGTGATGCTGGGGAACGCAACAACGCGGTGCCCGGTAGCCATCACCGCCGCATATGATTAACGCGTAGAGTGGCGTGGGAGCGGCGCCGCCTGCTCTCGCTCCGTCTCCCTCGCACCGCCGCCGCGCGCCGGCACGCCCCGCCAGTGCGAGAGAGACGGAGCGCGACCCGCGGTCGATCACGTACCGCCGGCCTAATTAAATATTCCGAATCGGCGCGCCACGGCCCTTGCTGTGTGTCGCTTCCATCTTGATACAGCGCAACGTCGAATTTCTCGTGTGTGTGTGTGTGTGTGTGTGTATGTGTGTAAAGCGTGGGAGGCTGGTTAATGGGACGCAATGGTCTTGAGTGCCTTTCCGACTTATTATGCGAATAGTCTCGCCGCTCAGCGTAAGCCTCATCACCAACCCGCAACAACTGAAAGGACGAACAGTTTGTCACAATCATCTTGCGGTTTGAAATCCTGGAAACGATCGGGTCCGCAAAACCAACACAGACGACGGTACGGGTCTCAACTTCGAGAAAGCTCTGTGCCAGAGGCAAAACACGCCTGTCAAACGCGACCGAGAACGTGACAGCAAAACACGCCCCGATCTGGGCGGCTTATTTCTCATACCCGCGCAGTTCTTCCCCCGTGAGGCTGTCCGGCTACCGGAGCCGCATAAAAGGCTCTTTATTAGGACGATAAGAGCGTTCAGTAGCAGCGCCGCGGCGTGGCGTGCCGGGGCAGCCGACTCACTCATCACTTCGGATTGACAACGGCCTCAACATGCGTGCAGCCACTTCCAGGGCAGGCCCGGCCGGGCCGGGCCCCAGTGACTCACGCTGGAATCAAAATGAGTTGGTCGGCGGAGCCAGAGTCTGGGCTGGGCCCCTGCATCGGGCAGCAGCGCGGCGGCGCGCGGAGTCTCCACCGACGCCCCCTTCACCTCGCGAAAAATGCGGCCGGCAGTTCGAATGCGGAGGGGGTTCCCGCGCGCGGCGCGCCGGCCAGCGGGGGTTCGCCGCGCGGCCGGTAGATGTCGCGGCGGCACATCTTAATAACCCTTTCATTTCTCCGCAGTGCGACGCACCTCGGCTCATTAAGCAATGCCAAATGCCCGGCGAAGACGGGACTTCCCTTCTCTCTCGCTCGCTCGCGGGGACCCGTGTACAGTGAGGGCGAGCTATCCTTTCTGCGCTGTGCGCACAGGGTGGCGTTTGATGGGTCATTCGGGTGCCCTGCGTGGATCTGGAATCAGTATTAGAGGTTGTAATCAATCTCCATAATCTTGAGTAATCAGCGTTCATGAAAATCTCGAGTTGGTTGGCGGGTGCGGCGCTGGATCGCTCGTGTGAACACTCGGCGGTTCGCACTTCTTTCGCCTCACGAGCCGAAGCGACCGAAGCCCGGCCGGTCAGTTTTTGCCCAGAAAAGCAGCGAGAGATGACGCTGCGGATAGAAATGGAATGCCGCGGAATGGAATGCTCACTTATCATGGCGGCTGTCCCCTGTCCGAAGGCAAAGCCCTGCAGGGCCGCGGCCGCACCGCCTGTCAGTGACACTGCGTCACGTCATGTCACGACCGCGTCGCTGACGCCGACACCAAGTACACTGTGACGGAGGACGCGGGTCACGTGACGCTGCGTGACTCACGCCAGGTGGGTGGCGACATCCCCGAATGTCTCTTCCGCCCCGACGGCCGCTGCTGGCTGGCTGCTGGCTGGCCGGCTGCTGGCTGCCCGCTGACCGGTGACCAGTGTGCCGCGGCGCCGACCGGGCACCCTCCCCCGAGCCGCCCTGGGTCTGGGCCGTGCGGGCCCCTGCTACAATCTCCCAACTTGTCTTGTCGCCCGTTGTCGGTTGTCAGCCGCAGATTTACTCCCTTCGATTTGAATGCGACAAGTGGCACGGCGTGGCACGGCCGATCCGGCCGGCCGCTGGTGCAGCCGGCCAGGCTGTGATACCGGCAGGCGATGCTGCCTCACAACGGCCTATCGCCTATCCAGTCCCTTCAAAACGGAGACACGGCCAACCCCCCCAACTAACCAAACTTCTCACTCGAGAAAAATGCATCGCGGCGCCGGGATTCGAACCCGGGTCCCGGAGGTGTGGTGGCTGCCGCGCGGACTAATTGGGAGCCCTGGCGCTAGTGTGGGATCCCGTGGGAGATATGAACACAGGAAGTGTTTCGAGTAACGAGCACTTCGTTAAAAAGCGCGCCCGTTTTGAATGCGTGCCGCGCCCTCCCCGCCCACGCACTCCCGCCGTGGAGCGGCGGGTCACGTCGTTGAAAATATCACCTGATTTGCAACGCGGACTCGCTTTCCCTAGCAGGCATGGCGGCAGTGTGCATAGCCATACCGGAGAGCACACGGCCGTGGCGATCTGGCCGACATCTTATGCGCACCGCACGGTCACAGGCCTGTGGCCTGCCTGGCGCGCCCGGCCTGCCCGCGAAGGGAGTCCCCATGTCCATACATACATAAGGAAGGAGGATGTGAAAGGACAGCTGCCCCGAGGCGTCGTGCCGGCCGGACTCAACGGTCCTGGCGGAGTCTTGGCGGAGTCCTGGTGGAGTCCTGGCGGGGAGGGAGTCCTGCGGGATGCGTCCCGCCGAATCAGGCATCAAATCGAACGTTCGGAACGAGTGCGAGACATGACTCCCCGCAGCCCAGCCCCGCCGCGCGCTGCTGCGGGAGTGAGACAGAGGGCAACATTTAACGGCCCGGCCCACAACAAGGAGAGGCCGCCAAGTTCGTCAGGCGGAATAAGGTGTCGGGGCGCAGCGGGGCGCTCGGAGCCAATAAGGGGGCGTCCCTCGTTCGCGCGCGTCCTCGTCGCACGAGCCGCCTGCCGCGCGGGTGGGAGGAGGACGACCGAACACTCTCTGTTCGACCTGGACAATATCCATGTTTCAGATCGCCCTCCACGGACTCGCAGCACCCTCTTCCTCGGTGTGTGTGTGTGTGTGTGTGTGTGTGTGTGTGTGTGTGTGTGTGTGGAGAGACCGTGTGAGTGTGTGTGTGTGTGTGCGTGTCTCCAGCACGGTCCTGGAGTCCTGGCGTGTCCCCCTTTCTTTCTCTCTCTTTCTTTTTTCTTCCAGGACACAACGTCCCGGACAAATCACGAGGAGAAAGACTCCTCTGCTTTGCACGTTTGGCCTCTGTCAAGCCGGGCGCGCCGTTTGGCCGTTTGAGCCGTTTTGCAAATCAGCGGCGCAGCAGCCACTGACAGCCACCGGCGGAGCAGCCGCAGTTTTATTCGGTCGAAGATGATTCGCTCGACCCAATGGAATGCCACATATTCCAGCTCGCCAGTGATGCCTGCCGACGCTCGGAAAGCCCAGGACCGCAAAAAAAAAAAAAAATCGTTTTCGGTCTTAAACTTCTTGCATTTATTTCCCTCAGTACGAGCGCGTACGTTTCGAGGAACATGCTTTAAGTGCGGTTTTTAAAACTTCCAGAGCACTAAAAAAAAATCTTATCCTCCGTGACGGGCTCAAGTGGCTGTTCCCCACGGGACGTGCTAACCTCTGGACAAACTAGACCCAATAGCAAATGAATTGGTTGTTGCAGTGGCAAAGGTTTATGGTTCGCGCGGTCGCCCTGTGCACGCGCTAACTTTGCAACTTAGTGGTCGCTCCCCCCCCTCCCCCCCGGGCGTGGATCACATTAGCACTACGGGACTTGTAGGGCCCGGCCACTCCGTTGTAAATCGCAGCTAATTTTACGGCGGAGGCGTAGAGGTTGTAAACCGAATGGCACGCCACGCACATTGTTCTCTGTAATGTTGCAGGCCAAGTACAAAGTTAGTTCTTTCCGTTCCGTCGCGTTAGTTGGCCGTTCGTCCGTCGCGGTACGGGCGCTGGCATCGCGGCGGGGACAGGCGGCGATCGGGCACCGCTACGCCTGCGCTGCACCACCGCTACGCCGGGCTGGCGACCATCAAGACCATCAACCGGAACACGGTCCCAACGCCGAGCAAGCGCGCCGATTTCCCCGTCTCATTGTTTGTTTGCTACGCCGGGGTCTCTACGTCGCGCGTCGACCCCGCAGGGACTTCAAACGCCCCGCCGGTGTCCACTCATTTGCGCGCCAACGACGTATACTTCCGCGGGTTCGACTCCCGCCGGGGTGCCGTAATTTTTTGGGGTCCGGCTGGTCAGTCACCGATCCCCCCGCCCCCTCCCCTTTTATTTGAAGAGGCCCTGTTTATGTGGGGTCGGCTTTTCGGTCGCTTTGACGGCGATGAGACAACCCGAGTCGCTGCAATTAATTTCCAGTGGGACGGCGAGGAGGGTTTTGTGTGTGTGTGTGTGTGTGTGGTGTGTGTGTGTGTGTGTGTGTGTGTGTGTGTGTGTGTGTGTAACCGGTGACGCCGCCGCGTCGAGGCGCGTCCAAAAGGGGCGAGGAATCTCTTGGGCGGCGTTTCTCGGAATCCGGGCCAGTGTTCCCTGAAGAGGAAGAACGGCCGCTGTGTAAGTCGGGAGGCGGAAAAGAGTGTGGAAGTGTGCGAGAGGGACCGCCTTCGGCATTCGCGCCGCGACGCGTCGCCGCCGCAAAAAGCGCCCTAAAGTACGCGATTCACGTTTGACGACGCGGCCCGGCGGCCGGACCGCACAGGACGAGAGGGAGAGCTGCCGTCTCCCTCGCACCGATTCGCCACCGGTGCTAGAGAGACAGCGCGGCAGCCGTCTCGCCCGGCGGAGCGCCTGGGAGGTGGGCCCGCCTGTTACGCGGCGGAGCGAGCGGTTGCCTGCCCGCCAGGCGGCCCGCCAGGCGGCCAGCCAGGCTGCCAGCCAGGCAGCCAGGCCGCCCTGCCGCGCGCAGTGTCAAGTCGAAGCGCCTCGCTGTCCGTCAGTCCGTCTGCCAGCGTAGGCGTCGCATAAAGAAAATCCTGTTCCCAGCGCCCCTTCGCGGGCACTGTCGGCTCTGTGTGTGTGTGTGAGTGTGCGCGCACGCTCCGACGGCACTAAAGCGAGTGTCCGCCTGGGAACCTGGAACATGAGCGTATCTCCCTGGTCAGGGCCTGCAGGTACGCCGCGCCGCCCGGGACGACATCGACGTCCTGAACACTGTTTACCGACTGGAAGCCGTTTTGCAACATAGCTTCGTTTACTTTTTCTTTATTTTGCCGGCGCTCCGCTCCGCTGCGCGCACATCGTGACCTTTGGCGCGGTGCATGTCCTGGTCCTGCCTGGGGTGGGTGGTCTCCTCGGCGCGGCAACACCGAAAACCGAAAACTGTGACAAAATCGGCCTTCAGAACGATGACTGAAAAAGGTAAAATCCAGTTTGGGTCTCGATGACGAATATGCAAACTTGTCGCGCTTGTTCGAAAACGTGTGAGGCTCGCTTTAGGAGCGCGGTCGATGCGATCCACTCACGTGTTTACTTACCCTGTGCTCTCTCTCTCTCTCTCCTCTCTCTCTCTCTCTCTCTCTCTCTCTCTCTCTCTCTCTCTCTCTCTCTCTCTCTCTCTCTCTCTCTCTCTCTCATTAACCGGCCTGCCAAGGGGTCGACGTTTCTACCCCGAGGCGCAACGAGTGAGGCGTCGCTCTCGACCTACACCGCTAAAAAGCGATCGGTCCCGATCCGAGGGAAGTGGACTTAACGACTGGGCTTGGCGGTCGGGGCGTTCTCTGTTCTCCGCGGGTGCTTCACAGGCCGGCAGTTCACTGCCTCTGGCTGGCCGCTGGCCCCGCCGCGCGCTGGCCGACCGGGCCGAGCCTACTGCCCACTGCCCGCGCAAGGCTCGCTTTTTGGCAGGGTAAAGGAGGTGTGCTGTGCGAGCTGCTTTAACGGTGTGATTCAAATTGGTTTTCGGGTGCCGGCCGTGCCGGCCGTGCTGGCCTGCCCGGCGGCGCCTCGAGCCGGAATTAGTCGTGAGCCGCTCCAAGCGCTTTCAGTCTGCGAGTCTCATTTCTGTTTATTCAGTGGCAGGGGGCTTGTTAGCACATCAACAACGTGTGTGGATGTGTGTGTGTGTGTGTGTGTGTGTGTGTGTGTGTGTGTGTGTGTGTGTGCGCGCGCGCGTAAAAGTCTCCGAACCCTGGGCCAAAAGAAGGTGTAGATATGTGCTCATTATTTTCGTGTTCCACAAAGAGAAAAGAGGTGCTTTCCAACCATTCGAACCATTTACCGGACTAAAAATTAATGGCTTCAGTATCGGTTTAATTGGTGTTCCCTCACGTCTGTAAACAGTATCAGTAAGGACACCTCTGGGCCGCGCCAAACGGACGGCACGGCAGTTAAGTTTAGGAGACATTTCAAATTCGGGAGGAGGAGTAGGAAGAGGAGGAGGAGGAGGTACAGCAAGGCGAAGCCGAGGCGATGCACTTGGGAACGACTCCGGGTCGTAAAGTGAGATTCGACTGGCGAGCGAAGGATCGTTTCGTCGCTCTGTCTCTGTCACACTCGCGGTGCGTCCCATAGGGGTGCGAGAGAGACAGCCGTTGGGCCGTCGGAGGGAAGGGAGGGCACGTCGCTTCGCGGAAAGGGTAGTACCTCATGGCCGCGCGGCGGGGGCTCTGGAATCCAGCGACGTGAAAACCTCCTGGAAAACCGCCGCCGCCGACGGCGACCTGGAGTCCTGGACACGGTGCTCCTCCTCTTGTCGAGGGCGGAGAAAGGCGCGCGGGCGCATTGACGCGCCGAGTGTCATAAAGGCGCTGTATAACCCGGCATGCTAATACCGAGGGCCATGTTTGGCGAGGACGGCTGCAGCATCGCCTGGCACACTGGCCGGCACACTGGCGTGGGAGGGAGGGGCCAGCAGCACCTCCCGTGTTTGCCGAGGGCGTTCAAACGGCTCTAACGGACTGTCAGGAACGGCCGGCAATTTGAAAAAAAAAAAAAAAAAAAAAAAAAAAAAAGTGCGCAGGTATGGCATGCACCGAAGACGCCCTCCCCGGGTCACAATTGAAATACCATCATCGCTTCGCTCGTCCACTTTGAGTCAACAGTCCGGAGCAGTTTGAAACAGCCATAAGCACTGCTCCGCTTGGCCACTTTATGCCTTGTTACTGCTGCCGAAGGCACCCGAAGGCACCCGCTCTGCTACTCGTTCGATCAGTACCCGTACTCTGCGAGCCCTGCAGGGCAGTCGGCCGGGCTGGCCATTGTCTCCGGCCAGACAATAGCCCCAAACAGCCACCGGGGACCTGGAGGCAGTGCTGGCGGCAGTGCTGGCGGGAGTCCTGGCGGCAGTCCTGGCACCGCTGCTGGCGGCGTCATCGCGAACCTGGCCGGCCAGCGGCCAGGCACCCACCCACCGACCGATTCCGAAGGATCGTTCTGTCTCTCTCGCGATCCTGCGGGCCGTGCCATGAGTGCGACGCAGCACGCTGCCGGGGCGTAACCCCGGGTCCGCAATAACCCCTCATTAAAGGGAAGGTACTTGAACAGGCCGCTCGGGGCTGGGCAGGGCACGCACGGCAGGGCTGGGCAGGCCGGGCAGGCCGGGCAGGCCAGGCTCCTCCCGAAAGCTTATCTCTCTCCACCATCGGCGACGCATTCACACCCTTGCAAAGGACCATTAAAATTTCCCTTGTTATTCCACTCGGGTTAACAATGGCGTTCGGAAACGGAACTCGCGGGGAGCCGGGGCGTCGTCGGGAGGCGCGGCCGGCTGGCCGTCAGCAGGGCGGGGGTCAGCGGGGAGACCGCGACTTGTGATTGGTGACTGAGGCGGCGACACTGTGTGTACTCTGGCAGCGCGTGGTCGCGCCGCGTGCGTCCTGTCCATCGTCCGCTTGATTACAGGGTTACCGCCGAGCAGGCAGCCCGAGCAGGCAGGCAGCGCCGAGGTGGGCACAGGTGTTAATTTGGCGGGCGATGGTGGACTTGAGGCGCTGCCCCGGCGTCCTGGTGGCCGGCAGGCCGGCCAGCGGAGGCGCAGGAAGGGGCCGGGCCGCCGCCGCCGCCGCCGACAGGGCGTGGACGTCACGGTGCTGCCCCTCAGCGCCGCCCACGCTCGACGACATGCTGCACTTGTTATTGGCCGGCAGGGCGGCGGGCTTCGAGGCAGGACGTCGCTGTCTCGTCGCCCCGTGGGAGCGAGAGAGACAGTCTGCTGCAGGCGAGTGAAGCAGACGGTGAGTGAAATCGCCGGGACTTTTTATTGTTTCCAAAAAATGATGTTAATCCGCAACGCGCACGCTTTGAATGCGAATCCGCAGGCGGGGTCTCTGCAGCGAATATGAGCATTCCTCCAAAATGAACTCCTTAATCGAAAATTAAGGAAGACATTAACTCGGTCTCGCTCCCACCCACTGCATGGCGCCGCCTGGCCGCAGCGAGCCGTGAACTCCACTGCGTGCCGACCACCCGTTTTCAGCCCGTCCCCGACAAAACCAGCCCGCCATGCTCGCAGAAGAAGGAAAAAGGACAGAAAAAGACAAGGAGCGCGCCACTTGCACGTCTTTTTGGCGTTGTGTAGTCTGGCTGGCGACTGTCGGGGCAGGGAGCACGGCAAGGTTGCACCGCGGCCATATTCTCGGGAATAACCGGCATTGCCCGGTTCGGCGCAAAATTACCCGATTAATTAGAAAAACATACACCGCCGCCGCCGCCGACGGAATCCGGCCTTGGCTGAAAATCGCACGGCCGGGCTTATCGCCCGAGCCATCGCCGTTCGGACTTCGGAAACGAAATCACAAAATCCGGAGACGTATATTTATGCCCGCGTGTCGAACCGAACCGGGAGCGCTGACGTGACGGTCGCCGTCTCTGTCGCACTCGCGGGGCGTCCCGCAGGGGTGCGAGAGAGACAGAGCACCGTGCTTGTATATTGCAGCGCGCGGCGAGTCGCGGCGACGACACGTCTGATTAGCCTGTTTGCTGTGGGATTAGCTGGGCACGGTTTGGCACGCCGCGCCGCGCCACGCCTCGGCTGCATGCCGAGTAATGACATCTTGATTGGTCCTCTGCCCCGCCGTGCGCTGGGAGGTGGCGGCGCGCAGTGTCTCTGCAAACAAACCCAGGCCTTGATCGATGGGCCGAGCACAGACCGACCATTCATTCAATCATGTTGGTGCCGAGCAGCTTCGGGCAGCTCCGGGCAGCTCCGGGCCCCGGGCTTCCGCGGCGAGGTCAAGAGGATCCTTTCCGCGAAAGCCTTGTCTGCCGGACGCCTCTAACGGGGAGGTGTCGAGATCCGTGTAGGGCAGGCAGGCACCTCCCTCTCTCTCTCTCTCTCTCTCTCTCTCTCTCTCTCTCTCTCTCTCTCTCTCTCTCTCTCTCTCTCTCTCTCTCTCTCTCTCTCTCTCTCTCTCTCTCAACTCTCAACTTGGGTCGTGATTTACGCCCCCTGGACACCGCGGGGCGTTTTTTGTTGGCCAAACTTTTTGAAAGGAGTTATTGGGGTGGAGCGCATGTCTCGGGGCCCAAGCCGGGGCCCAAGCCGGGGCCCAAGCCGGGGCCCATTGTGCTGGCAGCGTCATATCCCCAGCATGGTGTCCGCCGGTGCGCGCGTCCATGTGTGCGTGTGTGTGAGAGGTCATCACAATTCATGAAATTCGACAGGCCAAGACGACGAGGCATGAGAGTTTCCAGCAGACAGTAGCGGAGAAATAACCTGACCCGTTAGGTCGGCGCTTTCCGAAACTGCATTGAAAGCATTTCGTAAAATATTCAAAAATACAAGGAGCAAATAAATAATACCTTTTTTGTTACATAATGTCTTTTTATTGTCTTCCAATATTTTCCTTTAACATTTGGTACTGTACAGGGGGAGAGAGTGGGAAGTTGCAGGACTGGACTGAAAATGCGGCTAAAGTCGGGTTCGGGTTCTTCTTGGTGAGGCATACGGCGACTGAGAGCTGTATGGTCCACCTCCACCTGGAACACGGGATCGTTCCCCTGAGACAACGAGGCACCGACACACACAGGACACCCACGGACACAGCTATTTGCTACTCAAATGTTCCCGCGCGCAGGGCTGGGGATACCCCGCGCGCGTATGGGACCGGCTTCCAGTTCGCCCTAAAGCCGCTGGGTGGCGCTAGTTGCCTGCCGCGCGCCCCGTGCGTGGAGTAGCGACGCGCCCGGCGTATACACAGCGGGTGGCGATACTCCACCCCCACACGGTGAATACTCCACGCGCGGTACGAAATGCTCCACGAACCGTTGCGCATTTTGAAAGGCGGCGACGAATCTTGCCGGCCGATAGAGCGTTACTCGGGCTTCGCTATTTCCGGGGCGGATCAAGCCGGCTAGTCAGGGGTCAGGCAATTTGGGCCGAGGGCATTTGAAGCGCCGTCGTCTCAAGGCGCCTCGGCGATTCCGAGCAGCTCTCTCTCTCTCTCTCTCTCTCTCTCTCTCTCTCTCTCTCTCTCTCTCTCTCTCTCTCTCTCTCTCTCTCTCTCTCTCTCTCTCTCGCACCCCTTCAGGCCGCCCCGTGCCGTGGGTGCGAGAGTGACGCGGCGCGGAACCTGCCTACTGCCCGGCCCTGAAACTATTAAACCGGCTCAAAGCGAGATGCTGCGCGCGTAGATAAACCCCCGACACCCTGCGACGCCCCCGAGACCCCTCGAGGGGAGGCCGTATCATTGACTCGTCTCGTCCGGATCTAATTTGGAGGCTCGACGCGGCAATGCCCAACTTTTGAAAGGCAAAGGCACGTGGCAGCGACCTTAGCGATGTCGGCATTCACTCGGAAAGGCCTCGCGGGGCTGAGCCGGCTCAGGGCCCGGCAGCCGATTGGCTACATCCCCTACCGATCGGCGAACTACTTGGACTTTTCGTCAGGGCCTAATTGGGGCTGGAGACGGGATCCCTTGAGCAGCCTCATCATTTCAGGCGCTTCTGTTTCCACAGCCGCCTACCCCGCCGCGAGGAATAGTTCGGCTCATCAAAATGACTCCAAAGCGCTGGGGAGTCGAATTCAATTTTTTTTAAAGATCACCCCTGAGATGAGGCTGGTCGCCATCGTCACCAGCAGAGCAGCTCGATTCCAAACAGAGCCTCACGTGCGAGAGAGACAGAGTTCAACGCGTTGCGGGGGCGGCAGGAATGCCTTCATCCTGCAGACCGCCTTGAGGACGCAGGCTGCCGCTTAGCAATGTGCTGTTTTTTCTCTTTTTCATTAAGCCGGAGTAGAGGGCCGCTGTCTGCTCTAAGACGGCGCCGCGTGTCGCAACAGCGCGCCAGCCTGGTCGCATCGCCTTTGTCGCTCTGTCTCCCTCGCACTCACGCGGCGGCTCCGTGCCAGAGCGACAGAGCGCCTGCAGTCGTCCCAGTTTGCCCCAAATTGATCGGACGGAAGCGCCATGAGCAGCGTGGAGTGGCTGCAGCAGATCTCTCTCTCTCTCTCTCTCTCTCTCTCTCTCTCTCTCTCTCTCTCTCTCTCTCTCTCACTCTAACTCTCTCTCTCCCCTCCCCGTCGCACTCGTGGGGAATCCCGAGGGGGTGCGAGAGAGACAGGACGGGAGTCTGCAGCGCAGCGCACCGCCCGCCTTCCACTCGGATTGTTAGGAGAAGTTAGCGGTGGCGGTGGCTGGGCGCTTACAAAGACAATATTTGTTGACTCTGGTGGATTGATAGCAGCAGCGACCGTTTCCCTTCGATCTGGTTCCCATCGCGGATCGAGCGTCGCAGTGCCGCAGTGCCGCGGGGACGGCAGTGCCATCAGTGACGCGGCACTGTCAATACTCCATGCACTGGGTTGGTCTGCGCGCGGGGGAAACATGGAGTCACTCCCTCGCACGCTACCGCAAAATCATTTGCCCCGAACAAATACTTGGGGAAACCAAAAGTTCCCATCATGCGCTAGAGTCGAAAAGGGTTGTAACCCCTGGAACAGGCCTTTAGGGAAAAAAGTTCCGAGAGTCGCCGCGAGAGTGCGCTGCGTCCGCCGCGCGAACGCTCGCTCGCGGTGACAGCGTTTCTCGATGTTTCGGCTAGTCCAGCGGTTCCCTCGGATTGACGCCATTCATCAGCATCCATTGCGCGTAGTACTGGTGACCGCCGTGGACGCTAGTTGGTCCGGTTCCCAAGTATAACGAAGCGGCAAAAGTTTAAATGTTCCTGGAAGCGTAACATCCAAAAATACCAATTGACGCTAGGAGAAACCTGAGGGAAACATTTGCCAAAGCTTCTAAGGTTTCCCTTCGGCAAGGGAGGGTAGGTGGAGTCGTGCATGTTTGGCTGTGTGGTCGCGAAATTGTTTGTCAGCCATTTTTAGGTCTCGAGCCGTAAAAGGTTGGGAACCGCTTGTCTAGATAGACCTATTTTAATTGCACTCTTTGCATTTGAGATGGGAGGATGGTGACACGTGGGGTCGCGACGGTTTGGCTGTGGGGCCTTCGGCCGTGCGCCGCCACCCCGATTGTTTTGAAGGGTCGGCCCGAATGGGCGATTGGTGGAGCGCCGCGCCGCAAACGGCGCTACAAACGGCACCTCCACGGCCCGCCTTGTCCCAATCTATTTGCGGTCGGTCCGAGGCCATCAAGGCCATCAAGGCGACGCGAGGGTCAAAAGCTCGGCCTCAACCTGGGTAGGGGAGGGGCGGCGTGGCGACCCAATCCACAGCGAGCCGACCGCAGGCAGCCACAAAGGGTTGGAGGCTGGCTGTCGTGCCGCTCGGGGCGAGATGCCGGCACTCACTCGACACGCTGATGCGAGCGGAGCTGAAGCTGCTGGTGGCGGCCCTGAAGTGGTGGCGCGCGGCCCGGCGCCGCGTCGTCGGGGAGGCCGCGCCGTCGGCGACCCGACGCTTCCGGCGCCGCTTCTTGCCGTCCTCGCGCGCCACGTCGCCGCAGTCGCAGCAGTACACCTGCACCACCGGCTTGCCGCTCGCCTTGGCGCCCAGCGCGTTGATCTGCGGGCCAAAGTCGCGGGTTCGAATACCGGCCAGGTATTTCGAGTTTTGCGGGTTTCTGCGGTTGTTGTCGCGCGCTTTTACCGCTTCGGCGCTAATGGCGGCGCGAGGTTTGAGCTGCGATATTTCAAAGGGTAATGGTGGTATTGAAATGCAGCGGCGCGGCCGCTGCCGCCTGAATCCGGAGGCTCGCTTTGTCTCTGTCGCACTCATGGGCGGTTCCGTAGAGGAGCGAGAGAGACAGAGCGAGCAAGCGGGGCCTGGACGGGGCCTGGACCGCCATTTGCATGCTACTGTTCAAGCCGGCAACGGTTGCTCTGTCTGTCTTTCTCTGCCTTTCCCGGAGTGCGCTCCGCCAGACACGGGCTCACTGAAAAGACATCACTGTAGCATCCGCACGCGCGCGCTTGTTAGTTTTGCCTGCATTATGCTTCGCCCCCGCACACACATACACGCTTACACAACCACACACACACACACACACACACTGCAACATGCGCACCAGCCACAAATACGCGCGCAAGGGCGTCGCTGCCGTTTCCGCGGCGGCCCTTTTACCTTTTCATATTGCGACTTTGTGCACGCGGCGTGACGCGGCGTGGCGCGGCGTGGCGGGGCGTAACCTCAAACGCTGCAGCAAACGCAGCGCAAGATGTTTTCAGGAATCCCACCCACCTGTGTCTCCTATGCGAGTCACGGGTTCAAATACCAGCCGCCTCAGGAGCTTTTTTTTTTTGTTTTTTTTTTCTTTCTTTTTTTTTTTCATTTCCCCTTTTTTGTGTGCACTTACTGCCTGGAGGACTTGGAAGCCTTTGACGATGCGGCCGAAGACGGTGCTCTTCTCGTCCAGCGTGGGCAGCGCCTTCATCGTCAGCATGAACTTGGAGTCGTTGCTGTCCGCCTTGGCGCCGATCGTGCACAGCAGTCCTGGCAACAAACACAACCAAAATAAACATGTTTACTTTAAATGAGAGATCAGGACTATCTGGAGCCACCGGACCCAGCCCACTGGGAGGGCCGTCGTGCCTGAACCGGGGGGATCCCCGCCCCTCCCTCCCCGGCTGGAAGTGAAATCCAGGCGGTACTGCTTTAATCAGGGCACAATTATTGTTTCCCGTATCTCCTCGTGTGAGAGGGACCCTGACCACGATAGAGCCGGCTGGCTGCTGCTAAATATGAGAGGCGGACAGACAGACAGAAAGACAGAAAGACAGACAGACTGCACCCAGTAAAACCCGGGGGAAGGCCGAGAAGGGGTAGGCTGATTAGGCCCCGCGCTCTTTAAGAAGAGTCTACGAAATGGTGAAATCTTGGAGACGTCTGCCGGGAAATGGAAAACGCTCCAAGGCGAGTTCGCCGCCAGATCCGCGAGTCGGAATTGATTTCATCAGTGGCCACCTGGGTCGCGAGTACATGCTCAAGTTTTGCAGAGCGATTCTGAGGAGCGCCGCTCTCGCTCCCCCCCCCCTCTCTCTCTCTCTCTCTCTCTCTCTCTCTCTCTCTCTCTCTCTCTCTCTCTCTCTCTCTCTCTCTCTCTCTCTCTCTCTCTCTCTCTCGCCCTGAGTGCGAGGCAGACAGCAACGAAGCTACCGCCCGGTACCCTGCAGGCCGGGCCGGACCCGGGCGGACACCAGATGTACAAGAATGTTGCCCCGCTGGGCCGGGATATCAGATTATTTTGCGGCACTGACTGCCCAGATGCTGCCAAATGAACATAATCAGCAGAGGGCGGACTGCGCCGGCATGGCAGGAGAGGGGGGAGGGAGGTGCATTGGGACGAAACGGGACCATCGCAGGGGACCCCTGCCACCCAAACGCATGCCCGAAGAACCCCTGTCAGCGGCAGAGTAGGCAACCCGACTAACGGTTGGAGAACGCCGGTCACAGGTGGGGTAGGCAACCCAACGTGCGCCCGGAGAACCCCCTTGTAACGGAAGGGTAGGCAACCCAACCTACAGAATGCGGAACCCCTGTCATCGGGAGGGTAGGCAACGCGTTCACCTGGCTCGCAGTGCGTGAGGTCGTTCTTCTCGTCGGGGAAGGGCTCGCCGCCGTGGATGGAGTTGCCCGCCGAGCCGTTCCTGTTGACCACGTCGCCGCCCAGGCAGTAGTAGCCGGGTAGGATGCGGTGCAGTGGCGTGTCCTTGTAGGAGTACGTCGTGTCCTTGTTGTCCTTGGCGCCGCCCTCGCCGTCCTCCGCCGGCGGCCGCGGCGCTTCGCCCCGGATGTGCGCCAGGAAGTTGGCCACCGTCTGCGGCGCCTGCTCCTCGAACAGCTCCACCTCGATGCGGCCCAGCAGGCGCTCCTGGCTCGTGATGAACTCCATGAAGACCCTGAAGGTGGACATGGAGGGTTCGAACACCGCACTCGTTGCTTTAGGCAATTTCCAAAATGTCGACCTCTTCCGACGGGGCGCCTCGGGGTCGACGGGCGGCGGGTTGAGCATGGGCAGCGGCATGTCCCGGTGCGTGTCCTTGAGGAAGACGAGCGGGAAGCGGCACACGAACTTCATCTTCTCCACGGCCTTGTTGAAGTCCCGCGCGCACTCGTCGCGCGTCGGGACCTGTGGCATCTGCGGCGGTGGCAAGAACAGGGGCGTCGGGCTTTGTTTTTGCGTGAATGAATGACCACGTGGTGCGGCGCGGCGCCCCTCACCGCCGTCTGGATGAAGTACAGCAGCGCCACGTTGTCCGCCTCCCTCTTCACCATGTCCCACATCCGCTGCCGGTAGTTGGACTTCCACTCCACGTTCGGCGCGGACGTGTCCACCTTGCCCTGCAAGAAGGGCCCCAAATGAAAGACAATAATGAACGAAAAGGGAGGGGGTAAAAAACCGCGTCGGCCGGGGCCGGGGCCGAGACCTTGGTCCTCCAGATGGTGCAGATCCTCTCCAGCAGCTTCTTGTTCTCCAGCATCATGTCGTCCAGGCGGTACGCGGCCCGCTCCGTGCGCGGGATGCGCGGGTACAGGCGGGGGGCGTTGTTGTCAATTTTTTTCTCAGGGTGGAACACCTAAAGAGAGAAAAAACAGATATGATGAAAAAAAATGAAAAATTCACGACAGCTACGATGTTTTATGCTTGTGTACCCTTTCGGTGTGCTCCATGCGCTTCTTGACGTCGAGCTTCATTTCGATGAGTTTGTTGGCCGGCTGCACGGGGAAGTAGTGAACCTTGGCCGCCTTGTTGAGGTCGCCGATCTCCGTGCGGGTGAATTTTCCTCGGGAACCCCCTTGACCTCTGGGCAGCGAGGAACATGTTCAATCAAAGTCAAGTGCAGTGCGCCGCGTCACGAAGGGACACCTACTTGACCACGAGCTGCCGGATGTACTTGGGCTCTAGCAAGTAGGATCGAACGCTCTGGGTGTTGCTTCTAGCAGTCGCGGGCCAAGGTGGTCCTGTCGTCTGTCCCCTCTCCGGCATTTACGTCCTCTGCACGTCCTGCAGGAGAGCACCGCGACGGCATATATGAGGCGCCTTCGGACGCGGCAATGACGCACCCACCTTGATAGCCACCCCTGGCCGCCCCGAATCGCCTTCCGATAATTTGGCCCCCTTCATGGTGGCGCTGGCCCCAAGGCGGGCCCCCATGCGCCAGGGCGGGGGGCTCCGTCCCGGCTGCAGCCCCGCCGAGGCCGCCATCGGCCCCATGGTCGCAGCGTGGCAACGGACGGCAACAGTGGCACCGCCGCGGCCGCGCAGTGCGGCATCGACTCGCACGCAGCCAGCACGCAGCCCAAACCCTCCAAACTTGACGCACGGCGCGAGCGACTATCGCGCTTCTTCGGCGGAACTTTGCCCCGCGTGGTGGCGTGTTGACGGAATAAGTTCCCCGCTCCTGATTCGTGAGCGTCTGTGTGTATGTTCGTGCGTGTGTGTGTGTGTGTGTGTGTGTGTGTGTGTGTGTGTATGTGGGTGTGTGCTGAGTATTAATTGGTCGGGAGGAACTCATGCAGCTGTGCGCTACGCCCCCCGCCCCACCGCGCCGCAGCAGCTAGGCTCCGGTTGCGAATAATTAAATTCATTACACAAATAATTGGAGCTGTTGCTTGCGATGCTTCTGTCGCTAATGGCACCACTCCCCTCGGCCGGGCGCCCCACCCGCCCCACCCGCCGCGCCCCAGTAGGGTTCCCGGTGGCGTAGCCAGACAGGTGGTTCGTTGCAAACCTAGACTTGAGGTGAGTCTAATGATGAAACCGGAGTGTGGTTTGACGCCCGGTCACTGTGGTCGAGAGCGTCTGTGCGTTGAACTCAAAGTCTCAAAGCCGATGATCGAATCTTGCTATATCTTTTGCTCATTTCTACACGCTCGGGATCCGACAATGTACGGATCCAGCCTGTCACAAAGGCGCCGCTTCGACGTCAGGGTTTCTAGTATCACAGTGGCCGAGAGCGTAAAGGCGCGTGAGTCTGAGGTACCGGGGTTCGACACCGGGTCTATCCGTCATTTTCGTCAGGCTTTTTTCGTAATTATTTTTGAATTGTTTTCTGCGTTGAGATACATACTTGAGATGTCTTTTTTCTCTAAAGTGTAGAGGAATATCGCAACCCCACGCGACACTAAAATATATTTCCGCGTTCGCTGCCCTAGAAGCTAAAATGACCGGCAAGCAGGGGGAAAAGGGGGAGGGGGAGGAGGAGGGGGAGTGGCATTTCGCACGGCCTGCACGTGACTGGACAATTTATTTCTTAAACGCTGCGACATTTGCTTGCGGGTGGTTTAAGCCCGGCAGGCTGGAGCCGCGCCGCGAACTCACTGGAGCCAGGCCCTGGAGGCCCTGGAGGCAGTGTTGCCACACAAGTAGGCAAAATGCCCACGATGCATCCGAGTGGAAAGGGTTGCCAACCTGATCGGCGGTGCTGTCCCTACAGCAAGTCTTGCCTTGCAGGCGGGCTGAGGTTGGCATCCCTTCCGGTGCATCCGCCTGCCGCCGCAGGGAAGCTGGCCGCCCCTTTTCCAGTCGGACGGCGCGAGAGAAGAGCCAAGCCGTCGAAGGGAATGATTCGCCGGGCAGGCAGAGAGCCAGCGGCGGCGCGGGCAGCGGCCCGTATGAAAATACGGGGACGTTGGTCACTCCGGGAATGGAAGTGGCTCTTGTCGTAATAATATTTTCTGGGGCATTCTGGGTAAGTGTCTGGCGTGTCCCCGCGTGGAGAGTTTGAGTTGAATAACAACAGCCGAGATTCCTTCCTTCCTGTCTCCTCGGCGAAAACTTGGCGACGGCGGCATCCGGCAGCGCCAAACTTGCGACTTCTCTGGATCGTTAGAAATTGACGACGTTTCGTTCGGCCGGACGGCGAGTGGACGGGGACTCTGTGGGCCGCGCAGTCCGCCGAGAGGAAGACTGCCGAATGTCGACCTCATGTGTTTCTTTCTTCTCTCGGCGGAAAGAAAAGGAGATGAACTGGAGGGACCGTGAAGGCGCACGGTGGGACCGAGTCCTGGTGCCCAACCACAACCTCGAGTCCGGAGTTCAACCCCCAACATTTAAAAAAAAAGAAGAAAAGAAAGTGTGTTTATAAACCAAGGCAACGCGCGATGATCATCATGTGCCATGGTGGCACGGGATGTAGACACGTTGGTTTCCCGTTGTGAGGGTCGGCGGATCAAATCTTATTCCTCCGAGACATTTTTTCTCTGACCGCTGCTCATTGTCACGTCAAGAACCCGCTTCAATCGGCGTCAGACATGAGCCGTGGTGGCTGAGGGCGTATAGACGTCCGATCTCGACCCCAAGGTCGGGGATCGAATCCTAGTTGTTCCTTTCATTTTTCGACTGGCTTCCTCCCACTGCGACTCAAGCCCGTCGTCCAACACTCGGCAGACGTGCAAGTCAGGGTGGTGTAGTGGTCTAGGCTCAATCCAGGCCATTACACCCGGGTGTCTAAAAAGCAGTCCGCTTCGGCGGATTGGCCTCGGCACTGGTTCGATCCCCGATCGAGCCAGCCACTCGAAATTGGTCGCGAGTGGGTCCATTCCGATTCGTCGGATGGAGTTGATAAGTCCTTTGAAGCTGGCCCACTGACTGCATGTTCGGGTCTGGGAGCGCCGGACAGCGGGTGTACCATTTGGGTACCGACCAGCCTGCGCAAACAAAAGCTCCCAAAACTACTCTCTCTTTCTTTCTTTCTCTGCCTCTCTGTCGTCTCTGCCTTACTCTACTCTGCCCATGTTGGGCCGTGTCGGCGGCTCGGGTCCTACTGGGTCCCCCGGCGTACGATATCGAAGTCGCTGGATCGGATTAACCCCAGTTACCTGATAGCACCGGTTCCCATCCCGAACACCGAAGTAAAGCAGGAGGCCTCCCCATTAAGACTGGGGAGGGGGTGTAGAGTTCTTTTTTTTTTTTTTTTCGTTGTTGTTGTTGAAATGTTGGTGGTTGAACCCCGGACTCAAGGTTGTGGGCGCTGCGCCGTTGTTGTGATGAACGCATCGAACCGCTGGCACGAGTCACATGTGCGCCGCGCGCAGTGGCTCTTGTTTTTAACATTATATATTTGCGCCGCAGCCGGCGTGAAGCTGGCCGGTCGATTTGAGGCGATAAATCTCCTTTATTTGTTGTTTTGTTGTTTTTTTGCGGCCTGGGGTGTTTGGTGCCGTCAAGCGCGTGTCGCTTTTTGCCACGCACTTTTCATGCCGGACCGCGTGGCGGCGATACCCCGCGCCGCATTTTGAAAGGCAGGGAGTATCGCCGCGCGTCTGGTTGCAGAAACCAACTGTTTGTTGTTTTTTTTTTTAAGTAGTGCGAGACTTTTTCTGCTGGGCCAAAGGGGCGTTAGGCCAACAACAACAACAACAACAACCACACTCCGCATAAGGGCCAAAAGCCTGCACACGGTCAGCTTAAATGCACGCAACAGTCATCCGGCAGCAACAACAATTAGAGCAGCAATAACAATAAAGCTCACGCGCTACAGCGGGCTGGCTGATGAGCACGCCACCCAAAATAGTAACTGCGAAGCATACTGGGCGTGAGTGAGGCAGCCGCATCATGCGGGCGCGAGTGAGAGGAAGGAGGAGAAGAAGAAAGGGATTGCGTCTTCTAGACCCTGGAGGTGCGACAAAGTTGGAGCCAAAGCGTGTCCTTGGAGGAAAATTCTCCGAAACTGTTGCAGCTTTTCGTTTCACCATGAAAAAAAAAGCTTAAATTAATTTGCCGTTTTTTAGTGACTCAAAAAAAAAATAAAAAAAATAGCGCGCTGTGATTGTCGTGGTCCGAAGGGGTTTGGCGGTGTGTGCGCAAGAAGCCCAGTTTAAAGAGGGCCGCCCTCACGCCCGGCGCCGCTTCCCCCTCGCTTCCGGCCGGCGGAAATGAGGCATTGTGCGGCTCGCGTTTCCGGCCGATTTCCTCACTCTTCGCTCTCTTTTCCCCCACTGGCTTTCGCTCGCAGCTTTCGCAGCCTCGACGACCACTACGCCAACCCCGGCCTGGCTGGCCGCCACTGCAGTCGTGTGTGCAGTTCGGATTGCGCCCCGCGCCGCCACCACATTCGGATTGGGATTTCGATTCGGGGCGGACAGCGCGACATTCAGGTTCGCGTTGCGCGGCGCGCGCCGTTGGCTCCCGAGTTCCCAGGCCAATCAAACGTTACGAATATTACTCCCGGCGAGCTGCAGTCGCAAATGGGGTGGACGGCCGGGGGGTAAAAATGGGGTTCGGGGCGGGGGTTGGGGTGGACCCATAGCAGGCTCTGAACGATCTGAAAGGCCCCGAGCCGGGTCGGAACAAATTACTTTCAAACAAGCATTCCCCATGGAACAATGGCGCGACGCGCGACGCAGTCCTGCTTCCGTCTCTTCCGGCGAGGCGGGGCGAGGCGGGGCGGGGCGGGGTGGGGTGGGGTGAGGCGGGGCGCTGCAGATTGGACCGGCAATCCCCCGTCTTTCTTTCGTCCGCCTTTAGGACGTTCCACGCATTCCTTTGCAGGACATCCCAGCCAGAGAGAGAGGGAGAGGGGATCACTTTCTCTCGGCCCAGTGTGGCTAGCTCTGGCATTCCGGCCGCTGCGTTTCACGGCATTGACGCAACACAAGGGTCGGTTGCTTTTGACGACCGAACGCCCCGTTTCCGTTTCGACCTTGTTGGCTCCGGCCCTCCAGGTGCTCGGGCCCAGGCACGCCAGACGGCCGGGCTTGCGACGCACTGCTATTTCGAAACAAAAACAAAATGTTTGCTTAATGCGTTCCAAGGACGCCCCTCTTGCTGTGAGAATGGCGCCGCCCGGGCGCTCGCGACCCAATGACACAATCAGGACACAATCACGATCGCACCATCTCCGGCCTCCTTATCCAATCTCCGCGTCCCTGAAGAAGGTCCTGGAGGTGAGGCCGCCTCGACCTGCCGCCTGGAATCCTTGAATCGTCTGGCGCGGAGCCTGGAGGCCTTGGGAAAGGCAGGAGTACCTGGGCGTGGCGGTGTACCGCGCACGGCGACACACCGCGCCGGTTTCGGAAAGAGGTTTCGTCGCCAGGAATACTAACCAGGCCGAGGACGAGGCAACCCCCGCAAGTCGAACCGGGGCAGCGGTGCGCCGGACTCGGTCGCCAGATACTGCCTTTTCGGCCGGAGCCTCCGGGGCCTCGGCTGCAGCTCCGGTCTCTCTCGCTCTCAGGGGGCGTCCCCTAGGGGTGCGAGAGAGACAGTGGCCCTGCGACGTTCGGAGCCAGTCCGCTTGGCTGTGGCGCGCGGCCCGCATAGGTATCGCTCTATGATTCACCGGGAATACCTTTCTGAAAGGGATGAAGGTGCGGCCAAGGCGAACGTGACCTGAAAAAATGGGGGGGGGAGGGGGGGTTCTCTCTGCCAGCCTTTAACAATGTCCGCGCGGTTTTTCCCCAGTCCCAAGCGGTGATCAAAGTTGAACCTGTGGATACTGGTGGTGTGCCGCACGGCGCGGCCCGTCCGCCAGCCGCAGTGCGGAGCCCTTTGGCCCTACGGGTCCCTTGTTTGGTCACGGGGCCTCGCGAAGGAGCACACAGAGCGGAGGTACTAAGAAATTAAATTCTCATCAAACAGGGCAGTGATAATTTAGCAGCCGGGGCCAACTTTTGCTGCATGCCCACCGCGAAGGGGCGGAGGGGGCGGGGGGGACGCGCGCCGTTTTGCGGAACGCCTCGAGGAGGACGCCGCGTTGCCCAGGGGGCGAATCCAGAGGGGGAGGGGGAGGAGGTAGGCAACAAGTCGCACTTTGCCTCTGCAGGTAGGCAACTCTCGCGACATCGCGGACTCGTCTCTGCATCCGCCCCTGGCAGCGCCGCCTCTCGGCCGTATCCGCCAGCACATCCACAATAACAAAGAAAGACAAACAAAGTCTCATCAGGCAGTCATCAAATGTCGCGGAGGGGAGGCAGCACGGCGCCACCAGGGCGCCCTGCAGACTGCCAGCGCAGTGCGAGGAGATAACCGAGGCGGAAAATAAAATTAGAAAGCCAGGAACGTGGAAGGGGGGAGGGGGCTTTGAGCGCGGTGGCCGTGCAACTAAACGGGAGGGTTCTTGTGTATTTGTTTTAATTTGACCCCGCGGCAGCGTCTCAAGTTACCCCGGTGTACGGCAACACCGCGACGGCCAGCCATGGTAGTGTGATTGGCGAGATCCTCCTCAAGTAATCAGAATAGTCGAAACCATAATATTTTGCTCAAATTCGCGGTCCAGCACAAGGCCGCCGAACGCAATGCACACTGCGGAATCCAACAAGAAGTCCTTAGTTTGAGCCAACACCGGCCGGGCCTCCTTGGAATAACAAAATCGAGATAACTCTCACTGAAAGTTGGGTGAGTACGGCACGCCTCGGCCACGGGGCGGGCTGATTCTGAACATTGCTTTCGTCTCTCTCTCTCTCTCTCTCTCTCTCTCTCTCTCTCTCTCTCTCTCTCTCTCTCTCTCTCTCTCTCTCTCTCTCTCTCTCTCTCTCTCTCCGATCACACTAACGGGGCTCTCCGTTAGAACGACGCAGACGCCCGGCTTCTCCTTGCTTTCCGACGCGCAGAGCACCGCCTTGTCTCTCGAGTCCCCTCAGCGCAAACAGGGATTCAAATCTAATGAATCTTCGGGGCAGTGCGCAAACCGCTCTGCAAAAGCAGCGTCGCCGCCGCCGGGTCCTGCCCCACCTTCTTCTCGGCGACCTCGGCGTTGGCAATCTGTTTTTACTGCAGCCGCCGCACCGCCATGGGCCACACCTCTCCCTGCCAGGCACTCGGTTCAAGACCCACTGGAGAACACTTGGCGCTACTTTTGGTGTGCGAAAGCGCGAAAACGGGGTTAGCTCGCGCGGAGGAACGGAGCAGCTAGGGGAAGTGGGCAATGGGAAGCAGCAGTAGGGGCACGGTGAAAAAAAAAGAGGGGGGGAATGGACAAACTTGGTGTGCGTTGCTGATACAGGCCTAATTTCCCAGGGCACAGTTGAAGGAGGCTGTGGGTCAAGTGTGAGAGAGACAGAGGCAAGTAAGCATGCGACACCGTGGCCCTCATCAAGAGCGGGAGTGTATAGGGGCGTTTTGAGATAGCCGGGGCTGCGCAGCGCCCCTCCGCCAAGGAGGGTTACACACACACACACACACACACACACACACACACACACACACACACACACACACACACGTGTGTAGATGATTCCCGGAGACACTCCTTGGTGTGAATGTACTCGGGTTGTTTTTCCTAACTTACTGGCGGCAGGCTCGTCGAAAAACATTCCAAGCGCTCACACCCTCGCGCGCGCGTGCACGCACTGCGCGGTAAAATTTCAGCAGCGTGTGTGCTGCTGGCTAACTTTTATTACTACCGTGGGAGCAACATACATTGGCCTGGTGATAACGTGTAGTCTTTGCTAAACTCCGGGGCTGAGCTTGTGTCGGTGTGCATGTGTGTGTGTGTGAGTTTGTTGTTAAGCCTTTACACCCCTGTTATGCTACTCCTTCCCCCACCACCCGTGCTCTGTGCCGTGAACCTCCGTCAATTTTGCGGGGCTGTTTGGCACAGTGTGGCCCCAAACCGAAAATCTTCAGAAACTTTTAATGTTCAAAGTGCGGAATTATGTATCATTCATCGCGGTATTCGAGTGCGGTCCTGTTTGGACCTCGTATCCAGGTTGAAGGCGTCTCCTCCTCCTGACGCCCGGCTGGCTGGCTGGCTGGCTGCGAGACGCACTAAGACTCGGTAATAATTGATGCGGAGCTCAAGGGGGTGTGACGCGGCAGCAGAGCGGCCGGAAGGGGCGGATCCAGGCAGTGTTTGGTTTGGTGTACAGCCGGTCCTGACTTCCTCTTCGGGGCTGCACTAGCCGGACGCCCTGGCCCTCCCCCCTCCTCCCCTACTTTCTGAAGGGAATTGGGGTTCTCGACGTGCTGTTTGAGAAGCGGCCTTTGCATCGCAGCGAGCAGAGGTTGGCTCGGGTCACATCCACATCAGCCGGCAGCAAGGCATCGAGTGCCAACCAATCAGCAGAGAGGGCCACGGAGAACAAAACCCGCGACGGAAAGAACGGATACGGCCGGAGCTTGAAACGTTTCCTGTGTCCGCTCAGAGACCTCTGCTAACATATTCTCGACGCAAGGAATCCACACACACTCCACTCCTTCTTTTGAGAACGCCTCAGAAAGGCGCTCAGCTCCGACACCCCTTGCCTCCAAGCCAAACACACACACACACACACACGCTCTATGCACACACACGTACGCACACGCGCGCGCCTGGCGCGCACTTAAGGCGAAAGTCAAGAGAGGATGCTTTTTTCCTCAGAAGTTGAAAGGACAGAGGTCGGGCGAAAGGTGGCGAGGGTGACGGGACCGTGACGATACTAGACGCCGCGCGTGCACACACACACACACACACACACACACACACACACACACACACACACACACACACACACACGTGTGTGTGTGCGCGGGCTTCCAAAATAAGGCAGCGCCTATTCGCATGCCGCGTGGGCATGGAACCTCAAGCCGCTCTGCAGGGGACACTACATCGAGGGGGGAGACAGAGAAACACGCAATCTGTCTCGCTTTTGCAGCGGAGTAGCATCCCCTCTCGTTTGTACGTTGGATGCACGCGTCGTTACAGATTCATGCGTGGATTATTATTCATGGCGTATGAATGCACTAAATCCTCAGCCATTCATCCCAACTTTTGAGGAAGACAGAGTGGAAGAGGGGAAGGAAGAGAAAGAGAGAGAAGGGCCGTCGCCTCGAGGCACATCCCGACTCCAGAACGGCCTAGCTCGCCAACTTTTGTGCTGAAAACAAGCGAAACTGGGCATTCTTAACCAGGAGGGACATCAAAGGGGTTGGAACGAGCGGAGAGGACAGACAGAGAGAGATAAATATAGCAAAGGGGGTGGGGATATTGGCTTGGATTGTCTTAGCAGAGACTGCCTGGATCCAAACCCAAAGCTGACGAGGATTATTGTAACCGTGCTAAGCATTTTCTTTTTAGGATATTTTTTTTAAAATCATTGCAAAAAAATAAAATACGATTTTACAGTGAAGGGCTGTTTATGAGAGCGGATGAAACAGTCGAGCTTGAGCAAATATCAATCCAACCAATCCTCGCTTTAGTCAAAGTTGACAGTGCTGGCAGGGTGGCTGGAGCCAAGCTGGCAGCCTGCGCGGGTTGGTGGTTTGGAGGTGTTAACGTCGGGACCGGCCGCCTCCACCCGGCCGCCAGTGCGCACTGCCAACGACCCTGCCTTCGCCTCGCCACTGAAAGTTTATTTGCGTGGCCACCCAATACACACACTCACACTCACACGCCTTCCAACTCGTTACAGGGAAGCGGATCCATCGCGCAGCCGGAAACGCCAAAGTTTGATTAAACGGCGAGGTTCGCCACGCGCGCTCAGCGCCGTGGCCGTGTTCGGCCGGCGCGACCATTCGGCGCCGCTTTACATCGGCCGCGCCGAGATGGCGCGTAAAGATCCGCGGCTGGTTTTGAACGCGAATCAGCGCTTCGTCGTAGAGATGGAGAGGCACGGCGTGTGAAGGTCCCTCTTCGAAGCCAAGTTGATCAAGGCCTCGCAACGTCAGAGCTTCCCCCACCACGACAAGAGGTCCTCGTCCTCGGCAGACACCTGCAAACTCGCACGGCAGCGGGGCTCGCGGCCCGGCCTGGCCAAATAGCAGATTACTAACTGATAACACATCTGCAAACAAACACGCCGCCACATTGTGGCCCCGACAGCGGCAAACAGGGCAGCCCCTTGTGCCGGCGCAGTGCGGAGAGCACTACAGCCGGGGCATGTGAGCCAGCACACTCACACACATGCAGGCGTGTACTTCTTGTTATATGGGGTGCATTTAGGGTCGATGCTGATGCTTGGGCACGTACCTGCCATACCGCACCGCACGATCAAATCACAGACATGTGTGTGTGTGTGTGTGTGTGTGTGTTTGTGTTTGTGTGTATGTTTGTGTGCCGAGCGACCTGGAGCACCTGGTCACCATCAATCATTTCCACAGGCGCTCCACATTTGTATCCCCAGAGTGTGTTTGTGTGTGTGTGTGTGTGTGTGTGTGTGTGTGTGTGTGTGTCGGTGATAAAACTTGCTCTCGTTTTCTGATGTTGTGGGCCGCTTGCCTGGGTTCATTCCCGACAAGGCACTTGCGCGCCTGCGAGGTAGGCAACACGGAGCTCCGCAACGCGCAGCAGTGTGACGGGACTGGCTACCCGCACGGCGCTCTCCGCCTCGGCTGACGTAGTCGCGCTGAGTCAACACGCCCCGGGGCCCCACCAGGACGCCCCGCCCCGCCCCGCCCCGTCCAACGACGAGTCCTGGCAGAGCCCCGGTGGGGCCCGAGACACGATTTGACTCTCTGCTTGATTGTTTGTGGTGCGTCTCGGCAAGCACTCGACCAATGCGCCCAATACAGATGAGTGGCGATGAGGGCGGGCCGTGTTCGGTCCGACAGCCCGACAGCGCGGCAGCGGGGCACGGCGAGGCTGTCGCTGTCCCCCCCCCCCCCCCCCCACGACACACCCGCAGCCCGCTGCTGCACCCATCAAGCACGATCGCGGAACAACGAGCCAGATCACTGAAAATAGAAAGGGGAGATTTCTGACCCTTGAAGGGGTGATACTAAAATGTTAGACCAGAAAAAATGTCATACACAAATGTATCACCGAAAAAGGGTGATACTTTTCTGTATCACCGATGAATCCCCAAGCTAAACAAGGGCCAGCCTCGCTAATGTCTGACCTTTTTTTTCGGTCATCCATTCGTGTATGACCGTTTTTCGGTCATACATTTGTGTATGACCTTTTGTCGGACATGCATTTGTGTATGACCTTTTTATCGGTCATACTTTTTGTATTGCCAAACATTGGCTTGATGTCTCACCTTTTGAATTCCAGCGATTTCCCGCGAAAAATAATGAAACTTGGACGGGTGCACTGTCTTTGGAGAACGGAAAAATTAGCTTGGGATTCACCATGTTCGCTCCCGAGCATACCGAGTGTATTTTTAAACGAGTTTCATAAGTACCCCCGTTGAGAAATGGCCCTCATTTAAAGGCTCGCGCCAATTTCGCGCTGCCGCCGCTGTTTAAAAGCCGCGCTCTTTTCCCGCCGTTTAGATAAATCCAGCCCACGGCTCGCGGCGTGCGATATTTTTCAACCGCTTCCGAGCGCCACCCTCTGTGTTTGGACACTCTAAAAACCGCGGCGCCGCGGAACGCGGGGGACGATTCGCAGTCCATCCCTGTCGGCCGGGCGAGCTGCAGCTGACCACAGGCACACTGCGCACGGTGGGATTTGGACACACACACACACACACACACACACACACACACACACACACACACACACACACACACACACACGGGGCCCCGCGGTGCATCCGCCACTTGAAATCTACCGGCCCATGGCCACGCCCCGGACGCCACGACACCTCCTATTTCCGCAGCCCCCTCCCACTGTGATTGCACACCCACACAAACATCCGGGCGGCGCGTCCACGCATTTAATTGGATGGCAAGAATCACAACGCCGACACTGGCGGCGCGCTGCTGTCGATTCGCAATTTGCGGCCTAATTCACTCCGTTTGCCGCGCGGCGGGCGGCAGCTGCGCGCCTGCTGTGCCGGACAGCGCGCCGCAACGCGCCGCAACGCGCCGCAACGCGCCGCAACCATCCAACATCAGCTTCTTTTAATTTGTTCCTGACGTCTCGCACCACAGCCGTTCATTCGTCCCCTTTCCAGCGAATTTCCTACGGCGGGTGCAATCGTGTGTTTCACACTATGAACAATTTTGCACATGCGTAAGCTTCTGCATAATATTATGCATAACAACGTATAATTTATACATAGTTATGAATAAATTATGCATTACAACGTATAATATTATGCATAACAAACGCATGTGCAAAATCATGCCTAACTATGTGAAAAAAAGTACATAAGAATTTAGTGTGTATGTCCGTTTGTTTCAAGTTTTGTGTGGGTGTATGTGTGTTTCGCTCGCATCGGATGAGTGCATCACATTCGTTACAGGAGTCGCCACATACCGGGAAGGACATCCCCGGGGCAAATATACCGCGCGTACACACACACGCAAACGGACACGCGCACACATGCATGCACGGACACACTCCACCGCAGAGTGGATGAGGTGGCTGTTTATCCTCAGAGAAACGAGTGGCGGTGCCGTGTGAGCGATGCGTCACCGCGGGCCATCCATCGCCCATCGCACAGTGGGTCAGAAGACCGTTGAGGCGGCCAAATTTCTAGGCGCGGTTTGAGCTCCAGAGTCGCTAAATGGGACTCGAATCGAACGTGTGACCCAACCAATGGATTACTCTCCAAACGAGGAATCCATTGGTGGGGTCACATGTTCGATTCGAGTCTCAATACGCGACTCTGGAGCTCCAAACGTGTCCACTGTTTTGGCCACCTCAACGGTCCTCTGACCCACTGCGCATCGCCATTACGCCCGGCTAGACGGGCTTGCAGTGGCGCGGCTGTCGTCGGCCGGCGCCCCGCCCCGCGCTGCACCGCGGCGCCGCTACCCCGCGTCGCGCCGATACCACACGTGGCACCAGCAGCCCGTGGCAGATACGCCGCAGTGTGGACGCTGTTGACGCTACCCCGCGCACTCCGGCAATACTCCGCCATTAAGGCTGACTGGCCCGGGGACGCTTTTCCCCACAAATTAGAGCAGGGACAGTTTTACGGACTGCCGTCTGCAAATAGACGGTCTAAAGTGGACGCCGGTGTGTCACGCCGTGACGGCCGCGCCACTGAATCGCCCCGGCGGGGGCCATTGGCGTAATTGCAGGCTAATGCTTTCTGGCCATGACGTGCAAGAGCGAGCAGGGTGTGTTCTTGGTTTGAGTAAAAGCAAACTGACTTGTGTATTGTAGTTTTAGGTGCGTTGTATTGAGCCAAACCTTTTTGGCGTAATTTTTTGTTTTTGCTCCACATTGAGCCGCTACCAGTTTCGGTCGGTCAAACATGCGAATATTTTTATTTAATCTTTTACTTTAATATTTTTATTTGGTCGGTCAAAAATAGGTCGGTGTAATTTTTGTCGGTCTTCTTTTGGTAGGTCAGATGATACAGAGCCCTACAAGGGTACTTTGTGGGAAAAAAATAAAACGCTCCTGGATTTATTGAAATTGTAAGGGTTAGGTCGAAAACTCGTCCCGATCGGTGCGTGGACGCCTTTCCTAAATTAGATTCTTCTCCTTCCGGGCAGCAGCAGCGGCAGCAGCACATCAAAGGAGCGCGCCACTTGGTACTTGAGGCGCGCGGGCCAGACGTCATTGCATTCACGATACGGGGGGGAGGGAGGCAGACTACGTTCTCAGCTACCTGGGGGAAAGCAACGCGAAGAGTGCCAAGCAAAGTGGCAGAGGAGTGGGGCAGCGGCACAAAGTGGGCCGCAGAGAGGGGGAGAGCGCCGCTCCCGCCGCCGGGATGTGATCGCGTTGATCAATCTCCCCGACGTCAGCCAGTGTATTAGCCCCTCGCCGTCGTCCTCTTCAGCTCCGGCCGCTCCACCACGGTACAGGTGATAAGCTCCGCCTTGAAAAAAAAAATAATAATCAAAATTAGTCAGTTTACTGCAGGAAAGCTAAGCGGACTGATTGAGATGGTTGCTCACACACGCGTGCTCGCGGAATGAGAGTGAGTGGACGCGGCGCCGCGGCCGACCAGGTCGCACGCACATTGCCGGACGTGGGCAAGTGTGACGCGACACGGCGCCACATCCACCCTCGTCTCTAGCGCTGCAGCTGCTGTTCCAGCCGCTGCGACACCATGAATAAATTGCCAAGTTTCACTCGCTCCTCTTTGGGTCGGTGCGCGATGACGCACTGGAGAAGGGGCGGCGAGCTCAAAGGGGTCGCCTCTCTGCTGCAGGCGAGAGTGCATTCGCGGATAAGCTGACTGAGACGCTGCCGTGGTGGCGGGGCAGGCGGGGCGGGGTGGGGCGAGGCGGGGCGGGGCGGGGCAGGGCGGGGCGGGGCGGGGCGGGGCGGGGCGGGGCGGGGCGGGGCGGGGCAGGGCGGGGCGGTTCGCCCGAGGAAAAGATCTGCAGAGAGGCTTGGCCTGGTCAGCACCGGCCACTCCAGCAGAGAGAGACAGACATGGTGTGCTCGTTCCAGAGGCCGCTGCTGCTGTGGCGTTCCGACGCTCCCAGCAAGCGGACTCCAGCGCAGGCAGCGCCCCGCTGCTGTCGGCACAGCCTGCCGCTTCATTGGGGCAGCCCGAAAAATGTTGCCGACGAGCGGATTTGTCAGAGCGGCGGCTATTTCGTTATCACTCGGATATTTTCCGGTTCCGGGCGGCGGGTCGCGCGCCGAGGCTCAGTGACAGAGACAGATTGCTGCAAACCTGCCAATAATTAGGTTGGCTGTCGTCTGCTGCTCGCCCCCTCCCCCGGCGTGACGGGTCCCTTTTCATCCAGCGCCACCTGCAGACTCGTTCCGAAGGGCCGCTTGGTCGCTCCATCGCGGGGACCTCTCCCTTCGCCGAGCTGGGCGATGCACAGTGGGCGCGCGGGGGAACTCAGACCCGCACAGTGTACCGGTGGCTCATTGGTCACTGCAGCGGCCGCTGCGTTGCCTCGCTCAACTTTTAAGAGCGTGCGCATCAAAAATTGAAGGAGGTGTGATGAAGTGGATGGCCCTTACCATGCCGCGGCGCAGCTGCGGCCGGGTGAGGGCTGTTGAGTTTCGGATCAGCCGCGCCATGCATCAGATGGGGCGGCAACAGGCGTTACACTTCGATGCGATTGGCTGCTCTGCTGTTCTCGCTGCCGGAAAAACCGGCGGAGGCTCAAAAAAGAAACGCCAGCCTGTTTGCGCGAGAGGAGAAAAAGGATGAGAGGAAATCCAACTGCAAGAGACGCATGCACGAGTCATGTACACAAGGCTTGGCCGACGCGGCAATATTGAAATTCTTCCGATATCACATATATAATAAGGGCGCCTCGAATGACCCCCGGCCACGCCCCCAGGGGTGCCCAGTGAATAATGCATGTCTTAAAAAAAGGACGAAATTATTGGCTTTATAAAAAAATCATATTGCACACATGGCGCGCGCGGTCAGAGCGCGGAGGAATGTTGTTCCCTGCCGGTTTACTTTTACTGCAACTTGCATGAAGACCCTGGAAGAGACACGGAGCGCTGCGCAGTGCCTGCAGGAGCCCCTCCCGGCCGCGAGGATGCGGAACCAACAATCTGTGACGGCTCGGATAAAATATTCAGTGCTCTGCGTTGCCGAGGCGTTAGCGTCTTGCGCCATGCGTTCCCATGGCGGCTGTTGCGAGTACGCAGGGTAGAGAAAAAAAAAAGCGCCGAGATTGTAGTATTTGAACCCGCAATCCCCATAAAAGCGCGCGAGTGAAATCGTAAAACGGGGCCGCGGCGCGGGCGTTCCGTTTCTCCGAGACAGAGGGGGAGTGCGCTGGGGATCGAACACATGTTCTGGCTACAAACATGCCGACGGCGTGACGGGGCGCGGGCTGCATGCCGATCGCTCACAATTAGTTTGGCGGACAGGCAGCCAGCCAGACAGCCAGCCAGGCAGCCAGCCCGGCAGGCAGGCAGCCAGTGCGAAAGGAAAACAATAAGCGACTGAAGGGCCCTGCGGGATGATCCTACATTACAAGGTATACAGACTGCGACCACAATTTCCCTTGCGGGCTCTCCGTTTTCGCCGAGTCAACTGCCGGAGGGGAAGCGTGCTGGAAGCGTGACCTACTTTTTCTGCGTGTCTCCCTGCGCGGCACGCGCCCCGCGAGTCAGCCAAGACGGCGCCGCTGAGTGAGGACCATCGGCCGGCCCACTGTGTGCTGCCGGGCGCTGCCGTCGGGACGCCGAAATAACGCTAATGCCCTCGGCGCGCGAGAAGTTTTTCTCCCCTCGTTCCGCCGGCCTCATGAATGCAGGCGGGCCTCTTCCAGTGATTGGACGGCCGGCATGGAAGAAGGGGAAGCGCAGCGTGCAAGCCCTGCAGTCCACTGGACTCCGGCCCACTGGAGTCCGATACACTGGAGAAAGACACTCGACGCTGTCTGCACGGAAACGGTGATATGTGCGGTTTCTGGCTTCGACATGGACCTCCATCACACTCACATTATCGCACTCGAACAGCTGGCGTCACAATAGAAAGACTGGAGCCGAATGCTGGGTCGTTATTTTCCTTGGGGACCTTGCGACCACGCACGCACACTCGTGAATTAGAAAGCAGCAGGGACCGGTCAGGGAGCCCGCTGGCTATTTGGAACTAGGCGCAACCGACACGAGCCGACAAGCAAAGTGAAAAAAAAATCTCCTTCATAAAAAGAGGAAAAACCACGAATGTTCTCGAAAAAAACGAGGGGGTGGGGTGCACGGCGGATGGAGGGCAGCGCAGAGCCGCTGGAGAGTCTATACAGTGGTCAAGCCCTCGGCGTCCACATCATTAGCGACGGCGGAAGCAGCTGCAGAGAGATCGGTAGCGGGTTCGAATACCCCCAGCAGCGCGTTTTTCTCCTCTTTTTGTCTCTCCTCCCACGAGAGCGCAGTGCCGCGTGCCGTGGCCGGTATTGGAATTCCAGTGGCGGCACACTGTCCGTTTGTTGCGGGTCAAGGATGGCACCGCAAACAGCAAAAAAAAAAAAAAAAAAAAAAAAAAAAAAAAAAAAAAAAAAAAGAGGAGGAAAACGACGTTTTTTCTCGTCGTTTCCTCTTATTCCCAGTGTAGACCACAAGCCGGCAGCAGCAGCGCCCAGCGATCGTGAGTTAGGCCGTGCAGACGAGACAAGCCCCCCGATAGGCCCGGCCGGCCATGCGGTGCCGTTGCCAAAGAGATACCGCGTGTCCGGGGGTGAAAATGAGCGAGCATAAGAGCAGCAGTGCGATAAGGGGGGGGGGGGGTAAGCAGGGGGGTGCAAAGACGCGTCATGAATGCCAAACACCGAGCGCTTTTATGGCACTGTTTATTACGGCGCCGTTTAAACGGCCCGCCGTGGGACGGGGGGAGGGGGTCACCGTTACATTATCGCGGCCCTTGCCTCAGGACGTCTTTGATTGCCCCGCTGCTTTTACTGCCCAACTTATTCGCGAGGTCGCCCCCGCCCCCCCCAGACGGATTCCGAAAGTCGTTTTCGTCGCTCTGCCTCTCTCGCACCCGTACGGGACACTCCTAGGGTGCGAGAGGGACGGAGCGACGACAACGGCTCTCGGTCTGCAGGATCGGACGATCGGACCGCGTCGCGCCGGACCCAGCGTCCCCCGGTCTGGACCGGCAGCGACTCGCCGACCTCGAGGCGACGACTTTCTCTTCAGATCCAAGACGCGCTGGTCTGGGGCCGCGCCCTGTGGAAAGCGGCGTGGTGGGGGAAAAAGGGGGGGGGGAACGAGGTCCACGGACGGGCAGGTAATGGGGGCGGAGCGGGCGATTTGTTGGCCGAGGGGTGGACGGGGCGCGGGACGGCCAGAGGTGGATTTCGTCACGCTCTCGCCTTAACACCGCTAACTCAGACACATGTTGCACACGGGGCTAACGCGTAGAAAAACTGCTCAAACATCGTGAGAAGTCCGTACCGTCGCGTGGTACCGTCTGATTTTCCATTTTTCTTAATCTCACAAAATCAGTCGTTGATTACTGTTAGTTAATAATATTTAAAAACAAAAGTCTGAAAAAAAAAGAACATGTGCAACTGTTGTTTTTTTTTGTTTTTTTTTTAATGCTTCGGAGCAAGTCCATGTTGGTGGGAATTCCCCGCTCCCTGCCTCCCCGCCGCTGCACCGGAGGCATACTCGGTGAGTCACCGCCCCGTCCTCCGTTTCGTTCCGCGGTGGTGATGTTTAATTAAAGAAAGGCACTGACCGTCGCTCTGGAAAATTAGTTGCCGGTTTTGTGTTTGGGATGAAATGTTGTTGGTGCGGCGTTCGCGATGAGAGGCTCCTTCTTCTTCCTCAAGGTGGAACGGCCTCCCCGCACGACGGCCTGCCCTCGTCCCCCCCCCCTCCCCTCCCTCCCCCCTCCCCTCCCCTTTTCCGGTCGCGAGTGCTTTTCAATTTCGATATCAAAGAAGGGGGCGCCTATCGTGGGGGAGGCTGCAGCGCCTAGCGAAAGATATGCTCTCTATTTACTGTGCTGTCCCGGGCAAAAAAAAAGTTAAAATTTATTTATATGTGTTTATTTTTTTTTTTGCCGTGTGTGGGGTACTGTCCAGGCTCCTCTTTTGCTCGCTTTGTAATTTAAAATCGCGCGCCACTAGCCCTGCGGCTGCGAGTCGTAAATTGACGGAAATTCCTGTGGCGCGGCCTGCAGGCTGATGCCGGACGGCGCGCTCCATCCTTGCTCTCACGGGGCGTTCCGTAGTGGTGCGAGAGAGACAGTGCGAGGGGCATTGCCGGCCTACACTGCTACTGCATTTACAACAGCCAGCCATTCCAGGGCACGGCTGCTGCCTTCTGCCGGCAGGCCACCTCTTATTTTCCGCCCCAGTCCGCCTCTTCTCTCTCTCTCTCTCTCTCTCTCTCTCTCTCTCTCTCTCTTTCTCTCTCTCTCTCTCTCTCTCCACTCACCACTCTTATTTCTTTTTAAATTTGTGCGAGCCGATCCGCTTTACTCTAATGAAAAAGAGAGACACACACACACAGCACGGAGCGAGGGGGAATGAGAGAGAAAGAGAGAGAGAGAAGAAGCATAGCAGGAAGAAAAGAAAAGGCACACGAAATAAAACACGGTAACGCGGAGCTGATTAAGACGCTGTAGGGGATGAGTCGGCAGGATGTAAGGATTCGTCGAGGACACGGCTGGCAGTGAGGGGGGAGAGAGAGAGAGAGAGAGAGAGAGAGAGAGAGAGAGAGAGAGAGAGAGAGAGAGAGAGAGAGAGAGAGAGAGAGAAAGAGAGAGAGAAGATGGGCGCCGCGCTGTCCTGCCCTCCGCATCGCTCCGCATGCAGTTTTAATTCGGTTCCGGTGCCGCTTGTATCCGGGCCGCCCCTCCAGCGCCCCTTCGGCCCAGTCATGTCATGTCCTGCCCAGCCTGATAGCTGGCTGGCTGGCTCGGCGCTTCCTTCATTTCGCTTCATGTCGAGCCCCACAGCCTCGCTGATCCGACGATGAGGGCGCCGGCCTCCTTGGCGGGGCGGGAGAGGGGGGGGGGGGGCAGCCCGGTGGCCGCACATGCCGCGTGCGCCCTGCTCCAACCCCTGCCCGCCTCTCGCCCGGAGCGTTTGCCCGGCCACTGTTGTGCCGCTGAACATAGACAACACAGTGTGCACGTTCGGAGCGTCCATTTTATTGCATTCTGTCGGGCGGGGCGACTCCGCAATGATACGCCGGGCTGCCGATACATACTCCGCGCAGAGATTCCCCGAGATGACCGGCCGACCGGGCGGCCGGCAGCGTTGTTACGCCATAAACTGGACAAATCATAAAAGCCGAGAAGGACGGCGCTGTGAGGCCGGCGCTTTGTGTGTCGGGGACTCCGGCCGGGCCGGGCAGGCCGTGCAGGCCCACATCCTTAACACTTTACGGTCCGGGCGGCAAGCCGGGCCCGGGTTCGCTCCCCGGTCGGGCCCGTTTACTCTGCGAGTGTATCGCCGCTGTGCGCTGGGATGCAGCTCGCATGCAAGCCACCGTTTTCATATTTTGGTTACAAACGGGACCCGAAAAACACGAGACGAAAATCATGAAAGGGTCCGAAAACAAGTGGTGTTTTGATGCGGCCTAGATCTGGGGCCCGGGGCAGGCACGCTGCTGGAGATAGATAAACAAGTAAATCTCACGTGCTACGTGACCATACATTGGCAACCCGCAATGGCCGCCCGTGGCGCGGTCGGGCCCAGCACACAGCGCCGGCACTACGGTGGAAAAACGCACTTCCTGGTCAAAATCCAATGAAAATGGCGTCGACTGACACTGCATTTGAAAAAAAAAAATACAGAGCATCACACGATTTTATTAGTGGGGAAGGTGCATGAAGACGTCGCAGCGCAAAGAATGGGTTGCCAGAGCTCGGCGTCTAGTGTTTCCCCGACTGAAGAAATCGAATTACTTTCCCAGAGGCCCGACCAACGGCCAGACGGCCAACCCGTCCGGGCACACATTGCCCGGCCGGCCACTTGATAAACACGGAGTACTTGGCCTCCTCCGCACGGCTGGGCGCTCGGGTCGGCACAAACTAACCCCCGGCCGCGCCGCGCCACGCTACGCCACGCCCTGCGGCGCTGACTACGGCCACGGCTCCCTCCCCAATCACGTGTTTGCCTGCCTACGGCCACACGCAGACATACGCCGTGTGCCGTGCACTGCAAAAATATTTACCGCTCCACTGACTGACAGATGACACGGTGAATGTGTGGCTCCTCGTGGGGCAGCACTGCTGCGTGGGAACGGCTTGTCGTTGTGATAGAAGCTCGGCCGGCGATACCCCTCGTGTGGGTGTTCCCGTGACGCGTCGCTACCCCGCGCTAACCGGCGCAGCGAGGCCGACAGACCTGCGGCTCCAGACCTGCGCCACGCTGCGACTCCTGCCCCTGGCCAAGACGTCGACTTGATTAGCAGGGATTAAATCGGGCCGGCGATACCCAACGCCCCGGGCCTGGGCGCAGGTGATACCCCTCGCTACGGGATGGCGAAACAAAGACGCGGCCGGAGCCATTGCGGGGCACTTCTCGGATTCTCGGAATCGCGCTGCCGACGGCCAAGTTTTCCCTCCACGAGGCTCCAGGCAAATGAGCTGCCGCATGGCCGAAACTTTCTTTTCGTTCCGTGACTACTCTCAGCGCAAGTTGGGCTGCAGCGGCTGCACTGCCACGACAACGGCGGGGAGGCCCGCGTCGCGACATGAGCTTCTAATGAGCTGGGGGAGGGCGGCGGCCTCGGCGGCCTCGGCCCTGCGGGGTTGTCGTCGCCGAGGTGCTAGATGGCGGTGGCGGCCGCGGGGTGGCGGCCGCGGGGTGGCGGCGGCTAACGGATGGCCCAATAGCGCATCACGGCGCCCTTGATGACCTTGATGATGACGAGGGGCACCCCGCAGGCTGCAGCGGCGCGGCAGCTCTGCACGGCCTGTCCGGGGACGGGCCAATCCCCGACATGGAAACGACATTAGGCAGGTTGGCGTCACGTGTCTCTGAGACTCGCCACAATGTACAGCGAGACGCTGCCTTGGGCGCCGCCGCGACGCCGTGACGACGCCCGTCCTTGCGGCGTCTCTCCGTCTGAGGGAGAAACAACTTGAATTTTGGTGTACGTTTTCCTTGGAATACCGTGAAATAACGTTGAAATAACGTTGAAATATCTTGAAATAACGTGAAATATCTTGAAATAACGTGAAATAAAGTTGAAATAACGTTTTAAGAACGTTGAAATAACGTGAAATAATTTGAATTTGAAATAACGGTGTACAAAATTTTTCGAAGTTGTTTGCCCCTCGTCTCGGTCCGAGCGCGGCGACCTTGCCAAAACCATGACTGGCGTCCGACTGGCCAAACAGCCGCCGAAGCGCCACTCCACTGTTTCTCAAAGCGACGGGCGATGAAAAGAAAGCGGGTGTAAAAAGGAGTGGCGCAGTGGCGGCCCCCCTGCAGCGAGGCAAACAACAACAGCAACAACATAAAAACAGCGGGAAATAAACCAAATGCCCGCCGGACAAAAGAAGCGCGCGGTGATGCGTCCCGTTCAAAGGCGAATAAACACTGCGTGACGACGGCGCCAGATTAAACCATTCACGCCGCCCAAAGTGATACCGTCTCTCTCGCAGCCCTGCGAGCCGCTCCGAGAGAGCGACAGAGACAGAGCGACACTGTTCGGAATGGGCCGGCAGCGCCGCCAACGGCCAGCACCGGGTTCGAACGTAAGACCCCACCAGTAACGAGGAATCCATAGGTGGGGGTCACACCCTCGGTTCGCGTCCTGTTTAGCGACCCTGGAGCTCAAAACGCGTCTTTGCCCGCCTGCGCCGCCGGTCTTCTGGCCCACTGTGCGTCCGTCTGCGAATCTCCGAGCGGCTGCCGGAGCAAAGGTGGCTCCTGCGGGATCCCACACGGCGCAGCCCGGCGCAGCCGCAGGCCGGCCGTAAGTTCCTGGCCGTGCCGCGCCGCGCCAAAGCCAGGCGGGTTCATCCTCGCCACACTAGAGGGGTGCTCGCCGGGCCGGCGTGTAAAGTTAGTGCTGCCGGCGAAGGGGAGGAGGGGGAAGGGGGCGTTGGCGAGGAAAATTATGCCCCTGAGGGCAAGCCGTTACTTGCGACGAAGACCCCGGAGTTACGTCACCAGACATTCCCGGGATTTCGCGCGTCTTCCTCAACAACAATTCAGGTTATTCTCTTTGCTTCCCGCCGCCTTGAGCCGTCTCCTCGGCCGAGCCGCCCCCCTCAATGATGACGTCACGCGGCGTGCTGCGCGGCCGACGTTACCGGTACCCTGGGAACGGACACGCAGGCAAGCCACCTGCCCGAGCGTGGCGGAGAGAGAAATAAACTTTGCAAGACGCGGGCGATGATTTGAAAAGTTGAGCGATGGTGGTCCACCGCGCTGCGCCGCGCCACGCCCTAGCCTAGCCGCCACGTAGTGAGGAAAGTCTGACGGCAGCGGAGTTTCACTTAACCGCGCGTGCAGCCGGCCGCTCCGCCGCCCGGAATATTTCGATTTTTATCCCTCTTTTATCGACGTTGCCGGCGGCGTAGTCGGAGAGGTGAAACTTCCCCGTCGAAACGACGGACGAGAGCGCCACTTTGGCCGCTCCGCCGTTCCACCGCGGCGAGTGGATGATAAATACAAAATACGCAGATCTCGGTATCGGCGGGGCGCCGCGACGCCTTGAAGACAAGGCGGGGCGCCGCGACGCCTTGAAGACAAGGCGCGGCGAGGTCCACTAAGACAAACACTTTTCTTGTCGCTTTCCCGGCGCGGCCTGTTAGGGGTCTTACTTGTGACGCGGAACGTGCGTCCCACCACCCGCCTTGAGGGGAAACGTAAATATAAAAGCAACAGGACCGCCTGCATACCAAGGCAAGGCGAAGGCGGGGCCGGGTCCCGTATGGAATGTAACGCGAGCCGGCCCACTGGGGGAACACCAGAACGGGAAATGTGTGCCGCGGCGCCGGTGTCCCCCGGGAAACGCCTGCTAGCCCCGGAAAACGAACTAAGGCAAAGCCGAAGACTGTATTGCAGAAGCAACACAAAAATTAGCTTCACTGGTAAATAAAAACAGAGCGTAGTGGTACGCTTCGTCCACTCCTGTAGGCTTAATGAAAGGCGCCATGCTGCGCCTTAGTTTTACCAGTGTTGAAATAATACGACTGAACGTAGAAACCCTTATTCCCTTCTCTCTCCAAAGAGTGTAACGGCACTCCGGTAAGGAAAAGAAGGTAATTGAGACAGAGTGGCGCACCGCACGGAGAGGCGTGGCGGGGCGGGGTGGGGCGGGGTGGGGTGGGGCGACACACCCTACGCACCCCAAACCGATATGATCCAGAGGGGAGGAATAAGTCAGTGCACGTCGCAACGCGTGCACGAAGAATACCCGTCAATATTAAAAATGCAACCGGATTTCACGCCATCTTTATTACTTTGGCCCTCCCCGCCCCTCTCGCACCCGATGTGACGCATCCTGCCTGGAGGCTGGCTGCAGAGACACGAGCCTAACGGGAGCTGTAAAAATACACACGGCGAATATTGGCGATGGCCAAAACTACTGGCGGCTGTGAGAGGCTGAAGTGTGTCGGTGTTGTTGTGTAGGTGAGCGCACGTGTGTGTGTGAGGGGGCGGTTGGGTCCCTGGAGGCGCGGGAGGGTCAGGCCAGCGCCCAGAGGACGATGAAGCCGGTAAATAATCACATCGCATTAGACCAATAGGGGAAAACGGGAGGCAGAGGGGTGGGGGAGGGTGGGGGGAGTCGCTTATCGAGATGAGCTGGCGTAGAATAGAACAATACCGGCAAATCGGGCGGGAAGGGGTCAGGAGCCACAATGGGCTGCGGCGTCGGCAGCCGCCCTGGCCGTGGCGAAGCACGTTGCGGTGAACGAGGCCGGCCAGACCGAGCTGGCAGCACCTGGCCGCGCCTCCCCGTCAGCAACTCCGGGACTTACAGTGTCTACACTGCTTCCCCGGAACGGCCTGGGGCGGCCGCGTCCACGCCCCATGTTCAGCGGCGGGCTTTACATCCGTGGCCCGCAAATATTGCCAAACGTCACTCACACACGCGCTTGGTACAACACACGCACGTTCGAATCTCGACGTGCCTTTCCTCTAACGGATCATGTTGCCACACTGTTCGACACTGCAAAGGAGGAGATGCGATAAAACGACCGGGAGGGACGCAGGCCCTACACGGCACGTTTAACGCGGTGTCCCCGCAAAGCGCCGCGAAGCCTCGGACCAGCCGCCGGCATTTCGGTCCGTCGAATTAGCATTCATCATTAAGCGGCCATTAGAAGTCGCGCAATCCGGCGGCCTCCGAAACGCGCCGCCCGTTTGGCCCACTGGCCGTTTTCATAAACAAGTTAGCCGACGCGCACTGCAGGAGATGAATAAATGAAGAGGGCCGAATGTAACGATGCGGGGAGGGGAAGGGGGGGAGTTCAAGCTGGCTGTGAGCGACATGGGCCGCCCTGTCCGTCCGTCTGTCTGCCCGTCTGTCTGTCCGTCTGTCCAGCCTTATCTGGACGTGGAGGAGGGTGTGGCCGCCGCCCCCCCCCCGCAGGGACGGTCACTGAACCGAACCACATCAAATTAGGAGCACGGTCCGAAACTGATATTCCACTCCTACGCTCGGCCGGGGCCGCTGGCAGCCCGAGGCCGTTGCCAAACTTTTATTTACATTCGGGGTGAAGTGGGAAAAACAATAACACGACGTTTCGTCTCGCGGTGTAGGACACCCGGCGACGGTCCGACACCTGTTAGGTTGCTGCGCGAGTCAATACGAAGCGCGCAATTGAATTTTCATCGCATGGAAGTGTCATCGACGCAAGCAGACGGGGATCGCGGGCGCAAACATTTACGGAGGGAGATGCTGATGGTGCCGGCGTCGTCGGGACTCTGCTGCATGGCGATGTAACAACATACACTCACTCTCACACACGCATACACCTATGGACGCCACTTAATGCGAATTTAATGGTGACATCTTCTCCTTTCCCCTCCGAGGGCGTGCACTGCCGCGCTGTCAGCAGGCGGGCAGGGCAGGGTGGCCCCATCGCCTCGCCGCACGAGGCCATGTCGCCCCCACTATAATATGAACGTCCCCCCGACGGCTGAGTAAACACACATAAAATGCATCGCACACCGTGGAGGAGGCCTCGAACCCGGGCAGCGCCGCCGCGACCCCGGCAAGGGACAAAAGTGAGGCAGAAAAATTGAAGAAAAAAATTCAAATAAAGAAAAAATAAGGGCGCAGGGGAAAGTGGGAACAGTGGCCATGAACTCGAAAACGCAGGCCCGGACCCCTGCCTTGGTCTGCCTAAAATAGATTCCCCGAAGCAAGAAAAAATATTAAAAATATAAAGATAAGGAGTTTTCATATCTTAATTTCGCTCAATTAAAAGAAACAACAGGTCCCCTTGCCCCATTCATACAACGCGCGGGCCTGGGACCGCAGGGGCCGGTCGGCCAACTGCGAGAAAAACCAGCAGCTTCCCGTCCCGGCAAGTGCTGTAATTTGGGGAGAAATAAAGGGCTGCATTTATTTACCCCCTCCCGCCCGCAGGGTCATTCGCTTGGCCTTCTCGCCCAGGACATTCCGCCGCGTCGTCGTAGTACGCCACCGTGATGGTTACCCCGCTGTTCGCGCCAACGGTCTACATGCGGCAGCGCGGCGCGCTGAACGCGGCCGAGCCGAACTCGCTTACTCGTCCACTGCAGTGTAAGTCGGACGCATTCCAGCAGCGCGATGCGTCACGGCGGGGCGGCCGCCGCGTTGGGGCGTCCGTCGGTAGGTGGCGCGGCTCAGGGCGCGGCGAGGGGGATGCAGTTTGTAGTTTTGCGGCGGCAATGGCGGCCACGGAATGAAGGAAGTTTCCCGGGATGGGCCATGTAGCTGCCGCGCGGTGGCGCCCCAACGGCCCCTTGCTCAACTACCGCTGGTCAGACAGCGCACCGTCATGATGCCGGCCAAGTTCCGCGCGCCGGCCGGGGCTAAGCGTATCGCCGTGCAAAGCTTTTCTCATCACCAGACGATGTTTTTCCAGGCGAGCCGCGCCGCGCCACTCTGCGCATTACCCGCTCCGGCCGGCCAAGGAAGCGGGCTGCTTAGCGGCGCAGAAGAGTTGCCGCAACTTTGCTAATTTCCTATTTGGACTCGGCGCCAACTGTTTGCTTGTGTTGGTGGACGCGGGTGGCCAGGCGTTTTGGCCGGCGACGCGGCGGGTACCCAGCAGCGGTGTGGGGCCGAGAGGGCCGTCGGCGGCCGTCGGCGAGCACGGCCAAGGCAGCGCAGTGAGACGGACGGCCCCTGCGGTCGGCGCGCAGGCAACCCGCACGCTCCTCTGTGCGGCGGGCTGGCCCGGCCGCCACGGCGCCCTGCCTCGCGGCGGCGAGGCGGGTCGGCAGACGAGGAGATGGCCGAGGAGGTGACCCGGTTCAAACATTGATTGGGCGGGAAATACATTTAGCCGCTGCCTCCGCCGCTCCGCTCGCCCGCTCGCCCCAGCCAGACGGCGGTCCCCGCTCTTGCATACATCTCCAAGTTGTGCTCCCCGGAGCGCTACCAGTCCAACTTTCAACGACGCGACGTTCCAGTCCACGGCCCGGCCCGGAACGGCCCGGCCGGCGGCAGCGACATCCACAACATTATCAACCTGAAAATGGCGGCGAGCAACTACTACTTGACAAGAACCGCCGCCGAGGGGTGTGGCCGGTGTGGCCGTGCCAAGGGGTCCCCCACTCAAACAATCTGTGTACGCTAGGAGGAGACAATCCCACAATCTTGCCTCAAAAACGCCTGCAAGTGGGCAAAAAGCGCGACAAAATCGTACAGAGAATCCTAAGCAATGCGACACAATCAAACAATCTGTGCACAGGCAAAGTCAGAAGGAGGGACCCCTCGGGCCGTGCTGTGGGCGCAGGGCTGCTTCGAGCGCACGGAGGCACTGCAGCACTGCCAATGCCAGCCCGTCGGCCAGGAGGAAGGGAGGGATGAATGAAGAGGCCGAAAATTAATTACCCCACTTTGCCATCATTAGGGCGCGACACGCGTGGAGCGGACGGACTCTCTCGCACTCGCGGGGCGTCCCGAGGGGGAGCGAGAGAGAGAGAGCGCGAAGAGACACCGTCCGGGATCAGCTCCTGCAGGCGCTACTAGAGCGAGCAGCTGCGGACACTCTGTCTCTCTCGCACTCGCGGGGCGTCCCGCCTCCGCGAGGGAGAGACAGAGACGACATGTCGTGCGGGCTGGCTCGGTCCGGCCTCCACCTATCCTTAATTAAATTCCTCTCGAGCCGCGGACAGCCTTTCCCTTCGGCTCCGATGCGAGAGAGGCGGGATGCCTGCCGCAGAGAAAGCGACTGCACCTGGCGCTGCAGTGCTGCAACAAGTACTGCCCGGACGGCGCGGCCGAGCGGGAAGGAAAGTTAATCAGCGGCTTGTTTGGACTAATTGCGCTGCCTTGCCTTGCCTTGCGCTGTCTCATCTCTCAGCAGACAGGCCTCGTCGCACCCCCTGGCCGCACAGTGGGTCAGAAGACCGTTGAGGCGGCCAAAATCCCGGACGCGTTTTGAGCTCACAAAAAACTGTGATCGTATCGTACAAAATCGGACATAGAATTTAGTGTGCGGCCGGCGGAGAGACAGAGAAAAGCACTGGTTTACGCACGACAGCGGAACCCGCCGCCGCCCTCTCGAGTCGCTTTAGAACGACCCGGTCGTTGGAACGTCAGAGAAGGCGGCTGAGGCCAGTCAGGCTGAGCGAGCCTGCGATTTGATAACGGCAGGCGGATCGGCGCCGCTGATTGCGTTGCAGTGTTCTCTCTCTCTCTCTCTCTCTCTCTCTCTCTCTCTCTCTCCGCTCGTCATCAGGAAGGCGCAACATAGGCCGGCCGCTCCCCTTGCGATGTGTTCCAGAATGATGATTCCGTTGGCCGGGACGCCTCCTTCGGCCGGCCGGGCTGTTAGCAGCGGGCCGCTCGTGACCCTGGATTACAGAATACCTTCCTCGCCCACTCTGTCCGATATACTTTCATCGACGTCCCTATGCGGAAATGGCATCAGGACGAGGCGAAAAGGCATTCAACGTAGACTTGTCAGCAAACCACTGGGTGAAGAAAGGGGCATAGAAACCAAATTCCATCCCACTCGCAAGCAATGCCAACGACCGCGCGCGCCTCCCGGAAGCTATATTCGTGTTCTGCGTGAAGACGGGTGGAGCAGCTGGGCCTCCTCATTGCCTTCCTGTTTGGGAACCCCAGTCCGGCTAGGCACCCCGGCCAGCCCGGCCAGCCCGGCCAGCCCGGCCAGCCGTGAGGATGGGATGAGTCGTGTGCACTCGCTGTTGCGTCAAGTGAATCGCTCTCTCCGACCCGACGCGGACTGTCTATCTCGCACCCCCAACGGAGACGCCCCCGACAGAGACGGAGCGACCATGTTCGGCAGCTGCCACCCGGACGCCACGAGCGGTTCGCAATTCCCGGAATTTAACAGAAGTGGGTGCGCGTATTACAGCATTTCACCCGTCGCGCTCCTTACACTGTCGCACGTCCGAGCGAGTGAAACGAAACGCCGCTTTTTCTTCCTTTTTTTTTTGGATTTCAGGCCGAGCAGTAACTGCTGGCTGATTCCCCTTCGGAAATCATCCTGGCTGCTGCCTGGCTGCTGCCTGGCTGCTGCCTCGTCTCCCTCGCGCCTCCGCGGCACGCTTCGCGGGTGCGAGGGAGACAGCGCGGGCCCCATCGCGCCGCGCCAACTAATTCGGACTGACATTCGGAATTTCTCGCGCGGGAAGCAATCTGCAGGGCGGCGGGGCGCGGCGGGGCGGGGAGGCTCACGGTCCACGGCCGGAGAGGAATCTCTGTCGGAAACATCAGAGGGCGCACGCACTACAGATAGTGTCGAGATGAGAAATAAAGACATGAAAGGAGGAAAGGCGGGCTGATAACTCGACGAGACGCGCCTGGAGGGAGCGTCAGCCGTCCTCGCCTTTTCATCTTTCAGCGATGACAGAAATCCCCTGCCGGCGCAAGGTGAATTTCGCGTTGACGCCGCTCAGACTCCCGGCCGGCCTGCCAAAATAAAAAAAAAACACACTTTCACAAAAACAGCGTTTGTAACCTTTATCCCGCATTGTCAGCTGAACCCGCACCACTTGGGCGTCCCAGGCGAAACACAACGGAACGACTCAAAACTTGATGATGGCGCGCTGAAAGCAGCCTCGAGGGAGAAGCAGGAAAATGAAGGCATAAAACCCGTACGTCCGAGCAAAACGAGTGAAAAAAAAACAAAATAAAACGAAAAAAATAGTCGCTTGGAGCGGTATTGCTTGCAAAAGTTGCGAGGTGCGCGGCAGGCTGTGCGCCTCTAGAGCGCCTGGCCACGGCCGCCGTGGTGCGCGAAGGAGGGCTCAATATTTCACAACCGCGGTCGCAGGTTTGTCAGAAAGAAAAGTCGCCCCTGGGAAAAGGGTCACGCTAAAAGCGAACGCCACCGCGTCGTCTTTCAATCCACCGCTCGCGGAGAACAGAACGAACAAAACGGCGGCGCTCCGTTGGGAGTTGAACCCGCGATCCTTCTGTAGGAACCGGATCGGCTGGCAGGCAAGAGGGAAAAGCGGCCAAGAGGAAAACAGCACCCATCCCCCTGCTTGGCGCTTGGCAGGCGTGTCCAAAATACTCCATTGAGTTCCTGAAGTGGATACACACAGCCGTGCATTATTAACACCCAGCCGGCTGCTCCAGACGCCGCGTAGTTTTCGCGGCGAGAGATTAAGCCTTGCCGCCGGGCCATTGTCGTCGCCCTGTCTCCCTCGCGCGCACGGGGCGTCCCGTTTGGGGGCGAGAGAGACAGAGCGACGAAATCGGTCTGCAGTTTGCAAAGCGCAGTCAGGTTCCGCCACGCCCGTTGAGCTTTGCTCTTCTGAAATGCACCCAAGTTTTTCACGGACTGTTGGCTCGCCCGCGCAGAGTCTTCGTCAGCAGTTTGCAAGATGTTTGTTGCGGTGCAAATTACGCTACATGCTCCGCTTCCGGGTGGCTCCGCTTGTTCCGGGCCCTGCGTGGCCCCGGCCCCGGACTAGGCGGGGACGGCATGCGGAGTTGCCAGACTTCACAACAATTTTAACTGTTGAATTTAAAATTGAGTTGACGCTCGCGGCCGAACCTTCTCGAGGCAACCGTCAATCCAGTGTGGGCAACCGTCTCACACCTGCAGGGTGGGCAGCGGCACGCACCGCTCCGCGCGGCACTGACTGTCCCTGTGCTGGCTCCGAGCGGTCACGTATTTCAATTGAAGACTGCACCGGAGGCTGGACGTGCTGGGGTGCCGTCGGTGCCGTCCCCTCCCTGCAGTGTTTCGCTCCGTCTCTGTCGCACTCGAGGGGCGTTCCGTAGGGGTGCGAGAGAGACGGCGCGACTCTCTCGCTCGGCGGCGCACTGGACCGACGACGCAGCCACTGGGCAAGAGCCAGAGGAGCAAGCCAGCCAGCCACCCCGGGGACCGCAACACAGCAATAAAGGAACGCATAGGCCAGGCATAGGCGCGCTACACTCGCTGTTATTCGTTTACAGCCTTCTCTCTCTCTCTCTCTCTCTCTCTCTCTCTCTCTCTCTCTCTCTCTCTCTCTCTCTCTCTATCTCTCTCTCTCTCTCTCTCTCTCTCTCTCCTTTTCTCTTCCCAACAGCGAGTTCCACGAAATGACTCCAGGAGGGAGGAGGACGCACTGACCCCGGCCTGGCTGGACTCCCAGCCGCCACACCTACCAACCTTCCCTCCCAACCTCATTGGCCATGCTCTATTATCATTCGGAATATTTCGATGGGAGGGGGAAGCGTTTACGCCCCTGAATAATGCATACAACACGTTGGGATTTCATTCCAATACGGACCAAATCAAACAGCCTCGTTTCCGACTGTGGTCATACCGCGGCCGGGCCGCTTCGGATCGCCCCGCGCGCGGCTGGGGTCGCCGCCACGGCCGTCGCCCTCGGCGGCCAGCACCGCCAGGTCTGTTCCTCCATCCACGAGCCACCCGCACGCATCCGCCGCAGCGGCAGCAGCGCCGCGCAGCACAACAACTGCCTTCTCATTTACAGGAAGTGCACCGCGCGGCCGGCGGGGAATTACCGCACCGTGTTGCCGCGGCCTCATAACTTCTTGGAGCCTCCTCCCCCTCCTCCACCTTCCTCTCAGGAGACCGCGGCGGCGGCGGCGGCGGCGGCGGCGGCGGCGGCGGCGGCGGCGGCGGCGGCGGCGAGCGGTTCGCAAACTTCCGAGAATGTTACGACATATGCCCGAGAGCAATCCGGCGGTGCGTGGGCCTTTCAGAGGCGCGTCTCGGCGCCTCGCATACCACCGTGGCGTGGCGTGGCGTGGCGTGGCGTGGCGTGGCGTGGCGTGGCGTGGCGTGGCGTGGCGTGGCTTCAGAATGGAGTGCCGCTCCACGGCCGAGGCCGCTCCCGCACTTCGCACCCACCGGCCGGGGCACCGCACGCCGCAGGCGGGGCCACATTCTTGGCGGAGCACGTCTTGAGGTCGCCGTCGATGAGCGTCCATCCGCGAGCACCGCGACGACGCCGCGATCACACACGGGGCGGAACCCGCGGCCGCCCGTTCCGTCGCGTACTAACCAACACAGGCTTAACAGGAAAAAAAAACATACACAATTTGAAAAAAAAAATTTAATTGGTTTTTGGCAGCAGGTGTCCCACTGTCTGCCGAAGCAATCCTCTTGGCATTGCGAAGCCCGGCTCACACTCGAGATCCCCCCTAACGGCTGAGGGCCTCCTGCCGCCCCCCGCCGCCCCGCGCCCCCAGATCACCAGTAACGTCTTCCACATCAAAGAAAGGCCTCGCCGACCCTCAGCGACCCATCTCGTTAACCGGCGCTCATAAGACAGGGGTAAACCGTGCCTCCCCTGCAAGGCAACAACAACCTCTTTTTTCCCTGTTCCTTTTTTCTTTTTTGACTGCTCTCTTGGCCGCCCCCGCGCACGCACCGCGCCGCCGCCGAAATCCATTCAAGTTCTTGGCTGCGCAACATGTAAATAAAAGGAGCAGCACGAACACATATGTATAGAAAAGCGCGCGTGCTGTCTTTTTCGCTCTCGGTCTCGGTCTGAGGAGCCAAACTGGCCTAAGCACCACACTGCCGTGCCGCAGTTTGAAAAAAATTGATTTTGACGAGCAGTTATCTATTTCACAACACTCGTTCACAGAAATAAAATGTCCCAACTAAAGCTTTTAGTGCTAAGGATCCTAAATTTCAATCACTGCAATTATATTATAAAGAGCTGGACTGGACCAGTAAAATACAAGACCTACACCTGTATTTTCAGATTACGTGTGTTTGTCACTGACAAACTTTGGAATCGCTTTGCTTTGGCCAGCAATGCCTCATGGACTGGAGGGATGGTACTCACATCTACACAAACAAAGAAGCTGGATATCACAGAATCACTCTCTCCTGATGAGGGGTTGACACAGCAGACGGTCTCGGTCCATTCACGAATCAGGAAAACTTGAGCCAGGATCCTAACCTCTCCAAGACACCGGTCACTCTTCATAACATTCTTCAGTTTATACTGCAGCTCAATAATTTTGGGATGGCCCAAGCGCACCCAGGCCTTCCAAAAAAGGTGGAACACGATAAAATACGACAGACATAGGTTATCGTTGACCGCGGCAAGAAAATATGAAAACAAAAGGGGCATTTTAAAAGTTTCGATAAGTCAACAGACGCCATATTTACTATATTATTTTGGTTGAAATATGAAAAATTGTTTGACCGGACGCTTGTGATGCGTACGTGACCAAATCAGTAATGGCGTCTGTTGGCGTATCAAAACATTTAAAATGCTCCTTTTTTGGTGATATTGTCTTGCTGATAGCTTATTTCTGTCGTGTTTTATCGTGTTCCACCTTTTTCGGAAGGTGAGAGTGCGCTTAGGCCATCGAAAATTTGTAAAGTGTTTCATCTGAGGTAAGTTTAGCAGAAAGGCCGGCGTGTGGGGTTAGGAACCTTGGAAACTGGTCAAGTTTTCCTGATTTGGGAAAGGACTGAGGACTGAGACTGTCCGCTGTGTCAACCCCTCAGCAAGAGAGAGCTATTCAGAGATGTCCACCTTACATGTGTTGATGTGAGTAACATCCTTCCAGTGCCCGAGGTATCGCTGTCCTAACCGAAGAGATTTCAAAGTAGGCCAGCGACAATTGAACGTAATGTGAAAATACCGATATAGGTCGTGCATTTTACTGGTCTAGTATCACTCTTCATAAGATAATAATTACAGTGATTTAAATTAAGAATCCTTAGCACTGAAAGCTTTAGTTTTGACATTTTTTTCTGTGAACGAGAAATGGTTGTCAAGCCAGATTATTGCATTTCTTTTGGAGCGCAATTTTTTGGCGTTCTGGTCTGTGGTATTCTTGGGAATGGAGCACCAAATTTTAGGCGCTCTGAATGGAACGCTTTAATTTGGCTTGGAATCCAGAACCAGGAATGGGTATGTCGAATTCTGGTAGTCTGGAGAGAGCAACACTCCAGTAGCGAGGAATCTTGTCACTGGGTTTGCAGTGTTGTTATTAGTAACTATACGGAAAAGGTGAAGCAGAAGAAGGAGAAGCGGTGGTGGGGGCTGGCAGCCAGGTGGTCCTTTGATGTGTCGTGTCATTTGCGTTCACCTCACTTGACATGGCCCCGGTCCGGTTGGGCTCCCCTTTACCCTACACTGCCTGACCGTGGGTCACTGAAGGAATAACCCTTCTGTCTCTCTCTCTCTCTCTCTCTCTCTCTCTCTCTCTCTCTCTCTCTCTCTCTCTCTCTCTCTCTCTCTCTCTCTTCCTCTCTCTCTCTCCCTCTCTCTCTTCCTCTCTCTCTTTCTCTCCCTCTCTCCCCGTCCCTCAGTCCTCATTACTGGCCGGAAGCATGGGGGCCGGGGGTAGGGGGCTCGGCTTTGTGAGTGCGCCGCGCGGGATTTTTCGTATTTTTGCTGCCACCATTTTGGGTTGTTTTTTTTTTATTTGTTTCCACCCCCAATTTTTTTTTATCCTGTTCATTCCTTTAGTAACATTTTTCGGTGGGGCTTTATGTGGGCCCTTTCAGCCGGACGCGGCGCGCGGTCGGACGCACGCAACAATCTTCCTCTTTTGCGAACCGTAATGACAACAACAGCAAGGACATCAACAAGCACAGCGGCGTGGTTACGACCGCCAGGCATTGCAGTGCAGGCCGCGCCGAGCCGCCCCGAAAGGCTCCGCCTCATTAAATATGAATCAAAGCGAGCAGACGGATTGGCCGTGCCGCGCCGTGACTCGCCCTGGGTAATTGGGGTTGACTCGCACTCCCACTCGCACCGCGGCGCCGCGGCCCGCCTCATTCAAACCTGCAGTTTGCGATAATGGGTGGAAATTCCCTCGACGTGGTGATCCGGAGAGGTTCCCGCGGGAGGGACAATCAGATAGGAGCAGACAGGGGGCAACAGGGGAGGGGGGAGGGGACGACGTCCTCGGATGCCTCTGATTTCTCAGCCGCGCTGGATTCCGACTCCATCAAACGTCAGCCCCGCGCCGCCCCCGCGCGGTCTCCGCACGGAGGGGTGTCGCGCTGCCTCGCTCGCACTGGCGGCCGGGCACGGACAGGTGGGACGGAGACGGCGCACCCCTCGGGGGCGAGGCCGGAAGTGGTGGCTTTGTGCGCGGCCAGTCACGCGCGGCGCCGATATTATGTCCCAATGAGCGGAGTGTGGGGCGCTGCGGCCGCAGGCACCGCGACAAGATCATACCCTGCGCGACAACGGCGCAGCACTGCTTTCGTCGCTGTTTGCACAGCGCGATTTTTGCGCCATTTTTTATTGCAACGAAATAGGACGCGCGCTGCTTTATTGTTATTTTTCCTCCTGTATCTTTAATTACCGCGCGAGGGTGCGACGTAAAGAAGGCAATAAAAGGAGCGAGTGGCAGAAATGACGGGGAAAAGGTTTCGGTGACGCAAGGCCCGTGTCAACGATCAGCCCCTGCCGACGCCTCTCTCTCTCTCTCTCTCTCTCTCTCTCTCTCTCTCTCTCTCTCTCTCTCTCTCTCTCTCTCTCTCTCTCTCGTTGGGGTGTCATCCGCGTCGTCCTGACGGGGTGACTGGGACCTAATCTTCATCTGCGGAATTCATTTGTCACACTGCAGACACTCCCTCCGCCCCTCCACCCCGACGGCCCTGGACAGGCAGGCAGGTCATCGCGGCGCTCACCCCCGAAAAAGCACGCAGGCGCCGAGACATCTGCGGACGCAGTTGAATTCGGATCGACCCAGGGAAATTACTTGGAGTTGGACTGGTCTGGTGCGGCGCTGGGCGTCGAACCGACGCGCGCCAGCCTCCCCGGCCCGACTTGCTGCGCTGCTTCGCCACGCACCAGGCTAATCCTCGGTGTTCGCGCTGTGCCGCTGCACCCTTACTTCATTTTGTCACAATCATCCGTCTCCCGGCTGGATTAGCGCCGCACCCTGTAAACGTTTCTCATTGCCAGCATTCCGGCACGCGTAGCGCAGCGTAGCGCGGCCGGTGTTAGTTCCGCCGGGCGCCGCGCGGGGCGCTCCACGCGCCCACCGCCTTGCCATTCTGCACACGATTACCGTGGGCTGAATGCTGGCTGCAAATAAGGCGCATTATTTCCGGCATAAAACTTGCCGTGCTTGTTTGTGACTCCCCGGCCGGCTTTGGCCTTGTTCCGAATATCTGGTCTGGAAGAGAGCTTTGTTCCAGAAGGGCTCCAGCAGCGTAGTCTCGAGTCCCCACCGCGCGCGAATACATTATGGCAAAGCATTTTACCCACTCTGTTTTCCGAACCAAACTCTCTCTCTCTCTCTCTCTCTCTCTCTCTCTCTCTCTCTCTCTCTCTCTCTCTCTCTCTCTCTCTCTCTCTCTCATCCCTCCCTTTCCATGTAAGAAACGATGAAAAACGGTCGGGGGAAATTTAAAGTTGGCGGTGCGCGGGGTGACTCGGTGAGCCGCGTCGCACGCGCCTCGCCGGCAGTGGGAGCGCCGCGCCTCGGAGGCGGCCGCTCTCAGGTAGCGTTATCTTTACGACTATTATCGCGCTACGTGGGGGTTATCCCCCGCCGTATACAAACTTAAAACGCGTTGTCGCGGCCAGGGCGCCAGGCAGCAGTAAGAATGTTTCGCGCGCATTAGAATATTTCAGAAAGTTCGACGCGCGCGACGCCGCTGTCTCGCAAAGAGGCGCGAGGCTGCGCGGGGCGTGGCGGAAAAATGGGGTGCGCTGTTTTTATGAGTCGAGGTGGTGGCGAGCGCGGACGGGGTGGGGGGTGGAGAATGCGAAGAAGGGGAATTGCAGCACATTTCATTTTTATAGGAGAGCTTTAATCCTCCTTGAAGTTTGGGAAAGGGGAGAATGGCAAGTTTCTAATAAGCTGTGGTCCTCGCAATGTCGGCTCCGTTTTTTGTTTGTCTGCCAAATTGGGCGGGATCGCTGTCTGCCTGCGAGGCGGGCGGGCGGGCAGAACTTGCATGGCCGAAATAAAATATTTGATGCGATTAGCAGCGGCGTCGGCTTTGCAGTCAAAGAAAAAGGATTTTCCGCACTGACAAAAAAAAATCGTACAAAAAAATGATAGCATAAATATTTGATTCTGGTTTGGAGAGTTCGAAATAGACGCTTGCATTAGAGTGCACATTCGAAAGCTTTTCTTTTAAAAAGACCGACGTGGTACCCGAGACACATTACCCTCAAGATTACTCATAAAGTTGGCGAGGCGTCAGCGAGCAGTGATGGCCGTGCAGGCTAGACTCACACCTGCACTACAAATCATGCTTACGGGCGAAATAACGAGTTTCTGAAAGATCTTCGCATAAATTAATTCCACAGTGTGCCGGCGCGCTGCGGCGCCCCGACGGCCCATCGCAAGAAATTTAATAAGTTGCATTCGCCGCTGTAAACAGATGAGGGGGAGAGAACCCAGTGAACGCGAGAACGGGGACTATCGACTAATATTGTGAAACTTTTTCGCGTCGCTGTGACTCGGCGCGCGCCATGTATGATATTGCGATATCAAGCGAGGGGGATAGAGGCTGGCGTGTGGGAGAGGGGGAGAGAGAGAGAGAGAGAGAGAGAGAGTGAGAGAGAGAGAGAGAGAGAGAGAGAGAGAGAGGGGGGGGGATAGAGGCTGCAGGCTACGCTTTGTGTACAGGTGCGCTAATTAGACGCCTGCTGCTCGCGATAGACAGAGGGATAGACGCCACACCTGCCGCACGGCCTGTTAGCTTTAAGGAACCACTTCGGCCGCGCAGCCACGCACAAGTCAGGCAGCTTGGGATGCACAGCCATTGTTGCTGTTTGTGGGAGACATGACAGCCACTCGACGATGACGGCCTTGCTTCGCCACCGCCAGCGTGAGGGATGGCGTTCTCGTGTCGGCCTGTGGCCCGCCTCCCCAGGGGCGGCAGTGCGGCTCGACCGGCTTGGCCGCCCAGTGAGTGAGGGTCAGGCACAGTGTACCGCACGCCTCCCCGACGGCCACTTCCGGCGGGGAGGGCCCCACCTGCGGCCCACTGACTTCCTGGCGATACCCCGGTCGTGGCTTCTGGCGTGGAGTAGCGCCAGCGCCTCCGTCTCCGGAGCGCCAGAGAAGAGGGACGGCGGCGTGTGAGCGTCGCCCCACCACTGTAAGCGATGGCTTGAGGTTGATACGAATGAATAAATTATCAAGGCCGCGAGATTGCGGGCGAGGCGCAGGCTTGGCACAGGCACCCCTGGGGCCGGGCCGCTCGGCGAGGCGAGGCGCTTCCGAGTCGTCGTCGTCGTCGCCGACAAGTGCGGGGCGGGGCGGGGCGGGCAGTGTCGGTGAGGGAGGCACTTTGGAACACACCACAAACCCGCAGCGCGGTGCAGCGGCGAGGTCCACGCCCAAAAAAGTTTGTACTGCACCCCAGGGTCCTCGCCGGGGCGGCGGCGGATACAGGGCGGCGTGCTCGGGCAGCCCCAGGACCTCGGCGTCGTCGTCCCCGCCGTCCCGGCGGGCTGCTTCTTCCAGCTGTCAGCCGCCACTCAGCCCGCACTCCGGCGTCTTGAGGGTCTTGAGTGGCGCCGGAGCGCGACCGCCAAATCCGGCCGGTCGGTCCCAGGGCGCCCGCCGCGCCCCCGACCGCGGGCCCACCCCACCCCGCCGCCGGGTGATATAAGTGCGATCATCTGTATTCCATTAATATGAAATAATCCACGGCGGTTGGCGCGGAGACGTGGAGGTGTCTGATGTGGGCGAGCGGATAGCGCCACACCTCGTCGGTGCGCGGCGTTGTTGATGAGGCAGCCTCCCTCCCGGCTCAGCTCATGATCCCCCCCCCCCCCCCCCCCTTGCCACGCACTCACTTCCTTTCGGTCCCCGAGGCCCCGGGCCAGGCCCCGGGCCGGGATGCCGGCCCGCCCGACCAGTCCGTCCGTCCGTACAGTATTGCCTGGGCTCGCCAAACTGCCCGCGGCGCGGCGTCCCTCTGGTCCGACACACGTCCCGTCCTGCAGGCCGCCTGCTCGCCCTGCAGAACCCCGGAAATGGAGCATCCACCCAGCGAGCCTGCAGGTCCTTGACGTGCCGCGGGGCACACCAGGCACACCCCCGCCGAGTTTGAACGGCATCAAAGACGACCAGCGGGGAGGGAGGGGGGCGGGTCCGCGTCGGCCGCCAGGTAGGCAGCGCCGCAGCGCGAGAGAGACAGAGCGACAAAGCGCTGTTTCGAATCCACCCTCCGAGGACACACATGATGCCGGAAGGAAGCGCCCTTCGGCTGCAGGTATTCTCGAAGATGAATATGAAATTGAAGAGGGAGAGAGAGAGAGAGAGAGAGAGAGAGAGAGAGAGAGAGAGAGAGAGAGAGAGAGGGGGGGGATGCGGGCAGGGGAAGGAGAGGCGCCGGGAAGGTCAGGGCCGGGACGCAGCTTCCAACCATTCCAACGGCTTCGGGATGGTCGCAGTTGGCTCCGTTCGGCGGGATCTTGGCAAATGCCGGCCGTGACGTCATCAAGCGCGCGCGTGTGGGAGAGAGAGAGAGAGAGAGAGAGAGAGAGAGAGAGGGAGAGGGAGAGAGAAAAGCCGCAATAAAAAAGCAAAGTGATCTGCGAGCCCCGCAGCGCGCAGTGTGTCCTGGCTGATGGCGGGATGGGGAAGGGGGAAAAAAAGCCGATTTGGCTGTGTGAATTTTAGCAGTGTGATTGGCCTGGTCCCCTCCGTGCCACATCAGTCTCGGGAAAGTCTCGGGGAATCTCGTTTCCGTGCGATGGAGGTCAGGCAGGCCGGCCGGGTGTTATGTGGCGCCGGCACCTGACGCGGCCTGCATGCGGGATGGGCAGCCCGTTGAGCTCAGCCACACCAAGACGGCCTTCTTCGGCCTCGAATCGATCTCAGCCGGCCCGAGGTTACCCTTAAAAAAAAAAAAAACCTGCCTAGTTAATCGCATTATTATTTCGAAATCTTCTTCAGTTGGCAACAGTTTTTCCCTCTCGCTCATTTCTTAGCGCTTCTTTCCCAGGGCACGCTGCGCCGTGCTAAGTTGTTGGCCCCAAAAAATAAGCTTACTTGTTCGCGGACTCGTCGACAAAATACGCAAAACGAGCATTTACCTCCCTTTCAGACTTTGAGCGAGCCCGCGCTGCCGCTCCCGCACGCAGCCTAGCCAACTCATCTTAAGACTAATTACCTTCCAAATTATGTTCAAGGGATCTCGCTAACTCAGTTCCGTCTTTTTATATATTTTTTTTTCTTAAATTTTTTTTTCCCCGCCCTACTCCGAGATGAATATGCAAAAATTCAGCGTCGTCCATTTTGTTCGCGGGTGTTGTGTCGTCGACCCCCTCGCCCCCTCTCACTCCCACTCGAGACAGACAATCATCATGTGGTTAGCATCGCCCGGGCCGAGTGGGAGTGGAACGAAAATCAGGACTCTCTTCAGCCGCGCTGCTGCCAGCCCCGGCGGGGGGGATCTTGTGATAAACGCTAATTTGGCATTCCCTTCACTTTCGCTGGGGCGCTCTGTACACACCCTTTAAGAGTAGGCGTGCAAGACGTCCGTTTGGAAACACATAAATACAGACACAAATTGTCCTGATTCAATATTTTCCCGCCAAAAATAAAGTCCCCGAACGAACGTCGTCGTCCGTCTTCGCCGGGAATTCAAATTTGGCGCGCGCGGCCGCCGGCACGCCCGCTGTTTCAACATTTCAACTGCTCGAGGAGGAAAAATGGACGCAATGGACGAGCGACCGGGTGGACCGGGCCGGGCGCCCGCCTACATAGTAATTGGTAATTTTGCCACTTCCTCCGCTGCGGCTACTGTGGAGTCCTCGGGGCCGCGGGACCCCCTCAGCATTCAGAGAGGGGACGCAGCCGGGGGGGGGGGGGGGGGGGGGGGCGTTCGCCGACCGGCCCAGAGGACATGGCATCGGAAGGAACTAACGGTCGGGGAAGAGCAGAGCGTCGACTCGTGCGCCGAATTCTTAAGCAGACGACACCGAAAAAAGAGTAGCAATCCAAATAGAGGGAAGGGCGGCCGTTAGGGGCGCACCGACCGGAACATGGAGTGTGACAAAGACACGATCGGCGAGATTCACGCTCCGCTGCCGCTAATTGAATGGAAATAGATGAAAATAAAGAATGGAGGGTGCTTGCCTGCCTCGGAGACGGAGATGATCAGTTGGTAGACCCAAGCAAAGCGAGGGCATGACCGCCATACAGAACAAGCTTGATTGACTTGTTTTTTATTGCGGAGTATTGAGTAGTCAGGGTTGTATGACAAACGCATTTTTCCTCACAATAAGTGGTGAAGAAGAATCTTGGCGGTAACGTTAAATAGCAGCGGTACGCTGTGCCCCAGAGGCGAGGCGCCCCACCTCACGTCTTGTCGCTAATCCCCATCAATCCTACTTGTTCCTCCTCGTCATCCCCGCCGGTGCCGCCTCCGCCATCCTTCGCTCCTCTGCCGAGTACCCTGTCCTCGGCCCCCGCGGACTGCTGGCCCCGCCGTGACTGCGAGGACGACGGAACGTGTTACGTCACGCGAGCCGCTGTCAGGCCCGGAGCGATTGGTATCCCTCTTCTCCCCGGCGACTGGCCGCGATTACTTCGTCGCGTCAACACGGCATAATATTACTTCCGCCTCCTCGGAGGGGATCGGCCGAAAATGGGAAGAATCAACGCGTCAGCTTCGGCGGCGTGACCTGGCCGTGCCCCAGCAGGTAGTTTAGGGCCGGGCCCTGCCATTTTTTTTCCCGCCGGGCATTTGTCTTGTCCTCCGTGTCGGCGCGCTAAATTGACAGAGATTCAGTGTGCGTGTGCGACGGGGTGCGGCTGGGCGTGAGAGAGAGGGAGAGAGAGAGAGAGAGAGAGCGACCCCCTTCACTGGCCGCAAAAATTGGCTGTTCGTATCGCCGTTTTCCGCAGCAGTAAATTATCTGGTCGGAAAAGTGAAAGCCAGCAGCCGGCGGCGCGAGGATTCGAGCCCCGGCCTCCCGTAGGAATCGGTGCGAGGCCGCATGCTACCCCTAGGGCTGAGAGAGCCAGTCCCGCACGCCGTTGCAGCGCGCTGCCCAGCGGAGTCTTCCCTGTCCCCCTCTCTCTTAATTTCATAACAAGACTCTTTCATTTTCGTGCCCCATTGCCTTGTAGTTTCCACGAAAAGGTGGAAGCAGCGTGGCCCCAGTGCGGTGGGGGTGGGGGGCAGTGAGAGGTTCCGCGTCCCCGGCGGGACTTGGCTGGACTCATATTTGTGTCCGTGAGAGAGGGAGAGAGTCTGGCAAACACAGCAAGAGGAAGTCGCGGAGCAGCAAAGCCGAGACAAGTAGCGCAAGGCAGTGTGTCCACACACGCAACACACACACGCATACACACAGGCATACACACAGGCATAAAAGACACACACACACACCAGGCGGTGCGCACAAAACACATAGACTGGCAGCACATACAGTACACAGCGGCGCGATAATAGGCCGTTTGCACGTCCCAAGTTTTTGAAACGGAGAAATAAAAGGTGAAATACGCTGTGGGCCGTCACACAGGAATTTATTACTCTATTAGGGCGAACAAACTATAGAGACCGGGGGCGTCCATCGCTCGGCTTACCCCCACATGGGGAGGGTTGACTTTCTAAGCCTCCGTACCACACCAGCAGACGGTCGCTTTTTTTTTCTTTTTCAACTGCGCCAGTTGTTGTTGTTGTTGTTGTTGCGTGTTTTTAAGGCCTCATGTGCGTCGTGGCGGTCTGACGGCAAATCCGACCGACTCCCCCGCAGCTCAACGCGAGTCATTGCGATCCGGCGTCAGAGCGTCGGCAGGGAGCGGGGAGGGTCAGAGTGTCGGAGGCTTGTCGGAGGCTTGTCGGAGGGCTATCCCGGCCCTTGGCTGGCCGATCAGCACGGTCCCGAGAAGGGTATCAAGTCACTCCACCGTCGCTCCCGGCGACTCTAACCAGGCTTGACTAACGGGCGGCCCCGAACACAGCGAGGCGGCGACTGCCCCGCCACTGTGCCATCCCGCGGCGGCGCGGCCGGCTCCACACTTTACTTGCTGTCGTGTAGAGTATCGCGGCCTCTGGGGCAGTCCACGGAGGCGGTGGGCACGCCTCCGAGCCGCCGCAGCGCGCGGCCCGGCGTCCCAGCGCGGCCGAGGAGCCGCTAGGCGCCGCCCGACCGGCCAAACGTGCAATGGAGACAAATTGCGACGTGTCAAATAGCGAACTGCGGATGGGCCCTGCCGCCCTTTTGCCGCGACCCCACCCCGCAGGGCCCCCGCAGGGCCCCCGCAGGGCCCCCGCAGGGCCCCCGCAGGGCCCGCCCTTTTATGTGTGGAGTCGAAAAGGGGCCTGAAAAGCGAACGCGGGGGAGCATACGTAGCGTTTTTCATTTATTTTCAGAGTTTTCGAAAAAGAAAAGGAATAAAAATGGAAAAACACCGAACGCAGAACACAATGACGGCAGTGTAGTGCGGCGCCAATGGCGGTGCTGGTGGAGCGAGCGCCCCCTGGGGGGCTCATCATGCGACAAATCACCGAATGCAATAAACGCGGCCATACACCGCGCCGTCCCGTTAAATGCCACACAACTCGTCCCAGGACACACCGCGGCGAAAATGAAAAGGATCCGCCACATTACTGGCGACTTCATCTCGCGGCCCGTCCCGTTCATTGGCTGTTAGGGAGGAAGTACACAGAAAAAAGTGCCCCAAAAACGAAGAATTTTTTTAATTATTTTTTTTTTGGAATAGCTTAACACAAAACAAGTGATTGATAAATGATGTGAACAAATACAAACTAAACAATCCCTGGAATTTCTCTTAATTTTTTTTTTTGTTAAATATTTTTGCAGGTTCGAAATTACGACGATGGCGCAATCCCCCGGACCTGTGGACGCAGCCACATCCCTTTCGTAAACTTGGCGTTCTCATCCGGGGGGACCGTTCGGCCGACCCTGTGTCTCGCTGCAAGGGCCAGCACACACCGTCTTTACCTTGGCGAAAATATGAACCTGCCCGCCGCCGAGGCCACGCCACGCCACGCCACGCCACGCCACGCCACGGGGCCAGCCGCAGCCACCCCGCCGTACTCCACTAAGAGTTACTGAAGACTGCGATGCCTACCCGGAGGAGGGCCACAATAAACCGACGAGGGTCCAGAATCACCCTCTTCTCCGACGCGCGGAGACGCGAGGCCGGTGGAGGGGGCAACGACGACGGCGGAGCAAAAATTGCAGCCCCGTGAACAGCACATTTGCGCGAGTCCGGCGCCAGGCCGACTCAAATCCAATTAAAAATAACAACGCCCGCGAATCAGCTGCTTATTTGCAAGTAATCAAAAAGTCCATTCGCCGTAAGTGTTCGAAGGCGGTGCTGCAGGGGGGAGGGGCGTGGAGGGACAGGGCGAAAAAGAAGGCGACCTCAGTAATGGCGCTCTTGTGCGACTCTGCCGGCCTCGGCCACGCCGAGCAGGGCTCGCCACGCCACAGAGAGCGTTGGCAATCAGGGAGCGCGCTATCAGCCACAACTGCGACGCGAGCGCCCCGCGCGGACACTTCTGGAAACGTGCGGCGGCAATGTAAGGCGGTAAAAGGTGACCGCCAAAAAGATCATTTCATCAAAGTTTTTTTCTTTTCTTTTTCCCTCTATCTGCCGCTTTTGTTTCTGTTTTCGACCAAAGGTCTGCTGATGAACACAAAGAGCTCGGTGTCCGACACGGACTGTGTACCGCGGGCCTTACAGGCCTCACGGCCGACAGTGAGAATCGCAAACCGAGGAGGAACAGAATGACTGGGCACTGTGCCTGTGTCAGTGAGCCCACGCGAGTGAGTGAGTGTGTGTGTGTGTGTGTTTGTGTGCGTGTGTGTGTGTGTGTGTGTGTGTGTGTGTGTGTGTGAAATAAAAGTAATCACGACAAGCAGCCGCGCGCTGATGAGCTGGAATAATTAACTCGCGCGTTAAGACCGCCGTGAAAAATGCAGCTCGCCATTCACGCGACGCGGCCGTGATGAAAAACGCGCGCAATTGTCCTCACCTGGACTGTTGCTGTTGGTCTGTGAGAGAGAGAGAGAGAGAGAGAGAGAGAGAGAGAGAGAGAGAGAGAGAGAGAGAGAGAGAGAGAGAGAGAGAGAGAGAGAATGTTTGTGAGTGAGCGTGCGGACTGTGAGCTACAGGCTTGGGGCGCATGCGTTTGTTTTTGTACCTTTTGTGCAGTGTGTGTTTGTCTCGTGCTGTTTGCGTAAGTGTTCGCGGTGTGATACGGTGAGGCATGCCGCCTATATCCGCTCCATATTTGTTGGGAATTCGGAAAGAGGTATTTGGAGAAGAGCGGAGCGGGGCCACTGGTGTAAATTTCATCAGGATTTCAATCAGGAATGGTCAATCAGGATATTTCTGATGTTAAAATCCTGATCTAAATTCGCGGTTTTCTGATTGGAAAATCCAGATATATTTTCGCGCACCTCTGATAGGCGACTTCTGATTGGTGCTTTTTCTGATTGACTGGTTCTGATTGTGTTTTTTCAGAGTGGATAGTTCTGATTGGTAAGACAAATTTTAACATCGGTGACATGGCCAAGCCGAGGCACATACAAAATCGGTGAAAACTTCTCTGGGGGGTAAAAACTGAGTCCGATCCCAATCTTAAGTCAGATTTTTGATAGCTCGTGATCAGGCCCCTACATGCCAGTAAATATGAACCGATGTCTTTGAAATTAAAATGGCCCTAGTCAATTTTGCTGAACATGCCATACACCAAATTTGAAGCCGAAATAATGAAGACTTTCCATTTTATAGGCCTCTGTATTATGCCCACATCAGGATTTCCTGATGTTCCTTTCTGATTCCTGAATGGCAATCAGAAATCAGAAAACCAATCAGAGATTTCCCGAGTGGGAATCAGAACTCAAAATAATTCTGATGGACTTTCAGAAATCAGAAAACCAATCAGAAAAGTTCTGATTGGCTATCAGAAATCAGATATCAGGAAATCAGAAGTCAGGAATTTTCTGATAGTCGGTAGTCAATCAGGATTTTTCTGAATGAGAATCAAAAATCAGGAAATAAATCAGTATATTTCTGATTGGCATTCAGAAATCAGAAAATCAATCAGAAAGTTCTGATAAAATTTACACCAGTGGCGCTGCTGCTGCGGCGAGCGCCTGCAGCGTCGGCCGGCCCGCCGAGCACCGCTGTCCCGCGGGCCGGCCCACGCTGCAGGCGCTCGCCGCAGCCCGCCGCCCCTGTTAAAGGAAAATTGGAAATCCCCGAACAACTAGTTTCGGAAAATTTCAATACTCCTATGTTTCGATTTTGTTTGAGTTTTCGGTAGGCACAATTTTTATTTTTTTTATATTTTTTGGGTGTATGTGGGGGGGGGGACCGAAGCGTTCGGATATTCCCGCCGGATGGCACTTTATTTCCCAATTTGTTCTTAACAGTGCGTGGGACAGCGGTGGCCGGCGGGCCGGCTGCAGGCCCATTCGTCCCGCCTGCCACACAGACGGAACCGCACCGTTTTTTCGTGCCTCGCCTTTTGGCCCCGCTGAAAAGAAAGTTAAAAGAAAATTATTGAGCAATGGCGGGCGGCCTTTCGATACAGAGCCCGCTGAAAAGTTTCGGCCTCAATGGGGTTTTCATTAGAGTCCCGGCCTCCTCATCCCGCCTCGCCCCACCCCGCCCCACCCCAGCTGGACAGCAGACGGCATGGCTCACTATTTCTCTCGTTCTCCTTATTCCTTTCTTCCCGTTTCTTTTCCCTCTTGTCATTAAATCCGAGAAAGAATGTTATTACTTTTTAATTAGTGCGGAAATCAAACTTCCCGCGCTGCGACAAAGGCTATGGTGAAAAGCGGAGGACGTTCTGTCTCTCTTCGGCCCAAAAACCGGCAGCGTGCGGCGGGTTGCGAGAAAGACACTGAATCGGACATAACCCGAGATCGGGTCATTTCAATTTGAAAGCAAACAATAACACGCAATTTCATGAGCCGGGGCGTGCGGCGATCGGCTGCACCGCGCGGCGCGGCGGAGAGGAAAGGAGAGTGAATGCCAGCCAAATATTCATGAGCAATACGATACGTGACCATCAACGGGACCGGTGACCGACCAGTGACCAGTCGAGCGCTGGCATGAATCAAATATGGGGCAAGGCGGCGCGGCGGCCAGCGGGTGGCGAGTATGAAAAATCCATGCGCGGTGCTGCGTGTGTGGCAGGCAGGCAGGCAGGCAGCCCCAGACACAGTGCCCCAGTGGGGCGTGGAGGCGGCGCGATAGTGTCGCTGTGTTCCTCCGGCATGACAAGCTATAAATTAGGGGGAGACGATGACTCCCCGAGATAATCCTCTGGGCGTGGCGCGGAGGCCGACGTGTTGCTGAGGGGCTCGCTGCCCCCGCCGCGGGAACGGAGCGACTCCCCGCCGGGGACAGCCAAAGGAGCAGGCAGCAGCCCGCCTCAGACGAAAAGTAGACATTAATTTAATTCGCCCCGCCTATTAGCCGCAGCAATTATTTTCATTGCAGATACCTTTTGTTCTCCTCCTTCCACCTCGACCTGCCCGCCTTTGTCCCGCCTCAGTGTGGGGGCGTTTCCATCAGCCGCAAGGGCTGTGCTGTCCCAGTCTGTGCAGCGCTAGCCGCGCTAGCGACCCTCTCCAATACCCTCTTATACTTGTGTTCCACCTCTAGGGAAATTAGTGGCCAGGACGGCATCTCACGGCTAGCCTTCTCTCTCTCTCTCTCTCTCTCTCTCTCTCTCTCTCTCTCTCTCTCTCTCTCTCTCTCTCTCTCTCTCTCTCTCTCTCTCTCTCTCTCTCTCCACCACGACCGCCCTTCAGAGCCCCCAGCGCTCTTAGAAATAATTGCCCGCGCGTACCCGCCCCCCACTCGCCGGGACGAAAAATAAAAACGCGGATCGGGTAGTCGAACCCGACCCCGTGTGCCTCGGGACTGCGAGACGAGCGCGCGGTCCTGCAGGAGGCGGCACCCGAGGCCGTTTGGCGGGTCGTCTGGCCGTCTGACTGGAAGATGGATGTGCGCGGAGCCAATACAGCAGGCCGATCCCGAAGTGTCGCGCCGCCGCTCTGTCTCTCTCGCACTCGTGAGGCGGCCCGCCGGGGTGCGAGAGAGACAGCGGCGACGGCCACACGCCAACAAGTGCGCCGTCCCAGCGCTCTGTCGGCGTTGCGCGCCGTGGCGGGCCGTGGCGGGCGCGCAGCGCCGACGCAGTTATGCCGTGTCCGTCTATTCAGAGGTACTTCGCCGTTTGATGGATTCGACTGCGCGACGCTCCTTGTCACGGAGATGGAGCGGCCCGTCTGCCGCGCTGCAAGGGGGTCGCAGCGACGCCAACATTACAAAAATATTCCTAAACTTTACGAGCAAAATACCAGACTCTTCTGCGAGGTGAAAATTTTGAGCCTCTTTTGTTTGAGTCAGTTTGGTCTGTCTAGGACTGTCGTCTCTGTGACGTCACTCGAAGAGTTTGGCGACTCGGCTGGAGCCCCCGCACAAAAGACAGGCGTCTTGGGCCCCCAACCCTCTCGCTCGTGTGCGCGTGGGCCGAATAATTTATTTGTAATCAATTCCAATTAGAGACGAGAGGAGGCTTATCGCAAGAACACACTAATCAATTATCATTAAGCGCGTAGTTTATTCGCGAGAGATAAGGAAGCCGACTCGGGCCGCGCACCTTCCCTCCCCCCTAAAACAGTTAATGCCCTGCGATCAAATTAGTCACAGTGGGCGGCGCGGGGCAGCGCTCCGTCTGGACCGATGAAAAGGACGGATTCCGCGAGGACGGGGTGAGGCGCGCCGGGGCACGCGGTGAAAGGGAAAGGGAACGGGATAATGGGGCAGAATAATAATTGTTTATTTTCAAAAGCAGCTCGAGGCGCGGCAGCCCACCAAATAAAACTGCAACCATTTTTTTTAAAAAATCGATGGTTAACTTCGGGGCAGTACCAGGCCAGATGCCTCCCTCAAGGTTCAAGCTTGATTTTGTAAATCTTCAGCGTTATTACAGGTGCTTTGAAATCGGCAATTTCGAGGTTATTTTTAATAACAATGAAAGTAAGAAACCAAGCACAGCAGGGGTGGTCTCCATCGCCATTCCCCAACAGACCTGCCTCGGACGGACCGCCACCAGTGGACGCCAATGATCGAAACGACGTCGCCGGGGCGGGCAAGAAAGCCAGCGAGGGAGACACGTCACTGCGAACGCCTGAAAGGGCCCGCCTGCGCCCCCACCCCAGCCCCTGCTCCTTTCTTTCAGCCGCTAATTTCCTGTCGCACAGGCCTATCTATCAATTCATCACTCTGTCTGGGCCTTTTCTTAGGAAGTGGCAAAAAAGGAAGGGCGGTAGCAGCAGCGGCTCTGGGGAGAGAGAGAGAGAGAGAGAGAGAGAGAGAGAGAGAGAGAGAGAGAGAGAGAGAGGAGGGGGCACCCCGCGGCGGAGGGAGCACGCCAAGCGAGGAGATTTCAGCCCGCCTGGCTTTCATGCCACACAGGTAAGGCCACCGTTATAAGGCTAGTTCTTTGATGTAAAACTCCCGTGTCTGCAGCGAATATGTGAGTGTATGAGCGTGGGTGGGTGTGAGGGTGCGCAAGAGAGAGAGAGAGAGAGAGAGAGAGAGAGAGTGTTACAGTTGACACACGAAAAAAGAGCGTCGTGCTGGAATGACCAGGCCGGGCCGTAAGAGGCCAAGCTAATTTCATGAGGAACGCGCGCGTGCTGCCAGCTCGGTCTGCACTGCCTCGGCACGGTGAGATGCCTCAGCCCCCGACTGCCCCCGGCGTGCTCCTCTTCCTCCGCCCCCCGCGGCGGGCAGGCAGGCAGGCGGGCAGCCCGAGCAGGCACCCTCGCTGTCACTCGCCATTACCCCGCGACGCCTGACGTCCCTTTGTTTCGGACCGCCCGCCCGCCGGCCTGCGTCTGGCAAGGGCGCCGCACCGTGACGACTGTCTCTCTCGCACTCATGCGCCGTCCCGGACAGGTGGCCTCGGGACGAACACATGCACGTCAAAGATTTAAATTTTCGTTCTCATCAATTTGTTTACAGGCAACCCGTCCTTGGCGCGTCACGCGGCACTTTGAATCACGGCATGCGTGCCTGCCTGGCTGCCTGCCTGCCTGGCGGCCTCGGTGGTTAGCGCCCCGAGGTGCGTCGCGGCTGTTACCGGCCTCCTGCTCTATCTCGTCCGCCGCCATCCCCGTCGTCGCCGCCTTCTTAAAGGGCCAATGAAATTATGCAAGGAGTGACTCCCTGCTCTGAATTATTCATCAAGTTCCTCTGTGTCTTCGCTGTGTCTCTGCGGAGCGCGGCCCGGCGCGCCACGGCGCTGCCAGTTTGAAATTCCCGCGTACGCATCATATTTGCGTTTCCGCGTCCGCCGCCCCGCCGTGCCCGCGGCCTGTGTGTCCGGGAAACGGATATTGCCTGACAGGCTTACCTCTGGCACAGTCTCTGTAGCGCAGGTGATAGAGCGCGTAGAAATTGGGCCATAAAAGCAGCGTGGTCCCGGGTTCGAGCCTCCAGCGTGCCACTTTTATTCGCATATTTGTTTTCATTGTGTTTTTCTTTTCTTTTTTTTACATGTCTGTGTACTTGGCACTTTTGAAATGACCAACTTTTGCTCGGTCACGCGAGGCGCGCCACACACGCGCCGCTGCCGGTCACCCGCGCGTCGCCGTGCCGTGCAGGCTGGCTTCGTCTCCCTCCGCCTGGCAGTCCGTGGGGGTGCGAGAGAGAGAGAGAGAGAGAGAGAGAGAGAGAGAGAGAGAGAGAGAGAGAGAGAGAGAGAGAGAGAGAGAGAGAGAGAGAGAGAGAGATAGAGAGAGAGAGAGAGAGAGAGAGAGAGAGAGAGAGAGAGAGAGAGGGAGAGCGTGAGCGTGCCGCGCGCCATCCATCGGGGCGACGCGATAATTACTAATATGCCGACGCCCCGCGGGGCCCGCGTCACCCGTCAGCCCCGTCGCCCTCACCCTCAGGCAGCGGTGTGTGTGTGTGTGTGTGTGTGTGTGTGTGTGTGACCACCTCCCCTCCCATCCCACAGTCCATCCCTACGGGGAGGGTAGCACCGCCAGGGCGAGGGGGTGGGGGGCGTTCAAAGCGTGCTCACCTGATCGGGAGAGGCCCCTAGTAATTAGTCCAATAAACTTTATGAACGGATGCTCCCCCTTCCGCCCACCATTTTGCAATTTCGCCGTGAAATAAAAGAGATAATTCTATTCCGCTCACTATATTGCTGTTCAGCGGCTGGCGGCCACGGCAGCCAGTCTCTCGTGCAGCCAGCACAAAGCCGTCACAAAAATGTCGCGAGTCGCAGCCAGCCCTGCAGCCAGCCCGGCAGCCAGCCAGCCGGCCGATTGCGAAGCGGAATCTCCAGCGCGCACTGCCCGCGTTCCAGCAGCTCCAGCCGCCGCCGCCGACGCCGACGACGAGACGCTGAAAAGCCAGAAAATGAGACAGAAGGCCTGCGGGAATTTACATGAGGCGTGGGGAGGGGGGCAACAGAAAAAGAGCGGGCGGCGACCCCCTCCCCCCCCCCGGCCGCGGAGAGAGCGACCATAATGGAGGGCTTAAATGAAGAGAGACCAGCGCAATGATAGCCCCCGGGCTGGACGTACGCAGAGCGGAGCGGGGCGGGGCGAGGCGGGGCGGGGAAAGGGTGAAATTATAGGGTGAGAAGGGCGCTGCGGAATGCAAGTGCCATCCCCCCGGTGTCCCCAGAGGCTGGCCGTGGCGTGGCGTGCCTCTCCCGCAATGTTTTTAATTTGGCCGGTGGCCGGCGGCGAGGGCGGCCCAGGACGGCCAGGCTCCGCGCTCCGCCGCATTTCTCATGCCGGCCGGCGTCACGCGGCTGGTGGCCGCCGGGGTCCATGACCTGCGGACTCGGCCTACCCCTGGCCAGCATAGGCTTTGCCTCGGCCAAAAAAGAAGATCATCTCTCTCTCTCTCGGCCTCAGCCTCGCGCCGGGTCCGCGGACACGGGGCTCGCCGCGACCACGAGGACGAGGAGGCGAGGCGAGGCGGCAGTCAGAGCTCCCCGCAGGCCGCCGATGACTCTGGTGCCGCGGGTCGCCGCCATAGGGCGCGCCGCCCATAGCGCTCCATAGCGCCGCTGATGGCCATGGACCCCGTAATGGGCCTAACTACCACCGCAAGCCGGCCTCCTTGCCCCGCCAATTATGTCGGTATTTGGCCGCATTTGGCACGGAACGCCCGCCCGCCACGCCTCGCCACGCCTCGCCACGCCCCATTGGTCAGGCGTTGGCAGCGCCACCGCTGGCACCGCACTGGTTCGCGGTCGGCCGCACCTGCAGGTAGTGGTGTGTTTGTGTGTGTTGTGTGTGTGGGGGGGGGGGGGGTGACGCCACCTGCCGCGTGTCACTAACGGACTCGACCGCAGCTGCACCGGTGCACGACTTGCGGCGGAGCTGCGGAACTAGACTAGAACCTGCACTGCCAACACAACATCTTTTTTGAAAGAAAAATAAAACCTTTTAAAATTCTGGAGGCACCGTCCGATTCCCTTTTTTTTTTTTTTTTTTTTTTTTTTTTTTTTTTTTTTGTCTCTTCGGATAGATTTGATCGTGAGCGTGTACGTGTTGGTGGTGCAGGGTATTACGCTGGAATTGTGGCGTCCAGGCAGGAAGGGAGAGTGATCGCTTTGCGGTGTGGCGAGCGGGCCAGCGGGCGCAGGGGCTTGGGGGAGGGGGTTGACTGGTCACATATGGCGGTAGACTGGCTGGGGCCGTGTAGGCCGGAGAGGGGACACAGGCCTGCTTTAATTGCATGCAGATGTAGAGCAGTCGCACCGCATCGCCGCATCGACAGGGCCAGGCAGGCAGCCAGCCAGGCAGCCATAGGCAGCCGCAATTATAGAACGTGCGAGGCAGACGCCCTTTGTGTGCTCAAATCACCAGGGGGCGCAGCACTCGACCATGGGGGAGTCGCAAGAGGAACCGTGGGATGACGTCACCACAAACCACGCAGCACGAACGGTGGGGGTCACGGGACCAAACTGTTGCAAAAACCCGCCTTGGTCATTGAGCAAAGGTAGGCTCGCGACCTTCCAAACACACACACAGACGAAGCCTCACACAACGCAATTTGAAGTGGAGCTAATACCTGCCTCCAATAATAGCAGGGTGGGATCCTTGACGCCCTCCGTGTCCTCGGCGTCCTTGACACGCGACGCATTCTTCGTTTTTCGTAATTATCTGGCAGCGAGGCAGGCCGACACGGCCGCCGCCGGCCATGGAGCCTGATGCGAGTCCCGTCCCCGGGGAGGGCGGCGTGGCGGCGCCGCTCGGACAACAGCATGCAAACGACACTTTGCGACTCACCCACCCCACCCCCACCCCCTCCCCCGGCGGCTGCACCGCCCCGGTGCGCGCGGTGTCCGTGGCAGGGAACTGAGCGAGCCGGATGCGAAATGAATGACATGAAATAATAACTGAAATGTGTTGACCGAGGGGCGGTGGGGTCGGACCACGCCCCAGCAGGCAGGCAGGCAGCACCGCCGGTTTGGCCAATTGTAATGAAAGGCAGGGCGGTCAGCTCCTGGAGGACGCCGCCGACGTGGCCGTCGCACGGGGAGGACGCCATGCCGGGCGAGGGGGTGCCGATGTATGGAGTGGCGGGGAGGGCGATCGCGTCCGGCTCACCCTGAAGGCCCGCCTCGTCGCTCTGTCTCTCTCGCACCCATGCGAGACGCCGCGAGTGCGACGGAGGAGGAGGGCCGGCGGCTGTGCGGAATCAGCCGGCAGATAGGGCGGTTTGGCAAATGGGGATGCATCCGTCATGCTATCGGACGTATCTGTGCGCCTGTGCGCCGCCGCGCCGTCCCCATGGCTCCATCCAGCCGCGTACTTACCCCCTCCACTTTCTGCGATACCAACCAGCAGCGCACCGCGCCGTCGTGCATTACCTACCCTCTTAAGTTTATTCCGTGACCTCTTATCAGTCTATCAAGTAAACATGAGCGAAAATTTAGTCGAAAATCAAGTGTCATCCTCTTGCCCACCTGCAAAGTTTGAGCCGTGCAAAAGTACTCGATTTCAACTCGACTTAACCCCTTCTGCCGCTTCCTGGATCTATTTCTACGGGGCCTCTCTTTCACACAATTAAAATGGGAAATGTTGTCGCCTTTCCAGCCAGTTCGTCCGTCCGTCTTTCCGCGGGTAAACTTTGTGTTGTCGGGCTCGATTCAAATTCCTCTACGACGATGGTGGTCTCCGGGAAGAGGAAGCTGACGCGCCGCTTCCGCCGAGGCCTCGCCGCGTGGAGCGACTTTACACTGCCCCCCCCCCCCCCAGAGGGGCTCGCTGGGAGTGCGAGGCAGACAGCGCGATGCGTTTCCGAACGCGCCCCAGGCCGCGCACGGACTAGAGCCCAGGGCTATACCACTAGTGCTATACCAGCCGCGCGATAGCGGGTGCCATAGCGTCATGGTGGCGGGGCCATAAAAATACGCGGTTCGGCGCCGGGTGGGGTGGGGCGAGGCGGGGTGGGGTGGGGCGTCGCGACCGGAGAGGGTTCGCCCATCAGAGCGTGCTCGTGTTCCTTCCTCGGCGCATGAAAAGAATTTACTGGTGACAGCTTCTTCGCTAAGAGCGGGCATAGAGCCGGGGCCTGGGACGCGCATAGCGGTACCAGCTGAGCCCACCCCCCCCCGCCCCGCCCCGCCCCACCGGCTCCCCGAGGACCGCAAGCCCCGCAAGCACAACACATGAGCAAAAGAGCTCAGGAATGGAGTTGGTTACTTCCGAGCACCTCCATCTCCGTTAGTGTGCGTGTGCCGTGTCCTTACGCCGCCCCCTTCTTATTTCGCCTGCAAATTGCAGTAAATGAAGACGTATGCGACGCTGCGCCAAAAGAGGTAACCGCGCAGGCCGAGGCCGCCGGGCCGCCCGCCCGCGGCACGCTTAACTATGCAAACAGAGTTTCGCCGCCCCCGCCGCCCCCACACACGCGTAGCGCAGCAGCGGGGATCAGGCGGAAGGGGCGGCCGTCGCGGAAGATAGACTGCGGGGCCTAAGACCCCTCGGCCTCCCCGGCGGCGGCGAGCGGCGGCGGCGGCAACGTCCCCGACGACGAGTGCAGTCGGCGCAGTGCGACCAACTTTCTCGTAGTGCCTTGCCCACAGCGCCGGGGGCGGCGCAGGGCAGCGCAGGCCCGAGGGGCGTAAATGTTGCGGGGCCGAAATACGTCGTGGATTGTCGCCGCATTTGTTGCGGGGCGCGGCGGGGGGCTCCCCCATCCGTCCAAGTACTGCTAGTTGGATGCCAGACTGTGATATACGCTGCGCCGCTCGCAGGCTGGCTGCCTGGCTGGCCGCCCCGGGGCTGGCTGCCTCGGCGGGGCGGCGGGCTTGTCCTGCTGCGCCATTATGAGGAACAGCGGAGGAACTGCTGCTGCGGGAACATCGTCTGGACCGCGGCAGAGGGCGGCGGTACTGCGGAGTTGAGGTTGAGGACGAGGACGACGATGATGTGAGCCGAAGTGCGCGCCAAATGCGTCGCCGGCGTCCCTGGGGTCGCGTTTCGCGACGCTGGACACACAGCCGGTGCGCCAGCCCGCCGCGGCGACCCTCTCGCCCGGCCGCTTCCCCAGTGTAAAAACAAGAATCTGCACTTTTTCTTGCAAAGAGCCATTTTCGCACCGCCCCATCTTGTGCTCGGGGATCCGGAGGCAATGACGGAGGGAGGTGACGAGAAGGGGCGGGACGTCTCTAACGAAATGCAGGAGGACTCATGGACAGCAGATAGTAATGATAAAGCATGGGGGTGATAATTCTCACGGCCCTCTCGATGCCTATCGACGCGCAGCCGGCGGATTCCGAACAAAGCTTCCGTCGCTCCGTCTCTCTCGCACTTGTGGGGCGTCCGGGGGCGCGACAGAGACAGAGCGACCGCTGTTCAGACTCCTGGCGCCGGCGACCGCGAGACTGAACAGAATCCACTCCGCGCTGAGTCAGGTGAAGCCCTCTCGCTAAGAGCAGCCCGAGAAAGACAGCGGCGCGGAGGGGCTCCCTTGCGCATTGTCCCAATGGATGCACTTGTCAGCGCCGCCGCTGCCGCCGGGACAGGGCCTAACGCTATTTCCATTTCGGCATTCCAGGGCAAGTCCCTTTGTCTCAGAGAGAGCCGCACCGCCGTACCCTCCCGGCCGGCGTTGTCGCTCTGTCGCTCTCGCACTCACGGGGCGTTCCGCATCGGTGCGAGAGAGACAGCGCGGCGAAGTGGGCCTTCTGGCCAGGACACCAGGCAAACCCAATACCTTCGCCCCGCTCCTTCTCTCCAGCAGAGAACCCCCTTCTTCCCTTTCAGAATTTTTTTCCTTCGTGAAATCAGAGCGCCGCCAGAGAGAGAGGCGCGTGTGAGTTTACAGCAGTATTGGCAGTGGGGCGCGCGAGAACAAAAACAAGAACGCAACGCGAAGCAAACAAAAAGGCGTACTCCGGACGCGCTGCTCCGCCCAGCGCAATAAGAAGTCCAACTCGGATGTTTATTTTTTGGGGCTCATTGTACGCGCCACATGTGTGCGCGTGGTGGTGCCACCCCTTGCTGCACCGAGCCCCGCCTACGCACGTGCATCTGACAAGACGCATAAAACCCAACGGCCGCACACACCAACGCAGTCACCCACCCACACACACGCGCATGGCGAGCCCGGCACATATGCAACCAGCCGCACACACATGTCGAGGTGTTGTGTGCGCCCGGCGGCCTGGTGCAAATGCAGCGCCCCTCCTCCCTCCCCGCCGCGCCGCGCCGCACTGGCGCACAGCAGGCCGGGTCGTTGTCGTCGCTCTGTCTCTCTCGCGCCCTCACGGGATGCCCCACGAGTGCGAGAGAGACAGAGCGACGACAGCTTCTCTCGGAGTCCGCCTGCAGCCCGCCTGGCAACAAGAAGCCCGTTCCGACTGCACTGCGAAATAATATCGCACCGCCACAGCTGCGCGGGTCCTTGGGTCCGTGGTCCACCATCCGGCCCGGCGGAATGCACATGCCATGCACATGCCATGCGCGCGTACGGCACCGCACTTGGCAAGGCAACAGTTGGATGCGTCCTGCCTGCGGATGCTCAGGTCGGTAACGGTTCCGCGCCACGGAGGAAAACACTTTGGAGGAAACAGAGGCAAAACCCTACCCTCTTCCTGGTGGCTCCTGCATTTGCACTGTCCAACATGTCTTCGTAATTTTTTTTCGTGCGATTCTCGTTGTATGTAGAGGCATGCTGTAAGAGAAGTCCCAACCGGCCGGGGTGGCTCCCCGATCGGTGGGGCCGGCGGGGCGGTGTCGTGGCCGCCGCCATAGCGGTGCGGCAGTCCGAACTAATGGTGCAGTGAATGGGCGAGGCCGTGGTCGCGCACGCCTCGTGTGTCCGGGACGACCCGACGCGGGGAACTCCAAACATCTGGCTCCGGGTGGCGTGCGAGAGGCCGGCGCCGTCGTGTGTCGCGCCACCTGCTGACCGATTCCGAAAGTCTGTCTCTCTCGCACTCATGGGGCGTCCCGTTCAGGGGTGACAGAGCGACGAAAACGACTCTCGGAATCAGTTTGCTGGGGGGACCTCTGACGCGTCCGTGGCCAATGAAGTCGAGTCTCTGGCCGTGCCACAGTCCATTTCATGCGAGGACCGCATCACGCGGCCCGCATCGCAAAGCAGCGCCACGCACGCCGCGCCGCCGCGCCCCTCCACCCCCGCAGCGCGACGCAGCGTCCTGGGGCGTCGGGAAGGCGCGCGCTTTTTTGAACTCGTTTCCGAACTCCACTTTACGATGGCGTCGGCCGCCGTTGCCGCGCGTGCTGCTCCGTTCCGTGCCTCAATTTACAAGGAAATGGCTTGATTGGGATGAGTTTGCCTGCCCCCCTTTTCCCCATCCTCACTCCCTTGCGTTCGCGTCACGAACATCCGCTTCCGGGCGTTCGCGGGTTCAAATACCACCAATTTTCACGCGCAACTTTTTTTTTTTAAGCCCGTATTAAGCAAATGGACGGCGCTTCTTCACTCAGGGAAGGAGACCCGCTGGCGGCCGAAGTGCGGCGCGGCGGTGGTCGAACTCGCCGAGAGCGAGGAAGAGCCGCCTTGAAAATTTCCATTTGTCAGCCCTGGTCGATTCAATTACTCAGCTTGTCACCTGAGCCCCCCGCGTCGCTCTGTCTCTCTCGCACGCACGGGGCGCCGCACGAGGGAGCGAGACAGGCGGGGCGCTGTGCGGAAGCAGCCTGGAGACGGCGGCGGCGTCATTCCCAACGCCGTAAAGGCGGTGGGGGCGGCCCACCCGTCTGCCCCCCGATGGCTACAGGGCAGGCAGACCATTAAGTGAAATGTAACTCGCGAACACTGGAGCGGAGACTCATCGCCGACGCGATCAAGCTGTTTACGACGCAGATTAGGCGACACGGCCCTGCCGCCGGTTTGGAGCCCGTCGACGGCGGCCTTGGCGAGGACGCGGCGCGCCTCCAGGATGCCGTCCTCCTCGCCGACGCTTATCACTGGCTGTTCCATTACTCTCCAGGGCCTGCAGGGACCTCCAGGATCGCGAACGGGACCGCAGAGTGGAACTCATTTGAAGGCAGTGTTGCGTCAGCCGCCGCCTGCGACGCTCCGCATGCCGGCCCGTCGAGCGGCGGAGTATGCAGGGCTGCCTACCCACCACGGCTCTCAGGACTCTCCCCGGCCACACCACCCTTCTCTGGTTTTCATGCATTTGTTAGTTATTCCCCGGATTGTCAACTGAAGGCAACCCATGGAGATCCCCCTCCCTCGGAAGTGGTGAATCGTTCCGGAAATTTGGGCTCCGGCAATGGACAGCCGCGCATTGAAGCCCTGCCCTGCTAGTGTACCTACCACATGCGCGGCACTGCCACTAGCGACCTAAGTTATCTTCAATTGCCGAACACACCCCACTGCAAACACACCTCTGCCGGCGTGCACTTGCATGGAGAGCCGGTGCATTGCAACACATCGCAGTGGCAGCTGGTGCAATAGCCACTTCCAGTAACAACCCTCTGATTGGGTGAATTCTCATTACCACATGCATGTGCATGTGTTCCATGTAAAGCTTTAAACATAAGACGGAATGAAGAATAACGAAAATTGATATTTGACATGACATAAATTTAATCATGAGGTACAAACATACATCCATTGTGATCACAAAACTGGGTCATGAGAGTAATATATACAGTACTGATCACAAAACTCTTCAAAATAACATTATAGGTGATTAAATGATGTATCGTAACTATTAAAATGATAAGGATCCGTACTACCAATTGTATTGGAGAAAATTATTATTCACAAACTAACACAGTGTGCACTCACTAAATAAAAAACACTTTGTGTTGAGACTTGTCACTTGCATCACAAGCTTGTCAAATAAATCTAACAGACAGCTCACGCGCCAATGAACCATTAAGTTGACACATGAACCGCCACAAAAACCTAACCATGTTGATGAACCATTTCCAAATTTTCTTAATTAAATCAGCTAACTATTTGAATGAACCATTTCCAACTTATACCATTTCCAACAACTATTTCTAGAGACTAGCTCAGCTGATGACCAGCCTGCTGCTGAGACGAGGCCTCGGCGCCCCGTTCAGCAGGCCCTTCTTGAGGCACCTCTTCTCCACTTGGGGCCCGGGTCTCAGGTCCCCATAGTACTTGTAGGTCGCACTGACGCAATCAGACGAACAGACGCAGTTGCACGCCGGCAACGCGGCTGCAGGGGGCACAGTGCGCACGGGCTCAGGCCTGAGTGCGACCGGAGGCTCTAGCTGCGTCGACGAACAGGATGGCGTCGTGGGGTTCGGCGTGGAGGGAGTGAACCAGTGCCCCCTGTCGGCGTCCCCGCCGCCGCGGCGCCACAGTGGGACGTCGTCCGCCTTGCCGTCGGCCCGGACGGGGCTGGTGGCCCTGGAGGAGTGGCCGGAGCTAGTGGGGCTCGCCTTGCTCAGCACGCTGAAGCGGCCGGCCGGACTGGAGGTCCTGCTCCTGGCTGAGCCGGCCGGCTGGGCCAGGTGGGGTCTGCGGGACTTGACGGTCTCCCAGGCGGGGGACTGCGGCCGCGGGCAGGCGTCCGCCTCCTCGATCAGGCCGCGGACCTCGGCCAGGGCGTCGGCGCAGACAGACCGCCGGGAAGCCTCCACGTCGGACGCTGCTGGCGGCGACGCGCACCTCGAGGAAGCTGCTGGCGGCGCCGCGCACCTCGAGGAAGCTGCTGGCGGCGCCGCGACGTTGGCCACAGGAGGCGTCGAGAAGTTCGAGCCTGAAGGTGAGGCAGCGAAGTTGGAAGCTGGACGAGGCGCCGAGAAGTTCATACTTGGGGGTGCAGCCGCGAAGTTGGAAGCTGGACGAGGCGCCGAGAAGTTCATACTTGGGGGTGCAGCCGCGAAGTTGGAAGCTGGACGAGGCGCCGAGAAGTTCATACTTGGGGGTGCAGCCGCGAAGTTGGAAGCTGGACGAGGCGCCGAGAAGTTCATACTTGGGGGTGCAGCCGCGAAGTTTGAAGCTTGACGAGGCGCCCAGTGGTTCGGAGCCGGATGACGCGCTGAGTTGGAGGCAAAGTTGGGGGCCGGGGCCGGGGCCGGGACCGGCATCACGTAGCTAGGCAAAGGGGGCGCGGGCACGAATACCGACATCAGTGGCTGCGGCCCGAAGCTGATCGTCGGCATCGACATCAGTGGCTGAGGCCCCAAGCTGGATGTCGGCGTCGCGAAGCCCCTCAGAGGTGCCACCCCGACGCCGGACGGCATGGGCGCCACCACGAAGCTACGCCAGCCGGACGTGACAGGTGCAGCTACACTGGGCATCCGCTGGTTGGTCTGACCGCAGGACGAGACAGGCGCAGCAACAACACTGGGCTTCTGCTGGTTGGTCTGACCGCAGGACGAGACAGGCGCAGCAACTACACTAGGCTTCTGCTGGTTGGTCTGACCGCAGGACGAGACAGGCGCAGCAACTACACTAGGCTTCTGCTGGTTGGTCTGACCGTAGGACGAGACAGGCGCAGCAACTACACTGGGCTTCTGCTGGTTGGTCCACCCACAGTTTGTATATACGACACGAGTAACTGTGGATAAAAACAAAACTACGTTAAACAACACCTTAAATTAAAAAAAATAAAAAAAAATAAAAAAGGACCTATTACTGCGACATAAAAGCCACATTCTGTACTTCATGATTTGACTTACCTTGTTGAGGCCGCTCAGAAGACGTCAGGCCAGGCTTCTGGGCAGAATTACTAGTGGCTGCAGAGGATGCATGTCGCACACGAGAGGGAGCTGGACCAAAGAGCCCAATATCAGCTGCAGCTCGAGCAAAGGGTCCTGGCGCTGCCGCGGCGCGGGCGAATGGACCTGCAAATAAAAACGTGAATTGAGCCGAAGGTCAAAGCCTACCCCTGTGAACGACCACTTGCACATGTCCAATGTCGAATTGGAACATACCTGGGGATCTTATTCGGGCAGGATTTGAATTTCCAGATGCATTGGTACAGGGTTGCTCAGAAGATTCACCGCTTTGAGGGCAGGCTGGTGCGACCCCTGCTAAAAAAGAGCAAACCCAAACATGAGACAGCTGAGGAGATATTTATCGAATCATTAAATTAAGAGTTCTTTGAAATGAGGCAAATGAATGCAGCAATTATTTTTTAAGTGCTGCCAAACAAAAACATTCTAATTGAACCAGAAAAAAATAAAAATTACTGACTCCTAAGAACATTGTCCACATGAGTTCACCAATATTAGAACTTGAAAGTTACAAGTTAAATAGGCAAAAAACTGACCAAATAAGGAGATGTCGTCATACCTTGAGAGTCTGACCGATTAGATGGACATAAATCATTGGGGATTGTTGACATGGACTTGTCGTCGCAGATTAGTATTACTGGACGAGAGGCAGGTGCAGAAATGGTGACCGCTAAAAGGGACATTGACAACATACAAATTACACTATTGACCAAATAAATCTGAATTTCATATCCTCTTTAATGGTAAAGCCACCAATCTAACATGAGATAAAAACATTACAGCAAAGTGAAAGTATGTGACGTTTGAACTGAGACTCTGATCTCAAGTGAGACACTCGTGTCTAGTACTTCCATGTTCTCTCACCTTTGGTATGCTCTGAAGCGGTCACCTCAGTTTTAACTTGTGAAAATTTGTCATTCAAATTCACTCTGGCACTACTCGCTATCCCTGATAAGAAAAGTCCAAAATTAATGGTTGGAATTAAATGTAAAGAATATGGCTATTGACGGAAGGGGGAGAACTTGAAACTCACTCTTCATATCAGAACGACACTCATCCTTTTCAGTGCGAAGTACTATCTCCTTCCGAGCATCATACGCCCCTTCCATGAATGGGGGCGTAATAAATCCATCTAGACATGGTATATGAAAAGTATTAAAAATGCAAGATTAGCTGTAGAAAGTTGGAACACCAATTGAAATAAAGACATTATACCAAATCTTAAAAATAAGATGTACCTAAAATTTTTCCCTTGTGCTCACACTTGCTTGGGACCTCAAGCTTGACCGGACAATGATTGCCATTAGTCATTGGAGCGGGATTCCCTGTGTGATGCAAGTCAAACAGTTTTGCCTGCCAGTGATAATCTTCACAATCACGAGCAGTATCACCTGAACAAAATAAAACAAGTTTGCGACTAAAGCTGGAAGTACAAAGTCTACTCAAACTTTCGGAAAAAAAAAAGATTTTCACATACCTAGCTTGACTTGAACCTCAGATTTCACTTCCTTCGGCTCCTGCAGTTTGAGACGCTTGAATCGCTCTTGTGCCGGGCACTTGTACTCCATTGGAGGCTGAATTAAACTCTGGGCCACCAGAAAGTCACTCCATGCGCTCTCAGAGGCAGGAGATGGAGGTGGAGTGGGCAGTGCCACAGGCCGCATGCACCCCCCATGCCTTGGTCTCGACGGGGGCATCAACCCTGATGCTGGTCGAGCAGGACGCATCGATGGAGGGACCCACGCGGGCGCTGTGGGCCGCAGGCTGCTCTTGTGCCAGCCTGGCGCTCCGTTCCCGCCAGAAGCGTGCACAGACTCAGGAGAAAGACGCCCTTGAGGGGCTGCACCTGACCTTGCGGTCTTGCTCTCTGGAGGTGAGACCGACACAGGTTCGACTTTCAGGGGCGGCACAAGGTCCGGCTTCACACCGGCAGGCGGGCCTGTTGACAAAATGACAAGACAAGTTCAGTAAACGATGGTTGAACATGCACAATGCACTAGTTGAACCCAGTCAGACATTTACCGTGTTCCGCCTTACAAGGCGGAGATGACAGAGCCGCAACAAGGCGCTCCAGGCGGGCCTGTGCCTTAGACACAGCCATAGGAGGCGCCTCGAAATGAATCGCTGTCTTTTCCTCTGGAAGGGGCACAGACGCGGGTTCGACTCTCAGGGGCGGCGCAGGGTCCAAAAGCTCCACGGCGGAGAGTCGGGAGTCTGGCTTCACATCGGCTGGCGGACCTGTCGAAAAAATGACAAGACAAGCTCAGCAAACGATGGTTAAAAATGCATGATAAACTAGTTCAGTCAGTCAGACACTCACCGTGTTGAGGCGCCTCGAAATAAGACGGCGGTATCAGCTCGGTGAGCGGCGGCGCTCCCTCCGGGACACGCTGCCTCTTGACGTTTGCTGGAGGCACAATGGGAGACACAGGGGACGACGGTGTCGAGAAGGTAGCTGACGGCAAATCCTGTGCCGCAGACACCTCATTGATAGCGCCACTCAAGTCCTGCTGTACACATGGCTGAGTCACGGAAGCGCGCAAGTCCTGCACTGCGGGGGCACACTGCATCAAGGGAGCAGGTGACAAATCCTGCGCCACAGATGGCTCACAGACAGCGGCTCGCAAGTCCTTCACAACAGATGGCTCAGTGACAGCGTCAGAGAAGTCCTGGTGCACAGTCACAGGGGCCGGAACGCCCTGCGATACCGGTACCGCAATCACAGGGGCAGGCGGCTTGACGGGGGCAGCAGGCCGCGCCGTAGCAGGGGATGAAGTCTTGGCCCGTGCGAACGCCTCCGGGGGCGGAGACTGAGCGGGGGCAGCAGGCCGCGCCGTAGCAGGGGATGAAGTCTTGGCCCGTGCGAACGCCTCCGGGGGCGGAGACTGAGCGGGGGCAGCAGGCCGCGCCGTAGCAGGGGATGAAGTCTTGGCCCGTGCGAACGCCTCCGGGGGCGGAGACTGGGCAGGGAAGCCCCAGGACCTTCTGGAGGGAGCACATGGCGACACTTTCGGGGCGGCCGCCACTGGGTCAGCGACGGGGGCGTCGCGGAACTCTGGTGGTGGCAGTGGGACGCACGGCGTGGGGCACGGGGGTGGCGCCGATGTCCCTGTGTTCACACAGGGTGGCGTCACTGGCGTGCCCGCCGGCGAAGAGCTCGAAACTCCAGAATGAGCATCCACAGGTCTCGCTGCTGGAGAAGTGCGAGGCCTGCAAACACACGACCTTCTTCAGAACAATTTGACAAAGCTGCTGGGAAACAGGGCTTTACACAAGAGAAACGCCATGCACGTTCCAAGACAACTACTTTCAAACCCTAACGGAAAATTTAAGAATGCAAAAAAAAAAACTGCAAAGTAAATTAAAATTACACTCGACAACAAACCTGCGGAGCGGTCCAGAAATCGGGGAAGTCCTCATGCGCAAGGGCTTGCCAGGAAGACGTGTAGGGGGTGGGGAGGAGGTAGGAGAAAGAGAAGGGGGAGGAGAAGGAGAAGGCGTAGGGTGAGGAGAAGGAGAAAGCGTAGGGGGAGGAGAAGGAGAAGGCGTAGGGGGAGGGATAGTGGTAGGCGGACGTGTAAAATTTGAGGGCAGAGAAGGGTCATGCTCGACAGAAGAAGGATCAGGTACAGAAGTAAGATGTGCAGGATCGGGTGAGGGACCAGGAGAAGGGGGCGACGAACGGCCTCCAGGGCTGGCGAACTTCTTCTGCATCCTCGGCGACCACAGCGTGTCCGGGCCCTTGGGAGAGTCATCGGGCCGCACCGCCCCTTCGGCAGCGCCGGCAGCGCCAGGCTGCTGCACCGGGTGGGCCAGGCGCTGCAGCTGCTGCATGGCGGACGGGTACAGGCAGGCGGCGATGGCCAGCAACCGCTGCTCCTTCTCGGGGCTCCAGCCACCCACGTCGGCCAGGACGTCCTCGCCCTCCTCAAGGATGGGCGACAGGTGGCCGCCGGCGCGGTGCACGTCGCGGAGGTTCCATCGATGGCCCGCCAGCATGGGGCTGTCGGGCGCCAGACTCCTCGCGCGGCGCAAGCACTCGTCGGCCGTGGCGAGGCTCAGCTTGGCGCGGCAGTTGGAGTTGAGGAACAAAGTCACATAGTTTGCGTTCACAAACACAGACTCAGGCCACATACGTATTGCCAGCCTGCAAGCAAACCAAGCGTCGGTCACTACCAAGTCCACCGGGAAGGAAAGTCAAAACATAGGGAGATAACTACTTACTCGCATAACTTTGCCGCCTCGTCCACAGCCTCAGCGTAACCGGAGTGCGACAGGTAGGTCGCGTACTCTATCACAGTGAAGGGGGTCTTGTTAAGGTTGAACCCCGCCTGCAGAAGGATGCTCTTCCTAGAGTCTGACCAGGGCAGGCACCGCGCGTACAGCGTGAGCCACACTCCCTCGTCGGGGGCGAGAGCCATGGCACACGTGGCAGACTGCATGGCCTCTTTGAAAACCGGCTTGCGCTCGTCCATGAGCGACGGCCACAGGGCTGCAGACAGAAGACATCAACCTCTGGTTCGAACACCGACACCGACTCGTTTTCCTTCACTTCGCACTCACTGTAATGGACGATCTGCAGGCACAGCGATCTCAAGGCTGCCACGGCGGCCTGGTCCCGGACGCCTAGGGAACGAACCCTGGGGATGGACGACTGCATGGAGTCGAGGACGGCGCGGACGGACAGCCCGCGGTGCAGGCAGGCCGCCATCACCCAGGTGGCGTCCACAATGTGGGCCATGGCGGCGTGGTAGCGCAGCAGCAGCGGGTCCGCGTTGGCGGCAGCGGCGCCCTGTGGCCGCGACATGGCGGACCGGCATTCCGTCAGCGCCGCCTCCGCGTCCTCGTAGTTCTTCTCGCCCAGCAGGACGCCCCTGGACACACAGCCAAACATTCAAAACGACCACCGGCAGAATGACTCCCAGAGTCGTTGTCGTCGCTCTGTCCCATGAGTGCGAGAGAGACAGTGACGAAAACGACCTGCGGAATCAACGGAACTAGATCAACTGCAACTAGAATGGCAGCTCCGGCAAGACCAGAGCACTGATAACGCACCTAGAAACGATTACTATTGCACATACGATGCTGTCCCAGTCGCTAGGGGCAAAGTTAAATAAATCTAGTAATTTATTGGGACAAATATCCTCTGCTACCCATTTGGGTATCCACACCATTGGGCAAACCAAGTCCTCCTGATTCATTTCCTCCCGGAGCGCCCGCAGCTTGGCGATGTGCCACTGCACCCCGCCTTCCTGTAACCAGAGAGCAGAGACTCGTGAGGCTCTCGTAGACAGCCAGCAACTCCCTGACGTCGGCGAAACACAACCTGGCCTGGCCTTATCACAGCGTCTGTAGGACGGGCCGGGCGAGCCGCAACGCCGCGGCGTCGTCGGAGGGTGGGAGGGCCGCGGCCAGCCAGGCGCCGCCAGACAGACACACACAGCCAGCCAAATGGGCCGGCCCAGTCGACACTCGACAACCCTCCAAAATTTCACGAAAACAGGACCACCCGCCCACCCGCCCGCCCCGCATGCCCGCCAAGCATGGGCGCCGATGTAAACAATGCTGACGCAACAAGTCCAACCGCGACGCGCGGCGCCGAGCCGAAACCGCGCTTCCTTCAGCTCTCGCACTTACGAGCAATGCCAGCTCACGGATGCTCACGGAGAAGCCGCCCTCGCCGCTGGGCTGGCCGGGGAACCGGCATGACATGTCGCCACACGCCGCGTTCGAACGTCAACAACACACTAGCCGACGCGCCGGGCCGCGCGTACTCTAACCTCTCACTCGGCGTGCGAACGACTTGACTCACCTCAGCAGGCGGCAGCCCCAACATCCTTAGACACCAACACACACCAACACACCAACACAATACAGTCACTTAGAATAAAATAGTACGGATCTGGACACCTCTCGCATGCTGCGTCTCGCTCACTTCTGACGAGTGCCAGTCAGAGTCAATCTCAGCGCCTGGCCGTCCTCCGCAGCGCGCCGCGTCGGGCGGAGGGGCGGGGGGCGTCCGGCGGGGAGCGGGGGGCGGGGGAGGCGGGGAAGGGGTGCGCTAGCGCGCCCTGCGGCTGCCGCAACAAGCTCGCCCCGCGCGGCCCGGCCCTGCCTGCCCCTGCCGGCCGGCGGTACTCACTCGCCAATACTCCGCGCGCCAGGGACTTAATTCATTCGAACGGCCAACGGCCCGTCGTATTTTACTCGGAATAGCGATTTTTCTCCAGGAGGTCTTTGCGGCGGGACGATGGATGACGCGGTGCAGCGGCGCGCACTTCCACTGCCTCGTCGTAAAGCGGAATGGCGGCGCGTCCGTGATCCGAAAATATAGTGCGTTCGAACGGCGCGCGCGGCGCGTTCAAGAAGCCCGCGTTACGGACACGACGGCGTCCGCGCGTCACATCGTCACTTCGTCACATCTCGTCGACCGCGACCAGCCGCGACTTGACGGCCGAAGTGGATTTCTATGGAAATACGCGGCGCTTCTGCGTGTTGCGTGCCTCCTGGGATGTATACAGTACCGCACGATCGCCGGGGCGATTTCGTTCGATGTATCGACGAGGGGGAACGCTGCGAGATATCGAAGCGGGCGAAAGTGGCGAGACGCGGCCGACACTTGAATAACTCGCCGCCGCACTATCACGAATGCGAATCTGCGCGATGAAAAGAGGCATCGATGTTGGCGAATATTTACGCGCCGTCGATATCTCAAAGGGAAATAGTGCCCCCGAAGGGGGTTGAAATAATTCCCGCGGAAAGGACTTTCCAAAGGACGGCGCGCATAAAGGCCGCCCCGCCCCCTCCACTTGCACCAACTTCATTAAAATGAGACGCCAAAATTGTCGCTGCCCGTGGAGGAACTGAATAACTACGCCTGACAGGACGCCGCTGCTGGATGGCTTGATGGCTGCAGCAACTTCTTCGTGTGGCCGTGATGAATTATGGGATGACGGGAGTGGCGACACAGTGGTTCACGCCCAATATAGGCCCGCCGGAACTACCCTAATGAAATCCATTCAACTTTACCATGACGTTACCAAGCTGTGAGACAAGGGAAACGGCATTAATAGTCATTGCAATGACAAGCAGCGCACGCAAAACTTGCTCATTTCCGCGGGGCAGGGTGGGGCGGGGCCGGCCCGCGACTTAGTCCCTTGGCCGCCGCGCTCTCGAATATATACACTCAGGGGGGGTCTCATAGCGCGGCGCAAGAAGAACATAAGCTTCTTTGCAAGTTGCAGCACGGGGGAAGATAAGAATGGAAAGTGGGGCAATCGTTTTCGCTGGCATCTAGTTTTTATTTAACTTTTCCTCCCGAAAAGTTTCGTTGGCGGAAGCTCCGTCCCTTGCTCAGACACACACAGCACACACACCGCGGCGGTAGAGCGGGGTTGCGCCGATACCCCCGCGCGCGCAAACAAAATGAAATTTTGCCTCGGTTCCCTCTCCCCCAATGCGCGCGCTCTCTTGTTTACCTCCATTTCATATCAGTTCTCTTTTTATTCCCGAGGAGAGAAGGAGCCGGCTGACCGAGCTTCGCAAATACTGATGGCAAAACGCGGAAAGAATCTGGAGCCATCTCAGTGGAGGAGATGCAGCGATGCAACGCGCGTGACACGGCGGTAGATTGGGTTGCCTGCCCGCGAGGCGGCGGCGGGGCACGCCATCATTCACTGTGCCGGGTTCGAATACCGCCGGCCCGCCTCATTTTTCGTGATTTCGTGCCGCGAGAGCCGATAGAGGCGCCCTCTGCCAGACAGGAGGCGGCAGTAGAAAATGGCGCGGAACGGAGTGCGCGCGGGAAATTCAAAACGAGCCGGCCGGGCGACCGGATGTCGCTGCTGCTCCCGGAGTCGGAAGCGGCGGTGCTCCCCCGGCCTGCGACTCAGCCTGCTTGGCGAGGACTGGGTGAGGGCAGGGTTTTCAAATATCCGCGTTTTCGCTGTGCAGCGCGGACTTGGGGTGCGGGAACGCCAGGTAATGAACGAGGGAGGGGAGGGGGCGTGTTTGCCTCATCATTACCGGTCATATTCATCGGCCCTGCAGTTGCCACGCGTGCAAGGCGCCCATCTCTCTCTCTTTCTCCCTTTCTCTCTCTCTCTCTCTCTCTCTCTCTCTCTCTCTCTCTCTCTCTCTCTCTCTCGCACCCCGTGCAAAACCGCGCGGAATTGTCAACCGCGCCGTCGTGGACAGGCGGCACAGGCCTACCCCCTGCCCTTGCCCGGCTGATTGTTCGATGAATATGGTCCTGCCTGCGCAGTCACCGTGAAGCCAGAAGCCAGCCAGAGCCTGCCAGGGGGTGGTATGTCGAACAGTTGAACACCGTCGCGCTGCCCCCTGCCCCGCCTCGCCCCGCCTCGCCCCGCTGCACCAAATTGTAAATTTATTTTCGCCCTTGATGAGGGGTTTGGCGTTTCGCAGGGCGCTTGTTTTTTTGGCCGTGCCGCTGCCAGCCTGCTGGGCCGTGCTGCTTGCATTCCGGTCCACCGCACCGCCGTGCGTCACTCCGAGGGTCGCGTTCGTCACTCTGTCTCACTCGCACCCGCAGCACGCCCCACGAGTGCGAGCAGACACGGCGGCGACAGCAGGCACAGTGTGCTGGCGGCGGCCCCAGCAACGCCCTGTCCCTTCTTGATAACCGCCCATGACAAACTTGCACCATTTGACTGTGACAAAACAACGAGACACGGCGCGGCTTACCCCCACCCCCCCCTCGGCACCCCATCTTGTCCCCTTTTCATTGCAGCCCGCCCCTTCGACGTCGCGCCGCCCCGCGCCGCCCCGCGCCGCCCGAACCAAATCAACACCTTGTCACTTACAGGACGCTGGTCACTTTGTGGACGGCGCCACCCCGGCCTCCTCGGCCGCCCCTCGCTCCGCGCTGCGGGGTGGACAGGACTGCCTTTGGCTTCCCTAGATTGTATCATGAGATCATGGGCGAGCCGCACCACCCCCTGGGCAACGCGAGCCGAGCCCGACGGCCCCGCCATGGCGCGCCATGGTGGTGACAACAGCGGCGGCGCGCTGCTGAATTTTCCGTGCGGAAATGAATCGCGCCGTGACAGTGCGTAGTGCGTGAGTGCGACCGTGCGCGTGTGTGTGCGTCTGCACGCACATGTGCTTGTGTGCGCGCGTGCAACTGTTTGCGAGCGTAAGTGCAAGTGACACCGCTCGGAGGAGGTGACTGCCAGTCGGAGCCAATCAGAAGGGGAAACCCTTTCCAAATGACGACAGCATTTTCCCCTTTTCCTGCCCCACTTTGGGCTGCCTGCCCTGCTCGGAAAAGTGCGCGTGTCCAAAGAAAGACAGTCGTCTTCGCTGTCCGGCCCCTGCATCCCGTTCGCCCACACTGCCAGGCGGCACCGCGGGACACCGTGTCTCCAACTTCTTCCCCCGTGCGCTGCTCGGCTTGCTCGCCTCTCCGTGTTTAGATCGGTTCGGATTGTTCCAGCCGCAGCGTCGCCCAATCGAAAATTAATTCAAGTTTCCGAGCGCCCCCCCCCCGTCCCCCTGGCCCACTGATTGCCGAAGTGTGATTTCGGCAGCGCAACGAGGAAGTGGCGACCGCGAGCGCTGCTGCTCCGCGCCGCTCTCCATCCCGCTCTCCATCCCGCTCCCTTCTGGAGGAGAGCTCAGAGTTGGTAGAAGATCGACCGGGTGCCGAATCGGACGGTGGGTAGTGCGCGCTCCACTTGAGTTAAGTTACAAAAAGTTTTATTATTTTTTCCCTATTTTTTGTTTTACCGCTTGCCATCGAAGACGGGCAACGAGCAAGCACGCTTAGAACCTTACGAAGTATTTTGAGCACACATTAATACAAACTGTAATTTACTTTGTTATACGAAGAAATAGTTCGTAAATTACGACCAAGCTATTTGTAAGCTTATGTAGGCTCAATATACTTTGTTATAACAAGCTGCTTTTCTTTGTAAGGCCCAAAATAGTCTGTAAGGTCTTGTCAGTGAGCACTTGCGTGGGAGAGAGAAAGAGAGAGGAGGGAGAGAAAATTCCCTGCGCGTGTGCAAATGCGATGCGCTAAGTGTGTGTCTCCGGCTCCCCAGTGGGCCCTCACTGAAGCGACACAAATGTGCCTCCCGTGCGCATTCGCCCTGTCCAGCAGACTGATTCGCTCCGTCTCTGTCGCACTCATGGGGCGCGCCGCCGGGGTGCGACAGAGACAGCTGCACGACGCGGCCGCGCCTGCCGAAGACACGACACGCGCGTGCGCTAAGTGCTGGCAGCGATTACGCCAAATTGCTCCAGAAAAGACGGGAAAAAAGACGCGGGGGAGAATAAAGAAAAAAGCAGCAAAGCTTCATTTGTCTTTCTTTTTTTTTTTGGCGGGAAAATAGCGCGGCGGCGGCGCCTTGCTGTGACGCGGGGCGGGGGCTAAAAGTGTAGGACAAACATCACCGCGCCCCGGCCCACTGCCATGCATTGTGTATTCGATGCTCAACTCGACGCCTCCCTTTTCCTGAATTCACACCACAGCCACCCCGCCGCCTTCGCCTCGTGTTTCTGAATTCACACCGCCGCCGCTCCGCCGCCTTGTCGGCGACGCCGACGCCCCGGCCTGCATCAAAACAGAACATATTCCCGGCGCCGCTACACTGCTACAAGCCCGCCTCGCCGGCGTCGCGACGCCCCCGCAACGCCCCACAACGCCCCCCGCCCCGCTGCATTGTCAGGCCTGTTGTATAAATTCCGGCCAATTTTGTGAAAAACGGCCTCCACCGTCTGCATCCCGGCCGTGGTGCAGCGCGCCGTTTCATGCAAATTTTTCTGCTTCTTTTCCCTCCCAACTATTTCAATTTTTGTTTTTTTAAATGGCTTGTAAGTTTTGAATGAACATCAAAGCGGAATCTCGAGGCGTCATGTGGAGCGGATTCGAAAGAAAGGGCGACCAGCTTAAACGAGGAGCGCAAAAATGAGGGCAGGACGGGCAGGAAAGGGGTGGGACGAAAGTTGGGTAAGCGGGGAGAGAGAAGATAGAGTCGACATCGCGGCATCGACTTAGTCCACCAGTGACACGGTTTTAAAAGAGCATCATCCCTTATTAACGGGAAGGGTTGCTGCCGTCCTTGTCGCGCTCAGAGGGGAGTAGAAGAGAGGCAGAGAGGGAGAGAGAGAGAGAAAGAGAGAGGGTTAACGAGGCTCGGGGGGGGGGGGGGGGGGGGATTAGGAAAGAAAGGCTCAGCCGCACCGCCGACGTCAAATGGCCCATTTGACACAACCAACACAATGGACAAAGGGACAAAAAAAAATGAACGTGCGCATCTCGATGCTCGTATGGCGCTCCCGCGGAAGGACCGGAGAGAAGTCTCTGTGTGTGTGTGTGTGTGTGTGTGTGTGTGTGTGTGTGCGTGTGTGTGTGTGTGTGTGTGTGTGTGTGTGTGTGTGTGTGTGTGCTCGCGCTCGAGGTTATCACATCATTCACGTACTTAGCGTCTATTGAACGGAAAACGGGTCAAGTGACAATGCATGGCTGTCTGTGTGAGCAATAAAAATATTTATTATTTATTTTCGAAGTCAGAACGTCCCATTTCGTCTTTTTTTTTCCAGCTCGATCCTGCTGAAAAAAATAAGCTTGCGCCGCGAGGTGACCTCTCTTTTTCCACCTGAAACGACGGTTGATTTCTCCCGAGGATCCCCTCATCACCTCTGCAACCACCTTGGCACTGCTGTTTTACATGAGGATTGCGGACGCGAAAAGAGGGCGAAAGTGGAAAAGTGAAAGGGAATCAGAGAGAGACGGGAGCGGGAACCCCGGGGGTATACCGTCGTCGGGGGGTCTCTTCTCGTCGCCAGGTAGATTGCCACACGTGGCGCCAAAGCCGAACAAAACGGCCCCCATTTGCGAGGAAATTTGGTGAGGGACACGGTCGAAGGGAGCACCGGCCGGGACCGGGAGAGAGGGCCGGGAAAGCAGCGGGGCTTGGAGACGGCAGCAAGGGCGCGGAATAAAAAGACGAATCTGTCCTGTTTATGGGCGCAGTCGGCGCAGTTCATCTGCGGCGCGCGGAGGAGGCAAGACAAACATTGTCTGCCTTATTTTTCGGCGAGGATTTCCGCGCCAACGCCTCTCTCTCTCTCTCTCTCTCTCTCTCTCTCTCTCTCTCTCTCTCTCTCTTGCGCACCCTCACACCCGCCGCCGGGATTTGAGCAGCAGAGGGCGCCGTTTCCGGCCGGTTGTCCGTCTGCTTGCATTCTGGTCAACCTCAAGCAGTGGGCGGTGGCGGTGCGAGGTCAACGTCGTCGCCCGGAAGGGCTGGCGTCGGCCGGCAGCGGACCTCACTACCGGAGGCAAAGGGCCAAAGGGACGCCGGAGGGACGGCCAGCGAAGGACCGGCCAAAGCCTTCGAGGGTCATTGGGCATGGAGAGTATCCGGGCGGGGCGGGGCGGGGCAGGGCGGGGCAGGGCGGCGCGGGGCGGCGCTTGTCACGGTGGACACGGGACTGCTTTGCTGCTGGTCGACAAAAAGGTGGCGCTCGCGTTGAAGGGGAGAGCCCTGGCCCCGCCAATTACGCTACTTGGTCTGCACTGGGCCGCGCTGCCGTGTGCGCACTTGGAACTCGTTAGGCATCGCCGCATTATCCTGCTTTCTCGTTCAAATCAAAGAGCTTTTTCACGACTTTTTTTTCTTTTTTTCCCCCCTTTTTTTTTTTTGAAAGGGCGAGGGGCTAGCGCCGCTGAGGCTAACGCCCGGGAGATCCGGTCCGAAAGGCACCGGCTTGAACGCGGCAGCCGTGCCGCCGTGCGTCGTCGGAAGAAAGGCCGTCGAAATGAGGAAGGCGAAAATTGGGACGGAAGGGAGGGGGGCTGGAGCGGGCTGGAGTGGGACATGCGTCGACGTCGCGGGACGGACGGAAGGAAGTGCGAGGACGGCATCCATTGAGGACGCCTAATGGCGGGGAAATGATGTCGGCGACGTCGCCGCAGACTGCACTCTGTCCCTCTCGCACCCACGCGGAACGCCCCGTGGGTGCGCGAGAGGCAGAGCGACCCGTCAAGAAGCGATGTCACCCTGCTGGTGTTGGCGGCCGGTGTCAATTGGGCCAGTCATTCACTGAGGGCGGTGCACGCTCCCGGGACGCGCCGCCCGTGGCTGTGGGTTCAAATACCAGCGAGGGGTGTCTTTTTTTTTCGCGGAGTAAATTTTGCATCATCATCAGCGCGTCCATGGGGAGATGCGGGGAGGCTGCCTGCAGCGCAGGGGTGCGCGTGCGGCGCGCAACTCACACACCCAGCAGCGGCTTACTTTACTCACACACACGCACACGCACCCTCTCTCTCTCTCTCTCTCTCTCTCTCTCTCTCTCTCTCTCTCTCTCTCTCTCTCTCTCTCTCTGACACACACACACACACGCATCTCTACGGATGCTGAAATCCAAGACCTGGCGGAAATGAATATCATATCTCTGAACCGTATTCCCCGTGCTCGTCCATCCCCGCGGCGGGCCTGGTGCGCATGCCCGGCCGGCCGTCCTTTTTGATCTTCTTCTCTTCCTCCTCCGCGTTGGCGGCCCGGCAGCCATTGTGATCTAATGATCTTAATCCTTGCATGCATCACGGGCCGGTGGCCACGGCGGCCCCTCCGCCACGTGCCGCTAAGGACCAGGGTCGCCGCCAGCGGGCCGCCGCCGAGGCAGCGCCTGTCCCCATCGCACACGCCGCACGCCGCCCGCGAGAGAGACCGCGCGATCGCTCGGACGCGGCCCGCGGCAATGGGAGGGAAAACACGGCGGCCGAGGACGACGGCGAGGGTCGCGGCCGCGGCGCGGATTTCATTCGCCTCATTGTCCGAAAAGTTGGCGGGGCCGCGCCGCAGGCTGTGTTGTTGGAGAACTCGCGGTGTGTGACGAGGACGGCGGTACCCCCCGCTCCCCGCCAGGAAGGGTGCGTGCACGCACGTTGGCTATACCCGTGCAGCCGCCGCGCGGTCCTGGAGGGTCCTGGAGGGTCGTCCTGCAGGGCCGCACGCTCCGCCCGCACGCCTCCGCGATGACCCCGGTCCTCCTCCGCGACCACCGCGACCTCGAGCAGGATCAAGTATTCCGGCCGCGAGTCGGTGCGATGGCCTCCCTGTCCCGGCCGCTCAATTTGCAAGGGTCCGCGCGCACCTTCCCCACCCAGGGATTCCATTTTGTCTGAATGTGATTCTCGTTTAAATTTTTGAGCAGGGTCTGGTTGCGGTGGCCCGGTGGCGGGGTGGTTGCGCTAATCTGTCCAAAGCTTGGCGACTGGCGCGCGGCGTGGCGCGGCGTGGCGCGGGTTCGATGCCGTCCAGTGACAGAGCAGGAGCGGCAGCGTCGTCGCGCTGTCTCTCTCGCACTCACGGGGCGTGCGCTGTGCGTGCGAGAGAGACACAGCGACGAAAGCGACTCTCGGAATCAGTCTGCAGAGACTGTGCATTATTAAAGCAGATTAACGAAGCTTCCCGCCGCGGCGCGCCGTGCCGGTGGGACCGCGTAGGGACGGCGGCAGGGGCCGGGGATGAATTCCAGCCACTGAAAAGGATTCATTTTTTAGGGTCAGATGAACCTCACGCGTGATAACGGGGTTCATTGTTGGTTTTAGCTTTGTTGATCAGATTTAGGGGGCGGCCGGCCAGGCCGAGCTGGTCTCCGCCGGCCGCCGCCATTTTGAATGTTTAAAAGGCCATTACAGGAAGCAAAACGGCCGCACGCGTGTGTTATTCCGCCAGCGTGTTTTGGTATAACAGAGGTCCACTTCCGGAAAAAAAAAAAAAAAAAACAGGGGTCGCGCAATGCTGCTGTCTGTGGACATTTTGAAAAATTTCAATAAATTTCCATGATGAGTTGGTGGAGCATTTTTCTTCTTCTTCTTCTTCCCTTTTTTTTTGGCCATGTCCCTGCAATAAAATGGCAATGAACCGCAACGACGATATTGCGCGGGGACACTTTGTGTTGGGGGAGGAGATTAAATTCTATCAATGTTACATACGGCGGGCGCGGGGCGGAGCGCGGCGGGGGCGACCAGAAGGGAGCCGCTATTTCCATTCGCTGCGCCATTTTCAAATTACGTAACTAGTCGGTTTCATAATGGGTGAATAGGTAAACGCATTCCGCGCACACATGCACGCACTGCTGTCGCTTTGAGGAGACCGGGTAAAGGACACGAGAGCGGCCAAAAAAGGAGGAGGGGGACGAATGGCGAATAATAAAGAACGCCAGCAGGCCTCAGAGCAGCGCGGGTCCAATCTGCATCAGTTATTATTTATCCCGACAGGACTCTATTTGAAATCCAACCCCTTCACTCCCTGCTGCCGCCGCCGCCATGACGCCATGCCGTGCGGCGACTGTTGGTTCCGTTGGAGCGCGCCCCAAAATTACGACCGTGTACTTATTAGTAATAAACGCATATCGTTACTTGTAATCCAAACATTTGATTACCTCAGGGACTCGGAGGGGAGGCGCTGCAAAGCGGTGGCACGTTGCCGCGGTGCCGCGCCGCGTCACGTCTGTGCGTCGCGCTGGCTCTCTCGCACTCATGGGGCGTCGCGCGGGGGCGCGAGAGAGACAGGGCGACTGCCTGCTCGGCTGTTGCGGTTCGCCATCGCCATGTCGGGGGACTTCGGCCGCCGCAGTAAAATATTGCACATTTGCCCCCTTAAATTATGCATGTTAATGAAGAGTGGCGGACGGCCTCCCTCGCGTTGGTACTTCCCCCTGTTTGACATGTTATTACGAGCAACGAGCTTCATTTGCCGGCGTGTCTCCGCTTGGCGGCCGCGTCCGAGACGCGCAGACCTTCCCTCCTCCGTCACGTCCGCGTGCAACTCCCGCTCGCACTAAGCTGCCACTGCCTCCGCAGCAGACGCGGGCCGGTTTCGTCTCCCTCGCACCCCTACAGCAGCACTCCCCGAGTGCGAGAGAGACCGCCGAGCCGCAGGTTGTGTGTCGCCCTGACGAGCGCGGCTCGTCGCGCGCTCCCGCGGGACCGCGTGCGGACTCACCTGTCGCCGGGACGGACGGACGGACGGACGGACTGACGGACGGACGAGGCGCCGAAAACGGCGCGACTTCGTTGTTTGTTGGCAACAACTGTGATTCCGGACAAAGGGACTCGGAGGGGCGGGCTGAGCAACGCTGCTGCAGATATGGAGAGAGCCTAAGCCTCAGATAAGAATGAATGGCTAATAAGGAACAGTCGCAGGCGAGGGGAGGGCGCGCTGTGTTGGGACCGGCCGCGGTGGGGTGGGGCGGGGCGGGGCGGGGCGGGGCAAGTTTGAAGAAGGGAGGAGATGATACGGCGTAAAGACTTACCATTCCCGGCCGCAAAGAAGCAAATAGGAATGTCTACAATTTATTGCTGCCATTTCATGCTCTAGGAGCATGGATGTCTTCCGAAAGCCGGGCGGGGCGGGGCCGGGTGGGGAGGGGTGGGGTGGGGTGGGGTGAGGCAAATGGCGCCGAGTGAGCGGCTTTTACCGAATGAAGAGACCCCGCTGCAAATATGTGGCGCAGCAACGCAACGCGCGCCGAGTAATAGCGCCCCCCCCCCTCCCCTCCTCTCCCCCATGTGAGCTAGGACACGCCTGTGTTGCATAGATTGGCGGCAAAAAGTGCCCCGCCGGAATACATTCGGAAAAGTTCGCCTCTAAAAAGGGAGAGGGAAAAAGAATAAGAGAGAGGGGAAGGAGACCCCGGGGCGGCGCCTCGGAGGTAGGCATCCCTGGCAGTGCGGCCGCGTGGGAGCGGGCCATTGAGGCGTCCAGGACCGTGAAGCAGCAAAGAAAGCGAGAGAAGCAAACCCGTGGCGAGACTTGGCGAGGCATTCAGCGTCTGGGCGCTGCTTGGCTGTAATCCCTCCACACTGGCAGCGCGGGCAGCGAGGGCAGCGCGCTGTGTGCACCGCATTACGCTGCGCCGCCCTGGTCCGGCTAGGTTCGGGCGGCCATCAGTGAGGCCCTGAGCCTCGCCACGGCCACCACCACACCCTCACGGCCGCCACCACGACGGCCTCTGCCGGCCTCTGCCCTGTGGCCGCGCTTCGAATTGCAATGACACGCCTTTTTATTTTTTTTCCCAGCCCCTTCGCTGCGGTGACGCTCCGAATCGCAATTTGGTGGCGCTGGGCGCGCGGCGCGCGGCGCGGCGTGCGTCGGTGCCTCGTGTTTAGCCCAAAACAAAGAAAGTTTTAATGAAAGAAAGCCGGGCGCGAGTTTGAGTTATCTCCTTACAGGCTTATCCCTTCGGCCTCCCTCAGGGTGGTTTGTAGTTCTGCGCGCCGCCAGCCTCGCCAGCTCCCCTTCCGCCCGGCCGTACCGCAAATGACTTTTCATTGCAAACGGTTACCGGCCTTGAGAACGCTGCGCCCAAGTTTCAGGCCTCAAACGAGATCCAGTCACAAAGCCGTTCGCTATTTTTCCGCCTGGAGATCAAGGGGCCGAGGCCAGGGCTGGAGCCGACCGGCGTCGAGGCTGATCACCGCGGCCTCGCACAGTGGGCCGAGTCCTTTTCGGCGATTCGGGAGTTTTGGCCCTGCGCCGGTCTTCTGGCCCACTGTGCACGGCCTCGGCGACGACGGGCCGCACGAGGTGCTGCCTACCCAGCAGGCGCTGGCCTCGGCGCAGAGGCCGGCCGGGGAGACGCGACAGACGTGACGACCTCAATACCTCCAGTCACGCCGCTGGCTGCCGCTAACTCGGTGCTCGGCCGCGCCGCGCGGGGAGGCGAGATGGGATTGGCTCTGCTCGCAGTGCTCGCCGCCCAGGGTCCGCCGCCGCGACGTCCACGGGGACCGAACCCACCCTGCCGTACAGCGGATGGCGCCGAATTGAAGCTGACCAGCGCCGAGCCGACCAAGTGGGAGGGAAACTGTGGTGAAGAGCCTCTGTGCGCTGACTACAAATTCCCAGAGCTGATGTTCGAACCCTGTCGTCTTTTTCTCAATTTGACCCACACTCTGTGCGGATCCAACCTGTCAAAGGCACCGCATCACCGGCAGTGTCTAATGTGTCAGAGTGGCCGAGGGTGTAGAGGCGTCGAGCTCTGAGTCCGGGGACCTGGGTTCGACACCCTATGCAGTCGTCTTTTGCAACAGGCTGTCCCGGGGAAGCGACCGCCAAATTTTGTGTCGGTGGACGCTTCTCCCGCGGTGGTGACTTGTCCCAGGATGAGTTTTCTATTTTTGTTTTCATTAGTCTGGCGACGCCTGGCGACCCCAGGGGACCCCAAGGACCAAGCCGCGACCCCAAAATATTTTTCCGCGATCCAAAATGGGGTCTGTCCAACTAAGGTGTCAGCGCGGCGTCCGTGGGGACACGGCGACACGGCTTCCCATTTGCAGGACGAGTGGTGCTAGCGCTGTCAGGCTCCGCGCCCCGGATCGAGTAGTGTACAGTGTGCCAGTGTACAGCACAGCAAATCGAACCAACGGCACCTGTACCCGCGTCGCCGCGACACAGCCGACCGGTCTATGAAGACGAATGGCGCACGGAGGCACGCTGGATAGTGGCAGTGGCCCTGTGTGGCGACGGGGGGAAAAGGAAAATAATAATGAAATATTGGGCACGCCGTGGCCGCGCCGCTGTGAGCCTGACGGGCATACGGGCGTGTCTTCGTGATGGTGGCAGACATGCCCTCGCCTTCCATCAATGCGGTATGACACTTCTTGCACGGAGAGCGGGGGCGGTCCAGGGGAGGAGGGAGGCGTTGTTGCTAGTTGTATATTCGCCGCACGAGTCCATCGCCCGCCCTGCCTGTTCACCCCGGGTCCCAGGGGCGTCCCAGGGGCCCGGGGAGAGCGCGAGAGAAGGGGGGTTGAAGGCTGAAGACCCCTCTGTGGTGCCGCGCCGCCGCCGCGCGCAGGAAGAAGTCTGCAGCCGGTCCCCGGGGACGACGGGGCGCGGCACACACCTCACACTCCATAGGCCCTTCCCGGCCGCGGCCGCCTTAGTCCCCGGTTGCTTTAGGCGGGGCTGCCGTCCAGCAGCGTTCCAGTGCCGGACACTTTTTCAGTGTTCTCCCCTCGGCCGGCTGGGCTTGTGTTGCCGCCCTTATTCCCAACCAGTCGGCCGCCTTCGACAGAGGGACCACGGCGGCGCCGGACTTGAGACCCGGCAATTTTCGTGGGATTTACTGTAATCGAAGATAAGTATTTTAACTTTGTTTGAGGACCGGGGCCCCCGGCTCCCTCGGCGGCCGAGGAGGCCTAGGAGGCGGAGGGGTGCGCCTCTGTCGTGCGGCCGCCCCGACAAGTGGCGAGCCTCGAAGCGGGCCGACGCGCAAACCCCAAACCGCGGGATTTCCAGAGCGGCGCAAGCCAATTTTGCTTTGTTTTGGGGCTCTTTTAAAGACCCCCTTTCGAGGCATCAAATTGAGCATTGGGGATTACATGGCGCGAGCAGGGCTACAAAGGGCTTGTTTTCGCGCCAGCCGAGCGGAGCCAAAGAGGCGGGCACCGCCGCCAAAAGCTCAAAAAAATTCGGAAACAAAAAAAAAAAAAAAAAAAAAAAAAAAAACTTTTACACGGGGTTGGTGCCCGTTGAGCTTCTTGAAACGATTCCCCAAAGCCAGGTGCGTGCGTGTTCCGCCGGCAGGTAGGCAACCCATCTTCCACGGCGGCCGCAATGGCCTTCCGCCTGTTGGTAGGCAACCCATCCGGCGCAGGCGCGCGCTGCCCGCCGCTGCCTATCGCCGCGTCGCCGGGCGCCGTCAGCGCGCGGCCCGCGGCGCGGACACGTCACTGCGCTGTCCCTCTTCGTCCAGTGGCGCGTGCTTCCTTCGTTTTACGACTTTAGTTTCGAGGTGCGAAGTGAAGTGTGGGGGCCGCCGAACTGGTCAAGAATAAGGCACGCCTCTCGCGGGATATATCGAGTCGTAAAGGGCGGCCAAGTCATAGCTCCGGTGATCAATTTAGCTCTACGCCCCCTCTCTCTCTCTCTCTCTTCTCTCTCTCTCTCTCTCTCTCTCTCTCTCTCTCTCACACACACTCTCACACGCGCGCGAGGTACGTAATTTGTGGAAGGCCTGGTCCACCGTTCTGAGTCTGCGGAGTGTCTTCTCCTTCTTCCCACCTAATCCGGTGGGCTATATTTTTTTTCCGTTGCGAAATAAACGTTCGCCACAGGTTCGCCCGCGCCGCCGCCGTTTCCCCTCCCCTCCGCAGCCCAGCCCCCCGGCGGGGGTGGTACTATTGTCGCGGGGCTTATATTGTGGTAGTACGGGCTACCCGCAGCGCGGCTCGGCCGTGGCTGGTGTGGCGTGGCCGTGGCGCGGCCGTTTCCGTCGGACGTGCTCAGGCCGAGCCGCACCGCTATCCGACTCGGCTCGATCGGCACGCAGCGCGGTCCAGCACAGTTTGAAGCTCCGACACGCTGCGACACACACGCAGCTGCCGCCGCCGCGGTGGAGTCAGTACCGAGCACAGGAAAAAGAAAGAAAATATGTGAAGATACAATAAATGTATTTGTACAATTTTGCGCGAGGTCTCACACAATTTGGTGGCTGTGGAACTTATTTCGTACTAAACTTGAACGCCGTTGCGCAAAGGACTACTGGACGGCGTTGCACGGCGCGCGCACGTCACGCCCGGCACCACCTGGTTGGCATGCCGGCGCGCAGTGCGATGCCGCCGTGCAACAACTTGGTCTTCTTGGCAAGTTGGACGAGACATTCTGACGGAAAGGCTGCCACCGCGCCGGACAGGCGGCTTGTTTCCAGTGCTCCCGCCCGCTCCAGCTCCACTCCAAATGGCGGTGCCCGCTCCAGGAGTTCCAGAGGACGTCCAGCGCCACGACCGGCGGAGCGGGCGGAGCCGCCACCCCGCACCTATTTCTCACCCCCAGGCCGGCCAGGCCCGCCAGGCCCGGCAGGGACGCCGCCAGAATCATTGATATTTCAGTCACGAGTTACAAAACTGCCAAAGGATCAAAGAGAGCGCGCGGGCGGAGTGCGCGCGGGTGGCGGAAGGAGTTAAGGGGGTGGGGGTTAAGGGGTGGGGGTGAAGGTGGTAGGGGTTAAGGGGTGGGGGAAGCGGTTAGGGGAAGGAGACCTGTTCCTCCGGCGTGACGCCCAGAACGGCCCTGAAGCGACACAAATGTGCTACAGGTTAGTTTCCAAGCTGAGAGGGTTGGAAGGGCCAAGGCGGCTCCGCGGTGGTGGTGGTGGTGCTGCTGCTGCTCCTTGCCAGCAGCGCCCGGCAGCGCCGCATTTTATTTCCGTCCTGGGGAACTCGATTGAGATAGAGGATCCCTACCGCAGCGCGCAGCGGCCCGCGCCTGCAGTCGCACGGCGCCACTCGTTGAGGAGGAACCGCCGGGCCGAGAGAGAGGAGAGGGTCTCGGGGGCCAAACGGAATAATTTGTGCGGCCGTCTCGAAATCGGGGCACTCCGGTGCGGCGCAGTCCACTGCGTGCTGCCGCTGTATACAGCGGCGCGCACTCGGCCGAATTGCGTTTGCCAAAAGTGAGGCGGCGGCGCGGGTTGCTCCTCAGTCACCATTAGAAAATCAAATTTCGAATGCCGGCGCATGTGAAATTGGGTTATTTCCAAGGCATTTGGATTTGTGTTCAGTTTCATTTTTTTTTTTTTTTTTTTACTTCTTACAAATTTTTTAATTGATTGGATTTTGATCAATTTTAAGGTCAGGTTTTATTTTTACAGGTTCTTTTTTTTTTCAATTTTTTTTTAAAATGTATATTCCCAACGTGGTTTGTAGTTGTACACGGTTGTACAGTAACAATGCAGCGAAGCAGGCTTGCCGCCGGAGGGCATGATCAGGGCAAGTACAGTATTGCCACCAGTCCGGATGTTGGGTCACGTGGCCGGTCGGCCGCGAGGCAAAAGGGGGGGGGGGAATGGGCGACCCAGCGTGCAAACACACGTCGCTTATTAATTAATAATGTGAAAGGCAAGCAACGGCTGGGTTTCAAATACGGGGAAGAGCGTCCGGGCGAAACGCACAAACAAAATCGCTCAATATGAAACAACAACAACAAACCATAACGCTCTGTTTGATTAAAGCCAAAAGTTTTGTTGATTTTTTCCCCGCGCGGCTGAGGGAGCGTTTGGCGGGAGCGGCGCACTATTGGGAACCGCATCGACTGGATGAAGATTTGTTGCATGGGTTTGCATTCCTCCTCCGAGAGAGACAGAGAGAGATGCACGGTCCATTCATCGCGCCTAAGAAGGTAAAACACACACCCAAAGTAAATAAGGATCCCCGGCCGATGACGACAAACAACAATAATAACAGTCCTTCCTCCCAAGGACATGCGCCGAATTACATATAAATATGGGGGCACACCGCGCGAGGCGCGGAGACTCCGTCTCTCTCGCGGCGAGGCGGCGCGGCCCACGGGTGCGAGAGAGACGGCCGTGCTGCAGTCGATCCTCGGCGTCGATAAACAGTGACTCCCACGGGGAACGGCCTCTAATCATCAGCTTATCGGGAAATCGAGACGCCATGAGCAGCGGCCGTCTCTCTCGCGCGCTCGCGCCGGCTGCACCGCGCGGGCCTGCGAGAAAGAGGGGGAAGTGGGGCTGGAATTTCGGCGCGTCATTGACTTCTTGCTGGTGCCGCCGCGCGTCGTCAGGGAGACAGAAGAGAGAGAGGGAGAGAGAGAGAGAGAGAGAGAGATGAGAGAGAGAGATGAGAGAGAGAGAGAGAGAGAGAGAGAGAGGAGAGAGAGAGAGAGAGAGGAGAGAGAGAGGGAGAGAGAGAGAGAGAGGGAGAGAGAGAGAGAGAGAGAGAGAGAGAGAGAGAGAGAGAGAAATAGGACAAGACACGTGAAACTAAAAAGTTGTAAGTTTTTCTAGATTTCTGGATCAAAACAGGACTTCGGTTCCGAAACAGCCGACTTTTGTCCATCAATGTTTCGCTTCATATTTAAATCTTAATCTTGGGTCCTGCTGGGATTTTTTTAATTTCGTTCCAGGACTCCCGGGGGTGTTTACCGAGTTGTGCCGACGCGGCCGACGTCGCCCCGGGGGTGCAGGTGGGGGCTGCCCGGCCCGCCAGTCTCATATCTGCATTGCTACCGATCAGAAGTCGAAAACCAACACGCCGCCTCTTTTTTCCACGATCCTCACGGCGACCGGGGCGCTATCTGGCCGGCGCACCTGCGCACTTTGCTCTCGGCTATGTGTTTCTCACCGAGAGGGATGTTTATTAATGTTTGTTTATGAGTTGCTGCTCCCGCCTGGAGGACCCGCGCGCGCTGTATCTCATTCGGCCGTTGCGGAAAAAAAAGGGAGAATCGGAAAAAACGCCGCGTGCAGATTATTCGGCTTTTGTTTGGCTTGTCGAGGAAATTATCGGGTGTTGAAATGTTTGTGTGATGTACAGCAACAGCGCCGCCACAACGAGACACCCTCCGATCACCGCTGTCGCCTCTCGTGTAAACAAATCGCCACCCAGAGGCACCCCGGCGTCGCACCTGCGGCCGTGTAGTCTTGTCTCCCTGCCGCCGTCCAGAGACAGGTGTCGAAGGTGACCTTATCACGCGGCCCCGCCATGATCCCCGACAACGAGGCCCACCTGCCAGCGGTCCAACAGTCCCACACCAAGACAAAACCCCTGCGGTCCGGCGCCGAGAAAAGGAGACATTCGTTTGTTCCAGTTTTCCCGTGCGTGTTGAATGAAACTGCTCGGGGCGAGTATGAGAAATAACGGCGGCCGCTGATCGATTTCCGTGTTTGCCGAGGAAAACGAGGCGATGCGTCGTCCATGCATTAATCATGAGGTTATTACCTCGAGTAGCAACCCTCTCTTGTGGTTGGTTAGCCGAGCAGGATGTGCCGGCGGGGCGGGCAGACGGGGCTGGCAGGCGGGGCGGGCAGCGACGGGGCGCCGATCCGCGTCCACGCCGACCACACCCTCGCGGCGGCCCCAGGGTGTGGTGCCACCGCACTCCAAGTGGCCCAAGCAAGGAGAAACATTTTCAGGGACCGAGGGAATCAAGTCGGCTTGGACTGCATGGACTGCATTTCGGCAGGCAGTATTTATTAGCCCCCGCGGTTACACCGGTCGGGGCCGTCGGGGCGTGGCGCGCCGCCGGCTGTCCCCTCGGCAGCGCGCTGTCTCTCTCGCGCCCCTGCCGGCCGCCGCGCGAGTGCGAGAGAGACAGAACGCCGGCCGGACGCAGCTCGCAGGGCGTGGCCGTGGCGTGGCGTGGCCGTGGCGGCGCGGAGCCTCACACTCGCCGATCCTCGCAGATACGCCGCCATCGCAGCGTCCGCGGCGGCCGCAGACAACCGCGGGGCCGCGCGCAAAAAGAGGACGGCGGCGCCGGTATTCGAACGCGCGCCCGGCCGCCATTAGACGCAAGCGGAGTGCAGGGCGTGCAATGCCTCATCATTATGAGCGCGGCCACCAGCAACCTGTCAACCCATTTTATTTATTTATTTCTCCCACCCAAAACGCCGTTTCCCGAGACGCATTTATTCGAGATGGTGATCGATATCGCCCTCGATTCATCGCAGCAACAATCACAAGAACCGTCATAATTCTTGGTTCCTCGCGGCGCCGCTGCTGAGGGCTGTACAAACAAACACCCTTAGAAATTACAAAAAATGCATTTTTTACTGCCCTCCCCAGTGTGCTTCAAATCCACAGCAATGCGCAGTGATCATCATGTGCTGTGGCAGCTGCATGTGTAGACGCGTCGGTCCCGGTATGAGGAGCGACGGTTCAAATCTTGTTACTGCACAACTTTTTTCTCTGGTCGCTGCTCATTGTCGCGTCAAGAACCCGCTTCGATCGGCGTCCAACATGAGCCGTGGTGGCTGAGGGCGTAAAGGCATCCGACCCCGACCGAAAGGTCCGGGGATCGAATCCCAGTTGTTCCTTTCATTTTACGACTGGCTTCCTCCCACTGCGACTCAAGCCCGTCGTCCAACACTCGGCAGACGTGCAAGTCAGGGTGGTGTAGTGGTCTAGGCTCAATCCAGGCCATTACACCCGGGTGTCTAAAAAGCAGTCCGCTTCGGCGGATTGGCCTCGGCACTGGTTCGATCCCCGATCGAGCCAGCCACTCGAAATTGGTCGCGAGTGGGTCCATTCCGATTCGTCGGATGGAGTTGATAAGTCCTTTGAAGCTGGCCCACTGACTGCATGTTCGGGTCTGGGAGCGCCGGACAGCGGGTGTACCATTTGGGTACCGACCAGCCTGCGCAAACAAAAGCTCCCAAAACTACTCTCTCTTTCTTTCTTTCTCTGTCTCTCTATCGTCTCTGCCTTACTCTACTCTGCCCATGTTGGGCCGTGTCGGCGGCTCGGGTCCTACTGGGTCCCCCGGCGTACGATATCGAAGTCGCTGGATCGGATTAACCCCAGTTACCTGATAGCACCGGTTCCCATCCCGAACACCGAAGTAAAGCAGGAGGCCTCCCCATTAAGACTGGGGAGGGGGTGTAGAGTTCCATTTTTAAAATTTATTTTTGGTGTACACGATCGCCAGCGCCCGGGTACACCAACGTTTCCTATATCCAAACACCAAAAATTTCAAAAAAAATAAAAAAAAAATCAAAAAAATTCAAGAAAATTTCTCAATTGTACACAAAAATTTCGAGTTGTGTCACCCTCGTCGTGAGCGCAAAGTTGGCCAGCCGGCAGTATGAGAAGCCTCGTGACTCCGTGACGGCAGTGGAGCCGTCGCTCCATCTCCGTCCCACCCGCGGGGCCTCCCACGGGGGCGCGAGAGAGCGACGAACCGACGACCGATTCCGCGGTGACACGCGAACACGCCGTTATTTATCGCCGTATCCGTCACAATTAGCGTGCCGGGTAATGCGTTGTCTCGCGGCGAGGGCGTCGCGACGCCCCTTGGCGTCCCCCCCCCCCCCCGGGCGCCCCGCCGCGACGCGCATACACTGCATCGCCCGCTGGGGCGGCCAGGCGCGGCGCGGTGCGGAGTCCCGCGGTGAAGGTGTCGGCAGGCGCACGCCGCGCCGCGCCGCGCAGCCGAACAACACGAAGAGGACCAGGGAAACCGACCCGGAAAAGGCACATGGAAATTCCCCAATTAGTGTGATTTTTATCTTGGTACGTAGCGTGGTGGTGTCGACTTGCCGTGCTCCTAGAACGCCTGCGCGCTGCTGCTCACTAAGTCATCAATGTAATCAAAGAAAAGGGCCCGTACCTGAGCCTAATTCTGACACACACACACACACACACACACACACACACACACACACACACACACAAAGTGCAGAAACAGCATCCCGAGGCACAGAGTATCGCATCCCACGGCCAACTCCTCGTCTTGTCCGTGCCCCCAGCGTGCATTATGAATGGCTGCGCGGACGGGGCGTGCGTGCTGCGTGCGTGCTGCCGCGCGTGTCGCGTGCGTGTCGCGTGATGCTGTTCCACGGGAGCTTCGCGAGACACGAAGGATTCCCGTGCGCGAGAGAGGTGCGGGTAGGTCGTCCATATTTCGTCCTAAAATTTGAATGTGCCCGGTGGCAGAGTGGCTGGGCCGGCGGGGCGACACGGCGTGTCCCATTTTTGAAAACACGCGCGTTGCTGTCCGCTCTGCTCCGCGACGGGAAGTGACTCTGAATCATCCAGCCGGCGCATTCATCACGGACACACGTTTTCGAAATTCCTTTTACATGAAAAGCGATTTTCCTGCGCAGGGAAGTGTGTGTGCGTGTGGCCATTAAGCGAGTACCCCCATTTGACGCCTCAGTGGGTGTTCTGAACGACAAGACGGTAATATTTCAGCTCCTTGTTCACCGCTCTTTGGTAAAAGTTAAATCATAAATAATTTTAAGTGGCGTGTTGTGGTAAGCGGAACCCGCGGTGCCGGCGGACAGCAGCAGCGGGGGCAAAAGGTGAGAACTTGGCGGGGGTCATGGCGGCCTGCACGACAAGACGAACTGCCTGGAGACGGCGCTCATTTCTGGAGCACCTCGCCTGGAATCTGCGCCAACGTAGAGACAGATGGGAGCCGAGTAGGAACCTGTTCCCGCCTTCCCGATTGTGTCCTCGATAGGCATCGGGTCACATGTGTCCCTGATAAGCCCGGACACTGGAATCAATTTCACACATTTCTGGGGGAGAGAACGACGCGGTCGGGACGTGTGTGTTGTGACTCGTTTATTGATCGAGACAGGTTGCCACAGTTTTTACATCTTGCTCGTAAAATAAACAAAGCCTTATCTCGCGCATGAAAGTTGCCGCGCTTGTCGCGTGGAACGGCGCGAACCGCAATGTGACTCCACTTAGCGCGGCCGCTAAGTGGAAAGGCGTGTATGAAAGGGGCGCGCAGCTCAGTCATGGCGCCACCAAACAGAGAGCCCCGAACGAAAAGCCACAAAAACGGGGCGCTAATCACGAATCCGAGACAAAAGCGGCCAAAGTGACGTGGAGAATTCGTCGACAAACGGTGACGGATTTCGGGAGCGGGCGGCGATGGTGATGATGACCATCGAAGGGTGAGCACACCTGCCCCTCGCTGGGCTGTAATCTCACTCGCCTCGCCTCAAAAAGAGTAAGAGGACGTGGCAACAGGCTTGTTAGTGCGCGGGCCACGCAGGTGCGGACGGCACCGCATCGGGAGCCGGCCCATCCCTGTCGCTCTAGCTCTCTCGCACCCGCGGGCCGTCCCGTAGGGGTGCGAGAGAGACAGAGCGACGGCATCGGGGCACCGCCACTTTGTCCGGCGGCACTCGCTTCGATCAGAGAGCGCCATAGCAGCGCCGGCGCCCGCCTTTGTTGCAGCGGGATTAGCCTTATTTTACCGACGCGTCGTGGGAACGGAGCCCCGCCGGGCGCCGACTTCTCGAGGACGTCGCTTGTTTCGCGAATCGTCTCCCTGTGCGTGACTCGCGCCGCCGGCTGCATGGATGCATGAACAACGAAACTGAAAACGACGAAAATACATGGGTTCATTTTTCTTCCAACTTCGAAAAATCTTGGACTTTGCGAAAATGCCTCCAGCTGAGCAGGTTTCGGTGGCATTGGCTACTCCAGGCTGCCTTCTGGACGGGGAAGGTGATGATGCTGCTGGAAGGCTTGCCGCTGGAGGCTTGGCCCAATCTGTTTGGCCCGCTAAAGGGCGGCGCCTGCTCGCTTCCGAAGGTAAAAGCAACTGGAGTGTGTAAGCACCTACCGACGACCCTCCTCGCTCTTTTTGTTGTTCGCAATCGGCAGCCGCCACTGCCGAAGATCACACCGTGAAATTTTTTTTTTTTTTGGGAGCCAAATAGGTTAGCAGCAGCATGCAAGCGGGAGGAAAGGAAATTTGCAGCGGTCGAAAATTGTTCCAAAAATAAACACAGGGTGTTAAAAATGTGTTGCAAAGCCAGGTGGTTCAAAGACTAAAAACTTGTTTCATTGTCTTGCTGCTTTATTTTTCCAGAGAGGTCTGGCGTCGGCGTGTGTCCGCTCGGCTTGGCGTGCATCATGTCGGGCTGCTCCTGATTTGTCCTACCGTTCGTCAGTGAACTGTGACGCTGCAAGCTGCCGTCCTGCCCCCGACCGACATCTGGCCAGCGGCGACAGGGAACTCCGAGTGTCCTTCCGAATCAAGGAGCCAGGCTCGCCGCCATTGTCTTGTAGTGCTGCGCTCATTCATCGAGCAGCGCGGCGCCGCCAAAGAACGTTTTGAAATATTTGACGATTTCATTCCGTCCTCGTCCGAGCCGGTTCTACGTGCGTTGCAGCCCCCCCCCTCTCTCTCTCTGTCCCACTCGCTCCGGCGGCGGCGAATAAGAGGCCGGAGGAACGCGGAGAATGTGGCGTTTTTACGGGAATTAACAAGGAATATTTTTGGTGTGAATATAACCGGTTGCGCGTTCGTTGTTGCGTCACATGGCCGGACACAAAAGGAATGCCCGTCGGAGACATTCCTCGAGGTAGCGTTGCGAAAATCAGTCAAATGGGGGAAAACAATTATCGGCTTCAAATCCAATTACATAGCAGCTTTGTGTTGGTGGCGACTGGCAGCGGCGGGACAGAAGCTAGCTGCAGTCCATGTGGCGCGGCGGGCGCGGAACAGACATGGAAATAAGAGGATGATCCCGGACTTGGATTCAATTTCGCTTGAACCACTTTTATCGGCAGTTTTCCTTTTGAAAGGGCCGCCCGGCCCGTGACAGCCCCTTCGGGGTGGGGGCCTCGCCGACAGTGCCGTGGTAAGCACAATTTGGACTTATTCCGGTTGAGGAAGCCTCGCAAGGGGCTGGCCGTGCTGGCTCGGTCGGTGCGGGAGATGTAACGCACCAGAAAACAACATCCCCGAGCAGCAACTTTTCGGGCAATAATAACATGCGGACGCGCAGCGCGCAACGCGGCCCGCCATCATCTTGACGCGCAAGTCGCTCAGAACAAACGCCGACAAACGGCTATCTCTCCTAGGAGTACTATTAAAACGATATTAAGGCCGTCTCGCCTGGAGTGCTCTCCAGAGTACCAACCGGACACGCACTGGCCGCCAACGACGTGGGTGGAGCGGCATCCTCAAACCGCACAGTCAAATGGCGCACCGCAGCGAGGCATTCGAAAGGGGTCACAGCGCGCCTAGCGGTACCAACCTCGGAATAAATAATCCCCGCGCGCCAATCCGCTAATCTAAAATCTCGCTCATTAATTCCGGTTAAAAGGCAGAATCGCTGCTGCCGTTGGGTTGGCTGGCTGGGCTGGCGTGGCAGGGCGACGCAACAACGGCCGGCGGCGGCGTCCTTTGGGCCTCCAGGAGCTGCTCCGGGAGCGGCCGGCTTAGCCGCGTCCGAAATGACACGTCAAATCCACGGCGGCCCTCGGCCGGCCGCACAAAGCACCTCCTGACGGTCAAGGTGGCCGTCGTCACGAGGCGGCGGTGTGTGGCTTAGAACAGTGGCGAGCACTCACAATTGAAAATGATAAGCAGATTCAAATTGTTCCTGTTCTTGGTTTTTTTCGCGAGATTAGAGAACGCTGATTCTGCCACCTGCGGTCTGAAGTCCTGCCTTGGCTAACTTGAAGGAGCAAAGACTTCTGTGGGAGAAAATGAATCTGTGTCCTGACCAGGGGCCGGGGTTCGCAAACCCATTGTTTTTCCCTTTTTTTTTCCTCTCTTCCCAAAGTAGTAAGCGAGTGCCGCTAGTGGCACTGCCGGCCGCGCCGCTGCTTGCTCTAATGGCGCCGCATATATGTATTTTTCCCGCCACTGCTAATTTCCCCGGCCGAATCATACGGCGCGGTCAAACATGGGCGATAAATTAAACGAGCGCGCCATCTTGGCGAAGCAACCCGGCGAATTTCGTTTTATGAATAACGAGTAGACTGTATGAAAAGGGAGGACGAGATGGACACGGGTCGCCGATGAAATATGGACGGTGCAGTCTCACCCGTGTTTCTCCCTTTCTTTTTTTTTCTCCTCTTTTTTCCAGTTTTAGGGAGAAGCATGGGGTTAATGGGTCTGGACACATGTCCGTGCCACCCTGACGAGGTGAGGTTCTTTTTCCAAGCTGGTGTCAAAGGTTGTTTTTTTTTTAGCAGTTTTTCACCAGCAGACTCCGGTCAAAACTCCGATGACTAACGATTCCCGCGTTACTTCGGCATGCTTTCTGCACGGCATCGCTGCGAGCTGAAAGTGCTCCGATACCAGTGTGGCAGTCTAGCAGCGTGCGTTCACACCCAGTACACGGTAAACATGCAGATGGATTGCAGGGCAGCGCGGCCAGCCCTGCCACCTGCCACCTGTATTAGTCGAGCCGTCTGGCTCACGCTGTTTGAGGTTATGTTGCCAAGCTGTGCGTGCCGCGCCGTGCCGCGAGCACCGCCGCCCGGGAGCCGTGCTCTGTGGAGGCTGCCTCCCCGCGGAGCCCCGTGCGGCGACACGGAGGTAAAACCGGTAGGAGTAGTCGTAGTGGAGCGCCACTGCTCCGTCTCCGAGCAGTAACCGCGGTAGCACGCACCTACCTGCTCGGAGAGAGAGAGACAAATAGCGATCCCATTAGGAATGAATAAATTGTCAGTTTTGTGGAATATTTCATACGGGCGCCGTGGGGCCGCCCGTATACATCATGACCCCACGAGGGGCCCCGGCGGCCTCGGCACAGATAAGAAGCTGGACGACGAATTCCTAAAGCATGTCACAAGACGAGTAGCAGACAGGTGTCCGCGGATCACTGGCAGCCAAAGTGGTCGTAGGACACAGGGAATTAGCACACACACCTGCGCCTTGCCAGCTCGTAAACTAGACGAAAACAAGCGTGACACCTTCTAGTTCGCCGTGAGTGTAATCTTTTAATCGAGATACTAATTGATAGCGGGGACGCACGACACATTAGCGAAAATTAATGGGTGTCTGGAGGCAGCAGACAACGTGTCTGGACATTACCACGGCATTATCAACGCGCTGCGACGCCCAACACGACAGTGGCAGTCAGCGGCAGGCCGATCCCCGAGGGTCGTCGTCGTCGCTCTGCCTCTCTCGCAGTCACAGGACGGCCCCAGGGGGTGCGAGACAAACAAGACAGACGCTCGGAATCCGTCTGCAACCCAGGAAGCAGCCCCAGGCCTCGCAACTTTGGCCAGCAGGTCCCTGCTGATGACACACGCGTCTCGAAGTACACGACCATCACGTATGATCATAACTGACCGTCATTACAATTGCCGGAGGAATCGTGTTTCCATGACCACGTCTCGTGCTCAGGTAAAAAAATCTTGGCAATTCCCAAAGAACTCATCGAGGAAAAAAAAACCTCCGATCTCCAAAATATTTAAAAACCTCCTATGTTTTTCGTTTAAATAAGTTTCCAGCAGGTATATTACAAAAAAAAAATCCCTTTTAAACTCCAAACCTCCGAAAATACGCTTTATCAAGATTTTCCTAATATTTTTTTTAACAGTGTGAATCGCCGCTCTCGGCAGCGCTAACAATGAGTGCAGCTTTCCTCGTCTTCTCCGCTAGTGCTGCCGAATCCGCAGACTCGCCGTTGTTGTTTCTGTCTTTCTCGCAATGCGACGCCCCGAGTGCAACGGAGACGGCGCGGCCTTTGCCCTTTGCGCGCGGTGCGTGGTCACCGGCCTGGCAATTAGGGCGTATAATTCCGATAATTAGGGAATGACCGCGGTGTCGTTTGCGCCGGAAGCGCCGCCAAGCACTGCGTGAGACAGACTGCATTTATAATTCCATGTAGCGTTGCATGGCTAAACAAACGGCCGCGAGCTTTGCGCACACACACTCACACACACACACAGACACAAAGAGCGCACTGGAGCCTCCGCGGCGCAAACAACACGACATCGTGCGAAGAGCGTGCGGCGCCTTAGCGGCGTGCGAATAGGTGTTGCCTATTCACACCACGACTCGAGGGTCTGCGCGGGGATTGTGTGTGTGTGACTGTGTATTTGCGGGTTTGTTTGCAGCAAAGGAAACGGCGGTGATCAATGCACCCTTACAACGCGGCGAGAAGAAGAAGAGGAAGGAGCTGGAGGAGGAGGAGGAGGTGGAGGCAAACGAGAAAAATTAAGGTCAGACCTAACCTCAATTAAGCAGGCCGCGGCCCCAAACGACGCCAGTTTGTTCCGAGTGGCACTCGTAGCCGCTGGCGACACCGGCCTCTCACACTCCGCAGCCTCGTCCGCCGTGCGGCGGGTCATCGCGGCCCAACATTGTCCCTCGATTTACTGCGAATAAACCACGTTATTCACCCGTCGGAGCGTTATGCGCCCTTGAACGGCCTCAGGTGCAGCGTTTGGTGTGTGCGGTGTAGGGACGCCGTTGCTGCCGCTCCTGGTGCTCCTCGGACCCTTCCCTCTCCCCCCTCCCCCTCCCCCCTGCCCCCTCCCCCCTCCCCCCTCCCTACGGCCAATGGCCACGGCCGGACCGGCGCGGCTCAACCTAACACGCATAGTTTATTAGTATTTATAGGCCTGCTCGGCCGGCCTCACTACTACCCTCGGAAAATTGTTCCGGGTCTTCGTGCTTCCCGTTAAATAAGTTCGGAAAAGCGCGTTGCTGCTGGCGGTCGGATCCGCCAGGTCATCGTCGCGTACTGACACCGCTAAAAAAAAATAAAAAAAATAATGGCGGTTTGACGCGACGCGCTGAGCGTTTTTTCTTCGCCAGAGTCGCGAGTGTGATGGATGAACCGTCCGTTTGAAACGTGTGGCGCGTCGTTCGATTGGCCGCAGTAACAAAAGGCGAAGGCAGGATCGGCGCGACGTGGTGGACGGACGGCGCGAACCCGTTCTCCTTTGACAGTGTAGTCTGATTCCCTCAGGTGGAAAGGTGGCCTGAGCTCGTTAAGGTTTTGTGGGGCCCGGCACCGGCCCGGCCGTACCCGTCCGAAGCCTCCTCAAGGTGTTGGGGTTACTGCCTGTTAAGTTACTGCGGTGCGTCGCCGCGCGTTGCGGTTCGGGGCGGTGCACTGCCGCAGCCGCGCGGCCATACGTCATCGGGGAGGTGCTCGCTCCCGCGGAGGCCGCGGAGTGCCTCATTTCGGCGCGCTCTGCGGTCTGGGGGGTCAGTGCGGGCGGGGGGCCGGAACCACACAAGGAAACGTCACTTTCCAGTCACATTCTCCAGTAGACAGTCGGCGGCGCTTTTCAGAACTTACATTATTTTTTCCATTACATTTTTCCACTGACAAAGCACAAAAGAAAGCATCCATAGTGTTACAGTTTCAAAAATGAATAAATTTACCAGAAGTTAACATAAATGTCATGTTTTTAGATATTGATTACTGTTTTTGAAATTCATACGTCTTTCTTTTTGAGAAAAGACTTTAAAAAATGGCCTTGCAGTCGCACTCGGGAGGGGATGCCACCTTCCCGTCGCTAACAAATGGCCTGCCGTCCCGAAGTCGCTCACTCGGAATCGACAGCGACCTCGCGTGGGCCCCAGTGGGATGCCCTCGTGGGCCCTCCCGCCCTTCCGTGGGGTGTTTGTGGTAATGAAAGTGGAAATGAAGCGAACACTATGGCCGGTCGGGCCGCCTGGCGAGACATACATCATGGAGTGGTCAGCTCACCTGCAGAGCCGCGCGGGCCGAGCCTGGCATGGCCATAGGCATGGCCCCCTCCCATGGAGTCATGAACAGTCGCTGCGACTCGCGAGTGAGACTCCTCCACGGCGATTTTGACGACCGGCGGCCTCAGCCATCGGCCGCGTCAAGACTGGAAAATTGATTTCCAGGCGTTCCAGGAAGCGGGCGCCGCTTAGCCGAGGTCAAGTTGCACCGGGCGCTGCACTGATGCTGAAAGGTAACACCGCCGGGCCCAACACTGAAACCTTACTCACGCCGCCGCCGCGCCGCCGCCGCGCCGCCGCTCCCCGCCGGTAAGGATCCGGACCGCCAGCGGGATACATAATCGATCGCTGAACATCGAGAGCGCTCTGGCAGCCGCGCCGCCCTGTCGCAGCAGGAGACTGTGGCACGAAAACCATTAGTCTGTGGCAGTAGTTATTTTGAAGGGTTGGAACACGGCCGGGCTGGTTGCGCATGCGCGGGACTCTGCCCGTGGAGAAGGCGTTTAACCGGTGTCGCACTCACAAAGGGCCGTGACAGGATCCGTTGTGTTTCCTCCGATGATGCTTGAATCTTGGGGGCATTGTCCGTGGAGAGCGGTAAGCGGTAGCAGCAGCGTGCACTGCTCGGAAGACAGAAAAGAAAGCAAAAACAAGAAGTGCGGCCAGAGGAAGGGAGACAGCTAATCGACGCCGAAAGGTGTGTCTGTTGGTCTCATTCACAGTGCAGGGCGTCCGGGGTCCAGCTCGCTGCCGCACACGCCTACTGCCCGAGCAGGTCTACTACTTACTGATTTACTAGTTTTATTTTCTCTTGTTTTCTCGTCTTCCTTGATTGAAACTCGAGTTTCATGAGATCCCTGCGCGCGATAGGGCTACTCAGGTAGATTTGGAAGGACCCGCTGATGTGGATCTTCGCCCCAAAATTGGCCTGTCCAAACAATTTACTCCAACAGGTCCTAGAGACCACAATCACACTCTGACTTGTTCGGCTCGCGCGTTTTTTTAGAGCAGCTCCTCAAAATAAAACGTGCGTCTTTTTTTTCCAAAATTTTCCAGTGTTAAATGTCTGGGGTATGTTAGGTTGGATTCTAACCTAAACTAGTTTACCTCCGCTGCAGGGGCCGTGTAGTCAGACAGCGGGGCGGGGGAGGTGTGCGGTATTGCTGGCCCGGCCGAATAATACCGAGAACACATTCGAGAGGGACAATCGACAGAAGAAAGAGCATTAGAGAGAGAGAGAGAGAGAGAGAGAGAGAGAGAGAGAGAGAGAGAGAGAGAGAGAGAGAGAGAGAGAGAGAGAGAGAGAGAGAGAGAGAGAGCATGGAGAACAGGAATGTAAGCAGCCACTGCGCTTCGGAGACTTTGCGACAAAAGTCGAGCAGCGGCACGGGAGCTGCGCCCGCCGCCCCGCCTCGGAGGCAAAAACACAGTAAAAGGTTTGAGAAGGCGAGTCAAGTTTCTGGCCACTTATTGTTTCTTTTCGGAGCGAGGCCAGAGCGGCCGAGGACGCCACTGGAGGTGGGGGGCTCTACAGCGCACCTTCGAATCAAACGATGAAAACTCACTTTGGAAATGGCTTATGGAGAGGGCGGCGTCGAGATAGAAGAGGATGAAAAAAAAAGTTAATTCGTGTGGATGTGACACACTGTAAGTGGGGCTTTCTGTGTAGTAAATGGAACAATAGATGATTTCTTCGGACAAAAGCAGCAAAGGATTGCAGCTTACGGTACACACACACACACATTCACATAGGGCGCAAGGACTGCTGAATTACCATTGAATACAACGGAGTGTCTCTTTACGCTTCGATTACACATGCAATTGATCAGCGTTTCGACAGCGATGGGAGATACAGGAACACCAGCGTGCCGCCGCTGGGCCCCCGGGGCGCTATCGGGACACGGCGGCCGGCAGCGCCAAACGCCTCAGAACGTCAAAGTCAGACGGCGGCATTGTCGGGGGCAATTAAACCTCATTTCGCGACTGCCGATATGGCCGACCAAGTGTCAATAATGCGCTGAGCGGCGGCTGCGTTTGCCCGGCAGCCGATCGATTCCGAGAGTCGCGCTCGTCGCTCTGTCTCTCTCGCGCCTCACCGGGACGGCCCGTGAGTGCGAGAGAGACAGAGCGACGACAGCGACTCTCGGAATCGGTCTACCGAGCCCGGACGGCATTACGAAGGCTGGGCTCGTCCTGCAGACGCTACCGACTACGGCCGCCGCGCCGCAGCCTCCGGACTCATGCCTTTTCGTCGCTCTGTCCCTGTCGCACGCATGGGCCGGGCAGGACAGCGCGAGAGAGACGGGGCGACGAAGCAGGCCGTCACTACCGCCTTCTTAAAAGGCCGTGCGTCGGCAGGTGTGACATGGGAACAGTGTAGCAGTGGGCCTAGACGCGCTGGACGCGGCCGGACACCAGAGCACGTACACGCGGCATGCTGCTGTTGCTGCCGGCGCCGGTTTTTCTCCGTTTTTCTCGGTGAAAAACCGGCCTGTTCGCTTTTCCTTCCGCAGCAAGGAGTCACGTGACCGGCGTGCCGCTTGACCGAACGTGTGAGGACGGGGCCGAGGGGCCCCAGGGGCCACGGAGAGGAGCGAGGCCCCGCCCGGCCGCTCGGGGCTTCTGAGGAACTCGGCAAACTCGATTGTTTTAAATGTAAATTTGAGTAAACGAAACGCGGAGCGTGTTCCGCGGAGTAAGACAAGGCACCTCGGGTTCTATCGGCCTGCTATGTGTGTGTGTGTGGGGGGGGGGGAGAAGCAGTCTTTCCAGTGCAGTTTTGGGCATTTTGCTACTAACAGTAATTTTGTTTGAGAAAATAGCTTTTTTCCTGCGCCAGCTGTAGAGGGCAACATTATTTTCAGAACGTATTTTACACTTCTTTTTCCAAAGACTCTGGACGTCAAAAATTAGCCTTTTACAGAAGCGCACCCAGCACGTATGAAGGTGGTGCGCGCAGAGCTGCCAACCGCTAGCCGGGAATGGGCATCCGCGTCAATGCGTTGGGGCGAGTTTTTTTTTTTTTTTGCGTGAGGTTGGCAGCAAGGGCACACGGTCCGCGCCATTCCTGCAGGTCCGGAAACAAGAGTCCGGAGCCATTGTCTGGCAAGCCGCATTACAGAAATACCTTCGCATCGTCCGTCCGAAAAGGCCTAGCGCAAAAGTTGGCGGGCAGCCGGTCAGCGCGCAGCAGAAAAAACAGCAGCACCGCTAAGCAGTGGCACCGCACGGTACGGCACGGGTTACACTTCAACGCGATCGGGTTCATTCTTTCGGCCAAGGTGGGCCAGTCAGCTGGCAGGCTGCTGCGTCTCGCAATCACGATCCCGCTTCTGTGGTGGTCGAAGTCTAATTACTGCGTGCTTAGTCGACTGTGCGGTACACGTGTGGCCGCCACCCGACACCGACGGCCGACGCAGGCCGACGCATAGCGCTGAGTGCCATGAATTTGCCGCGCACCTGTGCCCAGCTGTCTGCCAGCTCGGCCCGGGCCGCCTTTATGGGCGCTGATTCCGAAAATATGGCCTTGCGCGGCGCGTGCGCTGTGGCGTAAAGAGTAAGAGGATCTCGGCGGCATCCTGGTGGCCATGCTGGTGGCCATGCTGGACGCCGTGTTGGACGCCGTGTTGGACGCCGTGCTGGTGGCGTCCCGGTAGGAGCCGCTGAGTGGCAAAGGAAGCCGGCAGCGCAGCGCCCGAAAGGTCAGCCGCTTCTTCGGCTACCCTCGGCTTCGGCCCTTCGGCCGTGTGGCTGGCCGAGCTGCAGGCAGACCAACCTGGGAAACGCAAACTCTTCCGAAGCGGGAAAAAAAAGAAGTCGCCCTGTTTCTCTGCGGCCAGTAATGAAATGTCTACAAAGGAGCGCCGAAACGAGAGGCGAGCGCGCTATTTCAACTTGCATTTGCGTATAACGACCGTGCCTGGGGGCCTTTGGATATTTGCCGATGCTAAAAAGTGTGAAATAATCTCGATTCCATCTCTCGTAAAAGTCGCCGGCCGGCACCTCATTCCCTTGTAGCTCATTCGACCCCCTCCCGCCGGACTAATTATCGGAAGAAATAGACCCAGCGGGCCATGACATATCCATCAGAATTAAGTTTACGGGGTCGTAAAACGTGCGTGTATAAATATGTAGCGAGGAGCGTCGCATGTGCTAATACGAGTAGCACCATACGCCGCGTGGAAGGAAAAAAATTATACCTTAATTCTTGATTTTCTCTAAAATATGTAAGAAAAAATTTGTAAAAAAAAAAAAATACAAAAATAGTAAAAAAAAAAAAAAAAAAAGGATTAATACCTGCGCCTTATAATCAAGAATACAATCTACTATAGCACCAACAAATGTCTTCGAAAATTTTACCAAGTTGCCTCTCCCCCTCTCTCTCTCTCTCTCTCTCTCTCTCTCTCTCTCTCTCTCTCTCTCTCTCTCTCTCTCTCTCTCTCTCTCGCTGTGCAGGGCGTGAACCCACACTGCACCGCGGGGCCCGGCGGCGCGCCGAGCCGTAATGTTTTCAACGACCGCAGGTGGTCCGACCGGTTATCTCTCTGAATGAGTGCTGCAGACAGTGGTGGTGCCCCGCAACACGTTTGCTCTTCTTGCGCCTGTGCTGCCCTACGAGTGACCATTGCTTCATTTTTGACTCGTCTCATAACTCCTGAACTGAAATAAATTCCTTTGCGTTCAAAATGTGAAATTTGTTTTTAAAAAAATTGCGACGTTTGTGTGAAAATTTTATTGATTTTTCTTCGTTAATTTGGATCGTATTTACCTTGTTTGTTGTTTTTTTTTCAATATTTATTTTTTGGTGTGTAGGACGTTTTCCGGGGGTGACGTGACACTGGAGTGACTCAGAGAACCCCGCGGGGGGGTCCTTGCCGGACCGCCCGCGTCCGTGCCACCCCGGGGACACCTCGCTACCGAATTCGCTGACGGCGAAACAAAGGCCGCCCTCATGGCCTCATCACCGCCTTCCTCCTCGCACCGCCTTGCTTGGCACCGCCTTGCGCGTCCAATCGATTCCCCCGGCGACTCCCGTTCGGACAAGGCGGTGGCTCCGCTTTTCGCGGAAGCGCCGCGCTTGCGCGACAAGTGAGCCATTGTCAGCCATTGCCGACCGATTCCCAAGGGGGTATCGACCTCCCGGCGACCTTGGGAAGCGGAATCGATCGCAGTCCTCACGCCGAGGAAACAACAACAACAAGAACAAGAACAACAACAACAACAACAAGGCGATAACGTTCCGCCATTATCATGCAGGGCTTGTCATTGAGTCGGTGCCACTGTCTAGCGGAAGTTTTCGATTGCTCGAATTATTTTCGTTCCGATCCCTCAGCCTTTGTTTTGCCAGACGCAAATCGAATCAAAGAGCCTGACTGACTGCCTCGCTCATCGCCTACGAGTAAATCGTAAATGGTGAACTGCCGCCGACAGATGACTTCATTATACTGATTTTGGGCTGAGCCGTCAGCGCCCAGTCCTCTGGGGACATTTACGGCCACATCGACAGGCTTCTGTTGCGACTTAATCCCGAAATCGTTCCCGGCCGTGCTGTTAATTCCGTGATTTAACGTCCTGCCGTTCACGGCTTGGCTCGTCCCAAAGTGGCTGAAAAAACATCAACAACAAAACGAAATGTTGCCAGAAAAAAACCGGGGTCAACAATTGACCATCTCTGGCGTACTTGTCAGAAAACTGTTCTGTTTCCACCATGGCGTTTTAAAAATACAGACGTTTATTTTGGAAATGGCGCGTATTTTGCAGTGATGATGCGAGGCGGTAAGGCGCGAGTCACGCCCTGGCCGTATATGTATTAGGATGGAAAACACGGTCATACAACCAACTCACTCTCTTTCGATTGCTTGTAACTGCTGCCGATGCTATCTGCGGCCCTCAGCAACAACAACATCCTATCATCAGGCGGGGCCCTACACGCCCTTCCTGCCGCAAAGCACACACCAGACGAGATGGAGATGCGCCAGTTTTAGTTCTTGTTGTTATTTTTCGTGCGAGGCGTGGTGATTCCCTCTTGAACAGTGCTAAAGGTGAAGATGGGTTTCCCATGCAAGAATGCCACTAAACGGCCGTGCTGTCCGGAGACTTCAACGCTGGAGCGAGAGTCAGGCACGCTGCTGCCTAGGGCCCATTTTAGAACTTGGTTTTTTCCTCCATATTTTTTTTTCTGACCGCTCCTGCTCCGATTTGGATAGACACATCACGTATTCGGCTTGGAAATCCGTACCGCTTGCTTTGAAAACAGCCCTTGCTGTAAACGCGCCCAGGTGTCGGTCTGATTTATGGGTATATTGGGCGTTCCGCCGTTCGGACCGGCGGCTGTGTTGCGCCGCGCTTGCTGCTGGGGCTTACCGGTGCACTAAGAGGCACTTACGATCGCACCTCGACGGCAGTAAAACTCGGCATAACAAGCCTCCTGCTCCTCTTGTTTCTCCTGACCGCGCGTTCTGCATGACAACGCCTTCTGTTTATTAACGCGTGCTAACGCGGACGGACGGACGGACGGACGGACGGACGGAGGTCGTTTTTTTTGGAATAACAACACAACGTCGATTTCTGGTCAAGTTTTCCCGCGCAAACACACTCACATACTTCACTTGCTGTTCTGATCCGCTTTTTCCAAGAGAGGATCCAACACTGAAAATTTTGGTAGTCATAAGAGACAACAAATTTTCACATAGTGAAGAGGGGATCTTCATCACGTCGTATTGCAGCCGGTTGTGTGGCACTCTGCCCGCACTCTAACGACTTGCCGACTTTTCGCGCTGTAAAGTCATAACGCTCGCACCGCTCGAAATTGTTTTATTGCGGTTCGTGTATCGCGGGGCGTCGCGGCGTCGCGGTGCCGGCGTCGCCGCGCCTCTTTGCGGCTGCGCCGTTTACCGCACCGCCTGGCGCCCGGCGTCGCCATGCACAGCGTCTACGTGTTAGCATCGCATTAAAAAAAAGGGAAAAGGAAAAAAAAAAAGAAATGCCGTGACATTAGATTGCGTCTTTTTTTTTATTTCTGAAATTACGCTTCGAGGAAGGGAGGAGCATTGCATGGCTGCGGCGGCGACAGTTAGCGTCCCCGATTGGGGAGCGAGGAAAATTAATAAGCATGGGGGTCTAATAAGACAGCCAATGACACGGGGCCTCAACGTCAATTAGCCGATTCACATACGAAAAACACACGGGTTCACGCAGGGCCTCGCACACGTGATAATAACAAGAATTCCGACAATTTTATCGCAATTATCAAGGAGCCCTGCTTCCCAGTGTTGCACACACATACACACACGCGGCCCCGAAATGAAACAAACACATGAGCAATGATATCATCATTTTCCAAGATGGCTTCCGGCGCTGCTGGTTGGCTGGGCAGGGAGGGGCGCCCATTGCCGCAAACAAGCCGCCGCGTCGTCGCAGCCACGCGTCCCGCAGGACGCCACTTTTTTTCCAGAGTAATTCGAATGCAGTGCGAGGCACTCCTTTATCGCCGGGACGGCGAGGTTATCAAACTACGCGAGTCCATCCAGGGCCCCACGCAATGGCCACAATTTCTCGAGATAATTACGCGTAATGTGGAAATAATTGTACAAAGCTTTACGACTCAGCATCCCGCGGCGCGGTGACGAGCATTCCCCCGAATTGAGCAGTCAGCACTCACGGCATACGCTCGTTTCGCGGCGGAGTGAGCAATTAGGGGGGGGGGGCAACAATCGAAGGGAACGACTCCCACGATTTGCGTTTTTCTCCTGCAATGACCAACCAGCCCGGCCGGCGGAGTTAATTAATTGCGAGGAGGGGGAGTGGACAAGCGCGCCGCACCGGAACCGAACCGGCCGACCAATGGGAGGCGCCAACATGGCCTGCTTCCGGTGGCTCACCGGCCCGCCATTGGTGCAGCTCGTTAGCAGTGTCTCTGCGCCGAGTACTGCGTACTCGAACACGAATAGGGCGCGCAAGTCGGCCGGCCCACTGTGGTAGTCTGGTCGCCACGCGCCAAGGGGCCATTTAAAGGCTTCATCGGCTAATTTGTCATGCAGCCGCGGCTGCACCCTCCAGGGCCAGGAACCACCTGCTGCACTTTGGTAATTTCGTGAGCCGTGCCTCCCGCTATGCCTTCGCGGTCAGTGCGCCCACCAATTGGGTTGGTCATTGTACGACATAGATCAACAGTTGTCCACTTGCGGCTGATCAAAACAGCACGCGCAAGACATCGTGTTTTTCTCGAATACCAGAATCTTTTTAAAATACGTGAACAGGGAAGTCGCGCCTGGATGCGTCACGCCCTCCTGTTTGCTTTGTCACTTCCACTCGAAGGTTGAAACGATCGGAAAGCGCAGCAAAGCTCATCGCGATAAAAAATAATTACCTTAGTTCTCAGCCCGCGTCAAGCTAAGGGCAAGTTCACTACCAGACTCGCACTTATCCTGGGAAAAATCTACTGCGAGTCATGCAAGACAACGCAAGGTTTCCTCTAATGGATAATGCCAACAGTAGTACAGCGCTCGCGGCTGTTTTGCCTGTTTCGGACAGCAGGGGAAACAGGGCTGGTTTTGAATAGAAACGATTCACTTAACCAGCAATGATCAGGCCGGCCACAAAGTTGTAAAGATTTTTCTTCGGGGCAGCAGAGCAGTCGGGTGTAATTATTTCCTGGCATAAATTTGGAAGGTAATGAACAGTTTTTCGCCTCGGGCTACTCCGTAGTGGTGGTGCGACGGCTGGCTGGGCAGCTGTGAAATACCACACCGGGAGGTTAGACTAACCACAATACAATCGGCAATAGGATATATCGCTGTCAAAACAACTCCACACGTTCCGTGTGTGGAAAACCCTCCCGCGGGGCCACCAAATTGTGCGCATTGTTCCCGCGGTTTCCTGAAACTCGCCGAGAGACTGCCAGCCGTCCACGTCCCAGGCGAGCCAACGGCCAGATGGAGACGCCATCTTTCCTCGAAAGACGGCCTGTGTCGCCGATTTTGATGCGGCGATACGCTATCGTGGGACTCATCGACTCAATAGGCGGCCAGCGCCGACAAGCTCCACACCCGGACGGAGAAGTCTCAGCCTCGGCCGAGAAAAAAGTGCTGAATCCGTCAGGCAACATTTGAAACGTTCCTAACTCATACGAACCAGCCACTTTTTTTAGGCCTGGCCATCATAGACAACTATATGAGACACTTAACAGTAATTGATTAACAGCCCCTAACTAGCCGTGCCCACGCCTCCTGCAGGAATGAGGCCGGAAAAAAGTTGATGGAGAAGGTAGGGCGGCCACTAATCAGGGTGCTGAACAGCTTCGCGCCCGCTTCGAATGCAGTCCACACGCCGTCCGCCCGGCCCGCCTCAACTTGGGCAGTGTCCCCCTAGTTTGGACCAAAGACCCGGGCTCTGGAACAATGAGCAGAGCCCCTCTCGTCCGACGAGTTTGGGGCTCAAATAAGCTTTGTGCTTCGGCAACTTCACACCTGGCCAGACGTGCGTGTGACGGGGGTCCGAACTCGCCCCCACCCCTCGCCAGTGACAAACGCAAAACGTCCTTGAGAAAGACAAAATCCGGAAACCTCCTGGGATTGATTCTTTCCTGCCAAATGCTTATTTCAAGGCACGGGCGTTGATTCGGGGAATTTCCGTCTTAACCGATGCGGCAACAATAATCCGTAAAAAATGTTGAAAATACCTGGCAGTCTATAAATTGGAGACTTTGGACGGCGGCGTGGCGGCCGGCTGGGACTCCTGACCCCTCCCGGTAAAAAGGCGCGAGACGTTGACTGGGCCTCTGCCTGCGCCTCGGAGCCACAATGGGTGTGTCCTTTGTCGCCACGCGATATGGCTCTATTCCTTGCCTTCGCTGCTGCCCCGTTTTCACACAGAAGCTGTTATTGTGGCTCCTTCCCCGCACGGTTAGGGGCGAGTTTTTTCGGCGTCCAATTGAACTGTGGGAAAGCGGCCGGGCCGTGTACAGGTGCGGGGAAAGGGTGGCTGCCACCCGCTGGCCGGACTCGGGGAAGGGTGGCGGGGCCACTGCTTCCTGAATCAAAACGTTGGGACAGGTAAAGAAATGAGGGGAAGGTATATTTCACAGAGGTAGATGAAGTGCTATGATGCAAGGCCACTTCCTGACAGGCATTGCCAAAGACTATACAATGAGAAATGCAGCGGAATGAGACTGTCCAAAATTGACAGCAGTTTTCCCAAATTTGAGTGCCACCCTCCGGCTCCACTTTTTTCACAGTGTGACTAGAGGGGGCACTTTTTAGCACGCCCGGCAAGACAGTGACATACGCGACATCGGGGGCCACTTAGTGGATTATCCCCTGCACAGCTGCACCCTGCCTGACCCCGGTGCCCCCTGTTCGGCCGCGGCTCCCCTAATGGTGCCGTTTGCCATTCTTCGGGCGTCTCATCCCTTTCTGGAGATGGTATCGATGTCCGCACCTTTGTTGCTGTTTTGAGCGTCACTTTATGCGTCACTTTCGGCCCCCATTGTTGCATCTTTTTATCCATCAGGCCCTCCAGATTGTTGATACCGCCACTCCGGCATTGTGCCGCAGCTCAGCAGAAGGCGTTTGGCTGGCAGCACCCGGCAGTCTTCACGCCAAACCAAAGCAGGACGTCTGCACTGTAAAAAAAAGTGTCGAGGAGCACTGACGGTGTGCAGGAGCTGTTTACACGCTCACACGCCCAGGGCAAGTTGGTAAGTACTTGGTATACATGGCGCACGCACCGCGTGGGACTTTCAATCAGTCAATGCAGCCAATCAGCCCGCTCACCAGAATAATAACGAACTGCTCTCAAAATCAATTCTTTACTTGCGCCACGAAAGCGACCGCGTGATTCTCGGCCGGCACTAGGACGAATGACTGCGCAGGATGCGCCCCGCGATTTGAGGCGTTCGAATTCACTCGGGGGGTAATCCAAAGGCCACGACCGCGGGGCCGGACGGCACCGTGACGGGCGGGAATCAGGAACAAGGGCCGATGTCATGTACCATTGGAGTATTAGTCACTCACTGCATCAAGGCGGCGTGCACTGCAAAAAAAATATTTTTTAAAAAAATTCAAATAAATCAACGTTGGCCTAGCTTTTCCCGCGGCGTCTTTTTCGGAAGTCCGGCTTGCCTTCCGGAGGTGCCAACAGCAGCAGCCTCGCGACCACAAGAATGCCGGCTTGCCGCGGCTTGCTCTACAAGGCTGGGCTGGTCATCAATCAGGGAGGGCAGCACACCGGGCCAGCCGAGCCGGGCGCGAGCAAGCCTGGCCGCGGTAATGGAGGGTTTCGGACTGTTTCGGAGGCACGGAAGCAGCAGGCCGGGCCGTGTCGAGCCGGGCCCGGCCACACGTCTTTCGCCCAATTGATACTTTTCTCGCACAGGCCGCGATTCAGGCTGGTGAGATGAATGGCACTGCCCTTGCGTACTCGTGTGTTAAGACAAGCGTCATCACGGCTGGAAATCGAGCAGCAGTGCGCCAGTGCCTTCACTCTCAAGAGTACCTTACAAACTATTTTAAACCTCATGAAGGGCAGAGCGGCGAAAACAACTCTCGGAATTAGTGTGCAGGGCAGATGCCATCGTGAATGAGGTGCCCACGCGACCGGGCGAGACACGGCGCGGCCTCCACGCAGCCACCCTTGGGCCCCTCGGCCAGGCTATCAAACAGAACGGGACGCGGCGGCCGCACGCCCCGTCGCCGTCTCTCTCGCACTCGACGGGCCCCCCAAACTGGTGCGAGAGAGACAGAGCGACGGGCCGACCGCCACGACGCGCAGGCCACGCCGGGCCACGCCCCTGTCTGCCGCAGCTACCGCAGCATTCTAATTACTATCTCCTGTACCTGGGCACAGGATGCCCGCGTGCGAGAGAGAGAGAGAGAGAGAGAGAGAGAGAGAGAGAGAGAGAGAGAGAGAGAGAGAGAGAGAGAGAGCTGGGGGCGGGAGGGCACGCCTGGAAGGGTCCGGGGGTAGATGGTTGAATTACTAACAAGACTGACGGACTGACCGCGTCAGGTTTTGCCGCTCGACCCCCAACTTTCAGCACCTGCTTAGCGCGCGCCGCGCGGCCGCCGCCTAATGCATGTGATGGACCTCGTCAGAAAACAGCTGCTTCCCGACATGATTGCATGGGGCCTGCTCGTCCGGGGGCGCGCTTGCACAGGGAATTCACTCTCCATAACCGGGCAAAGGTGTTCAGCTGCAGTGTTTTTGTCTCTCTCCGTTCGTTTGGCGTGGAAAGCACACCGAACGGACACAGTTTTGCTGTATTTGTGTGTGTGTGTGTGTGTGTGTGTGTGTATGCACATAGGACGGCCCGTTTCCCTGCGACAAGGCGGTGTGAACCGCGCACCGCCTTCATCAAACCCCGCTATAAATACCGCCGCCTATGACGCCCTAACAAGCCGCGCGGCCCGCGCAGTTACCACTCCTTTGCGCATCATCGGCATACTCGCATGTTGTTTATAACTTCCAGGAGCCGAGTCCAGCGGCAGGGCCTTCATGGCGGAGGACAGGGCCCGAGCATCACGCTGCTAAACACATCGCCCCCTGCTGCCCGAGATCCCCTCCGCCCCCTCGCCCGCCGTGATGCTGCTTTATAATGGTAGCTGCGCCTGTGTAATTATGCCCGGTTTATAACACATAATCGAACCGCACACACACACACGCACACACACACGGCGTGTAGCGCTGGCAACCTCGCGCTGTAGTCCACCGAAACAGGCCCGCCGTGAGTGTGGCCGGCCGCGCCACGCGTTGGTCCCGAAACTGGGGAACCCTTCTAACCTTGTTATAGACCTTCATCTTCTTTTCCTCGTCAAATAGGTATCAGGTCCACTAACAAGGTCCCCGGGACCTGTTTCTCCTCTGTGAAAAGACGGGAAAGATGGCCGCCGCGCGACGCTAGAGAATGTTTTGGATTCAACGGAAAAAGAAGCGAGGAGGTAGAGGTAGCAAAGACACGTCGAGGGAAAAAACCGGGCGATCTTTTCCGGTGGATCCGCAGGTAAAAGAGAAACCGCTTTTTAGCCAATCAGAGCGTTCCTCCGCGCCGCAACCCTTTGGCAGGTGCGAGACGTGGCATGGCAAGGCGTGGCGGACTCAAGAATGGCGTAAGAATGGCGCGGCGTGGCGGGGCGTAGCGCGCAGGGAGGCTTCGACACACCTCGCGCACGCTCCGCTCGGACGGTGGACGGCGCAGACGAAGAAGAAGAAGAAGAAGAAGAAGAAGAAGAAGAAGAAGAAGAAGAAGAAGAAGAAGAAGAAGAAGAAGAAGAAGAAGAAGAAGAAGAAGAAGAAGAAGAAGAGACAAAGGAGGTAGGAGGAAGGCAATTACCGCAAGGTGTGAAAAAGGCCGGTGAGCATGTGCAAGGCGGCGAGGCGGCGGTCGGCGCGAGGGTCATAGGGCCTAACAAGGCGGCAACGTGTTGTGTACATTCTAATCGGTGGCTTCGTTGGCACCCCAGTGACTTGCCCCGGCAGTGGGTGTACCCGCCGGACCGGACGGGACGGGCACAGAGGTTGATCGGCCAGCCACCCACCCGCGGCAAAAACAACGCGGGATCCGGGGCAGAAACATGGCCACGTTCTTCTCTCGAGAAAGTTTCTGGCCTCGCCATATTGTTGCCCCTCTCTCTCAGGGGAGTGGCACGCTGACCTTGTTATTTTGCCGCTGAGGTCGATGAAGCCCAAATGAATCGGTTACATGCACTTGGTTTCAGGCGTTGCGCAACCTTTGCGGCACTTGGGCCTTTTGACTGGGGGCGTGGCGCTGTGGCGGCGCTGGAGCGGTCCAGGCTAGTCCAGGCCCTGGACTCCGGGCCCTGGACTCCAGGCGGGCGCGGCCTAGCCCGTCAGCTGTCAGTTTCGGAGCCACGGTCGAATTAACGGGCATTAACATTAAACTGCGATGAGAGGGCGATAGGTCGATGGTCTGTACGTACGCACTGACTGCTGTGCTCAGTGACCGCCCGGGGCGCGGCCGGCGCAGCGCATGCCCACCACGCCGGTGGTGTGGTGTGGTGTGCCTGTCGCTGCGGTCTGGCGGCCCGGAGCAGGCGGTGATCTACTGATTGCTTGATTGCTGCAAAAAGGAGCGAGATAGGTGCTGGCTGCTGGAAACCGAGTATTTTTATCGCACCCATCCGCGCACGTCGGCCGACCGTCGGGGGAACGGCTCCAGGTGGCTGCAAGAGGCTCCAGGATCCAGGCTGCAGGCTCCAGGCGCTGCTGCAAGAGGCTCCAGGATCCAGGCTGCAGGATCCAGGCGCTGCTGCCGTGCACCGCTCTGGCGGCAACGTGTCGACGCCTCGCGGAGCGTTGGAGTGTCTGTGGCGTACAGCCCGGCGTCATCGGCGAGGTGGCGGCTGCCCCCGACCGACCGACCGGCCGGCCGGCCTCCGGGCAGCGTGGGTCCAGTCCATCTGCCCTCGTTCCAGAAAACGCGTTCGTGCGTCCGGGTTATACGGCCCGGCAATTATGGCAAGGTGTGAAGAGCAAGGGTTGGATGTGGTCCAGGTGCGCCGCGTACAGCCACGCCAGGGAGTCACTCGCCGCGTTCGGCACGCCGGTGATTCACTGCGCGACAACATTACCGGTGGTTTGCTGTGGTAATTAGCTCATTAGATCACGGGTTACTTCGGGAACCACTTCGATACTTCCCGGCCGGACTGTACCAGGTAGCAGCGCGTGCCGCACGAAGCGCGGGGGAAATAGAACGCTTGCAGATGGGTGCTCGCCTGAATAAAGGATTGATTGATGGACTGATTAGATTGTCGATTGATTCCAAGCTACCCCGGGTCAATACTACCAAAAATATTTTCAGTTTGCAGGAGAAAGGGGTTGGGATAGAATTTCTGCTCGATAGATTGATACAATTTAAACTTTTCTCGCTGAAAGTTATGTTGGAATTGGAGTTTTGCGCTAAACCAAAAAAGAAAACTTTTTTTTTCCATTTTTCTTTATTTTGAATCCATCTTGTTCCCAGCAGCACTGCCCTGCCAGTACAGTTCCAACGAGTTGAGCGAGGCGCGGAGTGTTGGCTGTGTGTTTGCGAGCGGGCCGCGCGGCCCTGCGTGGCGGAATAGGTGCGGATTCCTCCCCCGCCGCAAAACACAATCCATCCTTGAATGTATAAACAATACGTAATGACAAGCTTTACGGCGTCGCTGCAGCACACTCCCCGCGCATTCCTGTGGCGTGGCGGGGCGGGGCGGGGCGGGGTGGGGTGGGGAGGGGAGGGGCGGGAGGCGGAGGGTACCTGTCTCCACACGCGAAGGGAGATTAAAAAAGGGAGGAGTGAGAGGGTTCCGCCCGGAGCGTCGGTGGGCGTAGACGAAGGTGTAGCGTCGCCGCGCGAAAACGGTTCGCGCGTCGTGACATCACGTTCGGCAGTCGGCAAGGACGACGACGAGGAGTGAGTTGTTGAAATTCGCCTCGTTCCACGAGGACTGACACACTTCCCCTGACAGTTTCAACTACTTCTCACTCGTCCCATTTGTATGCATTTCGCCGCGCGGGCGATCGGAATTCTGCGCGGCGTTGACGGGTACTCCGTCCAGGGCGGCTGTCCCCGGGGCGCGGCGGGTCGCGTTCAAATATGCAATTTATATGAGCGCGTGGCAAGCAGCCAGCCGCCGGGCCGCGCCGGGCCGTCAGCCGAGTCCCTTCAGTCTAATGGTCCGGTCAGGTCGCGTGTCTGGCCGTATGGCCGTGTCTACCGCAGCGCCCCGTTTTTTTCAAGTGGATCGCAAAGGTGATTGGCGTGCCTATCGGTTATTCTCCTTTATTCTCCTTGCTCCCGGGCCGTGCCTATCTCGGTTATTCTCCTTGCTCCCGGGCCGTGCCTATCTCGGCTATTTTCCTTGCTCCCGAGGCCGCGGTGTTCTCCAAACGCCGAGGGGGCAACCACTGAAGAAATCATGTGTCCCCTTGAGCGCTAGAAATCTCTGGAAATTAGAAATCCTTCCCCCATAAAGGCAAAAAAAAAAAAACAAGCAAATTTTGGGCGTAAAAATCGTTCGAAATTTTGCGAAATCCGACGAAATATCTCCCCTTAAGAAATCTTGTATCCCCAAACATACTAAGTGGTTGCCCCCTTGCCAGACGCCCTGCACATTTGTGCGACTGTACACTCTGCTTGCCGTGCAGTGACGATGGGCGCTATCGGCAGCCCATCGGCGACAGGGGCGGCGCGTCGCGGCGCGTCTCGGCGCAGCAGCTGGCCGATCCGAGGGCGTCGCTCTGTCTCTCTCGCACTCCCGCAGGACGCGCCGTGAGTGCGACAGAGACAGCGACACGACTCAGTCTGCAGCGCGCCAGACGCCCACCTCGCAAGGTTGATAAATGAACGGCGCGGGGTCGTCGCACTTGTTGCGCAAAAAAGAAGTCTAAATTGTCGCGTTTTAATACACAATAGATCAGGAGATAACCGCAGTTAAATAGTCGGAACTACGTCGTAATTGGAGGGAACCCCGATAAATAACCCGATGAAGACGGCGGCGCGAGCGAGGCACGGCCGAAACCCACGCTGCGTCTGCCATAAATCAGCAACGGCAGTGACTCACTGGACATCACGCACGAGGCCATTGATTCGCATTTTCAGGAATCGGCTCCAATCGGCGTGGCAATTTGAGAGGCTAAATTAGGTGTTAACACGAGAGCGGGGTGTGAACCGGCACGGCCGGCGGCCGGTTCCAAGACACGGTCACGACTCAGTCAGGGTCCCAGTTTCGACTCGGCGCCGTGCATAGTGCAAAGCTAGGGGAATGCCGTGCCGGCACTGCACTGCAGCAACACTGCATTGCCAGGAATAATTTATTTTAGTAGTCACGATTAGCTTCTATGAGAGTGAGGTGCCTGCTGCAGCAGTTCCAGACACATTTTCAGTGTGCTGCGGCGCTTCGTCTGCGATTTTCTGTTCCACTGTGCTGGGTCGCTGCTATTTCTGTTCCACTGTTCCACTGTGCTGTGGCGCTGCGACTTCCGGCCCACTCCAATTCGGCGCTGCCAGTCATCTCTGTTACGTCCTTGATCCGCCTTCCGGTTGGACGTGACGGCGGTAAAGCACGAACCATGTTGCGTCGGCACCCTTTAATGATTCCAATACCGCCGCGAGGCGCGCCGCGGCCGCTCTCCACCATGTGCTCTCTCTCTCTCTCTCTCTCTCTCTCTCTCTCTCTCTCTCTCTCTCTCTCTCTCTCTCTCTCTCTCTCTCTCTCTCTCTCTCTAGCCCACCGTGCGCCCCGCCGCGGTGCGAGGGAGACACAGCGAGAAGCCAATGTTCGGAATCCGACTACAGGAAGGGAAAGAGCAGCAGCTGGCCCTGATGATCGGCTGGCGACTCGGGCCATTTTCTTTGTTTTTCTTCGATTTTCTTCGCTTTTCTTTGCCCTCCACGCTGCCGGCGTTTGGGGCATCCAACCAACTTTTCTAGGTGAAGTCTAAAGCAGCACCGGCAAAAATTTGTTTGTGTTTGTTTCGCGCGCATCGGCGGGGCATGTTGTTTCGCAGTGCTGTCCGCGCGGACCTAGAGGGAGCGGGATTCGCAGGGAAACGAATCATGGGTTCGCAAACTGTTATTTTGACATCTTGCGCACCGATGGCTGGTGACGGTGGCGGTCTTGGCGGCGGCCTTGGCGGCGGCGCTTCCGGCGACACCTTGTTAGCGGCGGATTAATAGAGAACGGGGTGCATTAGCCATTGGACACGCCACATGGCGGGGAGATCACGGCCCGCCTGATTCAATTTCCCGAAGAGCTTCGCCACGGCCTCCTCCACGCCGCGGCGCGCGTAACGCGGCAGATGCGCTTCTTTGGTGCCGCCGGTGGACATACCTGCCCAAACTGAAACCCGCGGCGTGGTGGCCGACATGACAGCCATGGCGGCGGCGGGCCCACTGCGCCAGGCCCACTGTGCCACGGCGTCCACGGCAGCCACGGCCCAAGGCCCAGGGGGCCGGCCGACACCTGCGATATTAAGACGGGCAGCGGGGCGGAACGCTCGGACGTGTTTTTCAGAACACTGTGACGGCGGCGCGAGAGTGCAAGGCATTGGGCAAGGACTGCGGCCAGTACTTCCACAGACTTTCCTCACCGAAAAAAAATAAAAAAAATAAAAAAAAATGGATTGTCAAATATGGACTTGCTGCACCCGTTTAATAACAGCACACTGCCGCCGTTTTTCTTCGACCTATCAGGAATGATTTCAGGGCTGCCTTCTGCTGGCGTCGCTTCGTCCAGCAACAAAAACGAACAGAAGAAGAACCACTCCGTGCCGAATGGGTGACGCGTTGCTAAGTTGCGCGCGGCGATCGGATCTATCATCGCCACCCGAGGTGAGGTGCGGAGAGCGGCCCGCGGGGATGTTACGAAACTATCGATTACCACTCATGAAGATAGTCATCGACGACTTTGAGGCGTTATGCCCTGGCAGGGATATCGCTGTTTTTCTAACCGCTCCGTCGGCCTTTGCTGCGAAGGGGGCCTTCGCACGGTCGCGTTCAGTGCCCGAGACTCAGACTGACAACACTCTCCTTGGCCACAGCAGCTTTCACGCGTGTCTCAGTCAGTCACAGTGTCGGTGCGGCTTTTTGTTCTTAGGAAACCGAATGAATGTTTAGTGACGTGACAAAACCGATCGGATACCCCGCGCCCCCCACGAACTACTCTCTCTGCGTTCCGGGCGGCCCTTGCCGGACCGGGTGTGGGCGCTCCGGTCAAGAGGTGACATGGAAGTGCACTTGGGCCCGGTCGGCCACATCAGGAACCGTTTAACGAGTTGGTCTTCCTGTCGGGGAAGAATCCAAAGCAGTGCGTGCTAACGTAACATTTATTGAGATTTTGGGTGTCTATACCTCGTGAGCGGCTAGGGAGAAAATCAGTTACGTTAGTTTGCCTATGGGTATAAACCGCATGTATACGGTTTGTTTTTAAAGGGGGTACGTTTTGATCCGACGTTCGCGCAGCTCCGCGGGCAGCGGAGCGCGGAAAATGGACCGGAGGCTGCGTCCGGCCCGCTGGTCCGGCCCTTTGGTCCAAACGCGAGGCTGAAAGCGTCTTGCAATCCTGCTGATCGTATTCTCTCAGGTGTTGGGGCCCTTGCATTGTCTGCCGGGAAAGAATTTCACGATTCTGTGTAAAGAATACATTGTTTGCATGAAAACGTGTGTGCTCCTCTCCGCTTTGCATAACGAAATGCAGCGACGCCGCGCCCGCCCGGCCGGACCGCAACGAGGGAACGGGACGCCGCGGATTCAGATTCGGATTCGCTGCTTAGCCGCGCGCCGGCCGAAGTGTGAAACATTCATACAGTGCCGGGCGCCCTTACACTGTTGGCGAGGCGGTAGTCGTGACGTTCGGGCGGAGAAGTTTGCACTGGGCATCATGCAGGATAATTGCATCGACTCCGATGTGTATCTTGTTGCAGGTTGGAAGGGTCTTCCTCGTGTCTGACCAGTGCCAAAAAGAAGGCAACGACGCCGTCTTCATCGATCAACGCGCCGCCAGCAGCATTGCCAGCAGCATTGCCAGCAGCACTGCCCCGCAGCCCCCAATTGGCACGGCGATGACAGACGCGGCGACACGCTTCTTCCATTACCATAGTAGCGCCGCCCAGTGGACGTCACACTCAGAGTCTGTTCCGTCGCCCTGTCTCTCTCGCACGTACACGGAACGCCCCAGGAGTGCGGGTGAGACAGAGCGATGAAAGACTCTCGGAATCAGTCTGCTATGCCAGGGGCTCTTAATTACGTCGTCATTGGCCTCCGATAAACAACATCCGAAGGGCCAGCGGGCTGGACGGACGCTGGCGGGGCCCTGTCTCTCTCACACTCACGGGCCGTGCCGCGGGGGTGCGAGAGAGACAGAGAGCGGGAAGAGGCCCGCAGGTGAGTTACGACCTCCTCACCATTCGACCGCTGCAAGCGTCGCGGCGGGGTGACGCCGCGGATGGCGGACGGATTGGCAACATTTTGAGTCGGCGACGCACTCGCCTAGCCCCCCCCCCCCCCCAGCCTTGTCGAAGCTCGTTAGCACATCGAGACATCGAGACATCGACATCGAGACATCGACGAGGACGGCGACCGGCGATGGGAGATTGCGTTGATGGAGCGTCCAGTTCGGCACGTGTAAAGCACCCGCTGTGCCTGACGTTAAAGAGGGCCTCGATTTGATCAAGTTTCCCGCCGCGGCCAATAATGAGCGTCCCGACAGCGCCTTTCGCCAGTAACCGGAGACGCGCCTGTCACCGCCATAATTCGGCGAGTTCGCTCTGTCTCTCTCGCGCTCACGGGGCACGCGGCAAGTCCGGTGTAACTCAGCGTCGCTGCGACTGGGGTGGGGTTGCTAAGCGCTGCAAAGCCGATCCAGCGGGGCAGAGGTGTGGCAAGGCGGTGCCATTTTTCCAGGACAATTTATTCTGCTCAAAGCCGATAAGGAGTCTCGCAGAAACACTCCCCCGGTGGTATCCACCTTTGCGGCGCTAGGCGCCGCATTAATCACTCATTTATCTAGAATGAAAAATCACGCGCTGCTCTGACCTGACTCTTGGCACTTCTCTCTTACACGCAGCTTTTAAGCGTCTAGATAATCGCGGATTCACTGCCGTTTTCAATTATTGCAGGTGGGACTTCCCTGCAGACACCCGACACCATCGCGCTGAGCAAACTCTCGCAAACAATGGCGCCAGCGACGCTAACCACTCGTCAGCGACGGGTTGGCTATCGCCGTGAGACGCATCTTGCCTTGTTAAAACACGCTTTAGCCTTCAAAACTGTAGCACCCGTTTAGAAAAATAAAATCTGCACACAGGGCACGTCCAATCTGTGCAGATAACAAGGCATCAAAACTTGGCAGGGTGAGTCCACCTCACGCCTTGCGCCCTCCAGGCCTGTCCAGCAGTGCACAGCGCTGCCAGTTGAGTGGACGCCTACTTCAGGTTCCTACAGGTTCCTCCAGGTTCCTCCAGGTTCCAGGTTCCAGGCCGCGACTCGGTACCGCTCGGCGCAGTGTTTAGCCTGCCAGTCCCGCCCGTGATATATGTGGGTACGCCACTCTTTCCAGAGCAGCGCCGCATTTGCATGGGCTTCGCCGGTGCTGCGGTGGTGCTCCGCCAGGCTCACCGGCCCGTCACGCCGCTCAACCTCCAAAGATTGACCATCAAGCCATCTCCAACGCCCGGCACCTCAACAGCAACCAGGGCGACTTTTGACAGGGTAGCCGAGTTCATACTGCGCATGTCGTCCGCCATCGTTTGTCTTTAACTTCCATCTAAACAAGCAATTTGCCTGCAGATCGAACTCCAGGCATCTCCGCTGGAGTGACAATATCGATTATCTCGCGGTTCTGATTTATGGCCGGCCAGCGGCGAGCCAGGGGTCCCTGCGGACCGAGAGTCGTTTTCGTCTCTGGGTCTCTCTCGCACTCGCGGGGCGTCACGCACGGGTGCGAGAGGGACAGGGCGGCTCGTGGAAGGGAAGCGCCACACCACGCCGGCCTTAATTGGACAGTGCAGCCACCTCCGCGTTTTACTGCAGGAAGTAGTGTCGTCCGCATTCCAGTCGTTTTACGCCCTCGCGTTGCGAGGACGCGTATTTACATCCAGGTTTGGCCGAAGGGCTCCTCGCTCAGCGTGGCTCGGCGTGGCTCGGCGTCGGGAGGAGCTGTTCCAGGGCATCCTTTGTTGCCGCGCTCCGCGCCTCCGCCCTAGGTACTCGGGCGGAGCGATGATTACCCTGCTCGCTGCACCGCGGCGTCCACGCCACGCCTCGCCACGCCACGCCTCGCCACGCCACGCCACGCCACGCCACGCCACGCCAAGAGCCTTGCGGGAATCTTGTCTAACCGTACGGCTGGCCGGCTCACCTGGCAGGCCGGCTAACCTGGCGGCTAACTCCGCACGGCGCTTCATCGCCCTGTCTCTCTCACGCCCGGACGTGGCACCCCGTGAGTGCGAGAGAGGCGGAGGGGCTCCCCGCGGGCTAACTTGCAGCGGCCTGACGCGTCTCGGCGTTTGACAGCACATATGTCGCTGAGAGGCCTCGCTGCAGCGGAAGGTGTCGAACAGGTCGCTGCGCCGCTTGGCAGTCGCGATGTGTGTGTGTGTGTGTGTGTGTGTGTGTGTGTGTGTGTGTGTGTGTGTGTGTGTGTGTGTGTGTGTGTGTGTGTGTGTGTGTGTGGACACTCCCACGGGCTGACGTGCTCTCGATATATATTTCCAGTGTACGGCCCGCTTCGCGGCGCCAGACTGGGACAGCAGGAAATGTTGCAGATTTGACGTAATTTCGCTCGAAATCGGCGCGGGCAGTTTGTCAAAAGAAGGCGGGGAAAGTGCACGGCGTTTTATGCTGCTGATACATCACGGCGTGCCTGGCGGCTGGAGCCCTGGAGTCCTGGGAGTCCTGATGGAGCCGGCCGTGGCTCCGCAAAGACAAACTACTCGTTGCGCTGAACTTTGATGGAGGATGGCTGGCTCTGCCATGCCAGCATGTGATGCAAATCAATATCGTTGCGTCACTGGACTGATTTCCACAGCTCGTTACTCAGGCCGTTGCCCGGGCCGTTGGCCAGGCCATACTTTGGCTCGGAGGCCAAGTGAATCGCCAACTACTAGACAGTGGCGGAGTCGCTTCCCCGTTTAGAATAAGGTGCGATGAGGTAAATTGGACTCCGTCTGGGAATCTGGGAGGAGGTGGCGTTTGCCCCGAAACTTTTGCATTTATGTAAATCGGGTCAGAATAAGATGATGCGTCTGCCAGGCTGGAGATCCGCCCTCAGGACGCCGGAGCGCCCCGCGGGGCGGCAGAAGGGTTGCCCTTGGCCCTTCGGGGTCTCCCTAGGGGTCGGCTGGGCTGGCTGGCCGGCCCTGGCTGCTGCCCGGACAGACAGTGCAGGACCCCACATCGCTCCAGGGGGGCGGCGCAGCGCGGTGCGGCGCGGTGCCACGGGAACGCCCCTACATGGCGGGGAATGACTCACATTTTCTTTTGTTTCACCTCTTTACAAAAGTTCATTGTTTTATGAAGGGAGACGGCGGCGATCCAGGTAGGTCAGTGTGTTCGGCGGCGACCTCTGCATGAGGAGCCTGCCGCCGGCCGACGCCAGGGTGTGCGTCACCGGGCGGGACCCTTATACATCAGCGCCGACAAACGAAAATTGGGCCCATAGATAAACAGCAGTTCCATCTAAGATTAACAGCAACAACGACAACAACGACAAAATTCACGTGCAGCAGAAAAAAATGGAGCAGACTGCTAACTGCTAGGCCGAGCAGGCAACGGGCGCGCAGGCGGTCACCGCTTCCGCGAAAGATAATTTACGAAGACAACGGCCTGTTTTGCCGTGTCATAAACGCATAATATATTTAAATGCTGACGGCTGCCCTCGTCAAGCCACGGAGCGACATGGTGGGCTGTGCTGGGCCCCGTCCGCCCCGATCATCTTCGGCCCATCACGGACTCGTTTTCGTTTTTCCCGGGCGGGATTCCATGAAAAACAGTTAGCTATCAGATAGGGCATGCAGTGCCGGCAGACACGCGCCCCGTATGAAGACTCGCTGACGGGCGCGCGTTCCGTGCGTCCTGATTGAAAGGCAATGGGAGTGGCACAGCCAACTTCCCTGGGATGTTTGAACGAGCCACTTAAGGAGTGCATTCAATTTATCGCTTCATCTTTCACCCTTTTTTTCACACAGCCCTTTTTCTATTTATTTTTCACTTTTGTGGTGTCATGGATTTGATTTCTGTCATTTTCTGTGCGAACTGAAGCCCCTTGGCACCGGTTCGTACAGAGATTTTTCAGAGTACGCGTCCAACTTTTGCACGAGGACGGGACGTAAGGCGCCAGTCTGACTCGTAACTGTCGAGCCCTTTATTGGCGCGTCTGTTTAATGATTTGTGCATGACACGCGTTTGCGGTGGAGCGTTTGTTTGGCCTCCAGTTTGAATGCGGAGCCGTTAAACTTGTATTTTTTGGGGCGCATCGCTGAACAACGCAGCCGAAGCGGCAAATGTCCGGACTTTATGCCGGCGTTGTGGGAGGGCATCATCGTTTTGGCGGGTGAAATACCGACGGCGATGCGCCGAACAGACATTCCTCGGACTGAAAATTTTAAAATCTGCGCGTTTCGCGTGTTTTACGAGGCCGGCCGCGGCTTCTCTGTCTCGCGGGAAGTCTCTGCCCGCGGGCCGCGCAGTAAAGTGCTGTGGTCCAGTGGGCCGCACTGCGCTCCCGGACAGGGCCCCGGAACGCCACACGCTTTTGACGACACGATCATCACGAAGCCGGACCGTACCTGCACTGGGTCCAGGGCTTTACGGCCGGTCCCAGTGGATCGTCGCTCTAAAACTCTGTGCTACCGGCGATCCAATTCGTCGTCCGGCGGAGTTTGTGCGAGAAGAGTGCGGTCGCGAGTCGCCAAGAGCAAAATCACAAGAAGAAATAAAGTGGGAAAATAAAATGCTATTTTTTTTGCAGTTTAAACCGATTTTGCTACGGAAAAAGGGCACCATCTTGTTTTGATTTGAATTCATATTCCGAATCAGTCGAGATAAGTGTCACGTTCGAGTTTCCTTGGCGCCATTTTTGCGTCGGACAGTTTGCAGCATTGCGTAATGGCGCGTTGTGGCGGCGGCCACCCCCGTCACCGTACCATAGTGCCCCTTTTTACAGCCACGTCGTGTCCTTGCCTCATTCCCCGCCCTGCCACGCCCCGCCACGCGCCACCACGCCTCACCACGCCTCACCACGGCCCGTCTGACCTCTGGTCCCGTCGGTCAGGTGAGGTTAGGGGACGTTTCGTGGCCGGCACGGATAAAACACAGACGTGCAGGCCACCGCTGGAAGAGCAGTCATCGAACCGCGAAAAAAAAGAGAAAATGTTATTCCGCTGCCCGCGTACGTCTGGGCTGCTTATTTACATGAAAAGTCAACAAGTTGGTGCGTAAGGCTGTGATCTGTTGATCCCACTTCAAGGACAAAGTAGTTCCCTCGCCCCGCTTCGCTGAATGGAGGAAGCGCGTGGCTCCAGAGACAATAACAAATCAGTGGCGTTTCGTTTGAACCCAGGAGCATCTCCAGGAGACAAAGCCGCGGTGTACCCGCCCACCCCGCAGTGGCCTTCAAGGACGCGCGCAAATCCAAGGACCTTCGCCACGGAATAAAAATAGCGCCTGTCGCGTGGCGACAGTCTGCGCGAACAAAGGCCATTAGTGGCTCGTGATGGACCCGCGGGACCAATCAGGAAAGCAAAGGAGCTGCAGGTAGGCTAAGTGATGTATGAGTGTCCCTCGCCAACCCCCGGGTGTCTTGTTCCCTAAAGTGAGGTTAGTCGGCAAGTGTGACCTTGCTCCGCACAGATGTTCCGAGAAGGCTGTCCGGATGTGCCCAAGGCCGCACCAAGTCCGCAGGGTGTTTACCTCGTGTCCTTGGGCCCCAACGTGACTGTGTGCTGCCCAGAAGTGGCCCTCGGATGTTATTCTTTGGGCCCACATGTGAGTAGGGGGTGGATCGGCGGGCCAGCCCAGCCCGCGGCGGGGGTTCAAAAGGCGCCCCAAACAAGAGGGGCGCCCGGGGCAGCCTACGACGGGCCAATCCAAGTAAATACATCGTAAAAGTCGGCGTGTACACTGTACACACATGCACACACACACACGCGCGCGCGCGCAAGCACACGCAAGCACGTACGCACGTCCCGATGTTTTCTTATCTGGAAATGAGACGGGGTGCGCCATCGTGAAAATCGCGCAGTAGAGAAGAAGATGTTTGAACTGGGTGTCTAACTCCACAAGGCTCGAGCGCTGCCTCCTTGGGAGAGATTTGTTTTCAAGGTCCGGCCGGCTTCCTCCCTCCTCTTTCATCATCCCTTCCAGGCAACGCTGCTCGCCGTTTTCTTTTGTACATCCGTAAATAATTGATTCGCCCTCTCGGGCACAAAGCACCGAGCGCGCAGAGAGTCGTCTGGCGAAGTCGCATTATGATACGACGTTGCGAAGAGTTTTACTCCAGTTAAAACTTATTAGGAAAAGGAAAACCTCTCGAACGTCGTCTCCGGACCGACCCCATTTTTCGTTCACACACCCGCAAAATGTGCCGCCCCCGGGCTTTGGAAGGACGGGCAGGACCACCTGCACTGCATCGGACTCGCGTGGCACCCTTCGTGACTTGGAGGCGACGTCACCGCGCTGTTTCTTTTTCACGGCCCGTTCGGACTATCGGACTATTCATTCCCCCAAATGCGGCGTGATGTCACACACACACACACACACACACACACACACACACACACACACACACACACACACACGGGGACTCCAGCTGCGCGATGCGCGGCACGCTTGTCAGACCGCTTTTATATCTTAACTCCGGCACCGCTAAACGCGCTTTAAATAACGCGCCAAAACGGGGACGTCCAATGGATGACGTCACTTTGGGTCGCGCTGCACAAACAGACGGGCCGGGTCGGTAAACGCCCGGAACAAATTCGGCGATGCGGTGGCGGCTGCCACCTTTGGGGCGATCAGCGGGTATAGTCACGGCCAAGACGCACAGCGTGCCGTGCGACCGGGTCGCGGAGAGAGGTGGTTACAGCTTCGACAGCGGATACAAAATTTGTGAGAAATATTTGAGGGGGCGCGTCGTCACAGGGACCAGTTTCGGTGAAAGAAGATGCGCCCGTCACGTTTCCGCCTCTATGGCCTCAGGAAAGGCACTTCCGGTGGGAGATTTGCCCAGCAGTGATGGCCGTGAGACGGGTGGACAGGCGCGTCTGATGCCTGATGCACACCCCGTGTACCCCCTCCCCTGCACTGGTAGAAAAAAGGACGGAAAATGTCTGGTCAACAATTTGCTTGGACCGTCCGTACTTGCCAGGTACGGAACTTTCTGTACTTTTTTCCGTACCCATTTACATGAGCTTATATGGAACAGGTACGGACGTTCCGTACTTTCGTCCGTACTTCTGTACTAAATTCTTCCGTAAATTTCCGTACAAAAGTACTGAAATTTTTACAGTGTGGTTGCAACAGCAGTCAAAGATTTTCCGGGTGAACCTCCATGCTGCGGCATCCTGACGCAATGCCGTGGTTTCCTTGACTCTGGTCGACAGTGACGCGTGCGCGGTGGATACCAGATGTCGTGGGGATACCCTACACCCAAAAAAAGGATGCTGAATTTTCCTTTTTGTATTTTGTTTCTCGCGCAAGATGAAGAGGGTAGAATCAGAGCGGGTGGCAGACAGTAATAGAGAAGAATGGGGCGGTGTGGGGCGCTGCGACGCGGCGCTGATCCGGCGGACGGGCCGCGGCGGCACGCTCCTTCGGGACAGCGGCTCCTGGACCACGCCCCGGACCACCCCACGCCAGGGGCGGAACCAGCTACTTCCGCTCAGAGCGCGATGACCACCTGCGACGCCTGCGACCGCCTCGCCGATGACACGGTTGAAAATGAAGCAGGTCAGACCAACGCTTCGTGTCAACGGGCAGCCCACCAGAGCAGTGCCTTCTCATTGGACTAATTTTTTCCCGGTCCGCGCGAGTCAGTGATGGTTCCCAGCCCTCACGTGCGGCGAGTCGGAGCCTGCGAGTCCATCACTCTTTTGATCCACGATAAGAATCCGAGTAAAACTTGCCGCATCACGGCACAAGCAAGAACGGAGCAAGACGCTCAGGGCAGCAGGAAAATGGGGCACGCCACCAGCATTAGCGAACTCGCCGCGACGGGGTTGAGGTTCGACTCCCGACCGGGTTATTATGTTTTCCGGAGGTATGCGAGAGGCCAGAGCAAATAAGAGCTCCAACCGAGCGCTTCGTATTAATTTGGCAATCAAAGGTTCGGGGGCGCGAGTCAACAGCGAACCGATGCAGCGAAAACGGTTTTTGATTCCACTCCGAATCCTCGTCGACGCCCGCCGACGCTAAAAGCTCTCTCGCCTCCCATTTATAATAACGAGTCACAAGAAAATATTTATTAGCGGGCTTGCGGCTTTTTACAAAACTACGCCCAGTCATCTAAAAGGTTCGGGGCCCGCCTCTCGGTTTTGAGGCGGCAGGAGCGGCCCAAGATAGCGAGCTCACGAAAACAACGGTCTAGCCGGCGGCGGCGGCCCCGCCCCGCCCTCGTGCCAAACAAGATCGAGCTTATTTTGATGCATCACTAAAAGCGCATTTTTGTTGCCCAAAACGGAGCTAACCGACCCAATGTTGATCTCGAGGCCCCGTCCTGACCCCGGTCAAGGCGGGGCCCAGCTTCTCATTAGACGCGCACATAAGCCACCGGGTGGCGGCAGTGCGGCGGGGCAGGGTGGCTACCGACTGCCCACCCGGCCTGGCGCTGCGTACCGTACCCACCCACGGCAGCTGCGTGAATTTATTTCCCGATCACGGCACTGTAATTAATACAGACCCTGGTGCGGCGGGGGTTTATGTTTTCCTAATTTTTTTCCGCCGCCGTCTTTGGCTGCTCTGATATCGACAAGAAAAGCAGGCGTCTTTCATTAGGTATTGATAAAGCAAACAAGATGGTGATGCGAGCGCGCGCGCTCTCCCTCTCTCTCTCTCTCTCTCTCTCTCTCTCTCTCTCTCTCTCTCTCTCTCTCTCTCTCTCTCTCTCTCTCTCTCTCTCTCTCTCTCTCTCTCTCTCTCTCTCTCTCTCCCTCTCACCCGAAGGTGGCTCAGATGGATATCAGGCGGCAGCTGTTCGCGTGTGCCGCGGGGTGCGCGGCCCAGTGTTGCCACCTCCATCACTTTTCTTTTTTTCCGCGTGTTGGCAAAGCTGTTTGCATGAGAGAATCATGAAAAGCAGCCCACCGCCGTGGTCGGGGTGGTGGCAGCCAATGGCAGGCAGTCGCCTCGCCGTCATCGGGCAGGTCGCCGAGCCGTTCAGATCGGCCCGCTCCGTCAGAATCAGAGGCTGCATCGGTCGGCCCACTGCGTCGGCCCCTTTGTCGTCAACCCTTCCACTGCACCAGCGGCTTGGATATCGCGTCTGGTCTGCGTCATAACCGAATCCACCCCGATCATCCCATCCCCATTACGGTGGTCTGTGAGACTTGGAAGACGTCGCGACCCTCCTCAAATTGGTGGGTAAATAGAGCGGGCCGCCGCGACTCGCCCGCCTCGGCCTGGCTGCTTTATGAATAAACGAAGATCGGGACAAACAATGCGACCCGAAGGACAGTCCGCCGCAAAAGGCGGGGCGCCGCCGAACATCAACACACGCGTTCCGTGTAACCGCTTCATATCGGCGAGTGCGCTTTGAAATTTGTCGAGGGAAAAGTTGGCGCGGACAAGTTTCCACGGCGGGCCGAACAACGCGGCATAACTTTGCCTTTGAGGAGCAGCGCGGCGGTGCTGCAAGTTGGCGTGCAAGTTGGCGTGCAAGTTGTGCTCGGCAAAGGGCGCGCGGTGCGACTTGGGTCACGAGCGAGAATGCTCTTATTGCGCAGCCAATGATCGGCGAAGCAAGGAAAAATCGGCGCTCCGTCTGCTTCCATGCGCCCCGTCCGCTGTGTCTCTCTCACGCCCCGACGGTACGGCACGCACCACGAGTGCGACAGAGACAGACGGAACCCTCGAGATTCGGAAAAATTATTCGCCTTGCGTGGCCCACCCTTCCCTTGCAGTCAGTTCCAGCCCTTGCTCGGCTCAGAGTGCAGCCAGCCGCCCCGTTGTGGTCATTCATATGTATGTCCCGATTTTGCAATTTTTATTGAGTCATTTTTGTCGTAGGGGAGTCGAGTGTTTTTGCATGCCGGGGCTTGTTAGGCCCGCACAACAGGCAAACACCGCGTTCGATATTTTCTGAATCCATACGCGCGGCCGCACCGCCGCCTTACGGCGTGGTGGCAACTCCCTCGCTGGCGGTGGCGCGGGTGGGCGCGGGTTCGAGTACTGCACTGGTTGCACTTTTTGCGAGATTAATGCCCGGCAGGCTGGCTCGCGTCCACGAAGGCCGCGATCCCGCGCAGATAAAGGACTGTAAAATATAGGAGGGCGTCGCGGCGAACGTCCTCGGCGCCAACAACAGGGCGCCCGGAAAATGATGCAAAATTTTGGCCCCGCACCGCCCCGCAGACCGCGGCAGCCATCAGATAGCGGCGCACTTTTCCCAGCAGCGGCTCGGTGTGGCGCGGCGCACACGCTTGCCAATAAATTGAGGCGGCTGTCGAAAATTCCTGCTCGCGGGGTCCATGGATCACGCGGCCGGTGGCGCGCGCGGGATTTGGCCAGAGTCATCGCCGATCTGCCGATCTCGATATCTCGATGCCGGTGTGGCGGCGCAGGCCGTCCGGAAGGCCGCCGCGCAGACGCAGCTTGACCCCCAACGCGAAAAAAATCTCTAAAAAGTTTTGTCGAAATTTATCTTTAACGCGCATTTAGGGACAGTCCCCACTTTTCGTCTCACTCCCTCTGCTGCAGCGGGTGCCGATGGGGGAGCCGGCGGGGAATGCAGACCGCTTTCGTCGCTCTGTCTCTCTCGCGTCCCGCAGGGGTGCGAGAGAGACAGCGAGAAGCAGCCGGTAGGGGTGCGGCGCTGCGCGGCGCGGGGTGGGGATGACTCTCCGCGATCTGCACGCACGATAAAAACGCAAAACGCGTCGCGCCACATCGGCGCTGCACGCGGCCGGAGGGGGAGAGGGCGGCGCCGGCCGGCGATATGACGGCCGCGACTTAAGCCCTTAAACCCTTGAACACGGCCCGCTATCGACTGCCCTTATCGCGCGCACCGCGGCCCAGGGCCCTTGGCCATCCCTCACGGGGCAAAGGACACCGGAGTGCGCAAAAAAGGCCCCCGTGCACCGCGGGGGCATCCCGTCTCTCCCGCACTCATGGGCTCGCCCCGCGGGGGTGCGAGAGAGACGGAGCGAAGAAACGCTGCGCCCGCGCCCCAGACCGTCCCGCCCCCGCCAGACAAGATCAGTGTTTACTTCGGACGGACTCTCGGCCCTAGGCCCAGTAGCCCTTCGCCCTATCGGCTCCATCCGCAGTGCAGCCTGCACCATTACAAGGCCTGTCCCCTCGATTGCTGCGGGTCCCCGAGAGTGCAAGTGCGGGCGGGGCGGCCGGGGGACGCCGACGCGGGGAGGCTTAGCCACTTCCTCGCGGCCCGTTTGCTGCAGGCTGCTGGGGCTTCTGTCTCTCTCGCACCCCTACGGCGCACCTCACGAGTGCGAGGGAAGACGCAACGTGCCACTGTGTTTGCAGTGAGTGTAGCCAACCGCAGTCAAGGAGTGAACCCGCGATTTCCGCGTGTTTCCTCGATTTCTTATCGAATTGACGCGCTGCGCTGGCCTCTCGCGGCGGCGCTCCAATCACGTAGAGGCCGCTACTCGACACCCTGGCCGCCCCTCCACGCCCCACCACGGCTTTGCTCAATCGGAATGATGGGTCTGCTCGGTCGTGAAATTGGCAGCGTGTGCTTTGCGTTTGCCGTCTTGCAGTGACGTCACGCAGAGCCGCGGTGCATCCATGCGACAAGCGGGGCATTCCCGCCGAAATTGGCTGCCGCACTGCAAAGGACGCACTTTGGCAGCAACGCCGCCCCCCGCCGCGTTGTGAATCTGCGCCATTTTAGCGACAGCACCCGTCCGTCCGCGCTTCAGCAAAAATGTCCTCATTCATTCCCGGCTCATTCATTGTCTCTCGGCGCGTCGTGCTTCTCGACGCCGACCACCTGCCTACACCCTCACGGGCTGCTCTGCTCGGCTCCAGGGCGGGAGCGGCACTGGCGCCGCGCCGCGCCACCGTTTGCCGCCTCCGCCGCCCCCGCCGCGCCGCCCCCGGACTCCCCGGGCCGTTAGTTCCGCCTCCGGCCGCCGGCAGCGCCACCTTCCACCGCGCTGCGTGGCTGCGTGGCGCTGGCTGTCCGGCGGCGCGGCCGCTGCCACTCCGTTCCGCCGCCCCGGCCCGGCCGCCTTCTGGCCGTTACTTCCAGTGCGGACGACGGCCGGCCTCTTCCTGGCCTGTGCCGGCAGCGGGCGGAAGGAGAGGGTTGGTCGCGATAATCAAGCCGAGACAAGCGTATCAAATAAATCTAAAAAGGGGTGCAGGAAACAATAACAAAAAGGCTGCATGTCACAGTGGTGTTGTTGTTGTTAGTGTTGGTGTTTTCTTGGCGACAGCAGGGAATGCCACCGCGCAACCTTCGCCGCCCCGTCCGCCGATAGCCAGCTGGCCGTTTTCTCGCAAGCCGGGACACGCGGCAGCGATTTCAGTTGGCACGCGCGCTGCTTCCAGAGGCGCGCTGGCCGGCCGGCGATAAACAGCAATCCATCACACGGCATCTCCTCAGCGCGTGCAACTGCCCTCTGGGGACGCGGCGGGCACGGCGGCCCGAATACCACTGCCGGAGCAAATTCGCGGCGCGTTCTTACGGAGGCGGGATCCATTTGACTCCCCATTGGTCGCGTGGTCGATTCGATCTTAATCAGAGCGACTTGCGAGGCCCACCCCTCCACCATCTTTGCGTACTCCTTGTCCACCTCACCCCCGCGACGCCCTGCGCCGCTGCAGCGGTCGCGGTGCGGCGGCTGCGGCGCTGGGGCTTTGTCCAGCGGAGGAAGGAACCTCCCCCTCTCGCCCGCACTCCCCCGCACTCCCTCCCCCTCCCGCCGCGCCGCTCTTCCCCTCCCCTCCCCTCCGCCGAGACGGCCGGGCGGCTGCGGGAGTGGAGGGGAGGGGAGTTTCGGCTCCGTCCCGCGCCCCGCGCCGCGCCTCCTCTCAGTCGTCAGCGTCGGTTGAGTTCAGTTGCGTGCGCGCCGTGGTCGAGGAGGGTCGCACGCCGGAGGTGTCCGCCGCGCCTCCGCTCCGATACAGAACGAAACCGCCAGTGCGAGTGCCGGCAGCGCGTCATTGGTGCTGCTGCCTCGCTCGCGGCCACACGCCCCCAGCGAGCCCCTGGAATTGGCCGCCGCCCAGCACGAGCCTACACTCGAACGGGCCGATCACGTCGGGATCGCCGGCGCTCTCGATCCAACTTGGGCTTTCCCCGTGCGTGAAACTTGTGCTTGATTTTCGGGCGTTCCCTGGATTTTTCGCCCGACTTTACGGATAACAGTGCTTGTGAACTTTGCCAGTGACATGTGCCCCGCCTTGATTTGTGGATAAACTTCAATTGCCGCGGAGTTTGTGAATGTGAAAGTTGTTTTTTTGCTGCTTTCTTTATTTTTTTTGGTGCTCCGCGTCAGTGATTTGTGCGCCGCGGGCGTGTGAGTGAGTGAAGTGAGCCAAGTTGGAGTGCGAGTGAGATGAACGGCTTCGTGACGTCGTGACGCGCTGTGCCCCACCATGTGTACCGCCCTGCTGGCCGGCCTCTGCGCCGTGGCCGTGCTGTCCGCCGTGGCCGCGGACGTGGCCGTGCCGGGCGGCGCCAGCGCGGCGGCCCTGCTGCCCCCGCACCCCGCCGAGCCGGCCCCACCGTCGCTGCGCTACGAGGCCCCCAACGACTGCCAGTGGTGGGTGCGCGACAGCGTGCAGGACGAGGTGTCGCTGGCCTGCAAGCTGCGCACCATCAACTCCGAGTTCGACAAGACCAACTTCAGCGTGATCCCGTCCGAGCACACCACGTCGCTGCGCATCGAGTGCAGCGACGCGCTCATGTCGCGCAGCTCCCTGGACGACCGCGGCTTCTCGCACCTCGTCCGCCTCCGCGAGCTGGTGCTGGACAGCTGCAAGCTGGCCAAGTGGCCGCGCGGCGTGCTGTCCGGGCTGTCGGACCTCCGCAACCTGACCGTCAACACCCGCAACACCGACTGGACGGACATGAGCCTGGAGCTGGCGGCCGGCAGCTTCGAGGCCGTGCCCAAGCTGGAGCGCCTGGACCTCAGCTACAACAACATCTGGTCGCTGCCCGACAGCCTGTTCTGCCCGCTCAGCAACCTGGTCAGCCTCAACATGAGCCACAACAGGCTGCAGGACGTCGGCGAGCTGGGCTTCCGCGAGAAGACACCCCCCGCCCTGCCGCTCATCAGCTCGCCCGAGCAGGCCGACGTGGCCACCATCGCGTCCGCGCTGCGCCCGTCCTCCGTGTCCTGCCTGCTCGACGTGCAGGTCCTGGACGCCTCCTTCAACCACTTCGTGCTCATCCCGGCCAACGGCTTCAGCCTGCTGCGCCGGGTGCGCGAGCTGCACCTCCAGAACAACGAGATCTCCATGGTGACGGACCGGGCGCTCGCCGGCCTCAAGAACCTGCAGGTCCTTGACCTGTCCAACAACAAGATCGTCGCGCTGCCCGGGGACATGTTCCGCGAGTGCGCCGAGGTGGTGAAGGAGATCTACCTGCAGAACAACTCCATCAGCGTCCTGGCCCCGGGCCTGTTTGGCGGCCTGGAGCAGCTCCTGGCCCTGGACTTGTCCAGGAACCACCTGTCAAGTGCCTGGATTAACTCAGGTACCTTCTCAGGTCTGATTCGGCTTGTGCTCCTCAACCTGTCGCACAACCGCATCTCTAAGCTCGAGCCCACCCTGTTCAAGGACCTGTACACCCTGCAGATCCTGAACCTTGAGCACAACCAGTTGCACACGATTCCGGCCGAGACGTTCGCCCCCATGAACAACTTGCACACTCTCATTCTGTCGTATAACCTCATCAAGTACCTGGACGCCTACTCCTTGAACGGACTGTACGTGCTGAGCCTGCTGTCGCTCGACAACAACGTCATGGAGAGCACCCACCCCGACGCCTTCAGGAACTGTAGCAGCCTGCAGGACCTGAACCTGAACGGTAACGCCCTCACGTCGGTGCCCCTGTCTCTCAAGGACATGCGCCTGCTCCGCACGGTTGACCTTGGCGAGAACTCCATCACGAGCCTGGACGAGCCCGGCTTCAAGGGAATGACCAACTTGTACGGCCTGCGGCTCATCGGCAACCAGCTGACCAACATCAGCAAGAAGTCGTTCGTGGAGCTGCCGTCGTTGCAAATCCTGAATTTGGCGCGAAACAAGATCAAGCAAGTGGAGAAGGGGGCGTTTGACACCAACAGCAACCTGCAGGCCATCCGGCTGGACGCCAACGTCATCACGGACATCACGGGCCTGTTCGTGGACGTCAACAGCCTGCTCTGGCTCAACATCTCAGACAACCACCTGGAGTGGTTCGACTACGCGCTGGTGCCCCGCGGGCTGCAGTGGCTCGACCTGCACAAGAACCACATCACAGAGCTCGGCAACCACAACGGCCTGGACTCGGAGCTGCGGCTGCAAACTTTGGACGCAAGTTTCAACAAACTGACTCGCGTCACTGCCGCCACCATTCCCAACAGTGTAGAGCTGCTGTTCCTCAACGACAACCTAATCCAGAGCGTCGAGTCTCAGACGTTCGTCGGCAAGGTGAATCTGACCCGGGTCGACCTGTACGCCAACCAGATCGTCAGCATGGACCTGAACGCCCTGCAGCTGACCGTGGTGGACAAGGACCGGCCGCTGCCCGAGTTCTACATCGGCGGCAACCCCTTCCAGTGTGACTGCACCATGGAGTGGCTGCAGCGCATCAACAAACTGGACCACCTGCGCCGCCACCCGCGCGTCATGGACCTGGAGAGCATCTACTGCAAGCTGCTCTACAACCGCGACCGCACCTTCATCCCCCTGGTGGAGGCCGAGCCCTCGCAGTTCCTGTGCACCTACAAGACCCACTGCTACCCGCTGTGCCACTGCTGCGACTACGACGCGTGCGACTGCGAGATGACCTGCCCGTCCAACTGCACCTGCTACCACGACCAGTCCTGGTCCGCCAACGTGGTCGAGTGCTCCGGTGCCGGCTACACCGAGATGCCCAGCCGCATCCCCATGGACGCCACCGAGGTCTACCTGGACGGCAACAACTTCGGCGAGTTGTCCAGGCACGCCTTCATCGGCCGCAAGAACTTAAAGGTGCTGTACGCCAACAACTCCAACATCGCCGCCATCCACAACAACACCTTCGGCGGGCTGCGGCGGCTGTCCGTGCTGCACCTGGAGAACAATCACATCCAGGAGCTGCTGGGCTTCGAGCTCACCTCCCTGGAGGACTTGCGCGAGCTGTACCTGCAGGCCAACAAGATCCACCACATCGACAACCGCACCTTCCTGGGCCTGTCCAAGCTGGAGGTGCTCCGCCTGGAGGGCAACCGGCTCGTGGCCTTCCCCGTGTGGCAGCTCAGCCTCAACCCCTACCTGGTGAACATCGGCCTGGGCGACAACGAGTGGTCTTGCGACTGCCTGTACATCCAGAACTTCCAGTCCTGGCTCATGGACAACCTGAACAAGACTTCGGAGCCGCACCGCATCGGCTGCGTGTTCAACGGGCGGCGCGTGGGGCCGTCCTTCGCCAGCCTCAACGCCACGTCCTGCGCGGCCTTCACGGGCGGCTCGCCGTCGCTGGCCGACCCGCTTATCAACGACTATCTGCCGCTGGTGCTGGTGACGCTGTGCGTGTTCGCGGCCTGCTCCTTCCTGCTGTGCGTGGCCTTCTTCTACCGCCGCGAGCTGCGCGTGTGGGTGTACTACCGCTGCGGCCTGCGCATGTGCTACAAGACGACGGCCTTCGACGAGGAGCAGGACCGCGACCGCCTGTTCGACGCGTACGTCAGCTACAGCATCAAGGACGAGGCCTTCGTCAGCCAGGTGCTGTCGTCCGGCCTGGAGCAGGGCGACCCGTCCTACCGCCTGTGCCTGCACTACCGCGACTTCAACGTGAGCGCCTACGTGGCGGACACCATCGTGGAGGCCGTCGAGTCCTCGCGGAGGACCATCATGGTGCTGTCGCAGAACTTCCTGCACTCGGAGTGGTGCCGCTTCGAGTTCAAGTCGGCGCTGCACGAGGTGCTCAAGGACCGGCGGCGCCGCCTCATCGTGGTGCTGCTGGGGGAGCTGCCGCAGCGGGACCTGGACCCCGACCTGCGGCTCTACCTCAAGACCAACACCGTCATCGAGTGGGGCGACCGGCTCTTCTGGCAGAAGCTGCGCTTCGCCATGCCGGACGTGAAGCGGAGCGGCGGCGGCGGGCGCGGCGCCACGCGGCCCCACCACCACCACCCCCGCGCGGCCGTCAACCTGTACTCCGCCACCACGCCGCTGCACTTCGAGCGGCCCCCCATCCCCCCGCCCCCCAACGTGCACGGGCCGGGCGGGAAGGTGCCGCCGCCGGCCTTCATGCGGCAGGCCAACAACCTGACGCTGCAACACCAAAGACACCCGCCCCACCAACCCCTGTGGGCGTAGCACCGCCTAGCGGCTACTACTTGGCCCCAGGTAAGCCCCCCAGTGGTGGACATAGAAGGGGAGCGGTGAGGAAAAGACTCCAGGCCAGAGATTATGTTTTCTACAAGACATTTCCTTCGCCTTCTATCCAGTCATTAGTGTAACTTGGCTAAAAATCCTAGGCTGTGAACTGCAAAATATTCCTATCTTTTTTTGTATGTGATGTTCGTGTTTGTTGTGGTTGTGTTGTTGAGAGTGTGTGGGACGCCCTCCGATACTCTGCAAACACAAAAGACTTTTTTTTTTTGTAAGTGAAAGGGGTAGGATGAATGTATGCATGTGTGAGTGTGTGCATGTGAGTGTGCGTGTGTGTGAGAGTGAGTGAGCATGTGCGAGTGGGGAACAAAGGCCGAGAAAGAAAGTGGGCAGTCGCCTGTGGTGGGCCCCGCCCCAGCCACAGCGGAGGTGGCGTGAGAACTAATAGTCTGTTAACCCCTGCCGGCCCGCCATGCCCGTTTCTTTAATTGCTAATGTTCTGGCGGCCAACAAAGTGCGACTCTCAGTATGAACTGCTGAGACTCGCACTTTGTTCGTTGTTACGTGATCGGCGGTGTAAAATGGCTAATGAATTAGTAGTTATTTTGTTGTGGTTTCTCTCCATGTTTTCGTTCAAGGTTCAGCAAATTGTTTCGTTTTTTTGTGCGAATCAGAGAAACCCTACTCTCTCTTGATAATCGCCCGGTAGAAAAATTGACTTTGTCAATAAAATTGGTTTATTCATCAATGAGAGAGCTCTGAGTTACCAATAGGCTTAAAAGACAATTATTTAATTATTTGTTCTTGTTATTTTTTTTTGTGTTTTGTTTGAAAGCAATGATATGTGGTGGACTTTTCTTGATTGCTAGCCCTGTTTTGTTTTGTTAAATCATCGAGTCCTAAGTCCAATTTCGAATTATGAACTATGGTAAATTTCCTTAATGACAGTATCGTCGGGTTACACGGTATATTTGTAAGAACCGCTTTATCTTTTTCAAATAATTATCCACAACACGAAACTTTAGAATTTTTTATCATTGAATATTTTGGTCAGAAGGTACTTTCAAAAGTTATTTGTAGAGACGTGCCATATTCTGTTCTTGCTTTTACATTTTGTACTTAGCCGTAATTGTTTAGAACACGACTGAATTTATGAGATATACTTGAGTTGGAGCACTAATTATTTGCATTTATGAGATTATGTTGTTCATGTAAAATTTTGCTCATATTATGTTGCGATTGTGAATCTCACTAATGTCTCCTCATGTAAGAAAGAGTGAAAACCAAAGTTTTCCGTGTATGTAATATGCATTTCAGAAAAAGGACCAGTGTAAGGGGAGCGTTAAAAAATAAAACTGGCACTCAGCCCACTCCCTGAGTGTGTGGATGACAGGTGTCAATCCGATTTTGGTTCTAGATTGAGCAATATTTGTCAACAGTTACTTTGTTATAGTTAGTTCAAAATTATAACTATTCCATTTGGGCTCACTTACAGCTCATTACTATTTAGTAAGCATAACTTCAGTCATTTACATTTATCCTGGTTAAAACCTATGGCATGTAAAGAATGGATTTGCGAAAGACTGATATGACTTTGAAATCTAACAGTAAAATGCTTTTAGATTATGACTGTTTTTATTCTGCTGACATGGATTTTGTCAATGAATGCTGGCTGAACCGTTGTTAAAACGTAATTGGGGGTGAGGTACTTCAATAATTGTCCTCTCAGACCATGGAATGCTGATATGATTCATAAATTATTCTAAAGTAAGACTTAAGAGCATTGCATTATTTATTTTTGTATCAAATAAGAAAAATATAAATCGTTAATACTATGTCGAACTTCTGCCTTTTAAATCCTTGCCACTTTCTCCTTTCACCAACTCAAAAAAAAATAAAAAAAATAATTTAGAAGAGGAATATAAACGAGAACTTGGAAAACATAAAGAAAACACCAGGCCAGATGATTTTTGAAAGATGTGTTGCACTTTATAACACACTTCACCGACTTATAACAGAAGTAATGCATTATTCATCCCATAAAAAAAAAATTAAAATAATGCGAAGAAATTTTGATAATACAGAAATGAGGTAGAAACCATTTGAGAGCGTGCACCAGCACGCCCAGCACGAGGAAGGCGCACTGGCCTGGCAGTCCCACCCGCAGCTCTACATAACGACTTTTCGCAACGTCGGTGGTGCGGGTCATAGCGCCGAGACAGCGCCGCGTGGGTGTGGCGGCGGCGTGCGGACCGAACGGAGAGGCGGCTCTGCCATCGGGAGATAGGTTAATGAGCACTGCGTTAATGAGTGGGAACGAGAGGGAGAGAGAGAGAGAGAGAGAGAGGCGCCCACGCAGCAGAAGACACCGAGCGGGGCGGCGATTCGCTGCGACAACGCGTTGTATAATTGAGACAAAATCGCCACAGCAATTACTGCAGAGCACGAAGCAGGGAGCACACAACCAACTTTACGGAACAAATTTTGCAGGCACGGCAGCCAAGCTGGAACCTGGAACACCACCTGGAGTTTGACCGCATCCATCGTATTCAGCCGGACAGCGACGTGGGCGGCGCAGGGTGGGCGGGGGTGGGTGGTGTGGGCCTGCGGATCACGTGTGGGAGCGCCCCAGGGACACGTGTATCGCAGGATATCGTTCTCTGAAAGGCAGGAAAAGGGCTGAGGAAAACGCTCCGCCCTGCAGGGCGAGGCGGACCGCACTGCCGCCACGCCCCGCGGCACAGTGTGCTAGGCACACCCGGGGTGGAGTGGAGTGGGCCGCTCGGTCGGGACAGAACGGAGTCGCCCGAGGCGCCGGACCCGGCCGAGTTCGATTCAGCCATTGTCACGTGACAAGCTCGGGGGCAGCACAGTCACACGCACACCGTCACACGCACACCGTCACACGCACACAGCCGCACGCCTGACGCGCTGCCTTTGTTACGCGCCTTGTTTTGGAGCGGCATTACGAGCCGATTAAAGCACGGCCGGGAAATAAAAGGGCCGCGAGGGAGGATTCGAACCCGGGACCCGAGGTCGTTTGACACGACACGCGTGCCGCCGCCTTTGTGGGGGCAAACACGCCGAAAATAACGCCGCCTGCGGCCTGCGGTGCTGCGGCCTGTGGTGCTGCTGGGACCCGAATCTCTAGATTTCAATAAGGATGGCCATCGGCCTCGCCACCGGCCTCGCCACCGGCCGGCATGGGGGCGCGAGGCGAGGGTGGCGCCTCGGCCTCTCGGGGTGACCCTTGTCGGGGTGCATCGGCAGTCCTCCCCGAATGCAGGACGCTGCTCGCCCCGTGTGGTTGCGCGAGAGAGACGGAGCGTCGGCCCGGCACATCAAAGCGATCTCAGCCCTCCAGGCTCCCAGGCACCGCGGCAAGGCCCTCGCTCCGCTTGCTCCGCTTACCTAGCGCGCTTTAGCGGCCCTTTATTCAAGTTTCTTCTGTATCAGTCGCCCTATTCCGCGCGGCAAGCCGCGGACAATGAGGGCGCGGATAAATAAGAGAAGGGACGCGACAAAAAAGACAGGCGGTATCGAGAAACGTGCGGCAGAGACACGTGAGGGAAAGTGACCGGAATGGGCGCCGGGTCTAAATCCGTCCCGCGGGGATTTTTCCCCTTTTTTGTGTTTTTTTTCGCGCTGTGGAGAGCCTTCGTCCAACTCGCATCAGTGACCCGGCGCGGCGCGCTGTGACCCGCCCGGCCCGGCCCTGGCGTGTGGTGGTGAGGGTCACCGGCTCACCGGCGGCGTCGCGGAGCCACACCTCGCGACGAGGGCCTCGGCCGGCACAAAGCGCGCCGCCTCTTGTTCGGGGGTAACAGAGCGCGCCCGGCGCCGCGGTCTCGCTTGCTTTTTTTCCTTTTCTTTTTTTTTGCGGCTCTCGCGCTGCTCATTCAAGGCAAAGTCAACTACCGGGTGTCGCGCCGGCCCGGGGGGTCGGAGGCGCGGGTGACTGCAATTCAGGCCCTTGTCGCGACGTGTCTGTGGAGGCTGCCCAGACCCACGGCGCAGCAACAGCAGTGGCGCTCGCCAGCGGCGCACTGGACAGCAGTCTCTCTCTCTCTCTCTCTCTCTCTCTCTCTCTCTCTCTCTCTCTCTCTCTCTCTCTCTCTCTCTCTCTCTCTCTCTCTCTCTCTCTCTCTCTCTCTCTCTCTCTCTGTATGTGTGTGTTTGTGTTTGGAAGAGAGAGACACACAGTCTGAAGAGCCCGCCCGTCCACGCGCCCGCACGCCTGTCCCGGAAGGCCCGGAAGAGGGAGGATGTCTCCAACACCTCTGGAAAACATCTCCAAGGGCCCGGCGGGACGCCGAGGAAGGAGCAGAGCGGAGCCCCCAGGCCCGGGCCAAATTTACATTTGATTTGATAGATCGTTTCCTAGGTCCGCCGAGGAATATTTGGCGCGCTAGGTTTTTTCCTTCCTCCCCGCCGAAATAACGCCCCATTTAATTTCGCGGGGGTGGGGCCGCAGTGTGAGCTGCGTGTAGCTAAGAGAGTGCTTTATGAATTAATGGTCATCGCGCACCGTGCTTTTTTGCGGATTTTTTTTTCGGTTTTTTAGCGGGGAAAAAATGTTTAAAGGTTGCTGGAAAATTCTGTCCGGCTGGTTGGCGGCAGTGCGGACGCTGCTTCCGCCCTTACGGTGGAGACGAGGAAGGAATTTTCTGATTAATTGGCGACAATGGGCCGCGAGGCGGTGGGCCGCGAGGCAGCCACGCCGCTCTCTCTCTCTCTCTCTGCTGCGCTCACAGGGCGCTCCGTGCGAGGGAGACGCAGCAAGTCTCAGCCCTCAGGCCGAGGCGGCCCTCCACAATGAAATGAAGGGGTTCGGCGCCTCGCCGCTCAGCGGCAACGACATTTCCCCCGGAATGCATCCGCCGGCCTGTCTGCATCTCAATTATTCCGGCTCTCGAGCGAACAGCCCTCACCGTGCTGCTGCTCGCTCCGGAGACAAGTTTGGCGCATCTTTCTTAGCGTCGCTCTGCCTCACGTCGACTCCACTACCGACGGGCGCTGGCGAGGCGCAGCCCCCCGCCGCCGCACAGACGCAGCCTCGCACAGACACGCCCACACAGAGGCAGCCTAGATCCGCGGGAAATCAATAGGTCCGTACCTACCGCTCTAATGCCCCCCGACAGGCGCTGGGCTTATCCATAAGGGATGGTCGAGGGGGCGGAGGCTGCGTTGCCGTTGTCTCCCTCGCACCCCGACGGCACGCCCCTCGAGTGCGAGGGAGACGCACACCCCGCCACTGTTCGGCCTCGTCGCGGACATCCCGCGGCCGATCATTATTCGCGTGGTGTCATCGTCGGACGGAAAGTTGGCTGGCTGCGCGTCATGTGCTGCCGTAACCAGCTGTAAGACCCTGCGGGCCCGCGGGGCTGGCCAGCGATGGCAGCGCCATGGAATAGCTAATTGGGCGGGCATTGGCGTCGTGGCGAGTCGGCGAACCCAGGACCCGGCGGCAACCTCACACGGACTTTTCATTGGCAGCAGGCCGTGCCGGCGAGCGGGCGGTGAAAGGGCAGCGGGGGCGGCAGAGGCAGCCATGGCGACGGCGGCCTAGCAAGCCCTCCGTGCAGGCCCCGTGCCCCCCGGAACCCCAAGTTGCTGTCCGTCATTCCCTCTGATTGCATGTCCGCTATATTTTCCTGCCTCTCACTAACTTTCTTTTTATGGCGGGCGTTGCGCCGGATAGCCTTGTTTGTCAAGTTCATCGGGGCGCCGGAGGGTGGCGGTGGGGCGGGGCGGGGCGGGCGTACGGGGAAGGAGACAATAAAGATATTTCTTGCCGGACAGGGGCGCGGTGGCGGCAGCGACGCGGCAGCGCACTGGAAGCCCCAAAAGGGGCGGCATGGCGATGGCCCGGCCCTCTTCGCAGAATGATAATCAGTGCGTCTCACTCAGTCCGATTCGTGTCACGGCCGGCGGGGGGCACAGGTGTGGCAACCCTCCGCGTCACGGCAGTGGAGTAGCTGCTGGCTCTGCCGAGTAAAGCCGGTGTGGTGCGGTGGCTGCCTGCGGCCGCGCAGCTACGCGCAGCTACGCGCAGCCCAGCACAGGGAGCACGGTCACTTGGATTGGATTAGCGCGAGCCCCACCCACTGTTGGAGGGAGTCCGTTGCTCTCTCAGTCATTCCCTACCAACTTTGCCCATTTCACCACTCCGTGTACAACTTTTGAAAAAAAAAAAAAAAAAAGAAAAGAGGACAGGCCCAAGAGACAGAGCGACGCGCGGATCCCGTTAGGAGTAAATCTTGTATTCACCTGCAGCTTGTCAAACGCTGACACGAGCCCCGCTAATCCCCTGCGACATGCCGGCGGCCCGCATAGCGCCCAGCGTCATAGGGGCAGCGCCACAACTAAACTGATTATTTGAAAAAGAATGCAAATACAGCCGCGCGCTATGCAAATGGGGTGCGCCTCGTCGGCCGGGTGGTCTCTAAATCAATCTGCAGTCTTCATGCGTCGGCGCATGTCAGCAAACACTGCACTGCCTGTCCGTCCGTCCGTCTGTCTGTCTGCCTTCATTTGTACTGTCTTCTATGTGCAGATCTAATTACAATGTCGGCGATCGCTGGTGCGGAAAATTCGGTGAATGGCAGCACGGTGACTGAGTGAAGGGAGTCGTCCGCGGCCCAATAGGATTGCGAGCTTTGTGCCCGTCGTGCAACACGACCATGGCTGCGTCCCTCTCTATGTCTCGAGCTGAGCAGTGGTGCGAGAGAGAGGGAGACGGAGAGAAAACACGCAGAGAGATAGCAGGAGTCTTGTTGCGAATACTACTGTGACTCGACATTCGATTCAATTAGACCACGGGCAACTTTGTGAGGGCCCAAGCTTCGCGCCATGGATGTAGAGTTTGCCCAGAGCAACCCAAGAATAAATGAAAATATGGAGTTGATAGTGCTGCCTGCAGCATGAGTCCCCGAGACAAATGAACTTGCGCTGCGTCTGATGAAAATGAACTGACTCTTTCAGCAGATTGAGTTTTTCGCTCCGAGTTGCGCTAGAAGTTGGGCTTTAATAACGAACGTGACCGCCGGCCGCGCCATATTGGCGCTGTCTAAACAAGTTCGGCCCTACGCGTGTGATTCTTCCTCCGGGAGGACTTAGCGGACGGGCCAATCTCTGAAAACAACGTGCGCTTTGCGGCTTCAGCGCCGAGGCGGCCGGGGCGGCCCGCGCTAGGTCAGTTCAGCCACCCCGCCGCAAAGTTTCCGTACAGAGCGCGCCGCCAAGGAGTTCCATTTGGCCGAATTGGGAGAGAGAGAGAGAGAGAGAGAGAGAGAGAGAGAGAGAGAGAGAGAGAGAGAGAGAGAGAGAGAGAGAGAGAGAGAGAGAGAGAGAGAGACGGACACGTACGCGGCGGGGGTCGGGAGGAAGAAAGGGGTAGAGGTGGTGGGGGTAATAAAGACAGGAAGGGGGTGGCGCTCTGTGTGTGCGTGTGTGTGTGTGTGTGTGTGTGTGTGTGTATGTGCGCGCGCGCGCGCGCGCGCGTCTGCTGATGCCCGCGCCCTGTCACTGTTGTTGTTGGATGCGACTTACCGAACGTATCGACCCAGCTGCGAAAACAGCCGCAGTAGTGCCGTTGCCGCTGTCGCCGCTGTCCGCCCCGCCCCGCCCCGCCCCGCCCCGCCCCGCCCCGCCACCGCTGGCACGGTGGCTGCGTGACCCGGTGTGGATCCGCGGCGCGTGAGCTGGAGCGCGTCCGCAGGATTCAGAAGGACTTTTATTTTGGTGGCTGTGCTCGGCTGAAGCGCGTGATCTATCGCTCTCGAGGCCCCCACGACGAGGATCGATAATTAATAATACTTGATCCGGCCGGAGTGGACGTCGTTCTGCTCAACCCCTCCGGCCAGACTCTTGCCCCCGCTCAAAATTAAAAATAAGGCCTGCAATGGGTGCGTCGTCTACCGAGTTGAATAAAAGTCGCTAGCGGCTAGCAGCCCCGCCCGTCCATCCACATCCAGTTCCGCCACCCACCACCCCCTCTTTCCTACTTCCTTAGCATTTCTGACCTCAGCAAACTTCGCGCAGCAGCTAGGTCCGGTCTGGGCCGCCCCTTCCCCTGGCTTTGTCCCTAACCCCCAACCTTCCCTCTTCTCCCTTCCCATCCCGCCCCCGGCGCCTGCCCACAAGGCTGTTCAGCCGGCTGGCCCACTGTAAGATCAGGCAGCCGCAGGACATGACTGTGCCGCCGCAGGACACGGCGACACGAAAGGGTGGAGTAAAGTCCCTGTGAGGCCGGCGGGCGTTGAACCCGCATCCGGCCGAAACCAAGCTCTACGGCACCAGCGGCTGAAAGGTACAGAGTTTCTGGTTCAAATTCAAACTTTGCAGAGTTCTACAGCGGAACTCGGTTCGGGCTTCGCTCACGCTGCTCGGCTGGACCACTGTGGACTTAAAGTAGCGAATAGCGGACGTCCCTGCAGCAAAGAGAGGGAGAAGGGGGGGAGGGAGTCCGTGGTCTGCTGTTCATATCACATCCACGCATCTCTTCCCTGTCTACTCCGCCCCCGCTAAGCCGAAGTAGATTGCCTACACGGGCTGGGCAGGCGGCCCGGCCGCCCAAATTTGACAAACTGACCCTCTCCTCTCATGGCGAATTCACGGGGTCGGGCCGGGTCCGTCCTGAATGAAACTCATACAAAGATTAAAGCTCGCGTCCGCGTACAAAAGCTTTGTGCGCCGGAATTTGTTCCGCGCGGTGTACACTTGGCGATACGCGGGACGTCCTGATTTATGCATGCTCCCCAGCCGGGCGCTGGCAGCCGGGCTGCCGCGGGAAAGCCAAACTTGAAGGTTCTATAATTCAGGCGACAGACCGTATCGTTTTGAGTTTGAGAGACAGACAGACCGCAGCAGGACGGCAGTCAAGCGAGCCTTCGGCAGGGCAAGCAAGAGGAACTGATCATCAGAAGCAGAGAGAGAGAGAGAGAGAGAGAGAGAGAGAGAGAGAGAGAGAGAGAGAGAGAGAGAGAGAGAGAGAGAGAGAGAGAGAGAGAGAGAGAGTTGCTAAGAATTTGCCTACCTACAGGGAAACGTGTTTGTCACGACGAAGGAGATGAAGATAGCACCAGGATGACCACCGTGCTCGCGTCCGCGTTGACGTCCGGGTGTTTGCGTTGGTTGGCCACAATGACTGGCGTGCCTTTGGCAGGCCTGGACTATGAATCAAGGCGTAATAAATGCCAGGCGGCTGATCAGGTAGCCCAACGGGACGAGATCCCCTCGCCTTCCAAAATCATCGGGCAATTTGTGGCAGTCCAGAGATATTGTGCCGTGCCTCCTCCCACGGCCGGAGAAGTCACCCCGCTGGGCAGCAAGCCGGAGCGGGCCTCTTGGAAGCGGTCCTGGACAATGCCGTCCAGGGCGACGGTTGTGACGTGTTCATCCAGGAACGCTGGATAAATGAACACACACTGCGCGGACCAGTTTTTCCAGGTTGCGTTTGTTCAAAATCCGCCAGGACACAAGAGTGTGCTCCGCTACATTTCGTTTCAAGTTGTTTGCACCGTTCTCGGGAGTAGGAAAGGGTCGAGGTGACACGCCGATGCCCTTCCCACATCTCGCTCCGCCTTCCTCAAAGATGGGAGGAGCAAACGGCACGGGGCTGTGTTTGCACACACACACTGACACACACACACACACACACACACAGACACACACCGCCGCGCGAGGCATGCGTGGTCCGAGCTGACAATTAGGTCCTGGAGCTGGGGTCCGTCGACAAAGGTCCACGCACGTCGCAGCCATCATCATCATCATCACCGCCGCCACCGGAACCATCCGTCTCCCTCGCACGCTGCAGGGGGACGACATGTTGTCCCTCTCGTTGTCGCTGACGCCGTGACTCGCGCGAAACATCGTCTTTCAGATCCGGGAGGACGACACTGCTGGCTTTGTGGGACGGAGCGGCTGCATCGGAAACCGAAGTCTCTATTTGTATCAATAAGCAGCGGCCACGTGGCCCAGGATGCGGTGGTACAGTCTCGCGAGGCAGCCCGCGGGTACAGTCCTAGCCAATACGGCCGGACGCGCCTCGCCCGCCCGCTCCGTTCTGACCGCGCCGCATCCATTTCCATATCGATCGTCAAAATGTACGAAGCAGAACAAGCGGGGCAACAAAAAAAAAAAAATGGAAAAAAATACTCAGAAAAAAATTGAAGCGGCAAGGGGAAAATATGAAAAACGGAGAGTAAACGCACCACGCACAGCAGACGTATAAGTCACACAAAGAATCGCATTTTAATCACCACTGGGTTGCAATCTGCGTGCAGCGCGCTGCGTGTCTCCAGTCTGCAGTCCCGCACGGGAGTTCCGCAATCGCGAGCGTGGCCTCGTTTTGAACTTTCGAATGGGAAAAAATACGGCCCAAAACTTCCGCATTCAAACTTTTATTATTAATAATAAAACAATATTTCGCGGCCGGAGCTGCAGAATTTTTTTTGTGAGCCGACAGTTCGAATTAAATGGCGAAGACTTGTAGAGGACGAAGTCGCGGAGTGACTCGGGTTCAAGTCTCGGTTGGGGGGTCAAATTTTTCTTGCACGTTGTGAGACGCTTCTAAGGGCTGAGAGTGCGAAGTGGTCCGTGCCGGCGCCCTTGCCTGTCGCCCTTGCCCCCCGCTGCTCCATATTCCGCCGCTGGCCTTCCGTCAGCTGGGCCGGGCATTATTTGCACTGAACGTATTACACCTTCCTCCCCGGACCGCCCCGCAGCTGTTGTGCCCAGCAGGGCGACTTGTCTCCCTCGCACCCACACGGGGCGCCCCATCGGTGTGAGAGAGTCAGACGCGCTGCAATCGGCTAGACCCTCAGATTCATCCCGCTGCGATTTTCCCCTCATTTTGCCTCTCCTTGTGCGGCGTCTTCGATTCGCCTCTGGCCTGCAGCAACCCCGCCGTTTTTTCACCACCCTGCATCTGGCTTTTATCCGCGACTCTGTTAGTTGCAAATATTTTTTGTTACCGGGCTTGCAAGAATCATCGGAACAGCATGACTAAGGCTTCGGAATCCTAGTTATTATAATTTTCTCTGAGGGCCTCAGATATACATGGGACATCTTGCCCCCCCCCCCTCCCCCCACACACATGCTATAAACCGGAAGCCGTATCGGCATCCAGACAAGGCATTTATGACTCATGGCGGCGGCATTATCAAAAACTTTTGAGATAAAGCCGTTGCAGCGAGCCACCCACCAAGAAGACACCAGGCGGTCGTCCACCGCGACAGACGACAGTCTCTCTCTCTACGCGTGCCGCGACCATGCTGAGATGTGAGACAAGATTGGGACGAGGTGAATCAGTACTCCAGGAAGGGCTCCAGGGAGGGGTCTGTCGGGAACAAAAGGCGAAAGGCGATACCAAGTGATCGGCCGGCCGGTCCGGCCGCCGTGCCGCGCCGCACCGCACACGGTAGTCCTGGAGGGTCCTCCGGAGCTGGAGACTGCAGCTTGCGGCGGTGTCCTTGGGAGGCCCTGCGTCGGTGCGACTCACGGCCGGCTTCTTTGCGGGTCAGGACGCCTCGTGGAGGAGGTCCTGGAGGTGGCCTAAATGTTACCGCGCCCCCAGGGAAATGCAACCTGCAGGACCCCCTTTCTCGTCCCGACTGCCTCATTTCCGGGACGGGGACGTTCAATTTGTCACCGTCCTGCGGGGCGGGCCGCGCCTGGCTGGGGAGGAGGCCGTCGTCAAGGCCAGCACGCCGCCGAGCAGCGGTAGACGCCGTGCGTCGGGGCGACCAGTGGGCCAGCATCGCATGGACTTGTCTGTTCGCGAAAACAACGCGCAGACACTCGCCAATCCGCTCCTCGGAGCAGCCTGCCAGGCCGCCCCGCCCCAGTCAAAAAGGAACGCCCACACCACAGGAAGGACGCCCTGGCCGGCGGCGCGGCGGCGCACCCTCCGCCTCTGGAATCCTCGCGTGCGCCAAGCAGCCGTCTCGCTCGCTCGGGACGAGAGAGAAAGAGAAGACCGGCTGGGAGTGCGGAGTTTGGTACCTGAATTGAAAGGAGTGTGAGAGGGGTCCGGCGGGCCGGGCGGGCCGGGCGTCGCGGACACCGGATACGGACCTTGCCTCTTGCGTGCGGAGTCATTGTAACGTATTGTGAATGAGAGGCGGAAGGGGGAGGGGGAGGGGGAGGGCCTCAAAGGAGCGATGCTACGCGTCTGTTTGCTGGGCGGATAATCCTCGGGCGATGCATAATGTATCTGGAGGATGATAGACTTTTACTTCATCTGCGGAATTCCCGGAGAGCCGCGTCGCTGCCAGTGGTGTGGCTCCTTCCGGCGCGACAACGCGGTCGCCGGACCGTTTCCGGGCGGTCGGTCTGCTGACTCGAAGAGAGAGAGAGAGAGGTCGTTATTTCGGGTGACTGATTGTGCGTGAGACTTGGCGGCACTGGTAAGCAGCCGTCTTGTTCTCCAAACAAGCAGGACGCGCATCGCGGAGCAGCGGAGCCTCGAGCGAAGCGCCGCCGGTATCGGCCGGCCTTTTGGAGGAAAAGAAGCTTCTTCTTCTTCTTCTTCTTCTTCGCCTCCTTCCAGACAGCTGATGGGCGTAGTTTGCGGCAAGCAGCGCCGCAGTGCTTCTGCGAGAAGGGCCAATTTATTCGCGTCTTTCCTCCAAGCCAAATCTGATTCGCCGCTGGTCATATCAGTCTTTGCTCCCGTTGCTGTTCTTGTTGTTCTCGCAGTGTGCCCTGTGGGATTTCGCTCTGCTGCTGGTTTGCCTCCCCCCACTCCATCCTCGTCCCAACTTTTTCTCACTTGACGTTTGCCTCGGAAACGTTTCGAGAAAATCGCGTTGGTTTCTCTAGACAGATTTTTTTTTTCAAAAGAAAAAAATAATAATGAATAGAGTGGACGGTTAAAGTTAGGTGCGTAGTATTTTGGCGAAAGAAAGTCGGTTTGCAGTGTAGCAGCGACGGTCGTGGCGTGGCCGGTAGCATGTGTGTGTCATTACAGACCGATATTACTGTTATTTTGAGGTCATTCCCGGGAAAAGGGTACGGCCACCCCAATTCCACGCCACCGCCACACACAGGGAGGACGCGTGTGACAAGCACAAGGCAGGTGGCCGGCCGGTCGCCACTGTTTTTAAATTTCTGCCTTTTTTTTCGGAATCGTTTTTTTTTTTCTTTCTTTTTGACTTTTTGAAAGTTTCATGGAATTGATAATAATGCGTTGCGTTGTGACCCAGCATTAGAAATTAAATGCGATTTGGTAAAAAAAATTCCAGGTGCGAATTGGGGGGGGGAATACCATAAATGAACGAGCAAGGGGTGGATTACCGAGTTTGCCGTCCTAATGCAGATGCCCCTCACTCGCAGTGATGAGGCCGCCAGGTGTGCGCAGGCCTAGCCTAGGTCTAGGGCAGGCCCTGCTGGGGCCTGCGGTCTCGACTGATTAACTCAACGCCGCCCTTGCTGAAGGGCACAGCCTCGCAGAAAAGCGGTCGGGGCTCAAGGAGTGCAATGAGCATGGCGTGCACTCTACCATTTCCCCGCAGCTTTTCCTCTTTTCCGCTCTCGGTATTTCTATCCCTCCCGGCTTTTCCTTGACCTTGGCAGGCTGCTGGGGGCCCGGGCCGGGTGGGACTGGGCCAGCGGACTGTACACCGCCGGGCCGGTCGGAACTTGGCGAATGGACTGTACAGCAGGTTTCCAGTGCGCCTGTCGGGGACAGGACAGCCTCGCCGGACTCTTCCCGCTGACGCCACGTCACGGACACGTCGTGTGACGCCGCAGGCCGTGACGACGCGTCACCACGTCACGCGTGACGATATGGCGAGTGACACCGTCACGGCGGTAGGGCAACCCACCTGCACTTTGGCGTACGGCTGTGTGAGCGTGTGTGTGTGTGTGTATGTGTGTGATTGTGAGTGAGTGCGACTTCTCCTATAATACCCCCGTCTCGCCGATCCCCGGAAATGATTACAGAGGGCTGCGTCCACCACATGTCCCTTGCGTCCCTTTATTTGGAGCATTGCGTGTCGATATGAGGCCGTGATTGGACAAGCGATACTCCTAATGACGAGCCCCGATTGGTCGAGGCTCGCCTCCGCTTCTCGAGACGGCGACAACGAGGTGCCTCGGCAGGCTGCTGCACACCACTCTGACGCGACGCTTTTCCGTCGCCGAGATCCGAGCATAACGATGAAATGGGAGTCGAAAATGGAGCGTAATCACCCTGTGGAGCTCAAACAAGACTGTGGGAAGGAAAATGTGAAAGTCGATACGAGATGAAGACGGCTAAAAAACGAAACTCGTTACGTAGACCGATTGTTTTCCGTCTCACTCTGAAACAATGCAACTTCGTGAGGTCAGTATGCGTAGGTGTGTTTTAAACAGACAGGGTGTCCCTTCCAACAACATCAACAAAAACAACAACAATAACAACAACAGCCACGGCCCACTTGACTCGCCCCACCCCAAGCCTGTCGCCATCCACCCAGCAGGCGCCAGAGCAGAGACGCCCGGCCCGCCGCAGGGAGAGATTGATTCCGGAAAACACCATCATGTTTCCGCTCCTGAGCCTTGAACCATGCCGTAAAATACGGAGCCCTGGAAAAATAAACCCCTCCGCCGGAAACTTCATCCCAGCGCCGCCCTGGCAGGGCTGGCAGCGCGGGCTAATGACGAAGCGCGAGACAACAGGTCGACTTTATTTAGCGGAAGGGATTGACACTTTCATTGTTTCGCCGCGGGGCCGCCGTGCGCTTGACGTTTTCATCACTTTTCGCGGCAACGGCGGAACAGGTGAGGGGCCGAGGATGAGGGGAGAGAGTCACTCATTTTCACGCGTTTGGTTGGTTGGTTCGCGCGCGTTCGGTAAGTAACGTCCATTTTCATTTTTATTGCTGGTTTTTTCAGGTTGGCTGCTGAAAACTAGTGGTGTTGAGCCAAAAGTCGTCCGTCACGTAACCAGCGTTTTCTGGAGAGCCTCTAATTCGACTTTTTTCGAAAACGTCTTTCGGATCCCATTTCTTCCCCGAAGCCAGGCAGGCAGGCAGGCAGTCAGGCAGCCAGCCAGCGCGAGGCTGCTGCTTGCAACCTGTTACCGGCGAGAATCAATGAACCGTGCGCTCGTTTTTGTCGCCGGAATTTACTGCTTATGAAAGGGGTAGGCCGCGCCGTCAAGGCAGCCCCGCCTCCCCACCACCGATTTAAATCCAAAATACGCGTCCGTTTCTCCTCTCCGCGCGACGGCTGCTCCTCGCTGCACCGAGCGACCGACCAGAAGATGTTTGCCAGTCCAGCGCACACCGCGTCGCTGCTGGTAGTCTACCTGTTGTGTGCTACCTGGGCGTCCCTTGAGGGTGGCGTAGCGCTGCCGCCTCCCAGCTGACGCCCTGCGTGGGCGGCACACTGGCGGCACGGCAACGGCAGGGCGAAGGGCTGCCCAGGGACAGGACCCGGCAGGCTGCTTACGGCGCTTCATCTCTCTCGCGCCCCCGCGGCCAGTGGACCCCCCGTGAGAGAGACAGACTGCGCGGTTCGGACGCTGCCCCCTCACAGCCCCTATAAACTAGTCTATCGCCTGACCTGACCTCGCAGGACCGCCCCTTCTTCACTCATTAGGAAATTGAAAGGGCGCTCCGGGATTTCCCTGCTAGCCCCCCCCCCCCCTTCCGAGATTTACTACTGTCGGGCTGCGGCTCTGCTGCTGCGATTGAATTACGCAGCGACTGCCGTTAATTATTGCCTTTTAAAATAAGCACACCGATACCCTCCCCCAACCACCACGCGTGGCGTCGGCTTACCTGCTGTTACTGTCACTAATCGAACGTAGAAAAAAAAATGACCGTTTCTCTGATAGATCCCACACACATGTCGTTGTTCTGCGATGTTTTTTTCTCTATTCCGCCACGTTGCAAAATAAGAAAGGATTGCTCGGCATGAATAGGGCCGACCCCTTTCCCATTAATTTGACGAACCCATCAGTCTGTTCCTCTTCTTCTTCTTTCTTCTGTTTTCTGGCGAGCTGCAGAAGCGGCCAGACAGGCAGCGTGTTTGTAATGTATTCTGATTTCGACTCACGAAACGACGTTACACCGTGCTATGCTAACCGGCCGGCCCCAACGTTATGCGACACGAGAGCAGTGCAGGAGTGCCGGTAGGGAGATGCAATCACTTTGGCGCGAACAAGCTTTGCTACCCACACATTCGGAGGGCACGGCATGACGCGTATCACGAAGGACATCACGGAGGACCGTGTTGTGACAATAACGTGTCCTTTAGCATGCCCGTGCATCTGGCAATTAAGTCGCAGAATAAAGACCTCACCCGCGCGTTCGCGCGCGTGTGTGTGTGTGTGTGTGTTGGGGGGGGGGGCTTGGAATCCGTCGCCGCTGCCGCCTGGCAGATGGAGGGTTGTGTATGGCACTGCGGTATCGCCCGAGTTCCATCTCCCTGGCGCACCCTCGGCTTTACTCCACCGCCCTGATAGTCTTGTCCGGCAGCTGCTGGAGCAGAGTCCAGGCATCTGCGTGCCGTCCTCCAGGAGGATCGCACTTCCAGGTCGTTGTGCGATTCAGAGCGCGGTGGCCAACTTGCGTTCCAGACCGCGCTCCAGGCCGTTCCAGACGGCTCCAGGTCGTTCCAGGCTGTTCCATAGGGCCTTCCAGGCGATCGTCACGCAACCCGGAGACTTATCGGCTGCGATTGCACCGCGGGAGCTGAATGTGCAAATGGGCGAGCATCGGGGCGTCCCCCTTCACACGGCCCCGTCCCGCCGACTGGCCGCGCCACCGCCACGCCCCGGCAGTGCCCCTGCAGGCTGACCACCAGTGACTCGATTTGTATAAATTCCAGGCAGCAGCAGCGCTCCCCCGCCGGAGAAATAGGGCCCTCCTGCACACCGACAAAAAAAAAAAACCAAAAAAACACGACGCTTCAAAATAACAGGAAAGTTTTACTGAGTTAAAGCCCGCGCTGGCAAATAATCATCAGGATGCGGCTGGCAGATCTCCCGCTCCCAACGCCTCTCTCACCCTGACTCGCGCAATCTTTTGCACAGACATGCCTTTGTTGCGCGTTTCGTCAAAGGACGTTAAAGGGTGCGGCAGTGATTAGGCTGCTCTGATTGGCCACGGATTGACGGGATTTCGATGCCCGGGCTTAACTTTGCCGCGGCCTTTGAGCCCACTGGGCGCCGTATTCGAACCCACCGGTGGCCTATTTGACCGCTGTTTGAGGCATAAACCCCCCAAAGACCGCAAAATTTATTTATTTTTATTTTTTTAAATCACTCATATAGGTGAGTTTGATCCGGCCCCCTGTCGGTCCGGCTGGTCCACTGTGCGTGGCGCCGCGGTTATTGCAGTCCTGTCCGGCCACCAATCCCTGCCCACGACAAACTGGGCGAACGCGGCAGCGCGGCGGACGGACGCTCTCGTGAGACTCCTCCAAGGTGGGTCGTTGCCGCTGACATCCCGCTGACACCTCGATTGCACGCCTGAAAAACAAAACGAAAACCAAACATTTTTTGAGGAAACGGACAGCAAACGAGTTGGCGGGGCGGCGGGAGAAAGGGCGGCGTTGCGTTCATTTCTCCGCATGCAGTGTCGAGGCTTGTTCTTTTTCGTTTCGTTTCAAGAGAAACAGACAGGACAGGCGGGCCAGGCCGTGGCCGGGCCAGCGCTTATTTGCCATAACTCGGGACGGAAATTAGCATAATACTCGGGCGGCGGGCGAAAATAATAAGATGGGCAGCACGCAAGGCGACGCAAGGTGGTGGCGTGTCCCCGACTGCATTCAATTATTCTCGATATCGGGAAATTCGGGCCACTTTTTAATTGGCTGCCGCACTCAGATGCATCCTTACAAATTACCCGGAAACACGACAAGCTCTGCAAAAAACACCTCGTGTGCTGAAACTACGAGAAACGTGCGAAGGAAACGGCGGGAGCGACGGTCAACGATCAGTAATGTCACATCTGCAATGAAACGCAAGCTGCAAATCGACGCAGTCCGAACTGCGAGGCCAAATTGGCTTAGCAAGATGTACAGCGAATCCGTTTCCTTGCTGCCATTTATTCCATTGGCTTCAATCATCCGAGCGAAGCCCGCCGCGCCGGCTCCCTGCGCGGTGTGTCACCTAATCTGCCCGACGGATGCGTCGCTGACAGTGTCCCTTGCCGGAGCCGCCGAGTCGGCCGGAGCCGCAGGGCATAATCCGGCAGCGATCACGTCAAATCGAGCGTGCGGGGATCAGCTCAAATGAATGGACGAATGTTATCTGCTTAGGAAACGGCACCTGGTGGCCCCGCGGCTCGGCGGCTTTTCAACTCCCTTCCGACAGTGTGACTGCAGCTGAACGGTACGCCGCTTTGACCCCAGTCGCCGAGTTTGGAAGCCGTTGTCTTGGCCGGGCGCCGCCGGCCTTCGTTGATGGGCAACCTGTTGGAGGGGCGCGCAACTAACAGCAGCGCCCTCTGGGTGTGGACGACGCGCAGCCAAGCGCCGTGTGGACGACGTGAAGCTAGTCAAAAAAATTGATGTTGCATATTTTCGGAAGTGTACGTCTTATGATGGTCATTGTATGCGCATTATTATTCGAAAAATGCAAGAGGGAACCACGGAAGGTCTTTCACATCGTGGCAATCCTACACGCAACCAGCATTCCTCAGACACATAATTCGTGAATCATAGGTCATATGCGGGGCCAGTATGTTATTCTGCGAATTTTATTGACGGGATTTCAAGAAATAGAATTAGCTCCAAGTTGCATGCATGACGTCTGACTCATTGTAGCGAGTGCGCTTTATTCGTGACTCCCAAAAATTATTTTTAAAAGCCCGGAATATATGTTGTTTTTTTTTAAACTGAGTCGGCGTGTGATCGCAATTTGAGCGAGGCGGCCCGCCACAAGCGATGGCCTGTATATCATGTTGGCAACGGTTCGCCGGGCGCCATTTTTGCGACGTTGTTTTGGCAAAAGTTCTCTCGACCCAGACCGTCTGGAAAGGAAAGGGGAAGTGATCCTTTAAATAAGAGTCTCTCTTTTACGATGCGTGGGGGGTGGTGGAATATATATATAGTCGGTCCTTGAAAACTTTTCCTCGCAGCGCGATGTCCACTGGCAGCTAATCGTTTCTTTCGGACCTCGCAGATCATCGCCAAGGGCACGGGAAGCGAACATGATGTGTGCCACGGACAGCGTTGTGCAGTCCATGTCGTTTCCGCCGGTAAACAACATTGCCACCAACATCAGCTGCAGTCCTGGAGTGGTGGCGAAGTACAGGAGCTGCTGTGGGTTTGGAAACAATGCAAAACACGAGCGCCGAAAGAGCCGTGCTGCCAAAACAGAGCGAGTAGGGTGCCGTGGAGCCACGCAGTTGCAATTTCAGACCGCGTCTCCTATGACCGACCACAAAGGAATAAAAATGAAAACAGGCCTAAAAAGGTGCGGGACTTTTGGTCGCAAAAATGGGCCGCGTCGTTGCCGTCCCACGTCTTCGGCTGCCTACACTGGGAGGCGCACGCATGCACCGTAAAGAATGGCTTACCATTGTGCGTTGTGTGATCCTTCAAAACACGTCTTGGGCGCCCCGCGCTTGGCTTGCTGGGGCCCCTCCCAATCTGGGGTCCCCTGACAGAGCTTTGTCGCCGAAACGAAACCCCAGCCTAGACCTGTCAGGTGGAGGGATGGAAGGCTGTCGCAGGTTTTGATCTGCTATCTGCCTTAGGGAGTTGCTTCCCCATTGTTTGAGAGTTTTTGCAGTGGGACCCGAGATTGATCAGCGAGCTGGGACTCGTCGGCGACGACGCGGCGACAGTCTCGCCGCCGAGGGCACTCGGGCTGGACCGCAACGCAGCAAGGCGAGGTCACGTGACTGTCGAAAGCAAACGTTTGGGTAGCGAGAGAATGGGGTACCAAGAGGGCGCCGTCACAATGGCATGCATATACTACTGCGGAGTCTGCGCCATTATTCCAAGACGATTCAAGAAGCACGGAGAAAAAACCGCAGCCGTTCCAAACAGCGGCTCTGGGGAGTTATGACTTTTTGCAGCCCCTCCAATAGGGGAAGAATTTGGCAGTGGCGCTGCAGGTGGGTCAAGGGTGAAGTGGTGCGGAGACAATGCGGTTTCCTCGTTCGTATTCCGGTGTCGTCGCCGAGATATTGCCGAGCCGATCTCGGCGCTCGGACCGCAAGATTGCTCGCAATATAGTGTGTGTAGCGAAGATATAACGGGGCGCAAGGCTGCTGCGAGGGAGACTGTCATGACTCTGGAGGGAAACCACGGCGGTTACGCGCTTCTCGCGGCGCTGCGGCACGGCACCGCTGACGGCGGAGCCAATGTCACAACGTTTTGTCCTTTTTCGGCAACGCGAAGCGACGCACCGAGAAATGAAAAGTAAATAAATCCTGGGCAAACAGCGCGCCGTGCGTCGCCGCGCTGCAGAGAGGCTCCGGGTCCAGGTAAGTGAAAGGGGCGGGGCACAGTGCGCCCGCCGCATCGCGCCGCCTGTCTGTCGCCAATCTGGGGCCGGAAAAAATGACGAGGAAGACAATCGGTTGGCGTCCAGGGACAGAGAGAGAGCAGGGCCGCACAGTGGGCCGCACCGCCTCCACCTGATACCCACTGGCGCCGTCTAGCGCGCCGTAGGGGGCGCCGGGACCGGGCCAGGACCGCGGGGAGGCTGACGGCCGCTGGCGCCGGGCGACAGGTAGCGCCGCGACGCACAGTGCGACGCACCACCGGAAAGGCCTGCATTCACCGAGGCTTTGTGTCGCCTGGTTCACTTGAGGACGCCGAGGACGCCCCGGCCGCGCCCTGCAGGGCCGCACCCTGGAATGCGCGCGGCACGGCATTGAAAGTGCTTCCGCTGCGGCTAATTGCTCCAGATAGAGCCGGCACAAAGGCCTGCGTAGTTGGAACAACAAATGTCCGCGCTTTCGGCCTTCGGGCTCGGGAATGCTTTTTCGGCCGCGCGCTTTCCGCGGCCTGGGCTCCTGACTGACCGCCTCGGGGCCCAACTACAAATATATATCAAAGTTATAATGACGCGCTGTGGGGCTGCGGGGGCTGCGGGGGCGCGGAGGATGCGTCACTCCAAATGTGTTGCTGCATCGGCTCGCAGCGGGGGGACATTGCTGGGATAATACCTGCCAGGACCTCAGCCAGGACCTCGGCCAGGACCCCCTTCGGCTAGCATGCCTCATCATGGATAAACCCCGGGCGTACTTTGTTCCCGACCGAAAACAAATTACATTCATGGCAAATAGGAAACCGAGTAACTTATTCGCCGTTGCCAGTTTTTCTCTCCGCGAGGCATGTGCGCGTCTGCGTCTTTGATGGCTGTTACACTTTTGGCTCGGTGTTGCGCGCGTGAGGCTGGTAGTACCCACATGAGATCGGGTCGGTGTGCCACATGCCGCCTGTTTTATCGCCATAAAATAAAAGGCAGGAAACGGTTTCCCACACGCCCCGAGTGGCGGGGAACCCGTCGGGGCCGCTAATAGTGACACTAGGCTGGCCCCCGGGACCCCTTGCTGCTGCCCCGCCGCCCCAGCGCTGACCCAGCGCCGCCCCCCACCCGACTATTAAACGACATAAAGTATATTTTTTATGCCGGTGGGGCGGCGGGCCTGACGGGCATTCTGTCGCGTCACTGGAAGCTAATACTGTCTGTCTTTGCCGGCCCATGGCTGCCCTGGCTGGCCCATGGCTGGCCCATGATAAGGAGTAATAGGCTATCAGGGGTTATCTTCCCCAGTCAGGATCTTTAGTCAGCCTCTTTGTTCACGTTACGGAGACCTTTCAGGAAACTTGTGCTGCTGGACCTGCCTCAGGATGACGTACACGTCCGTTTTTCCCTTCGAGGTCGGCTGGCTGCTGAATTTGCTCTCTTATTTGGGGCAGAGAATCGGACAAAAGCACGTGTAAATCCAGCGCATGCGTATGTGTGTGTTTCTCCACAGAACCAAAGACCCTGGCTGCTTCTTATAGAGTCTGCTCGGCCTCTTTTCCATACCATCTCCCCTCATTTTTATGGGTTCCTAAAGCCGTCTCCGCCCTCAGAATCTACATGTCCTGCCTTGGCCTGAACGTTACCCCGTGCGGCCTCCTGGACGTTAAACTTCTCTCTAAAATTGGAAAACGGTCTGGTCGCGTGTCGCTGCAACGCGTGGGGCCGCGGCAGCCCGGTCAAATCGAACTGGCGGACGCGATCCAAGGGCGCTCCGTCGAGGGGCGTCCCGTTGTGGGTGCGAGAGAGACAGAGCAATGACGCAGCTCTTCGGAATCGCTCGGCAGCGCGTGTTTACGGTGCATTAGGGCACCGCGGGTCCTTAACGCAATTTCAGTCGCTAACCCCGGCGAGGTTGCTGCGGGCCCCGTGCCCTGGACCACGCTGGGGCGCCATGTGCCATTCAACCAGTGTGTGTGTGTGTGTGTGCGGTTTGTGGTGAACGAAAGTGGTTGCAGCTTCCAAAATCCAGGAGCAAACTCCTTTCTCTCTCTCTCTCTCTCTCTCTCTCTCTCTCTCTCTCTCTCTCTCTCTCTCTCGCACGCCTATCCATTTCAATCTCGCTGCAGACTTGCCGTGCGATGCACGCGCGCGCCGCGTAATCTCCTGGGTAACGAACGGCACGCATCGCTTACGCCCCCTCCCCCTTTTTTCCACTCCGCCCCGCCACGGAGACGTCACCTCTCTGGGTCACCGACACAACTCACGGCGCGTGTTTTCAACCGAAAAGAAAGAAAATCTCAGTGTAAACTTAGATACTTAAAAAATTCAAGAAATTACACTCCTAAAATATTACTTAATTTAAAAAAAGATTCAAGGTTTGTTTTTTTCTAAAGTTAACCTTTGTAAGATACTGTACCCTGTCGTCTTCGACTGTCCCTTCCCGTTTTCCCGTTCCATTTTATCGCGTTTTTTGAGTGTCCACTGTCTCTGTCCGTTGTACACACTTCTCCGCGTGACGGCCCATTACCGGGCCTGCCGAATAAAACACCCAAGTACCCATTACGGTGCGCCCTTGTTGTTTTTTTTTTACAGGGCAGCGAGCCCTCGGAATGCTAATGAGGAAACTATGAGTCGATTGTGAGTGTGTGTGTGTGTGTCCGAGTATAGACGTCTCTGTAAAAGCCCCGTCGAGAATTTCACCTTTCCAGATTGGGACTGCTGGCGGAGCAGACGTGCGTGCAGCGCTGGTGTGTGTGTGTGTGTGTGTGCGTGTGTGTGTGTTGGTGTCTGTGTGTGTGTGTGTGTGTGTGTGTGTGCGCGCGCGCGCGCGCGCGTCGCGGGGCCAAACCAATATACTCTCCTCGGTATCATTGTTCATATGGATGAGTTCATAAACTTTTACCGCGGCCGGCAATTGGTTTCCCCTTCGACGCAGGGAGTTGTTTACGAGCACAACTCCCTCTTGCGAGTCATGCGGCGCGTTCGCCCGCCCCCAGGAAGCGCACTCCGTGTCGGTACCGAAATCATTTCGTCGCCCGCCTGCCTCGCCTGTCGCGGCCAGCACCCACATGTGACGTGACAACCCCAACTAAGGACAAAAAACCTTGACGACAGGTTCGCTCCCGAAACTAATAGCGCGACCCGAAAGAAACGCGGGGGAAAAAACGGTGGTTCCCAAGCCAACGGCGCGGGGTGTTCCACGCACAGCAAAGAGTTTTCCAGTAGGAAAATTCCCAATCGCTAATACGGTTTTGCAATCGTGACTTGCATTCGTGAAAACCGACACGAGGTGTGCGTGTCAGTGACAGGCCGCAAGCAACATGAGGAGCGTGACGCGTCGGTCACGATCCGTCACGTGGCGTGTTCGTGACGCGCTTCGTGACAGGCCCGTGCGAATCGGGGCCAGCCAATCACAGCGCGCCGATCGGCATCTATTAATGAACACAATGATCTGATGCGCCGCCATCCACAGCCTACACTGTCTCTGAGCAGCCGGGCCGAGCCGGGCACAGCAGTGTCGCGTTCCCGAATCCGACTGGGATAACTCAGCCAGAGGACGCCGGGACATTCCAGGCTGCTCTAGCTCAAAGCGGCTTCGTTTGTAGGCTAGAAATATACAAGACAGACGACACGGATTCGAACGTCCAGGCATGACGCGCCCAAGTTTTTTCGTTCTGGTCTCTTGGCGCGTTTTATAGGCCCCGTTCGACAAGGACCGCGGGCCGAGAGCGCTTAATTCTCTATAAAAGCGGAAATAACTCACCACACGTGGGCAGCCGGATTTTTCCCCCATGCTGAAATGTCGTATTTCGGTAAACCTGGAAACATCGCAGGCAGGGTGATTTTGTATTATCCTGTGCGTCAAATACAGTTTTTTTTTGGGAAAAAAGGAATGCCGGGTGGAGCCCACGCGGAAGGAAAATACAGCAGGAAAAATTTAAAAATAAATGCCGGTGGAAAGAGAGAGAGACAGTCAATTAATCCCGGCCGGCGTGAAGATTTGTCGCGAACGTCAGGCGTCTTGATTTGTCGGTCCCCAGGCCATCCTCTGTGGCGGCAGCCGACACCGCGCGGGGCAGCGCCGGCCGTGTCGAGCCAGCCGGGTAATTGGGGCACGCGGTCACGAAGTAATTGAGTAATGGATAATGAGTAATGGCAAGCCGGACACATAGTCGCAGGGCCGCAATGCCAAGTCCGGCCGCTCCATCATCCACCGCGAGGCGGGCGTCGTCTGCATCGCGGGGTGGCGTCGCGACGCCCACTGGACTTCACAGGAACTCCGATTTACCGAGTGGGCATGGAGGGTCACTCACTCCTTTCCGTAGTTTTCCTTGAATTCTACAACAACTGTCATAGGGTTCATCTTTGATTCAGATCAAATTTTAGGTCAATCCCCCTCCCCCTTTTTTTTCAGAGCCCACACATTAAAAATCTGAATAATTCAAGCCAGCTCGCCGAGCAAGCGACGGGCAAGCCGCCGAACGCGAACCCTCCCGAGAACGAATCCCGCAACGCCCCCACAGAAAAACGGTCTACGGAGGATCGCTTTGCAGTACGAAGAGAACCAAGGAATTGTGAAATCTAGGCAGAAATGCTTCGTATGATGAAGCAAAAACTTTCCTAATGCGAAGAAATTCTACCCGCCTTCGTCGACTTTTACGGTGTCCCTTGCCGTCAAGCCGGCAGTGAGCGACCCGGACGCGGCGCTTGTAAGAGTCAAGCTAATTCCAAAGTGTCGAACTGTGGCGGTTGCGCCCGGCGACATGGATGGCCGGGATGCGAGAGCGTCGACGCGGAGACAGCCTCTGCCGGCGGCGCTACGCGGCGCGCGCCCCATCAGAGTCAGTGACCTCCATCCCCTCATCTGGCATGCAATTCCCCTCGCCGCGCGACACGCCGGCCCGTGGGGCCCCGGCTGCCTGCTCGGGCTGGCCGCGTGGGGCCCCGGCTGCCTGCTCGGGCTGGCCGGCAGCACCACCCCGGACAAAAATGGGTCGCCGGTCCAGCCGCCCCAATCCCATCAGGCCGGCCTAATGGCGTTCCGGAAATCGGCCGCCCGCAGAACGCCCCCGTGGAACGCCCTCGTGGAACGCCCCCGCGGCGGAACGCCCGCACGCCTTATTGGCACGCACGCCTGGGGGCCTCCGGCCCGCCCAGCCCCGCCGCCGGGACGCCAGGTGCGGGGTGGCACGGCGCAGCGTGTTTCGGGAAACACACGCAACTTGCGTGATTATCAGCACGCGGCACGCGCGTGCGTTCCGGAGGGCGGCGCACGCATCGCAAGGGTGCACGACGGGGCCGTCTTGGGGGCGCCCTTCAGGGGGTAGCAGGGCGGTCGCGAAGCGCGCTGTAAGTGGAGGGGGCATGGATTCGAGGGAGCCCCCGTCACAAAGCAAGGCGCCGCGTATGCACGCACGCACACAGACAGACAGACCGAGACAGACACAGACACGCACACACGCGCGCGCGCGCACACACACACACACACACACACACACAGTAACGCGGCCACGTGGATCGGCGCAATGCGGGACAGAAAATGTGTTTCCGATACCTAATCAACAATCATGACAAGGCGCAGGGCGGCAGGGTGGCGCGCACTACTATTTAAGGGTGGGGGGCCGGGGGCACGACTCTGATATATTTGTAGCGAAAATCGGTAAATCGGGACGTGAAACAAGGACGGGAGAAGGACGGGCCGGTGGGGGGAGGCTGGCGACAGGCGGGCCTGCGGGCAGCGCGGGCGACATGAAAGGGTGCCGAGTTGAGGGATTGGCAACGCACGGACGGACACCTACACTGCCGGCAGCAGCCAGCCAGTCTGCCAACAATTCGATAATTAGTTTCCCTATCTTCCTACGGCGCGTGCGTTGCGGCCACGACGCATAGAGTAATAATGTCCGGCAATGCATTTTTTTCAGGGAAGCTATTTTAAATGAAAAATTCCTCACGCTCGCTGTTTTTTGAGAACTGGACGGCCGAAGCGGTAAGCACTCCCTGCAGTGCTGCAGCGGGGAGTGATGGCACAGTCCGTCCAGTGGCGTAATGAGGCCAATTGACTGCATTGCACTTATCGGGATGCTGCAGCTGCACCCCACTGGCCGACCGGCGGCACCATATGCCGGCGGTGACCACTCCGCCACCGCGCCCCGCCCCGCCCCGCCCCGCCATGGTGGCGCGGCACAATAAGCGGCTCGAGTGGGGGAGTGAACCGGCCTTGGCCAATGTGCCGGAAAACGAGTACCACCGCTGCAGTGACGCGCCCTGCCGTGCCGCCCGTCGCACCAACTGGTTTCCCCTACATTTGAGCTCAGCGAAAAGACACACGGCACACTACAGCACAGCGCTGCAGCGGCGCGTTGTCCGCTGAGTTACGCTGATCGCCGGGGAAGTCCAGCCGGGCAACCGCAACGCCCTATCTCGGCCTGCATCACTGCAGTGGCGGGGGCGGCGCCTGCCGGACTCGCAAAAAGCCCAAACCGCCGCACGCGGACATGAAAAGGAGAAAAAGTGGGAGCAGGCGCTGCCGCCGCCGGGATTTGAACCCGGACACCCGGGCCCTTTCACAGTATGGCCATCCTCGCCGACTTCGCGCCGCACTCTCAAAGGCCGTCCAGGCCGGAGGTTCCGGAGGACTTTACGGGACTGTTCCGCTGAATGGCAACGTGTTCGTGTGTGGCACCCCGTTGGGCTCCACTCCACGGTGGTGGGGGGGGGGGTGAGCAGGGGGGCGGGACTCGGCGTGGAGGAAGTGTTCGGATAGAACAGGTGGAGAAGGGTCGCACCGTCACCGCCCTGGCCCGCCGTCCCCGCTGACACGAGTCGCACCCCCCCTTCCGGTTCGGGCCGTCCGGGGTTAGTTTGCGAGGAAATTCGGGTGTTATCCGCAGATCGCAGTGGGCCGAGACGTGTCTGAAAGTCAGCCGCACTGCTTAATCGGCGAGTTACTTCGAGTTTGGTCCGCGCGCCGTGGAGTGCATCAACAAGAGCTATTTTGTTTTTTTTGTTTTTTTTTTATCGCGTCGGTAGAAGAGAGGACGCGAGGGCGTCGTGGGGTGCGGCGGTCTTCTTCATACTTCCGTCAGCAACGCGCCGTCAGCAACTGTTTCAATACACAACGCGGCGCAAATCCGATTTCGCGTCTCAAAGGCCGCCGCCCAGGAAGGACGCCTGGCGCCCTCCTCCGACGCGAGGACCGACGGCGGTCGGGGAACGCGCCGATTCCGGCCGCAGAAAATGGCCACACCGCCGCCGTTAGCCGGCAGTCACGGGCAAGGCCAGCCTCGGGCTGCCGCGGGGTGCGAAAGGAAACGTCCCTGTTTGTGGCCACTGTCTCCCCACAAACTGCGATAACAAGAACGAGGTATGGATGCAGGCAATATATGAGAAATGCTCTGCGCAGAAAAATGCTCCTGAGTGGAAGACATGCTTCCGAGGGTGGACGTCGACGTGTTGGCAGACAGCACACCACGAAGTGAGGCACAGGTTCAAGGTTCTGGAGGAATATACGTAGCCTTGAACCGGAGGAGATGCTGTGTATGTACATGTATCGGGTCACGGTGTCAAAAGGAAGACACGCAAACACACGCACACACTCGCACGAAGGACCCTCCGGGCGCGCCGTAACCTTTGACATCCTCTCTTCCAGGAGAGTCCTTCATTCTTTCACGGTTTCTAAAATTCTGGTTGTCAGACGGTTTGGCTCCTTTGGCTCACTTTTTTTGCTTCCACTTTTAATACACTTCTCGCGGTGGTGCCGAGGACCGCAGCGACTTGCCGCCCCCGTCATCCGGAAAGACCGCTACACGCGCCTCGCCCCGGCCCGCCCCGCCCCACCCCGCCCCGCCCCGCCCCGCCCCGCCACGCCACGCACCCATACATCCCTGTTCTGGGTGCATGAATCAAAAAGCGGCGGCAACGAATAAGCCGATGGAACGTATTGCCGCGCCGCGCCCCAGCGCCGGCAGACCGATTCCGCCTCGTAGCGCCGTCCTCCTCGCACCCCTGGGCGAGGCTAGCTCCTCGACTGAGCAACGACAGCGCTGTCCGGAAGCAGCCGGCAGCATCGCGTGCCGCACAGTGGGTCAGATGACCGTTGAAGCGTCCAAAACCCTAGACGCGTTTTGAGCTCCAGAGTCGCTACATGGGACTCGAATCGAACGTATGACCCCGCCAATGGATTCCTCGTTCCTCCATCGGTGGGGTCACACGTTCGATTCGAGTCCCATTTAGCGACTCTTGAGCTCAAAACGCGTCTAGAGTTTTGGCCGCCTCAACGGTCTTCTGACCCACTGTGCGCCGCCCTGTGCAGCGCAAAGCTCCGCCGCGGCTCTGCACAGCGGGAGGACGAATAAAAATATCCAGCAGACTGAGAGTCGCTTGCATCGCTGTGTCACTCTCACACCGACGCGGGGCGCGCCGTGAGTGCGAGAGAGACAGATCGGCGAAAGCGACTCTCGGAATCAGTCTGGGGCGTGTCATGCGCGGAGCCACGGAGCCTCATATTACCACGTTGACGACGTTTGACGCGGCTCCTCGAGGGGCTGCACGCGGCCGCTCTGCGGGGGTCCCCGATTTGGAAAATCGAGCGCACACCCCCGAGTCATATGTGATAACACGTCAACTGGTAATTTTTTCAACTTCCAAAAAAAATAAAAAATAATCGAATTTAGCTTGGGGGCTGTTATATATACTACGGGTTAGACGCTCTCATTTTTTGATTGTGCGACGTGTTCTCTGTCGTTTGCTCCGGTAAGTGAAACCGGGGTCAAATACTTCTGATCGAAACCCCAACCCATTTATCTTGGCGCGCAGGTTTGCGACCCCCACCTCCACCCTCGCGACACCCAATACACTGCACCCCTTTTTTATCAACTCGCCTGGTGAGTTACTGCCGCGGGGCCGGCCAGGCCGGCAATTACTTCGCGCATACTTGGCGAATAATCGGGTACTGGAAGGACGAAAGCGAATCGCGACATTTATTTTAATTTTCAACTTTTCCCCGATTTCTTTTTCTATTGGAATGCAGTACATGTCGTTTTGTCGCCGATTCGTCGCCTCCAGGTACCACGTCAGCCAAAAGCGGAATGCCCCAGCTTTTGTTTTTGGCGGTCATTTTGGTGTGCGGTTACCATCGCACAGGTGTGCGTCTGAAATAAAACGGTCGTCGGAAAATCATTCCCACGATACGAAAACAAAACAGGAAAAAGCGCAACCTAGCAGCAAGAAAGGTTGCGCGGTGGGCGCACGCGCCCTATCGTGTTGACGGATCAAGCCGCCCTAAACGCCTCGTTTGCAGCGAACGAGGGTCGTTAGGGTGCACCGCGCGGTATCGCACTCCAAAACTCGAAAACGCGATAATTACGAGCAATCAGCAGGTCCAGTCCACCCTACGCCAGCTGGCCGGCGGGCCGGCGGTGCGTGCGCCTACAAGCGCCTACCTGTCCACACAGAGGCTTTTACTGCTTTTACGGGGGAAAAGTAGGGAGATATTACAGGGAAGGCCGCCCGGGGCTAGCCAGGCTAGCATAGCGTTTTCACGTAGGGCATGCAAAGACCTTCAGCCTGCCAGCCGGCCACCCCATGGTCCGGCGCTCTGCTCCATCCGCAGCCACCCATCGCCCTCTCCAAGTCTCGAACGGTTGGGGCGGCAGAAAAAAATATGTACAGGGGTGACTCAAAGTCGCACAGGCAATGGAATAAAAACGATACTACAAGGAAGGCGGCCGCCCTTGCCAGAGGGCGCGCCGGTCGGCGACCTCGCGGAGTGCGTCGCGGCGGAGTGCTGGACGTGGAGAGAGAGAGAGAGAGAGAGAGAGAGAGAGAGAGAGAGAGAGAGAGAGAGAGAGAGAGAGAGAGAGAGAGAGAGAGCGTGTGCGTGTGTGCCCCACGCTGCCTGCTCAGACGGAATAACGAATCGGGCAATGGTTTGACCATGAGTCCACCCGAGTCCACCCCAGTCCATGTGAGCCGTTTGAAATGAGCGCCCTTTTGACAGCCGGACCGCCGTTTCCGAGAGCCGCGCGACCCGACCGCAGAAGCCCGATTGAATACGCTTTCAAAACGAGCGGCCGGGCCAGAAAATTCGGCGCGTCCGGTGCGGGGACGCCGACGGTGGACGATGGTCGGGGCGGGGCGGGGCGGGGCGGGGCGGGGGCTTCCAACGTCCGGCCGCCCCTATGGAGAGCGAGCCTGCTGACCCCGACCCAGCGGTTCCGCGGCGCCGCCCTGTCTCTCTCGCACCCCTACAGGGCGCGGCCCACGAGTGCGACAGAGACAAACGCCACTGTTCGGGACCGGCCCGCCGGCCGCCAGCTGTCGCCGAAGTGGCCGCTCAGCGGATTGGTTTGTCATCACGCACAGGCAAAGGGTGGACGGAGTGCTGCTGCAAGCTGTCGCGGGGCGCAGGCAGGCAGGGCGGCCAGGCAGGGCGGCCAGGCAGGACAGCCAGGCAGCCAGGCAGGGCGGCCAGGCAGGGAGAGCAACAGGGAGGGACGGAAAAAAAGTATTCGCGGTCAAGTTTTTGAGGGTGAGACCGCCGCGCCGCAGCGACCGCACCCCGCGCCCCCCCCCCCCCCCCCACTCGCAGCGTCTACCTCATTAGTCTCCTTTTCTCTGGATTTTGTCCCACTTTCGCCAGCTTTTAAGAGGTCGCAAATGGGGTCGGGAGTGAAGGGAGCATATGCCCGAAACATCATTTGCGAGCGAAAAAACTAAAAAAATCGACGGCGATGGCGGTAGTCGAACCGTGTCCGCGGCGAGTACATGCGACACGGTGTGACGCAAGAACGCAGTACAGTAAACATCGGCGCGATCGCCGCCCCGGACGTGGCCGCCGTTAACCCCATTGTACACCCCGCGCCTCCGCGACGCCGGTTCAAAATACCGGAAGCGAGTTTGAAACCCCGCGGCTGCGGTCGAACACCTCGCACGCTGCGCCACGCGTGTGCCGTCTCTGTCGCACTCACGGCAGTCCGGTGGCGCAGACGGAGACGCGGGGGTGTTGGTTGGGACGCGGCCGCCGTATCCAGTGTGCGGGCTGTGCTGCCGCCGCTCTGCTTCTCCACTTCGAGGCGAGAGCAAGAACGGGGGGAGGGGAGGTGGGGGGGGGGGAGACGAGACAGATAAAGGGGCACGTAAAAAGAGTCGCTGGCGTCGCCTTACGCAATAACAGTTGTCGCCCTGCCTTCGCTCTCTGCCTTCGCTCCGCAGGCGAGGACATGAGTCACGCGGCCGAATTACACATGCATCCGCGCGGAGGGGAGGCGACGGCGGACAACGGCGGGGCGGTGTCCGGCTTGACGGCGACCCCTCCCTGCGGACAGTCTCGTTCCGAACAGCCCATCGCGCTGTCTCTCTCGCGCCCTGCCGCAGCCCTGTGAGAGGGACAGGCTCTTCCGTCTCCGCATGCTCCGCGCCACGTCGCCGCCCGGCGCCAAGCAGATTAATAAAATGCAAATTCCCATCCGCCGATTCGGTCAGCCAACGACGCGGACCTCCGGCCTGGACGACGGCCTGGACGGCGGCCTGGCGCGCCTTACAGCGCCGCAGCAGCAGGCTGACCTTAGCCTGGCGGTCGCTCTGTCTCGCTCGCACTCACGGGGCGCTCCGCAAGCGCGCGAGAGAGACGGAGCGACGGTCCGAAGTCGGCCTCCAGCGTGGCGGCGGCGGCGGCCTCGGGCCCCGCCGGCCACTGCCAGTGGGACGGAGAGCGCGTCCGCCGCGTCCACCCTGGCGCGCTCGCCTCGTCGCCTCGCAGCGCTGCTTTACGATGGCGCCGAGTGTTCAAGTTATTCAAGCCGCGCTGCCAGGGGTCTTGCCGCCTCGCTGCAAGAAGCAGTGTGCAGCGGGTTCCTGTTTCCATTATCGGCCAGCCAGTCAAAACAAGGCCGAAACACTGAAACCGTCCCGCAGCCGGCAGGCCCGAACCGCGGCGCTGCGCGACTATAGTCGTCAAAAGACGCGGGACTTTTCAAAAACGCCGCCGCGCGGCGCGCAGCTGCAGCCTGCACCGCGCAGCGGCACTGGAAAGAAAAACAGAAACTGGAACAACCCACTCAAAGGATAGCACAGTCGTACTGAGTGGTCTGTCAACAGGCCGCACTCGGGGAAAAAAAAAAAAGAAAACTCTGAAAAACGGGCGTAAAATTATCATTGCACTCTGACTTGTATTATTTTTTGAGGTGCGGGCGTGTGTGGGAGGGCGGCGAGGAGGGGCGGCGCGGGGGCAAGCCGCTTTGTACGGGGCGATATTCGGAGCGTTATGACGAAAAGCGTCAGTATGAGGGCTTAGAGGGATGGGGAATGGAGGGGGCGCGGAAAGGGGAAGGGAGGGGGGGGGGGTAAAGTGACAGTAGCGCAGCATCACAGCGCACGCACATGTGTGGCAAGTGTTGGTCGGTCACGAATGCGACGCGACAACGCGCGGGGGCATCACTGGAAGCGGGCGGAGGGGAGGGGGAGGGGATATTAAAATATCGAACTTTGTGGCTTTGGAGGGGGGGTGACGATGCTGGGTGAGCGGCCGCGCATGGCGTGGCGTGAACCTGCCGCCCAGCGTTAGCGCACACGCGCGCACGCACACACGAACACAGGCAGCACACACGCAAGTGTCACGCCCTCCCGGCACGCCGCTGCACGACTTGACGCCCGTGTCTTTTTATTGCCAATCGCCGTCTGGAAACAAAGTACCATTACGAGTCAGGCGAGCCGGGCAGGCAGGCAGGCAGGCAGGCAGACCAGTGGTGACGTGGATTTGCATAGCGGCCCGGCTACCGCCTTACCGTCCGCAGTGATAAAATCCAAAAAGGCGACGCGGGAAATTCGAAAATTTGAAAATAGTTCCAGGATTCAAAATATTTTTTATCTGCATTGGCGGTATAACTTAGTATCAACATTTAAAACTAGGAACTCATTTTTTGCTCTTGATCTGCTTTTGTACTGTATTTTTGGGGCGGTACATGGAAGACCGCCTACCAAAGGCGGTCATCGTAAGACTGCCTTCATTTGTGGCAATGTTACCGCCTTTCAGTTTTGTGTGTAGTCTCGTTTCGAGAACAGGGCAATCGCTCCTCTGTCTTTCTCGCTCTGGTGTGGGAGAGCAGGGCGAGGGACGCCCGCGCGGTGGAGCACTCTCCTCTCGGCCAATCCAAATCGCATGAGACTCGAGACGGCATTCCGTCGAGCGGGTCGGAGCGTCACGCCAGTGCGCTCCGCGACGCTCTGCGATCGAATTAGACCGAACTTTACAAGCAGCGTCGTGTGTCGCTGAGAACGAAGCGAGACACGCGGACGGCCGCGGCGCGCTGCGCGCTGCAAGTCGTCGCTCCGTCTCCGTCGCACTGACGGCGCGAGCCGCAGGGGCGCGAGAGAGACAGACTGCCTTCGGGATCGCGCAGTGCGCCACGCGGCGCCACGCACAGTGGGCCCGGCAGGAACTCGATATTCTTTTGTCGGAGTGCCTCGAACGAGTCCGCGCCGCTGCGCCGCTGCGCGCGGGAAAATAAAGCGGCGGAATGTTTTCCGAAGAAATAAGAGTGTCGCGAGTCACGTGACGTGACATCCGGATCAAGCCTCGCGGCGCCGACCGTGCCGCCGCCGTAGGGCCCCGCCCGCTCCCCAGCTGGCGCACGGCAGCGCCCCCTGGCCAGCCCCGAAGACCCCAGGACCCCCCAGGGGCACCCAGGGCACCCAGGGCACCCTACCAGCAGCCTCTCTAAGGAGTCGCTGACGCCCTGACCGCAGGCAGCAGCGATTAGAGACAATGCTCCTCCCGCTCCTCGCACGCACGGCGGACTTCGGCGCGATTTGAATAATTCCCCAGGACTGCACTGCGAAAAGTGGGGCGGGTGGCCAAGGCCGCGGCGGCGCCGGGCGGGGCGGGGCGGGGACCGCACTGTTTGTTCCTCGCAAAGCCCGGCTCGCGGCCCTGGAGGACTTCGTGGAAGCGCAAAGAGCGCCTTGACGTCGAGGACCTCCTCCAGGACCTCGTCAAGCGCCGGATGGATGAGCGACGTCGGATTTCCCGAAAGAGTAATCGGCGTCCGACCACATTGATATCCGGTGGCAACATCCCGGGGCGCTACTGGCAGTCTACTGGCCCTGCCGGCCGAGTGGGCGCCTTCCAGATGGGCCGGGCTGGGCGCGGGGCCTCCAGGCCGTGCGATTTGATACACGCTGTGGATTAGCCGCGCATGGCGGAGGCAGGCACACCTGACCCGCTGCAGACAAATGACTCGACGCCAGAAGGATATGCCTTCGATGATGAGGTTGGACACTGCCGGGAAAACGTTGAATTTTTTTTACCGCATTTTTGTCGTGGAATTTTGGAAGGCGCGGGAAAAACGGTGTTTTGACTGTTACCGCGCACTTTGGAGTCAAGCAGGCCACTGGAAAGCGACGCCACTTACGAGGACGACACGAAAAAGAAGGGAGAGGACGCGCCACTAATGAATGCAAAGACTTTGTTGCGACTTGGAGGCCAGGACCCGAAGGGGTAAGACTCGAGCCGACAAAAGAGCGCGAGAAAAATCTGGTTTGGGAACGTAAAGCATGGAGCGGGGCTGGGGCTGCGAGTGCCACCTGTTCCTGCTCGGAACTATCCGACCGACGCACAAACACGCCACCCCTCCCTGCTTTGACTCCAGAAACACCGACAGTCCTAAAAACACACGGCCTGAAGGGCTCCGGGTAATCTTTTTACGCTATCGCAGTGACACAGTTCTGGTCGGTCCGATTTGGAGGAGCCTCGGAGGCAGCGCGCGACAGCTGGGGTGCAGTCTGCATCGGCCGACTCTGTTCCGGGGGATCGTTGGCATCGCTGTCTCGCTGCCTGGCTGGAGCCGAGGCTTGAGCTCGCTGCGAGCGGCAGCAGCGTGCGACAGAGACAGGTGTCCGTCGGTCGGTTTCATCGTCTCGTCCTTGCGCGGGGCCTCGGCGGGGCCTCGGTGGGCGGCTTGGCGGCCGCGCCCCGCCCGCCAGCTGCCGTCCACGCGGCACGCCAACTAACGCGCTCAGACAAGGCGAAGAAGGCCGCGGAGGACGCCGAGCATCGCGCGGGGATAGGGAGGGAGAGGGGAAAGTCAAACGGAGCGTAAGAGAAGGGCGTGGCGGGGCGTGGCGGGGCGTGGCAGTAAGAGGGAGGTACGCGTGGAATGCCAAGGATATGACAGGGTGGATCCCTGCCACGTCACACGCAGGACAGCCAGCCCGCGCGTGTGCGTTGGTGTCACACGCCCACCGCGACACACACAGACGCGCACGTAGGCGCCGCCGGGCCGCACCCCCTCCGAAATGGTTGTTAGTCCCCCTCTTTCCGCTCATATTCGGGCTGATGTGGCCCCTCCCCCCACCTCGCACGCCGCACGCGGTGTTTTGACAGATTTCTGCGTCGTGACGCGGCGGACCAACTTTTTTACGGTGGAAATCTAGCCTGGTCACCCCCTCTTTTGCTCACGCGCGCGCACACACACACACACACACACATACATACACACACACATACCCACAGGTGCATTACCGCGTGCGTGGAAAAACCCGAAGCGCGCGCCCCGAGTGGCCAAATCAAGAAGGGACGCGGGGGGATGACGAGGCTGGGCACGAGGAGTGAAAAAGACAAATTTCGGGACAAGTTGGGCCCAATTTTTTTTTTTTTTTTGAAAGGAAATGTGTTGGCCGGGAATTGGTGCGACGCGCGAAAATGAGGATTCGGAGGGGGCGTATTCATCACCGCGGGAAGGGCGATCACGCCCCATTTGCATAAAGTCGGTGTGCCTCCACCCTCTGGGCACGCGACGCCGTCTGTAGGTGCCCCCGGTCCTCTGGCACGGAGTACCGATGCACTCGCCAGCCACACTGCAGGACTTCCCCACATGATGTATTATGCGCCATCATAATCAGATGCAGTCGCTGCTCCTTTGGGTCCTTGCGCACCACTACACACGTGTGCGTGGGGTGCGTGTGTGTATGAGTGAGTGTGGTCCCAGCGTGAGGTTGACGCGAGGGTGACGGACCCAGACGTGTTTCGCGTGAATCGCAACGCCCCATTCGGTCCCTTCACTCTCTCTCTCTCTCTCTCTCTCTCTCTCTCTCTCTCTCTCTCTCTCTCTCTCTCTCTCTCTCTCTCTCTCTCTCTCTCTCTCTCTCTCTCACACACACACACACACGCACGCACGCACTTGCGGCTCGAGAAACCACGCACTCCCGCACACGGCGCGCCCCTCCCCCGCGACAGGTCTCGTTCGTCCCCTCCTCATTCGGTCCCATCTGCAACCCGGATTTGCTGGCAGTGAGGCAGCGGGCCTATGTGCGGCTTCCACACTGGCGTAAACTCGCAGCAAAAAGACGAGGCTACTTCTGTGGCAGGTGATCCGGCCACATGTGTCTCCCTCCCACCCACGCGGACCCACGCCGCCCACGTCCCTCCAGGCCCTCCCCGTCTTGCAGTGCGTCCCGCTCGCCGGAAGGCGGGGTCCAACGGTGCAGCGACTAAACAATGGCTTGTGCTGGTTACCAGTGATCTGCGCACCACTGCAGTCTGTTTTTCATATTTCACCGCCGCTAGCGCGTCACGCGCGCTGAGATATTTTCTTTCACTGCGGCAGCCCGGCAGGCTGGCCCTCGATTCACATTCGGATTCGCATAATTGTCGCAAATCTGATCGCAGCGGATTGGGCGGGCAGCGCTGGGCAGGCTTAGCGGCGCTCACCGGCGGGGCTCAAGCGGACAAACACTCGCGTGTAAAATGTTTGCATTGCGTCGGACAGGCGGACGGCAGTGTGTCTCTCTCGCACTGCAACGGCCGGCGCGCATGGCGAGAGAGACAGAGCGACGAAAACTGCCTTTTGGAAGTGACGCTTGCGCCAGGCTGCTGGCAGTGTAGCTACAGTAGCGCACTGCCTGCCTTTGTCTTGTCACCCACCCTCCAGAGATGAGCAGCACCCCCATTCGTTCCGCCGCCTCCCCACCCCCCACCCTCAGGCCCCCCAATCTGTGCATCAGAGCGCTAACTGGATCTTGTATCCAACCATTTTTTTTTCTCCGCTCCGGCAGCGAGCAGCAGCGGCAGCACATTGGAAGTATGTATTGCAAGCCGAAAGATAGTTCACCCCAAACAGAAGATAACGGGTTGGACCATGCGAGTAGAGCCCCTCTTCAAGGTTAGACAGTCGACCGAAATGTCGTCTAGTTTTGGTTGCCTTGCCGGCCGTGTTTGCGATGCCTGATAAGCGGCGCTGTCGCCGCCTTTCTGCTCTCCGCCGGGTTCAGGCGTGATGCCGCGATAGCGCGCGCATTGATTAATTATCACATCAAGTGTCACCTGCAGCAAGCGGGAGGAGCAGTCCCGGACGACTTTTGGAATTAGTCTGCACTGCAGCCAACCCTGCGGCACCTTGGCGGACGCAAGCAGCCCAAGCCCTGCCGGGGCTGTGCGTTCGGTGACCCGAAGCCGACCCTAACCCGTCGCGACATGCCTTTGGGGTGGCCTCCCCTCAGCGGTGACCCTCCCCCATCCCGCGGGCCTCCTCCCTCATGTCGCAGTCGGCACATTTATCTGGTGAACCTGTCATTTTCGGCGAACGCTTGCGTCACACTGTTGCAACGCTGCCGCAACCAGGCTGCACCTGTGAGGCCCGGCCGGGCTGCCCGTGACTGCATGCGTGTCCTGCAGCTTCCTCCCCCTATCTGTCCGCGCTCAAGTTCGGCGAGGCTGGCCGCGTCAGCAGACGGCGGGTGGCAGGGCGGCGGGGAGCACACGCCCCGAAATTCCAGTTGAAAGCGTTCAGAACCGCGATAACGTCGAGCGGGGCCGCTGCCGTGCCGCTGCCCGCGCGGCGCCGCGTGGCTGCGGCGGCGCGCTCGCTGGAACAAAATTATCTGTGCGTCCCGCCAAAGTCAGGGGTGCCTCTACCTGAACGCGGCGCGGCACGCAGCGCTAACTAAACGCACTTTGCGACACCTGACTACCCGCGCCGCCCGCGCCGCCCGCGTCCGCCGGCAGATGGTGCCAACATTTTTCGCAGATGCCGCGCGCCCCTATATTGGGTGATTTTGCTGGTTCCACCGCAGTCGCTGCTGCAGCGTGCCAGTGGGGCCGGGAGGGGAGGACGCGAGGGGATCGGTGAGTGCAGGCAGCCGTGCAGGCCGCGCGCGGAGCAAGTTCGGTTTGATAAATTATGGACGGCGGTGGATGGAAAATTATCAGAAACAGAAGCGGAGCGGGGTGGCGGCCGTGTCGGGGCCGCGTGGACCGCTTGCATCCCTTCAAGTTCGGGGCCAAAAGTGACAAAGTTTGTATCCCGCGGATCAAGTCGTCGGGCAACCCAGCGTCAGGGTCAGTCTGTCCCTCTCGCACGCCTGCGGGCCTGGCCGGCCCGTGAGTGCGAGAGAGACCGGCACTGATGAGGCTGCTGGGCGTCGGGCCGAGGTGAGGTGCGGCGGTGCAGCGTCCCGACAGCGCCGCGGTTGATGCCTCGGCACCTGGTGCGTCCGTCCCGCGACGAGGCGACTCCATGACCTCTGATCCCATTTTCGGGCCGTCGTTCGGCCGGTCGTCGTTTTCTCTCGCGGTTTTTCTCCGCCACTGTTCCTCCACGCCCGCGAAGTTGGCCATTTTCCTTGGTTATTTATCCTGAGTGCAGTGAGTCACCTGGTGCAACGTGCATTAAAAGTTTTCCGGAGCCGCGGCGCGTGGGGCCTCTCCTCGAGCTGGGGGGGGAGAAAGTGAACAAAGAGGAGTATCGGGTGTTGAGAACAAAGCACTGTTGATCCAGCATTTCGGGGTCAGCTAATTTCGAAGCAGCATCATGTGGGCCAAGTTCGGGCGTACGTCAGGACGTCAGTCTGGCTGCCCCTCCAAGCGCGCGCGCCCGGCGCGGCAACGCTTTTCTTCGAAGGGCGACGAGGAAAAAAGGGACCGCTAGGGGGTGAGTATTTTTTATGGGGCAAGAAAATAATATTAACAAAACGCGCGGCGCTGCTGAAGGCGGCACAAGGATAAGGAATGCGGGGCGCAGCACTGGAAACCAGCGCGGCCAACGCACTTCTCTTGCACACAACTATTTTTTTTCTGTACCGGGATCGTGTTTTCCCGCGCAAACTGGAAAAACGCGACGGCAACGCGATGCGGGTGGCGCGTCGCGGCGGTCCCTCGCACCTCAACACCTCGCCCGCCCGACTGTCGCTTTGTCTCTCTCGCTCGCGTGGGGTGTCCCGTAGGAGTGCGACAGAGACGAGACGGCTCTTCACTCGGCTGGCCGCCCTTTGGACGTCTGGCTGCGACCGGCCGCTGCGGCGGACCAGATGATCGGTCCGCGCCGCTGACTCCAACGGGTCGGCCCCCTCGGAGCAGCCGGAGAAAAATACTCTTCAAATTTATTGGGAATTTCAGTCGACTGAAGTTTACGAATCCAAGTCCTGTTTTAAACATTGGATTTTCTCTTCCATAAGCCAGAAATGCAAACTTTTCGATATTCCGAACTTTTCTTCGTTCCCAGGGACAGACGCGATTACGTCAGAAGCGTAGTCAACAGGATTTCTCCACGTTTGACGGTCGTGTGTCAGATTTCAGTGTGTTAGTTCCGCCATCCCCAAACGCTTTTTTGTGGCCGGCGGTTCACGCATGACGACTTTGCAACAGACCGTGCTGAATGTGCATGTGTGTGCCTCCAAACACTCTTCTGAAACGTAAGGTCGGAAAGTAATGATTGAATTTTGACTTACAGGTTTGAAAGAAAAGAAAAAGGAATGAAAATACCTTAGAAAGGAACGCAAGACCGTCTTACAGGTTGATCGGTATCGAATGACACGTTAATCCCTCATGTATCATCCGAAACTATTTCCAACACAGGTCACACACATGGGGCGGCGGTCAAAACGCATCCAAATCCCTTTAAAAAAGTAAAAAAAATACGGGCTAAAGAAAAAATAGTACCCGAAACACACGTCGTCTGCGTGTTGGACAAGCAGATGATTCATGGGCCTGAGAATGCCAACAGACGTGGATCAGTGACTTAACACAAACGCAGGGCGGTTGCGTGAATGAAGGATCCGATGAATGAACGATAGAATGCAAAAGGCAACAGGAAGGGGACAGGGTGGACACAATCCGTGCGGCCGATTGACCTGTCCCCAAAAAGGACTCCGTCTCGAATCTCACGGCCCTGCAGGCCCAGACATAATGCTATGAAGGAGATGACAAGCCAGACCACCTGGGCGATCCGTAATTCAAAATATGGCGAACGGACAAAGAAAACACAGCGGCTCAGACGGGATGATAACCGCGTGTTTTCTTAGCTGATGAGGCTCGTATGTGGTCGCGGTTTGTTTTAAAGCCTTGGCAACAATGCAGGGACCATGGTATTTGGTATTTGCTGGACGGAACGAGGAGCTTGGCTCCAACGAATGTTTACCTTGTTGATGAGACCGCGAGGTTCAGTCAGCCTGAGCCAAGGAGGCCGCAACGGAGAGGGTTCATCCAGGCGTTTAGCTGACAGAGAGCGCTAATAGTAGGCAAGGCAAAGGGACAAGAAAAAAACTGACAGAGCGTCGGTTGTCGCCGTCCCGACACGTCGGACGTACTTCAGCTCCTTTATCGAGTCCGCCACCACATAATTTTCCATTAAATGCCCGTCCTGGATAGAAAAAAAAATGCTTGGGAAGAGACGAGTTGAACCCGGGCACCCTACTTATTACAGGAACCCGCAGCACTCGTACAATCCATTTACGTCACACAATGGCTCCCGAATCAATCACACGAAGCTAGCCGCGGCGGCGAAGCCTGGCGAAGCCCACCCCGATGTCACGACGCGGTGTCACGCGGGGTGCAACCAGTTAATACAGTTTCAAAATCGAATCCATCTTCATCTCCAAAAGTGTAGCAGATGTGTGACGTTTTTAGGCCTGCCCGGTATGACGCAGGAACTGAGCGAGTATGATGTATTCGGCCGCTTGCATCAGAGACAATGATAACGAAGAGAATATTCGGTGGCGATCCTCGAGGAGCTTCCAAGGCGTCGCGGGACGTTTTCCCAGAAAGCTCGGTGTTCGATCACAGCACTGACAGCCGCCATGCCGCGTCACACGTGCGTAACTCACGGTTTACCCTCCGGGATTTAAAAGGCCGGTCCGATTGGCTCTCTGCAGCTGCGCAGATATGCACCAAGGAAAGCCACCCTTCAATGGAAATTCTCTCGTCCTTACGCAAAATTGCCTCAGATATGAGATAATCCAGTGGCGACGCGGCCGCATTCCAGATGGCCTACCTGGAGAAACCCTATCGGCTTGGGCTGGGCCTGGGGGTGGAGTCCAGCGTCCCAGTGACACATAGTCGGAAGTCGGCCGACACCCAAGCCGCGGCATCAGGCCGATGCGACTCGTATCCGGCTCAGCGGCCCCGCGGAGGGAGGGTGGAAATAATGCGCTCCCCCAATTTTTCAAGCTCAACTTTGCGGAAGGAAGTTCCTTGTGGTGACTGCGGCGCGGCCACGCCCTCTTGCCCACTGCGCGTGTGGCACACCGTGGCGGCACACAGTGCTGGCAGTGAGGGGGATTAGCGTGCCGGTGACTGGTGGCCGGACTGAAGGCTTCCTCCGCGAAAGCCTCAAGGAGGGAGAAAAATACCGGCAATAAATCGAACCCTGTCGAGAAATTTGCCGCATTTTATACGCTGGAACTCAGAGCGACTGGGTCGCTTTTTGCTTGACGTGCAAGGGTTCACGCACTTATCATCCTTCTTAATCGTACGTACGTGCTCTCATCTCCCCCTAAGGAGCACTGATAAATTTTAACCAGGGTTACTTAATATGCTTTACGGTGTACGTAGTGAAAAAGGGTGCGTTCCCTTTCGCATTCACTCACCAACCCTCTTCGTTGCCGTGAAGACTCTCTCTCTCTCTCTCTCTCTCTCTCTCTCTCTCTCTCTCTCTCTCTCTCTCTCTCTCTCTCTCTCTCTCTCTCTCTCTCTCTCTCTCTCTCTCCCTCCGCGCAGTCATCTCCCGCGAGACCACACCTAAACGGCTCCGCGTTCCTCCGCGGGAAGCTCAAGGTGTCGCATAAAGGAGTCGATAAAAATCCATTACCCTGGCTGGCTCGGCTCCACATAAATTACAAGTCGCCGTACTGTGCACACTGCACACCAACTCTTCCTCCCCGACGGCCGACGTGGCCAGGATGATCTGCAGGGGGCGCGGCGGAGGGTGCGGCCGAGCTTTGGGTGGCGGAGGGGCGGGGCCGGCCTGTGCGGTCTGCGACGGCTGCAGGCCCGCCACGCCCCGCCACGCCCCCTCGCAGGTCTGTCATTCATTTACCCCCTGGATGGCCCCCACACAGTGATACAGGTGGCATAATAGCGCTGGCCAAGATTTTAACGAGATTTTTTTTTTGTTCCGTGGCATGTGGCATCCGGCCGCGCGAGGCGGCTAGGCCCCGACAGTAGGGGTAAGGTAAACGGCACGGGGTATAGTCCATCAAGTGCATTCCCCCACGATGGTGACTGGCCCGCCCCCTTTGTGGACGCACACACACTCACACACCTTCCCCCGCCCTCACGCACACGCAGGAACCCACACGCACGCACACACAATACACCAGCACGATCCAAATTGAAAGTCTAAGTCAACAGACACTGATACGAAAAGCGTATTTACCTTTGCACCACAAAAATGCCTTTGTTGGGGAGCCAAAGAAAAGCGAAAGATGGACCGGATGTGTCGCGCGGTGATACAGCGTGTTTCCGAATGACCGGCACGCACTGCATCCGATGCCCTGTTGGAAAAACTGGCAAGGTAAAAAATACGCAAAAGGTAAGAAAATTTTAATTTAAAAAATTCACGCGGGACAGATATTTTAGACAGACTGTGAAACTTGTGAGCTTTCTTCAAGCAAATAAAACGTTGCAGTGTCTCACCGCTGTGCAGGCACTCAGCTAATTGGGCTGTGGTCCGTCGTTTCCCGCTGTCCACACAGGAAGTGCAGCGAGACAGACAAGGCAGTCCCCAATGAAGACGTCGTCAGTGCACCGTCAGTGCAGCTTTTGTGCAAAGCGACTCGCAGGCCGGCCGCCATTCAGACGGGGCTCTTTGCGCGGACACAGTTTGTGACTTCCGCCCCGCACCCCTCCCACCCGTCGCCCTCTCTGTTCGATCGGATCTAGAGCTTATCTCCAAGACATCTCACGGACTAAGCGGATCGCCGAGCGTCCCCACAATGGTCCAAATACAGTCCGCAAAGAGTCGCTACAAGCCGCGTCCTAATTGAGGACGTGTTTACACCGCTTACGGAGATGAGCGTTACCATCGCTCTGTCCTTCTCGCACATGTGGGGCGCCCCGTAGAGGTGAGAGAGACGGAGCGACAACTCTCGGTATCAATCTGCAGTGTATAGGGCGAAGTGAAATGGGGAGCCAAAATGGCGGCGCGTTCGGAAGGGGCCACCATACTACTGTATACTCACCGCCTCGCACCACGCCTACGCTTCGGGAGTTTCGTATTCGTACTCCCCGGAACTGGGGGCCGCCGCGTCCGCCCCGTCTACCCGCCCCGTCCGCCCGCCCCGTCCGCCCAGACCCAGGCAGCGGTAATTTCATTTTGATGCTGGATTCGCCCGGCCATGCCAGTATTTCACAAACACATTTCTGGCAAAAGACGCAAACTGCGGAAGGTAAGAGAGAGGCCGTCGTTATGTATATTCCGAGGGCGCGGGCACGCGCTCCGAGAGGAAGAGGGAAAGAGAAAGGAAATTAGGGACGGGCCCTTCCGTGAAAAGAAGCCCAAATGATGATGTATCAAATTGGGTCATGTGTCGGCGGCGCGTAGCCGGCGTGGCGTGCCTCGGAACGGAAATACATTCACAAAGGGGAATTCTGTTGGCGGTGAAAAATGGGACTCAAACTGAGACGCGAACCGACAACTGCACAGCGGCCGACTTCGTCTTCCAGCAGGCTTGAGTACACTGGCGGCAATGGCGTGCGCAAGTTGCCAGCAATTTGTCTATCAGTCGGAACGTTTTAACGACGGCTTGGCCTTCCCTCCCTCCCCCCGCTGTTGGCGGCAAAGCCGGTGCCCCGCCCGGTCGCCTCCCCGAGGACGCGCTGGTACTCACTGCGCCAGCCAACTCCAGCATGTGCCACATAAACATATAGGATCCCCTGCCAAACCTGCGTGCCTGTGGTGCTGTGCCCCTCGAGGCGCGCGGATTCTTCTCCCGCAGCCCTTACGTCAGCGCCCTCTGCACGCCACGGCGAGGGGGCGGGTCGGGTCCTTGCCCCTCTCTCCCTCTCTCTCCTCCATCTTTTTCCAGGCGGCACACTTGAGCCCCAAATCGTCGTGGGTGCGTGTAAATCTCCTGGCTCAGCTGTCCATGCGGTGAAGGTTGGAGCAACCCCTTCGGGACACGGGGTGCGTCGCGGGGCGCGTTCCTCTTGAGGGAGCAGCCGCCCTCGGCCCCAACCCAAATCAGCCGCACGCACGCCGCGCGCCCCACTGGGCTGCCAGCCTGATTTGCTACCGATTGCAATGACCTTGGCCTCGCGCCGAGGTCGCCAACGCGCAGTGACCATCAGCAAGAAGCTGCAGGCGGAAGGGTTACCTTGAATACAAACGAATGGCGAGCGGCACTCCCCCTGCAGGGTCCTCCTGGCGACGACCCTCCTGGAAGGCACGCCGCCGCGCCGCTCCACACACATAGACGCTTCTTTACTTAGACCCCCCCTGCAGCCTTCTGTGAATGTCACACCGAAGGGAGGGGCGGGCCCTACAAAAATAAATTCACTTCAGGTGACATTTGGCCGGGGGCCCGCGTGCTCCGCGCACTAGCCGGGTGATAATAAGTCTTCCATGCTCGCTGCCGCTGTGTCTCTCTCGCACACCTATCTGGCGGGCCGAGGGGTCGCGAGAGAGACAGAGCGACGAAATGCTGCGCGGAATCAGTCGGCAGGGGCTGACGGAGGGGTAATGCCCTCATTGTGAAACCGCACAGTTTGCAAACACGGCTCCAGCCACGGCTCCAGCGCTGCCAGTACCGCGCTGCCGCCCGCAGCGAGGCTAGCAGAGATAACTTTATGAATCGGCCGCCGTACCTGGCGGACTGGCGGACCACCCCGAAGGCTGCGGGACACTTCGCTGCAGTTATTCGGCGACGCGAATGCCTCCACATCTCGCACCTCCCGGGGCCCGCGCCGCTACCTGGCCGCCGCCGCTCTTCCGCAGGCAACCCTCCAACGCGCGCACTTCCAGGTTTTGGGCGGAAACGGTGCTAGTTACGGTCGGCGGGTGTAAAATAAAAACGATCCGGAATGAAATTCCGAAGCGGCTGAGTGTGGTCTGCGTAACGAGCGCCGTTTACGGGATACGGCCTCCGAATCTCGCCAAGATGGCAAATCACTCGCTCCGAGTCCTCGCCCCCTACATCGTGGCCGCCCCGCCCTGCCGCCCCGCCGCCCTGCCGCCCCGCCGCCCCGCCGCCCACCACAAAACGGCACTTCCTCATCAGCGGGGCGGAGGCGCGGCGTGTCACGGCCAAGTCTAAAACCGGAGCCGTCGTCTTGCGTCGCGGTGCCCCGGTTCGCTCCCTGTCCTCTTCGTTCGTCAGTCCTCTTTCTTTTACGAGGCGGCGCTGCCGAACAGACGGACTGACAGACAGACAGACAGACGGAGAAGGGGGACACGGTCGGTCGCAAAGAGAAGGACGCCTTTAATGATGATGGCGCCGATGGTGACGGTGATTATCATGAGGTCGCTGATGGTCGCCCCGCCAGGGGGGTAGCACGCCCTGCACGGGGTAGCGAAAGGGGTGGATGAGGAAGGAAATGAACATCTTCCTCCTCGGCGGCGCAGTGATGGTCCATTGGTGGCGTGCCGGTGCGGGAGGACGCCGCCGCCACTGTCTGCGGAAGGCCTATCGCCCTTCTCGTCAACTGCTTCTTCGCCCGCGGCTACTTTTTGGCAGGGTACAATTTTCTAGGTTCGGTCGAAAGTTTGGAACACACAATAGGGCTACACGTTAGTGGAAGCTGGAAAGGGGTGGGCCGGCCTCTCCACCTCCGCTGTGTGTGTGCGTGTGTGTGTGTGTTAAGGGGTGCGTGTGTGTAGGTGTGTGTGCTCGTGTAAGGACCAGCGGCCCCCTCTTTGCTTCAGCCCAACGACACCCCTTGCAGCAATCCAACCTCACGTAAGTTGGAGCGTCTAGTTGGCGGGGTACGACCCCCACTCCCACACCCCGCCGGCCCAACCCCTTCCCGCAGAAACCACGCATGAAGAAGACGAGGACGAGTTGCTCAAGGCGGGGTGGCGGCACACGGGGGCGAAAGTTGAAGGCAAAGTTCGTTTACGACTTGGCTTTACGGATTTACGATGAAAGCGCAAGGAACATTGCCGTCTGAAATACACACTCTTGACTAATTTCTGTCGAGGGACGAGACGTGCGGGATTATTACTAAGCCTTAGTGAGTGAGGGAGAACGGCGCCGGCGCGCCTCGCGAGGGCCAGAGAGAGAGAGAGAGAGAGAGAGAGAGAGAGAGAGAGAGAGAGAGAGAGAGAGAGAGAGAGAGAGAGAGAGAGAGAGAGAGAGAGGTGCCGCCAAATTAACGCGCGGCCCTTCTTTCAATTGCTCCGAGGGGAAGCATTGCTGTTCCCCCGTGTGTGCCGTGGCCGCGGGGCCGACGCCACGCCGACGCTGCGCTGTGGAACGTTTTCATTTCTTGCATACATCATCGCCTGGAGCTGAACGCTACGGACTTTGATTGCGGGGATCACGCCACGTTACTGCAATCACCATCGCCGCCATGACCGAGGCCGTGACCGTGCAGCTGAACTGTTCCACTGCATACCAGCGCGACGACAGCAACAACGGCGTGACGCTGTGTGCGTTGGCGCCGCCACGCCACCTCCTCCTTGGTTATTTTTATAGCTGTTAAGTGTCTAATTGCGCGAAGCCTTGCCGCGCCCAGGGCGGCCCCAGGGCGGCCCCAGGGCGGCCCCGTCGAGGGGGAGGCGGCAGAGTATCGCCCCTTGGAGACGCACTTCCACTGCAAGCCGCCCGTGACGTTTCATAAAGTCCGCATTCTCCCTGGGCCTACACTGCATGGCGCTGCGCGGGGAATGTTCTCATCAGAATGGTTCTCTGGGGGATGTTTGACGCCGACCCCAAATACGCTACTTTAACTTGGGCCGCCGACGGTGAACTGCCGCTGGCAGCGCGCCTGTGCCTGACTTGTCCTCCGAAACAACAACTTGGTCCAAGTGGCGATTTTCCACGCAGCCTGCGACGGGTTTCCAGTGCAGCAATGCGTGCCTCGCCGCGGCGGCTTCAGCTGTGCCACTGAGTCCTGAACAAACTGTCCTGCGCACACGCAGCGGCCCCCTTACTCGGTCCACGGGCCGGAATAAACGCCCTGCAGCCCCTGAGGGGGCCACCCCTCCGAGGCCCCCCACCCCACGGGGTCACTGACTTTAGTGACGTCACGATTTGGAGGCCGTGTTTCATAGCGTTGAGTTATATCCCATCATCCTGATTCCGTGGTGTAGCGGTTATCACGTCTGCTTCACACGCAGAAGGTCCCCGGTTTGATACCGAAAAAAAGAAAAATTAGGGCTATCACTGCACCGGTGGAGTGGTGGAGTCGTGTTCGTCGCCTCGCCAGTGCGAGAGAGGCAGAGCGACGAACACGACTGCGGGTGGACCCTCGTCCGCTGGAGACACGTGTTGGCACAGGTTTGTTAGGTTGGGTTAGAGCTCGCCCCTCCCTGGCGTAGGTGTCGAAGTCGAGGGAAGTCGAGTTGTGCTCGACCTCAACCTCAAATACCTCGCCGACGAGGACGACGAGCGTCGTGTTTGTTTGACAAACCAATCTCTTGGACGCGCAGCGCGCACCGACGCTTCGGTTTTTCGGTAAATATATTTCACCGGCGACACTCTCGTGCTAATGGGTGCTCTCGTGAAATGGCAGGTCGACGCTCTGCCCGATGAAACACGGGCAACGACGAGGGCGGATTCACCGAGGACCGAAAATTATTCATCCGAAGGACTTCGGGTCAAACACGGCCGGCACGCCATGCACCACGGCGAGCTGATGCAGAATGAATGCCCCCCCGCGCGGCGAATTCCTCACAGCGGACAGAGCAGATGTACGGATCGCGTAGCGTAGTGTAGTGGTTGCGTTGGACGAGATGCAAAATAATTCATGATTTTCGGCCCCGGACGCCGCATCATCCCCGCTGACCTCGACTGGACGGCCGGCTGAAAAGAGCTGTGCAAGGCCGCTCACACACACACGGCCTGGTTCGGCACACAGCGTGCGAAATCTCGGCCCAGTAGGCCGGCGCACGAAGCGGCTCCTGACGCAAGAAGGGGGAAGATGTCCCGGAGGAAGAGCAAGGCGAGAGGAAGGAGACTGGAAGAAGCGGGCAAGAAACTGGCGGGAAAAGGGAGGGTTCGGTGGTTAAAGGGTTGGAGAGGGGGAGGCGGTGCGCGGAAAGCCGCCGACCTCTGGATGTGCGCGAGGCGAGGCAGGGCAAGGCGGGGCCTAACACTGGCCTGTGCAGAGCTGAGCTCAGCCCTAAACACCCCCCTGCCCGCCCCTGCCCGCCCCTGCCCGGCCCGCAGCCCAAATCCCTCTCCCCTGGAGCCTCGAGGACTCGGAAATCCACGCGCCGCCACCGCGTGGCTTGCCACGTGGCTCACGTGTGACTGGGCGCAGCGTCCGCGCACCCGAACGGGTACCTTCACAACTACTGAGTGACGGAGGTGATCCGGGGGGGGGGAGGAATCGAGCGCTCAGTAGGCATCGCCACAGTCCGCCCCTCACACACACACACACATAAACACACACACGCACACACACACAGAGGGACGCGAACACGAACGGGAGAGAGGGCGGGAGGAATTGGGGTGAAAATCGCCGACGCAGCAATTCTAGTGAGAAAAGTGCAGCCCTATGGTAGATCACTGGCCGCCTACGACGGCCGGCGGGGGGACTTGGCGAAACCAACCCCTTCGCCTCCAGGGGAGGAGCAGCGGCCCCCGCGACGGCCTGCACGAGAAGGAGAAGAAAATAAAACGTTTCTCTTGCAAATTTGGCGGGACGAGGATGCACTGCTATGTGTTCGGAGGAGTGTCTGTCTGTTGTTGTCACAAGGGGTGGCGCTGGCGCGGCGCGCATCTAACAAGTAGTAGGACAAGGACGGAAGGCGTTTGACAGCGGCGCTGTCACAGTCAGACTCGGCAAGTCGGTTTAGTCCCGGACGATTTATGGCCAAAGTCCCGATAGAGGAACAGAATCAAACCTCGCGTAGTATACCGGCCAGACGACACCGACCGCTACTTTCAGGGCTCTACTCGGGGCCGGCCGATAAATTAAATAATGTGATTACGTCACGATTGGGTGCCGCCTCAGCCTGCCGCGAGGGCGCGGCCGGCGGCGCGGTGTGCACAGGGACGCCGCGACGGCACTTGGCGAGGTAAATACAATGCGGACCGAGCAAATACCCGATGTTGACCTGGCAAAAGAACCGCATCGCGCTCGTGTTTGTGCTGCTGGCCGCAGGGCGCGAGCGAACAAAAGCGTTGAACATTTTAGCCGATATGATAGTCCTCGCGATGTTTTGGCGAGGGGTTTGCCTAGGGGTGCCAAGGGGAGGCGGCCGTTGGGCTGCCTACCCCGCAGGCGTCCAGACAAGCAGTGGTGCGAGTGTCGCCGCCAAGCTGCACTCGGCTGTTTTAATGTCATGACGGCCGACTCGTCTGTCTAACTACCCCGGACTTATTGGCTCCGCCGTTTGTTGTTTGCACTTCCGGCCAAAGTTATTCATACTTTGCGCGGTTCTAGTTTATAGTCTTGGCGGCCGCGCGGCCCAACTTGGCGAATTGACTTACGGGGGCGTCGGCGCCTCCCCGCGACGCCGCGAGGGTGTTGGACGCGGCACGCGCCGTGTGTGCCCCCCCCCCTCCTCCCCCACCAAACTTGCCACAACTTTTTCCCGCGTGTCAGTCAGTGTGCCAGGTCGGTCACGGTCAGCGAGCTCCGCTCCATTTTCGCGAAGGAAATTAACGCTAACCGAAAACGCGCTGTTTTTGAATGAACAAATGGCGACTTGCTTGGCGTGGTGCGGCGCTGCACTCTGCTAACACGGCGCGACCCGCGGCCGCCGCGTGGAGTGGAGTATTGTCATGATAATGCAGACGAAAGCCACTCTTTGCAGCACCGCGCATCCGCGTGATTGAATCAGCCATGCGCGCGGACGCGATATTAATTTTGGCGCGGCGCTTTTGTCGGCGCCCGCAGTGCGTACAGCGCAGTATGCCTCAAATGAAAGTACAGTACGTGGCCCCGCCACCAGGGGCGTGCACAAGGGGGGGGCGGAGGGGGCGACCGCCCCCCCCCGAAGGACCCCAAAAAGGCGCAAAAAGGTATACTCATGAGGTAGTTTTTGGCGTATAACCCCTGGAAGTTAGGCAAAGTCTCCCAAAAAAAGGTCCCACCGCCCCTCCCGAGGAGGCGAGCTGTGCACGCCCCTGCCCGCCACAGCGAGAGGAACAGTTTCCCGCCCGAACTTGCTCCTGGCTCGCCGAGCAGGGCCCGGAGGTGTCGATGGGAAGCAGACTGGCGCGGCGTCGCGGCGTCGCGGCGTCGCGGCATCACGGCGACTTACTTAAAATTAGAAGATATCGCCCCGGCTGAACAAACACGGGAACGGGGAGGGTCCCGGCGACGCGGGGCACGCCGCTGTCACAGCCTCCAAAGGCTTTAGAATCTCTCCGGATTAATTTCCATCGGCGGAGGCATACACCGCGTGCGTTTACTTTAGCCCGGCGGCTGCGTCCGCGGAGCCAGGCGACTCGCACGCAGCGGCGCGAGGTGGGCGTCAGACATGGCGTCAGACGCGACGATTAGTCCAAAGACCCCGTGCACAAGTGGCTGGCTGCACTCGTCTGGGAGACGTGTCGCTCTGTCTCTCTCGCACCCGTCGGCCGGGCCTCGCGAGGGAGGCAGAGACACTGTTCGGAACCAGCCCGCTGGGCGCGGAGTGCGCGGACCCATATGGTCCTCATAAACACGTCACTCAGCACCGCGTTGTCTGGGTCGCCATGGCAACCATGATAACTCCGAACCACGGATTCTGGTCCAAGTGGTCTGCCATATGGGGAGGAAGAGGTTTAAATAGACGCGCCGAAAAACCGAAAGCGACTGAAAATGCGAAGGGGCGACGTGATGTGCTTGTTGCGCGGTGTCCTGCGGCTCCACTGTTATCGCGGCAAGAAGCTGCGCCTTCGAGAATCACCCCGTTTACAGAGGTGCCGCCATAGCGAGCGAGATAAGGCGGCGGGCTACTTGGGGCGTAAATCAAAATTTTAGTGCTGCTACCCGCGATAGAGGCCTGATAACGGACAGAAAGATGTTACCCAACGCGGGGTGCGAGTGCAGGGGCAGGCCCGTCGATGAAAGAGCGGTGGCGTAAATGGGAGGGACACATTCCGCGAGCGCTGCTGGCCGCTTCCGCAACAGGGACCATCTCGTCGCTCTGTCTCCCTCGCCCCCGTGGGACTCTCTTCCACCAGTGCGACAGAGACAGAGCGACGGCCTGCAGATCCACATATTTGCCGCCATGAATACGAAAAGCTTTCCCACTGCCATGCATTAATGCATCCCCGCGTGTTCCAGTGTACGCTCGCACGCACCAAAACCGACAGCAGCAGCAACAACAACATCAGCAACAACTGCGAAAACAGCAACGACCGGTCGCCGCGCCGCCGCAGCGCCAAAATCTGGCCGCGAAGTGGGTCAAGTGCGACGAGGCGGCCGCGAGCGCCCCACCCCTTGTGCCCAGTGACCCACCCACCCACGCATAAAGCCCTCCGGCGAATTTGTTGGTGTTCGCACGCCAACTTCACTGCCAGCGTTGCCAGCCGGGAGCAGTGGGGGCCGCGGTGGGGCCCGGGGGCCCTGGACGAGGCACCTGTCAGCGCGGGGCAACGGACACATCAGGAGGGGGGTGCCGGACCATATTCCGCTCAGCAGCATAAATGTCTGCCCATGTTGTGTCTGCTTTCGTTACTCTTTTTCATGTCCTTGAACTCGTACAGTTACTCACTCACACATACAAGATCAGCAGGTCAGTGTGACGCTGCCAGACTTTTGCGTTCATTTGCCCCACTCGGCCATGCATTCCTTGGCCTTGCTAATGCTCTCTCCGACCCGCAGTGTAATTCGCGAATTTCGCTTTTCCCATCGCCCACTTTTCCGGCGTGTTTCTCAACACGGAAATTGTCTCGCCTTTCTTTTTCCCGCGAAAAATGTTTCCGTCATTACGCAGGTGCGTGGAGAGTGGCGGGGGCGCCGCCAAAGTTTGTGGTGGGGCGGGGTGGGGTGGGGTGGGGCGGGGCGGCCGCGGCAAACGCAGAAATCATTAGATATGTATATCCTCGGCAAACGAGATGAGATAAGTTTGTCGCGAGGCACACGACTTTCCCGTGATAAAACCGGGCCAGAGAGAGAGAGAGAGAGAGAGAGAGAGAGAGAGAGAGAGAGAGAGAGAGAGAGAGAGAGAGAGAGAGAGAGAGAGAACCTGGCCGGAATAAAAATGCTAAATGGCGACAAAGGTTAAGGTCACCACCGGCCGCGCCCCAGCCTCTCGGTAGGTCTGACGACGGCGGGACGGCGAGCGAGGGGGCGGGGGGCGGCACGCCCCCACCACCCGCGCCCTCGGGCGGGGCTATAGTGGAGCAGCAGCGAGACAAGAATCGCAACTTCAAATTGAATTAGGGCGAGTGGGATGAAGAAAAATGAAACATCGAGCGCGACGGTGCGCAGGCCGGCCGAGCCGTACCAATGGTCTGTGCGGCCGCGCAACTGCCGGTACAGAAATAAAATCCAGTTGCCATGTTGCGCGGAACGTGGTCGCGTGGTGCTACTCCACTGGCATTGATTGGAGGCCCTCCATGGCGGCGGTCAATGGGAAACCCCTATAGAGGTCAGGACCACAAACACCAAACTTTTTTTTTTTTCTTCTTTGGGTATTTTTTTTTTTTGCGCCTCTGGCCGGACAAATAAGAAGCAGTCGTGATTGTGGGGGTTGGACGAGGCGCGTGTCGCCATCAACAGCGACATGCCGCCTCCCGCGTAATCACTGACAGACAGACAGGCAGACGACAGACAGACAGACAGACAGAGAACCCACGCGATTTCCGGACGCGCATCGGATATGTCACGTCGTTCGGGGGGGTCAATAATTGTCCAAGGGCCAGCCGTACAGACAGACAGACAGACCAGCGTTCGGATTGGGGTTCGGGTGGCTGGCACCGCCTTGCTGGCCGCGCCGCTGATGAATGCGACAAGTCTCGGACAAGGCGGTGAGGCGTCGGGGGAGAGCAGCAATCATGAGTGAGGGGGCAGGCTGCTTTCCGGAGGGCTCCATCAAGTACCCGACGAGCTGCCTACTCGAAAAAATGCCGAAAAAATGATAGTTCGATCGGGATCGAACCCGAGAGCCGCCGCTTATCCGTGCAAGCCTCTGACCACTCAGGTCCTACCTTCGCTGCCGGCGTGACGTTGGAGTGCGAGGGAGACACAGGCACGCAGCGGTCTTCGTCCTGCAGCGCGAGACAAAGCGGCGGACAGGCTTCGCAGCTCTGCAGTGGGACGTGCCGAATGGCGACCCGGTATTTTCCATTTTCCGCTTTCCGCGAGCAGGCGGGACAGGCGGGGCAGGCGTCTACAAAAGGAGTGATTTTCTTGCCGACTCACCCGCACAATCATTTCAATGCGACTGGAAAATGAATGTGAAGCGAAATCGGAAAACGGCCAGGCTCGCACGTCAATGATTTTAATTTTTTTTTTTTTTTCAGAGGCCGTTCGGCGTCCGTCCGGGGCACCGCTGCTCCGGAGGTGCGCTCTTTTGGCACTTGCCCGCCTCCGCAGAAGGAGCCAAGTATTCGAGGAATGCGAGGCAGCAGCGGATAGGGATGCTGCAGCAGCGTCATAGAACGCAGTACGCACACCCACTTTATTTTTATGTTTATTTTTACCGTCTCCGGGCTCCATTGGAAAAGAGTCGAGACGAAAGTAACTGTAGGGAATGCACGCCGCGCCGAGGCGCTGCACATGTCGCGTTAGTCCCGCTTGCCCGCGGCGCGCGCTCGCGGCGAGGACGGCGAGGACCCCCTGCCGGCGCGTGATGGCGCCCCCCGCGGGGCTGTGTACTACACAGTGTGTAGCCATCAAGGCGCCGCTAGCGGGGCGCGCGCCGAACCTGCTGGATGTCACCGCGGCCTCGGGCTGGACCGCGGCCAGCGGGCATTATGTTTACCACACACATTACCAGCCCGCCTGCCAGCTCGGCCTGCCCGCTCGGCCTCCCTGCCTGCCTGCTCGGTCTGCCCCAGGGCCCTGGGCGACAAAAGGACCCGCTAAACACCACGGCCCGCGCGGGGCGCGGTGGGGTGGTCGTGCTTAAGATACAAACACATTCTGCGTGTCGACGCGGATCGGCCGGGGGAGGATTTGAGGTAAAGCGGGGTGGGCAAGACAATGCCACCATCAACGGCTATATTCACCCCCACCGCACCCCACCCCGGCTCCGCGCCGTATGGACACCAGCGCCATACACAGAGTCCTCAGGGACCCTCCAAGCATCCACCCTCCCCGATCAGCCGTGTGCGACCACCCCTCATCGGGAGTGGCCCCGCCGGCCCCGCCAACCCCCAAACACACTCCGAGGCGACCGACAACCCGGCGGCTCAGGCGAGCCTGGCCGGGGACCCGGCCCACCCCAAGTAATTAATTTCTAGCTCATTACCTACCCCCGCACATGCCTGTGCGTGTTTTGCTATTCACAGTGACGGAAAGCGTTATTGTTGGTGTCGCTGCAGGTGATTTGGCTGGGGCGGCTGAAGCAAGGGTGCGTGGCAGCACAGTGTGGTGGCGAACGCCACTCCACACATCCGCCTCCGTGACTCAATTTCAGAAGGCATATCAAATAGGGGGAGAAGAAGAAGAAGAAGAAGAAGAAGAAGAAGAAGAAGAAGAAGAAGAAGAAGAAGAAGAAGAAGAAGAAGAAGAAGAAGAAGAAGAAAGGGAAAGAGAAGACACAGAAAAAGTTAACGTTACTTTTAAAAGATAACGCGTTACCGTTACTTTAGGTTTGAGTAACCGACTTTTTTGAAAAAGCAACGCTATCGTTACAGTAACGGTAACGATAAAGTCGTAACGCGGCCGTTACTCGTTAAAATAACGTTAACAACCCTGGACCGCCAGCAGGTCCAAGTTTATGCTTTTTCAGCTCTGACCACTTTCGCTGACGTCAGCCCACGCCACCCTCACGGCCTCAGCCACCCCTCCGAAGGGTGCGGGTAGGCACGGCACCCCGAGGGCTTACCCTGCCGCCGCTGCACGGTGCACATACGTAATTAATTAATTTTCTGCTCGTTACGTCTTCCAGTTGCACTGCAACAGCCCTCCTCGCCTGGCTGCCTGCCTGCCTGCCTGCCCGGCGTGAGGGGAGGGGGCGCCAGGGGAGCGCGTGCGCACGCACACGGGTCATCGCTCGCCGGCTCATGTCCGTCCAAATGAATGACTGTTGTTCTGCTACACGTGCCGGGGGCACCGGGGGCGGTCGGAGGAGATCACCGCGCAGAGGCAGGCCGGGCCGGCCGGCCGATAGGGGTGCCGACTGCCATCCCGCACCAATTTGACTGTGTTACCCGAAACTTTCTGACCTCGACACACCCGTTGGAAGTCAGTGAGCGAGCAGAAAGTGCGCCGACTCTCGACGGGAAGAGGATCCGCGCTGCTGGATGGCCGGGGCTGGGTTGGGGGTGGTGGTGAGGTGCCGTATGGGTGGCCTATCTCCCCGGCGGCCGGGCGGCGGAGGGTGGCGGTTCGAAACCCGATGTCGCTGGCGCGGGCCAAATTTGCGGCAGTGACCAATCAGGAAGACTGATGACTGACGTGTAGCACCCTCAGGGCCACGCCGGCGGGCTGTCAGCGGAGGACGACGAGGACGTCCCCTATGACAACTTGGAGCCACGTAGATGAGTGAGGAAGCTGGTGCGGGCCGCGGGCCTCGACGAGCTGGTGCGGCACACCCCCGCACGCCCCGCACGCCCCGCACGCACGCCCCGTCTTTTAGAACAAGTCCCGTGCCGGGTCCCGCGGGAGCGCCGCGCTCCTTGGGGAACCGACCACTTGCGGCCTCCGGCGGTCCCCAAACGTCCCCCCAAAGTAGCCTCCCCTCCGCCACGCCACGCCTCGCCACGCGGCGCCGTGGACCGATTTTTCTGCATTTCTGTGCGGCGGCGGCGCCGGGGCGGGGCGGGGTGGGGCGGGGCGGGGCGGAGGTCGGCTTGAATAAGTTACTCCCCGCGGGGGGATTCGTCTCGCCCCGCCAAATTCAGCAGTGACTACTCTTCTCCGCGGACACACCACCACCAGCAAGAAGTCCCCCTGTCCGACGGTGGCGCCGCGGCGTAGGGCAGCAGGGCGTACGGGCAAGGCGTAGGGCAGCAAGGTGTAGGGCAGCGGCCGAAGGGCAGCAAGGGCCGCGGGGCGCAGGTGGCGTCCCGCTGGACACGTGTTTACATTCCGCTGCCTTACAATGGGCCCCGCATATGTGCGCCCCGCGCTGATGGATGGTCATTACGGCCGGCAGAGCGATTCGTCTGTCTCTCTCGCACTCACGGGGCGTTACGCACAGGCGCGAGAGAGACAGAGAGCGGCGTTCGGAGTCGGCCGACAGTCAGTGGAATAATTAATTATCGGCCGGATTTATGGCGTGACGCATCCCGTGTCAATCACGCACACGTCTTGTCCAGGAAAGGGGAAGGGGGAAAGGGGTGGAGGAAGGGGGAGTCGAACCTCCGGCGCGCTGGTCAGCAGTAACAGCACTGTTGGGACTCGCGGGCGAGCACGGCCGGACAGCCGCGAAGACACAGCAGCGGTCCGGGCAGAGAGAACCAGCGGCGGCAGCGGGAGAGAGAGGGAGAGAGCGAGCCCATGGGACCGCGCACGCCGCGATTTATTGTGCTTCTTATCACTTTGATTGCTTTTGATCCCCCTTTACAGTATTGCCGGGAGTGCGCAATTTTTCATGGCGGGTGCGTCTGGCTGCACAGCGTCGCGCCGCCACCATAAAAATGGGTTATTGGGTCTGACGTGCGTGAAAATTTTTACTAAAATATTGTTGACACTGCGGGCGCGGCGGCGCGGGGCGGGGGTGTCGCGACGCCGGTGAGGGGAGGGGGAGGGGGAGGAATCACTGAAGTAGCGCTGTGACGCTGTGCGTCGGTGTGGGATATCCGAAAAGCCTGGCTGGGGACAAAGTTCGTTCCCACGGAAAGATGTGGCGTCGCTTTCGCTCCCTGAGACGCAATAATACATCCTCGATTTTAGAAATTCAATATCCGCCGTCTGCCTTCAAGTCCCTGCGGGAGTCCACCTTGCTTTTCAGACTCAAGTGACTTCACCCTGTGTATGTATGTGAGCGGTGCTCTCTGCGCGTAGCACCGTAGGGCCGCGTAGGACAGAAAGACAGTGACAGAAAGATGGTCGATAGGCCGCAAATTTATGGCACTCGCCGCACATATCCAAGACAAACAACTCGAGTTGCGTGCGGTGCGTGGGCGGCGGCGGGGCAGTGGCCGGCAGTGGACCCAGAATCAGGGGAATACTCCGAGATGGATGAGCAGGCTCCGCCGCTGGCTGGCTGGCTGGCTGGCTGACCACGAGATGGGCCGGGGGGGCGTTACACCCGCTACCCCGACGGGCTCTGCTGAAAGATTCATCAGACGAATGGCCGCTCGGGTGCGGCGTTGTTGTTTTTGTTGCTGCTGAAAGTATGCGAGTAGTGTTGTTTTTGTTGTGCTCGTCAGGCATTACAAGGCACAGACAGCGTAACACGCAACGCCTCGGCCAGCTTCCCATCCAGCCAACAAATCAATTTGGTGTGGTGAGGACGCGCCGCGCGCACAGAGGTTTCAAGAAGGAGGGGGGAGGGGGGGCCTAGAGGGGGCCGGGGGTTGTGTTCGACCAAGCGCCAAGCCAGGAGAGTGACCGGTGGGCTGATCAGACCACCACTGGAAGGAAAGCCAAAATAATGCCCGTGCATTGACAACAGTAGTAAACGACCCGCTCGGCATTCCTCAGGAATGGATATCCAAGATGGCGGCATGTCCTTACGCAACCACCAACGGAGCCTTCAGTCAAAGCCCCTGCTGTCAGTTCAAAATTTACTTTCGCCTGTAAAAAACGGCTCGGGCCAGGCAAGGAAAACACCAGCACCGCAGCCTTAGAATCCCCCTCGTGGCACTCGTGTCCTCTTGAGCGGGGCGGCTCGTCCGGGACTCGCCACGCTGTCCGGGGTGCAAGGCAGGCGGGCTGGCAGGCAGGCAGGCGGGCTCCGGACTCGAGGGCCCGACAAGTGTCGCTCGAGAGCACCTTCGTCGCAACCGTGTTGCCAAACACTCTTCGCCGTACACTACACCGGATAGGCGCACTTGGCTCGGGCTTTTTATTTTCCCTTCCTTAAGCGACGCGGCACTCTTTTCTTCCTGCGGGGGACATATTTTAGGACGAGGGTGCTTGTCTTTATCAGATTCGCCACCAGGCGGACGCGTTACCACACTTTGCGGTGCCAAAATACGTGAAAAAGAGTAAAATCCGGCACCAAAGCGGAACGCTGGCCGAGACGCTGTTCAGGTCGCATTTACACCAGGTGACCGGCATACCGTCTCTCCGTCGCTGTGTGGCCGGCCTAGAGGCGAGGCGGCCGAGGCGCAGGAGAGAATAACCAGAGCGGAGAGAGCGCGACATAAATTCCGGCAGGTTGTTCCGACATAAGTTAGCGGCGCGCACGCTACATCTGATAGAGCCAATCGCACGATAAGCATCGACGCGTTTGCCGGCCCGCTGCCTCGCCTCCTTTGTGGCGGTCGGACCGCGGGTCTGCCCGGGCCAGCCGCCGAAAACGAAGCTCAGCGCGCTGTCATAACTTTAATTCCAACTACAGAACAATCTGGAGCACGTCAGGAGGCGCGGCCGGCTCGTCTCGGCCCTCTGCAAGGTGTGCTGCCTGCGGGTGGCTAGCAAGGGGTCTCCCACTCAAACAATCTGTGTACGCTTGGAGGAGACAATACCACAGCGTCAGAAACGCCTGTAAGTAGGCAAAAAGCGCGACAAAATCGTACAGAATCGTGAGCAATCCGACACAATCAAACAATCTGTGTACAGGCAAATTCAGGGTAAGGAAACCCCCGCGGCGTGGAGGATGCGGCACGCGCGCGACCTTGGGCGCCGTAAGAGATTAACAGGCCGCGGATCGCTGGGCCGGCGATCGCAGCGCCACTCTAACGGCAGGGTCGTGTTTCACGCGCGCTTTTTGAACTGTCCGCCCTGGCGGTGATGGGCGCGGAGCACACGGCGAGCGGAGCGCAACCTTGGAACTTGGAATGGCTTCGGCTTCTCACCTGGGCCACGGCCTCGGCAGCCACGGCCGCGCATTCGCACTAACGGGGGCGTCGAGAGCCAGGCGTGCCTGCGGCGCAACGGCCGGCTCGGACAGGTTTCACACTCGAGGCTGGGTGCGAGGTGGAGTGGCCGCCGGGCTGCGACGGACGGTCCGGCCGCGCTAACTATCCCAGCCGCCGCATCTCAGTCCCCGTGACCTTGAGCACAAACTAGATCAACTCGTAAAAGTGTGCATTTGCGCGTGGAAGTTGGTGCGGTGGACTCCTCGCAACGGCAGCGCTTCACGCTCCAGGCGCCCCCACGGGGCCCTCTCTCTCTCTCTCGCCGACGCCCCGACGCCCCGCCCAGGTGCGACGGAGAGGGCCCCGTGGGGTTGCTTGCCCCGCTCATTGTGCCTGGTGACCTTTGTTTCATGTCATTACGGGGCGCTCCGCGAGGCGCTCCACGGGGCGACGCAGGCCCCGCCAGGCCCCGCCAGGCCCCGCCAGGCCCCGCCAGGCCCCGCGACAAAGGCGTAATGGCCTGAGTTATTGGAGAATGACGCCGTTGGCACGGCACCCCTGTCAGCGCCACCGCCAGCACCGCCTCGCTACCTCTCGCTCCGCCTAACCCTTTGACCGCGAGAGAAAGTGAACCTGAAAATATACCCAGCTGCAAATTGAAAAAAAAAAAAAAAAAAACAAACATCAGGTGCCACTTGGAAAGAAGGCGTGCAGCACAAGCAGTGCGTCTCATAGAAGTCAGCCGAAGGTGGTGTGATCAATGAGTGGCAAGACCTGCAGAGGCCTCAGGACCATGATGATAGTGGCTTCTTGTGCTGCTCTGCTAGCGTTGCCAACCTTGCCGCAAAATAAATCCCAATACTGAAAAGGCCGCGGGAAATGCGATTGCCACCGCCGGGAAATTCGACGTCGTCCTTAAAACTTGGGAATAATTTGGGTGACAATTGTGCGATTCCCCCCCCCCCTTCTCTCTCTCTCTCTCTCTCTCTCTCTCTCTCTCTCTCTCTCTCTCTCTCTCTCTCTCTCTCTCTCTCTCTCTCTCTCTCTCTTTCTCTCTCTCGGGTCGCGCCCCGTTCCCCCGGCAGATAGCGCCAGTGGTGCCACCCTCCCGGCCAACAAAAGGAGCCGTCCTCCACAAAGGGGCCGCGAAATTGGCACGGCGAGTGACGTCACGCGTCTGTCAGGCGCGCGGTAGAGGTTGGTAGCGCTGTTACAGCCCTTGCTCCCGAGGTGGAGGTTGGTAGTGCTGTTACAGACCTTGCTCCCGAGGTGGAGGTTGGCAACGCTTAGCACGCCATAGCGCAGGGCAGCCATCCTCCTGGCCGTCTTTGCTAGTCCACGTCATCGCGTTCCGCCAATTCATATTTATGACCGATTTTCCTCCTGCGCGGGTTGGTATTCCTGGTAAGTTCTGGAAATGGCGCGCTGGAGCCATCGGCTGCTGTCCGAGCCCCTCCAAGTCATCCTCTGTTTTCGCCGAGCGCGCTGACATCACCGGCCGCCGGAAGAGGAGAAAGCGCGCGGCGGCGCCTCCACATGTTTTTGATGTTTGTGGTTTGTCTGGACACTCGAATGTTCAACGAGGCGGCGCTGCAGCCTGCCGAACAGAGGATTCCATTCATCCAAAGTTAGAACGAGCATGGATCCCCTATATGTTCATGCCGGCGAGCAGATACAGCCGCGCAAAATTCTCATGCCACTTGTGGCTTGCTGGCATTGTTGGCTGATTCAAAAGTAAATCAAATCCAGTGATTCGGAGATTCGGCGTTTAAGTGAAACGGTGATAATTGCCGACGTCTCTCCTCTGAACTGAATCAACGCCAGTGCAGAGACCTCATTGTTGTTGTTGTTGTTGTTGTTGTTGTTGTTGTTGTTGTTGTTGTTGTTGTTTTCCTTGTTAACCTTGCAGTAATTAGGAGGTTGTGACTCCTTTGTCCTCACACCTCCTTAGCCCGTTGCGCAATGAAGCGACGCGTTGATGCCCCGCCCGTCGCCGCCCGGCCACACATGCCTCCGATCACACGGCGAATCAATTGGGAGTGAAATGAATCGTCCCACGCGCCCAACGAGCCTACTTATACACAATGGGGCGTTCGGACGCTGTGATGTGTGTGTGTGTGTGTGTGAGTGTGTGAGTGAGTGAGTGTGTGAGTGTGTGTGTGTGCGTGTGCTGGCGATTCCGTTCGACTGAGGACGGGGCACGCCGCCAGTAATAATTCGGGGCCTCATCGGCCGCGGAGGCATTTAGATTTCGCAACCCGATGGGAGCAGGAGCAGGGCAGGCCGGGGAAAATATGGCTGCGGATTTTATCGAAAAGAGTTCTAGTTTAAAAGGAAAGTGATGCATCGCTGAGGCGGGCACGAATCCTGTAGGACTTGAGATTGAAGAAATCGCTCTGCGGTCGAGGCTCTTCCCCACCCCCTCCCCTCGCTGCTACCTCCGCTCTCTTTCTATCTTCCTGGGATGGTGCCAGCACCGCAGTACACTTACAATAAGCCCAGCCAAGTGAAGCTCGGAGCCGTACGAAAGGATGACAGAGGTCTGTTTTCATGAGACAGCCCCACAAATTCGGCCCTCTTAACTATCGGGACTGTCCGCCGGAATTAGAAAGCCCCCGCACAGCAATTAAATTTTATCGATTTCGCCACACTTACCGCCACAACAGGGGCCGCTAAATCGAGACCGACGTCCTTATTCGGCGCGCTCACACAAATTCTCGTCGATTGGTGGACATAATTCCAATCATTGACAAACCGGGTAATTGGCGTGGCTCTTGGAATTTATACAGCTCGTCAGCAGTGCGGGACTAATCAGCTGAGCGGCCGTCGATGTAAAAATGAGCGGTGCGAGAAATAAAAATTAAAAAGGCGGAATGATCTGAGCAGACAGCGCGGCCCACGATCTGCAGACAGATGCGTTTCTTTCCTCGCGTAGGAAACTCGTCTTTTGATAAACCCTTTTGATAATCACTCGCCATGAATTGATCCAGTTACGTGGCCGAGGGACAGTCCACTTGGCAACAGCTCCCCGCCAACGGCCGCGCCGACTACCTGTGGCTCGTTCTCGTGCGTCGGGCGGTACTTGTCGGCACTGCCGTGGCGCAGACGGACGAAAGGGGAAGACTTAATAAGCTGGCCCGCAAACCTCCAAATTATACCCAATCTACAGACAGTAACATTGTGAGGAAACAATATGTAAATTTTTTGACCTGTTTCTAGACGCGCGCCTCGCTCGCTCGGCCTGCTTCATAACGGCAGCTTGGCGGTGAGCAGGCAAACACGCTGCGAGTGGAACTGCAAAGGGTGCGCAATAACGCGACGACAATGCGGTAAGGCCTCTCTTTTGGATTATCATCACAAAGAAGGCAAGAGAGGTGTATGATGAGAGGCGAACCTGTCGGCCCGGCGGCGGTGCGTCGCTCCAGGGTGGGCCGCGTCTCCTCCACCCCTCCAGGAGCAGAGCCAGCCAGACCCGCGCAACGAGACGCCTGCCGCGGCGGAGAGGCTCGCGTAACAACGGGCATGGAATAATACGTGCATATTGGCAGCCCTTTGAGGCGACACCTCCACGGAAGACTGGACTAAATTCGCGCGGCTGGGGAAGAATGGAGTAACTTTGAGCGGCCGGGGAAGACTGGACTAACTTTGAGCGGCCGGGAAAGACTGGACCAACTTTGAGCGGCCGAGGAAGACTGGACTAGCGCCTATGGTTTTCCTATGCTGATGGTCCAGTCTTTCCCGGCCGCTCAAAGTTAGTCCAGTCTTCCCCGGCCGCGCAAAGTTGGTCCAGTCTTTCCCGGCCGCTCAAAGTTACTCCAGTCTTTCCCAGCCGCGCAAATTTAGTCCAGTCTTCCGTGGAGGTGTCGGGTTCCGAGGAGGGGCTGCCTCGCTCACACCTCAACGGGACGCCCCATGAGAGCGAGAGAGACAGAGCGCCGGTTGGCGGAGCTGGAAGGGTGAAAAGGTCCGTCATATCATGTCAGCCCGCGCCACCGGGCCGGGCAGAAAGGATGCACCTTTTTAAGACTTTATTACCTCTTTTGCTCCGTGAGAGTGAGTGAGTGAGAAGGACCACCATCTCGCCAAATGGGATGCGGTCCCATATTTGCGCTCGTCTTTTTTTTTCGCCGCCAGCGGCGCGAGAGAACACCACCCGCGCATGCAACCCGGATCGCACGCGGCAGCGCGGCAGCATGGACTACGGAAGGCTCATCTCACCTTTCTTTGAAGAGAATAACGCATGCGGCCAGACCGCAGCGGGGCGGGGCGGGGCGCACACCACTGCGGCGGCCACGCGGCCGCCGCCCCGGGCAACCGTTACAAATAGCCAATTACAGCGAGAAATATAATGCAGGGCGCGGAATTTGTCGGCGCTGCCAACCTACAAGTGTGATGAACACGCCGCCGCGGAACCAAGAGTGCGTGGCCGTTGCTGCAGAAATGCAGACCAAGCGGGGGAAAATCTGGAGCCGTTCTCGATGTTTCCTGGCGGGGAGCGGAAAGTACCTCAGTGGTTGGCAGTGCTGCTGGAGCAGGCGGGGACACGGCAGAGCGGCCGGATGGCCTCCGCGCCGTGTCGCTGGAAGTGTCTTGCTTCACGCCCCGCACAACAGGGCCGGACACTGCGGCATGGATTCGGGGCAGCGTATGCAAATAAGTGTCTCCCCCTCCCTCCCCCCTCCCCCGCAGGGCCGCAGGCAGTGGCAGGGGCGTGGCGAAGGGTTGGACGAGCTGCTCCGCGTTGTGCCCCGCCGAGCCGTCGCCGCATCTCTCTCGCTCTCACGGGTCGCCCTCCTGGTGCGAGAGAAATGCGCCGACGAGAACGCCTCTCGGCATCGGCCTGCAGGCCTCCGGCGACGTTTCAACTAGGCGAGGCGAGGCCGCGCGGCGGCGGCGGCGCGCCCGCCAGAAAAGGTATGCAGTGTTGAAGCGCCTCCGGAACCGAATATACGACCGGCACCGTTAGCGATCCAACAGCCTGTTCTCCAGGTGACATCGTCTTTATTGTTTTCGCCCTGGTTTCGACGTGGCGGCCCCGACACGCGTCCGATTTCACATTGCACCCACCCGAGCGGCGGCGCGCGCCGCGCGAGCACACTCTTAACGAGTGCCGCCGTGGCGTGCCTCGGCCCGCGGCACGGACGCGCGTAAAATGCTGAAGCTGATGGCTCGTTCAGGGCGAGGTATACGGGGGCGTTGCGAGTATCTCGAGGAGGAGCAGGAGGAGGAGGAGGAGGAGGAGGAGGAGGAGGAGGAGGAGCACAACGGGCCGCAGCGCCCCGGGCCGCGCTCAGCCGCAAGTTCAGTTGCCCGTTCGACACATGTTTATGGGCGCGTCCCCCCTCCCCCCGCCCGAACCCGCAACAACGGCGACCGGTATGATGTAAAAGGTAAAACCGCACGGCATATACCACATGACCCACACACTGCCCGACGCGCTCATCTCCTCGGCGCGCCATCCGGACGGTGAGAAATAATTCGCAGCGGAAATAATTGACAACGTGAATCGACATTTCTCATCCCGGCGCGCGGACCTACGCGCTGAAATCGGTGCGGCTGGAGGGGCGCCATGTCGGCGTTTCTGTCCTTCTGTCGGGCACTATCTCCTCAGACTGACGTCACCCCGCCTCTCTCACACTGTGCTGTCAGCGGCCCGGGGACGGCCCCGTCGATGGAGGCTGCAGTCATGTTGCAGGGCTGATTCCCCCGGAGGACCACCAAGCGCGGATCCATGGGGGGGGGGGCGCAAAAGGACAATTGCCCCCCCCCCCTTGAGCCCTAGATAGCCACCTGAAAGGTAGGCAAAAAGCAACGCTTTGCCCCTGTAACTAGGCATAAAGTGCTACGTTGCCCCTCCCTTGGGCCGACTCTGGATCCGCCTCTGAGGACCACTCCGGCGGCCGGGACAGCGGGTCACCGATGTCAGGCGCCCAGGTTGCGCCGGGTCAAGGTGAACGCTTGCGCGCGTTCGCGCGAGCGCCGCGCTCCAAACGCCTCTCAAGAAGACCTAGACCGCGAGACGGCAAGAGGGAAGGTAAGGAAAGGGCCCTCACCACACGGCGCGCTCAGAGACGATTAATCACCAGAGTGGAAGCAAGTGATTCGTACCCGGCTCGTCCCGGGAGTGGTGTATCTGCTCTCACTGCACGCTGTGCGGGGAAGAGCGTGGCAGACCGAGAGGGAAGGTGTGGCACGGGACATGGAGTTCGCAGGGGGAAGAAGCAGGTTGCTTCCAAACCTTTCGTCGCACTCGTGGGGCGGCGTTCCGTCGGGGTGCGAGCGAGACAGGTGTCCTTGCTGCGCCCCCTCGTCGCCCTTGCGCGGCCACCTCGTCCTGAAAGCCAGCTACTTAATAAAGTGTGGTCCTTTTCTTCCAGTTGGGTCGCCGGCCGCCAATATTACAGGCCATGGCGGCGCACGCCACCCCCTGGTTATTGCATCGGGGCACGTAAAAGATAAAGTCGTAAGCACTGCCCCCTCCCCTCCCCCCCCACACACACAGACACACACACACACAGGCACACATACATACACACACCGGTTGGCCAGTCGGTCCAGATACTGTTCGGGTATCGCCCCGCGTATCGAAGAGAGATAGCTAGATGGATCACGCCCCGCGTCCTTGCTGCTGCGGTCAGCCTTTACCGCAACACTTATCAGCCGAGCACTTGGCGGCTCTGTCTCTCTCGCACCCCGGCGGAACGCCCCACGGGTGCGACGGAGACGGAGCGTCGAAGCGACTCCTCGACATGACATGCGTCAGGAAACCGAGCTGGAAACGCAGCCGTGAGAATACGCGCCCGTCGTCCTCCGCGGCGTCCGTGGAGCCGAACAGCGTTGCCGTTTCACTCGGGTAAGTTTGACTCACTCGGTCTGTGGCCCCGTGGGGGAAACGACTGAGAAGTTTTGTGGACATCGGATAGGGATTACCCCGGATAACCCGCGGATCACCTCTGGATTACATCAAAAAAGTTCCAGGATTACCATTGGATTACGCCGGATCACCACCGGATTACGTCAGAATTTCTGGTATCCGGATTACGGATTACCAATTTGCTGTACGCCGGATAGCCGAAGTCGTTTCCCTCTCGTCTGTGGCCCTCATTCCCCGTGGGTGCGAGAGAGACACGAGGCGCTGCCGCGCGGCGCTCCTCACCGACAAAGGGTTGCCCCGCCCCCGCCGCGTCTGCAAGTCGATATAATCGACAACAAAACTGCGGGAAAGTTTCCATGTCAGTCTGTGACAGGGCCCGGCCCTTGCTGGGCCCTTATATGAGGCAGGACAAAAGTTGTGCGGGACCGCGCGTCCGGAGCCAAAGTTAGGAAAAATGATAACCCGGACGGCGCGGCATCGCATCGGCGGCGGCGCGGCCCCTCTCTGAAATCCCGCCGTCGCCGATCCCGTGACCCCATTCAGGGCGTCACCCGTCCGGCCCTTCGCTGGAGCACCTCGTCACGCGGCGGACACACGCCCCCGCACTGCAGGCTGCAGTGTGTGCGCGCGGACCTAAATCCACACGGCGGCGACTCTGGCCACAGTCCAGGCCGTTTATTCATTACCAGGGTGACTTCACATGCAATGCATTACAACGCAATCTGGGGCGCGCTGCTGCCAGCCAACGGCGTCTGCTAGACCAGCGGTTTCCGACCTGGCTACCTGAGTCTGGCCGCCAGACGAGTAAAAAGTAAAGGAAGATCATAAGGCTAGTACTTCAATTCAAAAATAATTGCGAAAAGTTTCCCGAGAGAAAGGTGCGAATTTTTGGCTGTAGGGCCCGCAAATGATTGGCTGCCATTTTTTGGTTGCGTTGGGAACCGCTGTACTTGAGGGAGCGTGTCTCGGACAGATCCTTGATAGACGTCGGCGGCGACCATGTGCCATTGCCGACTCCGGCTGCTCGCTGAATACTGAGATGGGGAAAACAAGACTGGCTCCGTCTCGCTGGCTATCAGCTCCAGCGCAGACTGTATCAGCACTGTGTGAGCATCCAACAGCAGAGCGACGTGGGAGGTTTTATCAGGTGTGGCTGTCCGCCCGTAGCAAAGGGTGAGGCAAAAAGGGCGTCCAAGGCGTCTCGCGGGACATGGGACGCGCTGAGCAAACAGCCACGGCTGCGCGGGGAATGACCAGGCCGGGCCGGAGCACTGGAAGGCGGAGGGGAGTCAGTGAACCGTTGCGCGTCTCTCAGGAAGTAGGTAAGGTTATTTACAGTCAAAACAAGGTCGCTATTGGGGTGCATTAGCCCTGGCAGAAGCACTTCCCCTTTGGTCCCCGTTGGTTGGGGCCCACGCCGGGGCCCCCGTCCAGAGGCGCGCTCGAATCCCCCGCGGGGCCCCCAGACCCCACGGCCCACGGGTGGGGATGGCGCCGTCCGACCAGCAACTGGCTACATTCCAATTCCCAACTTGGGCTACTCGTTCAGCCACTAATGGATAAGTAATGAACCATGGCATAATCATCCTCCCTTTCAGACCTTCGATACCCTGTCCCACCCCTCCCCACCCCGCCCCGCCCCGTCACCGCGCCCCACCAGCACTTCCGGTCTGCGTCCCCCGAATCCGTAGGCAACCCCGGCCGGTCTCTTCCGAAGACTTTATGACCGCGGCTTTCTCCACCTCCTCCCCTCTCTTCCTCTCTCAATTTCTGCCTCTCTCCCTCAACTCTCCTTTTTTCCAGGGTCCTTTTTTCCAGGGTGCACGACGCACTTCGCCAGTGAGGAGAAGTTGAGCCGTATTCGATCTAGTGATTTTCAGGAGACATTGTGGAAGACTGAAAAATATTTTTCGCCCGGAAAATGTGTGCGGGGTGATCCAAGGTGTCTGGCGAGTACGCGCTATATCTCCGGGCGCCCTGCCTCCGGGGCTGCGGTCAGCGGCGCCTTACGCGGCGTGGGGCGCGGGGGCGCCGCGGCGGGGCGGGGCTGGGCTGCAGGTGGGGCTCCATTCGAGCCTTCCGCAAGCGATCCACGTAATCGGCTTATAGCAGTGTGGGCGCAGCCAAAGCGCAGCGACCCGCGACCCGCGGCTGGGCTGCCTGGCGTGGCGTGGCGCGGCGCTGGCTAGGCCGGCCCCCATGTCGCCCCCGTGCCCCCCAGGGGGTTGGCCGCCTCCCCAAGCGGCTTTGCGTGCCGGCGTCACCGCATGACTCCGACTACACGTGTGCGCGTGTGCGCGAGCCCACTGGTAACGCGTTTAGGTTTAAGACTGGCACGCCAAAACACTATCGGACTGTTTGCGGGGGTGTTACAAATCCCGGGGAAGTACACGTCTCCTATTCGTGTCGCCCCGTAGCATATCGACACCGCTTCCGTTACGACGTCTCTCGCGTGAGGCGCCGACGCGGCGGGGAGGGCGGGGTCGGGCATGGCGTCGCTGGGCGTCGCGCGGAGTACCAACAATCGACATTTTATGAGCAACGGAAGAAGCCCCACGAAGGGGCGACGCAGGGAGCGGGGGCGTCTGCATGGCAAATGCATTGGGTGCAGAGCAAGGACCGGGGCGCCACACGAATACCGTGTACAGCGCGCGCGCGCGCGTGTGTGTGTGTGTGTGTGTGTGTGTGTGTGTGTGTGTGTGTGTGTGTGTGTGTGTGTGTGTGTGTGTGTGTGTGTGTGTGTGTGTGTGTGTGTGTGTGTGTAGGTGATCTGCGGGAGAGATTGTGTACGTGTCGTGGCGCGCAAATGACCGGATGATTCGTATGAGGCCCGCCGCTCCCCGGGTTTATATTACTTTGTCGTCACCTGCATTCGGATGAGCAAGCGCTGCTAGCCACCGTGCGCTGTTCTGTCCTGTCTCAAAACCAAGCGCCGTGGTCCAGGTTGCAGACGCACTGGTTTCCTGATGCTGGGGTCGGTGGATCGATCCCGGCACATACTCAATGCAATTTTTCAAATGAACATTTTTATTTTGGTCGATCAAAAAAATGTGTGTCTATTTTTTGTCGGTCTAATGTAGGTAGGTCCCATGATCTGGTCCCTGCTCGCGCGGTGGCGGCGGTGGTTCCGATGGAGGTCTTGGAGGCCTGTCTGCAGGGGGAGGCTTCGTCAGCTGCGGCGAATGAGACAGTTGTTCTCACAAAGCTGTTCTAATTGCGCCCCGCTGGATATGTAAATATGAAGGCGGAGAGAGAGAGAGAGAGAGAGAGAGAGAGAGAGAGAGAGAGAGAGAGAGAGAGGGGGGGGGGAGCGAAAGGGAGAGACGGAAGGCGAATCCCGCGACCACCGCGTGTCGCCGGGTGTGTAATGGGTGACCAGGACTGTCTTGACGGAACAGCAGTATTCGCGGTGTGACTGTCGACCCGTCTCACTTCCGCCAATCCAACGCGGCCGGTGGCTGGCCCCATCGGCTGCTTATAACAGGTGCGAGGGAGAGCGACGACGGAGATATTCCTTCCAGTGTGCGGCTCGTCATTAGTCTGGTTTCGCGACCGGCGGCGCTTCTTCGCTCGGCGCCGCCACCGGAGGCACAACTGGAGGGACTGGAGGCTCCAGGCTCCAGGCTCCGGGCATTCAAGTCGAACTGGCCTAAAGCCCCATAGTGCGCCTGGCTGGGCTGCCATTGAACTCGTGCTCAGTAATGACCTCTCTCGCCCCCACACTGCCCGCATTACCCTCCTGGACAACCCCCTTTTCCTCTATCTCTCTCTCTCTCTCTCTCTCTCTCTCTCTCTCTCTCTCTCTCTCTCTCTCTCTGCTCTTCCTTTTTCCGCTGTTGTCCTTGCCAGGATCAAGGCGAATGCCGTGGCGAAAACGAAGAGCGAAAAAAATACTGGTGAAAATGGAGGCGTGATGCGAAGAGGATGGCGGGAAACGCGTTGGTGAAAGGGTTGGAATGCAGTGCAGCGACGATGACATGAAGGCTGTGCACTCTAGGCGCTGCTCTGCCGCCCTGCCGCCCTGCCGCCCTGCCCCGGCGAGTGCCCCGGCCTGCGACAGGCCCGGCGGCCGTTCCGTTTCCGGCGCTGTATTCCGCGCACGCCACCAAAATCTCTTCATCGTTTGCGGCTGTCCGTCATATCTCATCCCCCAGTCGGCCCCGTGCGTTGCGTTCGGACAGCGGCCATCCACCCCCACCCTGTGACCTCCTTGTCGACGCCCCTCTCTCCCTCGTCTCCCTCCTCGTCTCGGACGTCCGCCGCCACGATTCTTCATCGCCCAGCACCTTCCTGTCCAAATGGATTATCGGCAGTCTTTGTTTTGGTGCTCTCCTCGGCCAGCAGAAGCGGAAGGCCCCAAATCAAACCAACTCGCGGCGAAACGCGGCGATACAAGCGACAGCCGCCCCAAGGACGATCGGCCTCGCTCGCACTCGTGCGGGACGCGAGACAGAGCGACGAGATGAACCTCTGGAATCGGGCACCAGTCGTTGGTTGGTCAATGGCGCGAAACACGCTCCGATTTGGGGATGATGGCGACATGGAAGAAGCCGTGGCCGCGGCGGGGCTTTGGCCGCCTCCGCGCGGAGGATGGATCTCGGCCGGCAACACGGGCATCATCGGCACGACCACCTGGGCGGCGGAAGCGACCCCCAGTGTGCGGGCCGGGGCCAGGGGTCCGTAACTTAACAAATTAAATTTTCACCTTTTTGCACATTTTCGAGCATATCTCAAAAATGGTGAGAGTAAAATTGATGTGACTAGGTTCTTCACGAAGGTCTTGACCTAAGTAGCTTTTGTTAACCTATGACTGGAAACGAATAGACGCCTCCTTCTGGACGAAAATAATTAATGTTAAAAATAACTTTTAACATTTAATTATTTGTAACTCAATTATTTTTGTCCAGAAGGAGACGTCTGGTCGTTTCCAGTCATAGGTTAACAAAAATTACGTAGGTCAAGACCTTCGTGAAGAACCTAGTCACATCATTTGCACCCTCACCGTTTTCAAGATATGCTTGAAAATGTGCAAAATATTATTTGTTAAGTTACGGACCCCTGGCCGGGGCCGCATGGCTGGCACTGGCCCACTGTGCGCGGCGGAGTACCGGGTAGCGAATCGATATCGGATCAGCTGGGCACTGAGGCGGCGGCGGTTCACTCGGGTGGCTCCGCGTCGAGGAATGAGCGCTCCGCTGCGCCCGCCAGGCGCCCGCCTCTACCCCCGGGAGCTAGGCCAGGCGCGAAGCGCGGAACGGGCTCTGAAAAATGAAAACTTTTTCGGCGCGCGAGTTCCACCCTCAGCGGCGGCGGCATATGCTGTCAGGGCGTTGTCGACTTGCCTTTCTCTGCTGGATGTTGCCCGCGGGGTCCTGCGGGTCACTGGCCACGGGTTCCTTGCCGGCTGGGCAAGGCAGGGGTCGTGACCCCGAGATAGCGCACCGTTCTTATTATCTCTGAATGAGAAATTGGGCGGGCTGGTGTCGCGCGCTGCGAGGCCGACAGCCGATCCGGGGGCGAAGGCGAGGCAAAAACACTGCGACCTTCAGCTCGGCTTTGGGCCGTCTGTCCACAAACCGCGCCGCGCCGAGACGCAGTGCTTTCTATTCACAATCCAATAAAACGGCGACCCAATTCCAACTCTTCCATCGTGCGCCTCAGATTTCCGTTCCTGCCGGCACTGCACATCAAAAGGTGGAGAAGCCTGTGACAGTCAAAGTGGCGGCCGGGTGGGCGTTTCGCGACGCGTCCCGGCGTTCCCAGTGTCAAATTCACCCCGCCGCCGCGGCCGCCGCCACCAGAAAAAGAATTGCGGAGCTTATTTTCCTCCGGTGTATTCTTGATCGTCTTTTCGGGGAGCTCGCCGCGACGGTGCAGAAACATTCAGCCGAGCGACGTCGGCAGCGTTCCCCGCCACCTGAAAGATTTAATGTTTGCGAGACGGAGCGCCTCAACCTGTCCCCGTCGCCGGGCTGGGCTCACTTGGCGCTGCCGGCGAGGAGTCTTCGGCCGCGGCTCCCGCGGGCTTTTCGCTGTGAATTTTTAATGGCACGTATCCGGGGCATATCGACTATCACCGGGAAGGGAGCTGCCTGGCTGCCTGGCTGCCTGCCTGGCCGCCGCCTGTGTCTTGGGGGCGGCCGCTTTCGGGGGCTGCCTGCCTGCCTGGCTGCCTGGCTGCCCGCTCAGCGTCTTGGGGGAGGCCGCTTTCTGTCTGCCTGCCTCTTCATTCGCTAGGCGTATCAATCTTTCACTGTCTGTTTACAATGAAGGTTCGAAGACGGCGTGTCTCTTTTCTCTCTCTTTCGCGCTGATCTCCCTTTAATCTCCCTCCTTTCTCTCTCTTTCTCTCTCTCTCTCTCTCTCTCTCTCTCTCTCTCTCTCTCTCTCTCTCTCTCTCTCTCTTTCTCTCTCTCTCTCTCTCTCCCCGCCCCAATATGCTTACCCGCGTCCTTCCATCCCCTTCTGTTTGCCTCCGTTTTCGCAAACATATCCCCCGTCCCTAATTGTGGTTTTATTCGGACGGGCTAAGCAAACCAGAGCAAGACAAGGACAGACCGCAGAGGGGCCGACCGACCCGGCAAGGGTTGCAAAGGTCGGGGCCGTCTGCGGGCTGCACAGTGGGCTGACTCTCGCTCTGTCTCTCTCGCACGCCGTCCCCCCCGGTCCAGTCCTAAAACAATCTGGCAGACCGAAGCGTGCTTTCTGTGTGCGGCATGCAAGCAGCGGGCAGCGTGGCGCCAGGGTCGCCGCCGTGGTCGTCCTGTTGGTGGCGGACACGGTCTATTAGTTGACGACGTGCCGTTCCTGGACAACGCGCCGTGTAAGTGCACACTGCCGCCTCATCAATCTTTTTCACCGGTCGTGGAGAGTCTCCTGCTCTCTCTCCTTCTCTGTCTCTCCCTCCCTCTTTCTGTCCTCGCGGACACCTTAGGGAGAAAGGAGGTGACGGAGAAAAAAGAAATGAAGATCCAGAGACGGAAGTGTAGGTAGCCTACCCGCTGCTGTTTAAATTATTTTACCGCACGCAGAGTGCCTTCCCTCCTTCCTTCTTCCCACACTATCATCGCTCCTCCTACTCCCACCACTCGCAGTCATAGCCTACTGCAATAATGTAGATCTTGAGGAAAAAAAGAAGTGCGTGCGAAAAGGACAAAAAAAAACACGTTAAAAAAAATTGATGGGTGCACTGTGAGCGTTGAACTTGCGCTGGCTGGAAGTTGGCATTCTATCTCACGCATCGGCGCGGACGGCCTCTCTCTGTTGTGTGTGTGTGTGTGTGTTTTTTTTTGTTTTTTTTCTTCCGTGGGGCCCTTGCAGGCGTTAAACGGGCGCAGCGGTGCCAAAATCAGGGCCTCCATTATAAAAGGTCGCCATGAAAGGCTGGCTCCTCTCTCTTTGTCGCTCTCACTCTTAAGGCTTCTCAAGGTCAATGACGACGGCGGCGCCAAGCTGGAAGGGTGGCTTTGGCAGGTCTTTTGTTTTGAGTCGACCTCAAAGTGCGGCGGTGGGGGCGGCACCAGTGGGCACGGCGCACTGTGCAGATCTGCAGCGCCGGCAGCGCCACCAGCGGACAAACGGGGAACGAGGACTTTCTCCGGGGCCGCGCCGCCGCGCCGCCTTTCGGAGTGATTTGTAACGAAGAAACAAAGTAGCAGATTATCTGTGTGTGGCTGGCGGCCGACCCTGGAGGAGCAGAGCGAGACGCGATCGGCCGGCCAGAGAGACGGAGAGAGAGAGAGAGGCGGGACGATCCGTCTCTGTCTCACCCGATGACTGGGCGTTCTCCGCCACCCCCGCTAACAGAGCCGGCCGCCCAGACTGATACAAATGAGCTATGCATCAGCAAGAAGCCAGCCGGCATGTAGGTTAGGGCGGGGTACGAAAAACAAAAACAAAAAGTCGAGCTGATGACAAAGTGCGCGCGCGAGCGAGAAATTAAGCGACCGCCGCCCGCGGCAGCGGGCATGCCGTCCATAGGACTCTGAGCCGTCCCGGCGAACGCGCCTGTCGCCGCGCTGCGTGGCTGCCTACCCAGCAGGCTTTGCCTCCCTCGCACCGCGGGCGTGCGAGGGAGACGGGCACGCTGCAGCCTTAGGTGTCGGGCCGTCCGCGGCCTGAGCGCGCCGATGAAAACCTGTTAAAGCCCATCATGCACTCGCGCACACTCACACACGCAACACATTCACGGCGGCACATTTGTTAGGCGTAATCAAGTGTGGACGTGCGTGGGCCCGCTGGTCGCGTGGGCCGTCCGGTCCCCGGAGTCCAGCGCGCTGCAGGGCGCAGTCCAGCCGAGTCAGCTGACTGGAGGCTGCGGCTGCGCGCCGGCCCGGCTAACTGAGGCAAAGTGAACGCTGACTCTAATTCAGGGCCAATGATGGCCCGGCTGCCCCGCCATCGATTAGCACGGCAAACCGGGCTGCCCGCGGCAGGGTGAGGTAGCAGCTCAAGTCGGCACTTTGGTGCGGGTTCAAATACTGGCCGGGTTCGCTAATTTTTACTTCCAGTCGGGTTTTTTTCGTGCTGCTTTTCCCCTTGCATGCTCGCAAAAATGACGTAACTGTGCTGTCTCATGCCAGGGCACGTTTTTTTCATTTTTTTTAAAAAAGCCTACCTCGGTGCGATACGGCGGCCGGGCCAAGTTGGGTGCGCCGCGCTGTGGCGTCCGCGTGTGCAGTGAGCGAGTTTTGTTGGCCCAATTTGCGCGTATCAGGGCCGCACTTTTCTTTCGCCGTGCGCCAGATCATCCGAGCTTATATGGGCAGCAATCTGTCATCGCGGATCACAATGGCGCGGCCGGGCGCGGCCGACAGCGGGAACATTGTTCTAGCGGCGACGCGTGTGGCGGCCCGCGTGGTGGGGTGGGGCGGGGCGGGGCGGGGCGGGGTGGGTTGGGGCGGACAGGAAACGCGACCAGAAGATGCACAACGCGACCTGCTTTCAATTTGTAAAAAAAACGCACCCACGAGTTTTGAAACCACTACCGATCTTTGAGAATGATGTTATTGGCTTAATTTGGAAGAGGTTCCAGCAACAGCAACAACCTACCCGGAGCTCTCCTGTTGCGTTGCTGTTGGGTGAAAATTAGTGCCGGAAATTTGTAGCTGCTTAAATCGTGGCCTTAAACTCCTCCGGCAGGATGGAAGCGGCACAACGCTGATTAATAATCCGGTGAGATACGAGGAGGCTGCCGTGCGGTCCGCGACGCCACGCGTGCAACAAATTGATTCGAGTCCGGAAAACTGCATCACTCTCTCTCCGTCTCTCTCGCTCTCTAGCGGCAGCTGCTGAGGGCGTTGTCTATTGTCGCGCGAACCAGCCGCCAGGGGGCACCGCAGGGCACTGCAGGGCATCGCAAAGTAGTCGTCCGATACGTGTTTCCCGAAAGGAGGCCCGAGCGTTGGCCGCGCCTGCATTAAAATGCTAATATTTCCAGGTTATGTCTCTATATAGCAGCCGAACAGGCCGGCCTTCTCGTCGTAAATCCACGCTAATCCAGCGGGTCCGGCCGACACCGCGCCCGCTTTCCTGAAATGTGAGACACGTAAATTGACCGCCGCTTCGCTTGCTTGGCTTTCCCCGTGAAATTCCGCGACAGTAAAAATGCGGCCGGGACACGGCACGTAATCCTGGGCGACAAACTGTCCAGAAGACGCAGCGCACTCCAAACAGGGACACCTCGTCTCGCCGCGACGGCCGGTCGGAGCCCGACAAGTAGGCAACCTGCGTGGACAAACACCTTAACCGCGATTTAAAAAAAAAAAAAAAAAAAACCTGAAAAACTTTTTTAGCAGATGAAACCTTTACACTTTACACATACTTAAAACTACACGACATACTACTGCCATAACTACTACACAAGACTGTACCATAAGCTTCCATAACCGTTCCTTATTGAATGGAGGTTTTTTTTTTCCTGAAACCGCTTTGCGCTGATAACTTTACCTTTCAATTGCGCTATTACATTCGAGAATTTGTGAAGTAAAATTTCCCCCCCCCCTCCCCTCCACTCCTTCTCCCCCCTGAGCGAGCAGTGCTGCATAGTTTCGTGACGCGACCCCTGACCCGAGCCCCGCCCGCCTTCTGGGAACGCGGATGACTCGGACGCACGGGAGATACCCGTCCGGACGCCCCGGCGCGACGGCAGCCGAGACGGGCCACGGCGAGGGCACGGCGCAGGACAGCGGTTCGATTCCCGCCGGCAGCCGAGACGGGGCACGGCGAGGGCACGGCGCAGGACAGCGGTTCGATTCCCGCCGGCAGCTGAGCCGCGTCGCGCGGCCGGACCTGATTGGCGCCGCTGTCTGGCTGGTTTCAATGCGGGCCGAATGAAAACAATCGGAGCAGACGGAAAAGGGACCCCCGCGAGATAAATGATTTAATAGAGTGGCCTTCCGAGTCATTTCCAGCAATCTGCCCCGCCGGGCCCCGCAGCTCCTGCAGGACAGGCTAGCTGCCTGGCTGCCTGCCTGGCGGTGCGGGTGCGGGTGTTCAATCGAAATTCAGCACCGCAGAGGGGCTCGTGTTTGGACAGCGAGAACGGTTGGACCGGACTGTGTACACTACGCGCGCAGGCCAAGCCGGACGCAGTGCACCTGTGTAGCCAACCAATATTTTTAAATCTTGTTTGAACTGCAAATTTATTTTTTAAATTTTTATATTTTTTTATTTTGTTTTCGGTCTGTTGCGTCTACTGCAAGGTTTTCTTTTCTTGTTCCATTTTAAATTTTAAGTTGTTTTATTTTGTTTTCGGTCTGCTGCGTAGACCTTGGAGCGCCCTCGGTCCTCGCTGAACTGAAAGCCAGGCGAAGAGCAAGTGTCTCAAGACTAGTCACTGTGCGGCGCCGCGCCGTGCCGCACGCTGGTCGGGGAGACGACGCATCGACTTGAGGGTCACGGCCTTGAAAAACTGTTCTGGAGAAAGTTGCGCGCGGAGAAGAAAAGGAAGGAGAAGAAGGAGGAGGGCCCCAACACCAGGCTGAGCCCTTGCCGCGTGAAATAGTGTGACACTTCCCTCCCACCTGAGCGTCCTGCAGGATGAAACCGGACACCGCTTGTCTCTCTCGCTCCTCCTGGGGCGGCCCGTGGGGAGCGAGAGAGACAGAGCGAGAATCACTGTTCTGAATCAGCCCACTGGTGTCTTCCGCTGCACCCGCGTGCCGGCTGGAGCCAGCCTTCCTCGCACTGTGGGAGCGAGAGAGGCGGACTGGCTGGAGCTGGAACCGGCCGACACCTCATGCGGGTGGTGCCGATGACATGCCGGGCCGCGCGGCCGCGGAACAGACTGCGCAGTGGAACAACAAACAGGGCCTCTGGCAGCCAGGCCAGGCCCGGCCCGGCCAGGCCGCACGCAAAGCCATAACTCACGGCGATAACGCCCTAATTACGCATTGGCTGATGCTAACCTTGCCGGGTCGCAGGGCCAAGGGCCTGGCGAAGCAGCCCTGCCGAGGCCCGCGGGACTTTAATCCCCTGAGCCTCTCGCGTCTCGCGGGCCGCGGTCAAGGAGGCCGTCACCGCGGGGCAGGGTTCGACGCCCACCGACGCTGCCTGGAGCCCGCTCTCTCTCGCTCGCATGGGGCGCCTCGTAGAGAGAGAGCCGCCATCCTCATGGAGGACTGGGGAGAAGTTTGCGAGGCACTCCCGTCTTGATAAACTGCGCAAGTCATAACGCACGTGTTCATAATCCGTGTTCACCATTAAGCCTGACCACAATGCGTGCTAACGACCCGCGCCGGCCAACCTCGCGGTCACACAAGGGGTTTGTTTTTGGCGGCGGGCAGTACATTGGGCTCTGCTGCTGGCGCTGTTGGCGCGCATCTGTACCTGAATCACGCGGCCTATTCCGCCAGGTTCAATGGGGAATGGTGCTGCCGCCGCCGCTCTTCCCCCTAGTCCGCATTCTCATCACAACTCGCCGCTGAATGGCCGGGATCTAGAATTAAAAGCTTTGCGCGGTGGCCGAAACACAAGTTACAAAATGCTTTGTGTTTCTCTGCTATTTTTCCACCCGCTGCTCGATTTTCGTGACGCACCTCTCTCGCGTGTGCTTCATCCGAGCGTTTATTTTGGTGCGCAGGAAGTCCTAACTTTCTTGCCTGAGACGGACCGGGACAGACAGACGTACAGACAGAGAGACAAACACGACGCGCGAAAGGAGAAAAATGACAGCATTGTTCGCAAACGACGCGCATCGCAGCGTATGAGCCGCGACATGAAATAAGCAGCAAGCGAGCGCGCTTTAGCTTTCCTGTGTCGAATTATTTTCTCATCGTACTTGACTGGTGGGTCGCAAGGAAAATGGTGACACCCGGCCCGCCCCGCCAACTTGTTGATGTTGGAGTCTCGCTTTAAAACTGGCGGCGCTCCAGGCGGGCGGGCCACCGACAGACTCCACAACGACAGACTCCAATTAGAGGAATTAGAACTGTCGCAGTTAGCTACTTCGGCAAGACGCGAGAGTACGTAAAAAGAGTGCGCGAGACGCCATTTTGAAACGAAGTATGAGAAATAAATAGGTCGTTCTTTTCCTATGTATGACGAACTGCGCATATCGTTTTCCAACCCCGCCCAGGGACTCTAGTGTGTGGGGGTTGCATGGGTGGTCGCCGGTCCCGCTACTCTGCCTAGGCGCGACTCTGCGCGCGGATGAGTCTGGCACGCGATGCCGCGTTGAGACCGGACGAACGGACACAGACAGACGGACGGACAGACAGGACAAGGCGCCTCGCCACGCGCCCACTCAGGTCTGGACCACGATAGCAAATACGCGAAACGTTACAGACCCTGTCAGCGAGGAGTGGGGGGAATGGCTGCGTTGCGGCGCGCTGGCTCGGGTTATCGGCAAGTGCATCGAGTTGGCACTACCGCCGCGCCTAGCCGTGCCGCTATGCGTTCTTGCCGCCCCGGTGGGAGGAGGGAAGTCACCATCAAGTCGACATGAAAAAAAAAACACCAACGACCAATACCACCTTTCAATAACTTTTTGTTCCTGTAAAAGAGTGCGTCGGAGGCAAAAAGCATTTCGTCCAGAATGAAAATCATCCATTCTCGAAGGAAGATAAGCAGAGCAAAAGTTTTCTGTGGCGGCTTGTCTGTCGCCGTCCGTGCGTCCCTCCGCGCGTCCGCCCGCCCGCCCGAGTATTGGCGCTGTCCGCCCACGCGCCGCGCCCACCGGCATCGGCCGTGGGAACGGCAAGACACGGCGGACCACGACGAGGAACACAAATGAATGGCACTCGCCATTTTTCATATCAAGCAAAAAAAAAAAAAAAAATAAAATTTCCTTCATTTTTTTTTAAGTTTTTGTTCAACATGGCGTCGTGTTCGGACGTGTTTTTTCCGCGTTGGCTGGTGGATGTGGTCCTGGCCTTCCCTTCGCCTTGCCTGTCGATTCCGTGTTCCAGGACGAGACTGGACGCGACCGGACGGCCAACGGTCGAGCCAATTAAAAGCGTGATGTGACGCCCCTTCCCCCCCCCCCTCTCCTTTCCCTCCTCCCAGACAGGTCCCAGGGCGTTAATGCGAGCCGACAAGCGGCGCTCGGCGGCGTCACACCAGAATGAACTCCAGGCCGCCGCGGCCACCTCCAGCCAGCCGCTCCAGCCGCTCCAGCCGCTCCAGCCAGACGATGCGGAATGCACGCGCTGCGCCGCGCTGCACGCCGCGGTGGCGGTTGCGGAGGCACGGCACGGCACGCGCGGGGGCGTCGGGGAGCACCGCACACCGCTGGCTGGCTGCCAGCTCTGCCGGCGGGCGCGGCATGGCCCGGCCCGGCTCGGCATGGAGCACGCCGCACCGCCGGCGCCACACCCTTTTACCGGAGTGCACACGGCAAGATTGCCGGCGACGCGCGGTGTGGAGCCGGCAGCGCCAAGCAGCGCGCAGCATGCGGTGGAGGGTTGATAGTCGAATCGACACGCCGAACCAAATGTGGAACGCCGTGCCGTCCCGGCGGGGCTGGCGGCAGGCAGGCAGGCAGGCAGGCAAGCCGCTCTCCAGCCGCAGAGCCCATTTCAGCGGATAGCGATCTTCCCCACGACTGGGCTTCGCGCTGCGATTCCTATCCCCAATCACTCCCGCGTTTGCACAGACAAAAAGAAGTTCGTTATGATGACCCGTTCGAAAAGCGTCGGGAACGAATATGACTTGGCCGCGAACATCGGTCTTTGGAAAATCCCACGGACTCTTTTGTTTTTATTTTTCCTACTGGCAGCAAGTTTGAAGCGAATTTTATTTTTTGCCAGCTGCTCCGGCCTAGGTCATGCACCCCGCGACAATGATGCCTCCTGAACGGCGCTCGGCATGCGTCCAAAAGCCTCCCCCCCCCCCTTTCCTCCTCCCGGTCAATCCCCTGGTGTGCATCGCGAGTGTCACCCGGACGACGGCACGACGCGGAGGCCCGGCCGGGGGATCCAGGACGCCCAAGTTCGGCGCCAACGAGATCCCTTCGGCCCTCGGATTAGCGGCTCGCGTCGGCACGCATTTCCTCGGCAGCGACCCACTTCTAGCGGCGCGCAGCGGACACCTCGGACCAGCCGGACCGGTATGGCCCGCCTCCGCGGGGCGCCGCGAGCCTTCGATATCAACACGAAAGCAGGTCGCCTTTTGACGGGCTTCTCGCTCGCATCCCGCCGGCGGCCCGGCGCGCCCTGTCTCTCTCCCACTCGCGCGGAGCGTGCCGCTGTACGGGTGCGAGCGGGACAGAGCACCCCCAGGACGGCCCGGCGAACTGATAGCTTCTAAAAGGGGCCGCCCGGCCATGCAGACGGAACCGCATCAACGTCGCACATTTACATTCCGGGTCGTCTTCTGTCTAGGGACGCCCGCCAGGGCCAGGCCAGGCACACTGCGTGCGAACCAACCGCGCCATCGACTCTTTCCCCATAGCGCGTCCCGCGGAGCTAATTCTAGGAGAATAGAATACCGCTGCAGCCATGTGACGGAGAGGAAGTGCACTTTCTAGTTTTCATCACGGGCGTGCGCGACACTGAGCCGCCTGCGTGGGCGGCAGTGGGAGGCCCCCCCCCTCCCCTCTAGAGCAGCGTCCATCAGTATGTATGAATATGCATTACTCAATAAAGACACGCGACCTGCATGGAGCCCCCCTCCCCCTTCTCAAGGAGCGCGGGGATTTTACGAGTCTCGCTTGATGGCACAGCTTTGTTCGAGATGGATTGCCGTCCGTAAGGCGGCACATGTGGTCTGTCTCTCTCGCGCCCGTCGGGCGGGACGAGAGAGGCTGTGCGACGAACGAACCGCTGCATGCAGGCCACGGCCCGCGCCGTTATAGTGTCACCGTGTGGTGGGCCCTTTGTGGGGCCCGGCCGGCCAAGTACGTATTTTACTCCATTGACAGCAGCGCGGACTGCATTGGCGCACCAAGGTCTACGGTGCTAAAAATTTACCTTCTCTTTGGTTATGTTCAATTTAAAAAAAAAATATTTCATATGAAATATTGTAAAAAGAGTTTTAATAAGAGTTACGCAGAAGCCTGGCGGCGTAACTGGCCCCGGGTAGTACCGCAGCTGGTACTCCCTTACTGCCTCGGCCCTGAGAGGGTGAGTCCCCGCCCCGGCAGCGCCTCCGTCATGCCTGGTGACGTTGGCTACCGACGTCACGCGCCTCTCTCTCTCTCTCTCTCTCTCTCTCTCTCTCTCTCTCTCTCTCTCTCTCTCTCTCTCTCTCTCTCTTTCCCTGTCTGACCCCTGACCCGCGCGCTCGCGAGGAGTCTTCGGGGTGCGGCGTGCCAGAAATTCTCCGGGACATGCGAAACGTCAAGGCGTCTGTCAGGGCAGACCGCTGCGAGGCCGAGACGTACATGTCGTCTGAGGAGGAACGCCTCGGGAACGCCTCGGGAACGCCCATGCGTGCTCGTGTAAGCGACCCATCAGTCTGTCGTCGACGAAGTCGAAAACAATCGCGAGTGAGCAGGCCCTTTCCGGGCCGCGAGCCGCCCACGTCCGCGCCGCCGTCCCTTCCCACACTGCTCTCGCTGGGCGTCCGGTCCGGACAGAAACTGGATCCAAATGGGGTTTCGGAAGTATGGCTGGGTTTTGCGCTGCATTGCGCGGATTTGTCACATTTCGTTTTGAAGGTGGTGAGGGCCGCTGGCGAGGCGGAAGGGCCGCGGACAGGTCTCCGCCCACCGCTGCGGTGCGACGACGTGGAGGTCCGCGGGGCGTGGCGGCGTGGCGGCGCCGTGACACGCCGACCGACAAAGGAGGCGCGGCGCAGCGTGTGCGTCCCAGGACAAGCTCCACACGACAAAAGCCATACACGTCGAAAAAACAAACAACAAATTTTTATCATATTTTTTTCTTTGTGACATATTTTTTTTGGGGGAAAAAAAATAATCTTGCTGTGATGCTTGATTTTGACCAGTGAACGGTGAGTTTTTAAAAACAATTTTTGGTGGGCTTATGCACCGCGGCCAACACGCGGCGCGGCGCGGCTGGCACGTACGTGTGCACGTGCGAGTCCCATTGTGCTGTGCATTGCGACGCATTTATTGATGAATGGCGCTACGCACCGGCCTGCATTCGCGGTGCCGTCACCCAGGTACACTCACAAAAAAAGAGATGGGATTTTTATTTTTTTTAGTGTGACTTTCTTTGAAAGTCAATTTTATTGAATTTGTTTCGTCTAAAGAGCTGTTGGACGGCGTTTTGTGTTTGTATTTTCCGGTGAAAACATTCCGGGCCGGGCCGGCCAGTAGCAGGGAACCGGAAGTGAAGACAGCGCGCGCCGCGCTCCGGAAACGAATCGGAACCCAAGCGTCACATCATACGCAGCAGTGATATGGTATTCAAGCCCAGCGAGGCGTGGCGGCGCGGGGCGGCGTTCCACCACCTGTCTCACTCGCACCTGCCTCGGAGGGAGAGAGCCGGACCGCAGCGCGGGGATTCGAACCCACGCCGCCGCCGTGCGCGTGGTATTCGTACACGGGCGTCCAGAGAGTCCAGGCGGCGTGCGGGCCCACAAAAAGGAGCGCGGCGGCCTGGCGGGGGGGGGAGGGGGGGAGGGGGGGCAGTGTGTTGGCCCGCGTCCCGTCGGAGCAAACGCAGAGACGAGACTGTGCAAACAGCACAGGTGGGCGCAAACAGCGAGCCGTGCACCGGCCCGGCGGAAGATGGCCCCCATGAGACGCCATAAGGGGAAGAGTGACACGGAATCAACGTCCGAATCATCAGCGTGTCCGAATCGATGACCAAAAATACCTGTTCATTTTTCCGTCCCGAGGGTTGGAATCTCTTCGATAGACGCGCCACGTGTTTTGGCTCGCATGACAAAGCAGCTACGCACTTGCGCGTAAAAATGCATAAATCATGACTCACGCACGTGTGTGTGTGTGTGTGTGTGTGTGCGCGCGCGCGCGTGTGTGTGTGTATAGTCGGTGGCTGTCCCTAGTGTGATGCTGCCATGCCCGTCGACAATAGAGTCGGGGCACAACGCAGCGATTTGACAATACTGGTTCAATCTCTTTACTGACGCCTTCTGCACTGCTCGTGGTGTCTCTCTCGCACTCACGGCTCGTCCCGTGAGGGTGCGAGAGAGACAGAGCGACGACGGAGCGAGTGCAGCATGCCCGCCGCCCCGGCGGCGCGACGCTTGGCCGCGGTCATATATTTCAATGATGCTATAGTTCCGGTGCCCCGCGGCCGGGCCTGGGAGAGTGCGCCCCGCCGCACCCCACCCCACCCCGCCCCACCCCGCCCCGCCCCGGTCGCGACGTCCGGGCTAATTGAGACAGAACGATTCATTTTGGACGCGGCCGAGGAGCGGCGTTGCGGGGGACCTCTGAGAGATTCGGCCGGCCGCTCGGACAAGGCGGTACTCCTCTTGATGGAAGAGGTGGGAACAGAGAGAAGCACCATTTTTTTTTTTTTTTAGAATTTTCTGTTTTGTTTGGACGAAGGGTAAGGTTTTGTATGTTGCTGCTGCAGGGCTCGGCGCGAGAGACGCGTTCCGAGCGGTTCGCGTTGCTTGGTTCGTTAGGACGAGACTGGGCCGCGGCGAGGGCTAATAGTGGCAGCGCAGCCGCCCCGCCAGCCCCCCGCGGCGCGGCGCTCTGTCTCTCTCGCACCCAGGCCCCAGGAGGACAGACGGGTTGCCCACCCGAGGATTCGCAGGCGCGCTGGACGACTTCGCGCCGCAGCCATGTCGCAGCCATCGGAACATTCCTCCAACTTTCCTTAATGTTTCCACGGTGTGTGCGTGTGTGTGTGTGTGTGTGTGAGTGCGCGCGCGCGGTGCGATGTGCTGCAGGTCAATGTTCTGTGACGGAATGGCTCCCGTTTCCTGGGCATTACAAGCGCGTCTGCCCTGCTCTTGCCCGCCCACCGAAACTGCATTGCTCCAAAGTCGAAAACTAGCGCCCGCGCGCGCGCGCGTCGCCACAGCCAACGACAACCTACTGCTCCGAGGACGCAAATTTTGTCTCCACTTTTGTGGTGGCTCGTGTTGTGTCTGCGGTCTGCGGGCTGATGAGGCGTCCTTTGTCCTGCCGGATGGCCTGCCCTACGCTGCGTGGCGTGCGGCGGGTCGGACCACAAACAACAACACAAACAACATTTCCCCAAAGATGGCCGCGCGGATAAAATTTTTGTTTTTGATTGTAGGTTATCCGTGAACTCACTACAAATCCAAAGGTCAGACTTCTCGCCACTCCAGAGGAGCCAGCCTCCTGGACATGCCTTTTCTTGTCTACGCACTGCAAATTACTGGAAATTACACGGAAAGACTTCGCGCCAAAATATGGCGAGACATTAAGTATCGCCAAGTTTCGGTGAGAGCTGAAAGTCTCGCCAAATTTTGTGAGAGCGCAGACAAGAAAAGGCATGTCCAGGAGGCTGATTCCGTCTCACTCGCGCTGATGGGGCGTCCCGCACGGGTGCGAGAGAGACAAGCAGGGCGACGGAACGCTGCTAGCGCTGCAGACGACACGCCCCCGCGCCGCGCCGCGCTACGATGTCGTGTAGACAACGCGCACCGGCGTGGCGGCGTGCGGGCGGACGGACATGTCCTTGTTAAGGTAATGGCGTTTCCGCGGCAGGGCGACCAACAAGGCCCACTGTGCCCCGCAGCCCCGCGTGGACCGGAGGCGGAGGCACAAAAATACCTTTGACCTCGCGGTCAAAAATTGACCGCGAGTGCCGCGAACTTCTATATGCGTTTCGTACTCGGCTTCAAACACGCACGACCAAACACGGAGAAAATTCTAAACTATTTAAAAGTGCGAAAACGTTAAAATTTTATAGCATTTTGAAAATCATATTTACAATTTCTATTGCTTTAAAAAAAATGCGAACAGGTCCAAACGGAATGACTTTGCCGGCGGCAGCACTCGAACCCGGGGACTCGGGTTGAAAGTGGGTGACAGGAGCAGAAGCCCGAGGACGGAGCCACGAGCAGCCAGGGCGTTTTCCATCAAACTTGAACCGGCCACGCCGCCCTACCGCCGCCGCCCTTCCCATCACTTAAGTGTCCGAGGAGGATATGGGTCGTTGGTGGTTGGAGGACACCTGCTCGCGGGGGACACCGTGACGACGGGAGGGGAGGGGGGACGAGTGTCCTGGGAGGGTGATGGCTATTATGGCTTCGCTTAACACGGAGACCAATAAGGCGACATCAGTTACTCGAAGGGAAAACGAAGATGAAAGGGGGGGGGGGGTTTCCCCCTCACCGGAAGTTAACAGGTGAGGCGGGGGCAGAGCGAATCGTCGCTCTGTTCCCCCGGAATGACTTTGGAGGATAAGTGATTAACTGTCAGGAGGCAAGTCGTCATCGACGCGCCCAGTTCGGGCCTTTGGGCCTTTGCCTTTGTGCCTTTGGGCCTTGGCCTTCGGGCAGAGCCGTCGTGTGCAACGAGAACGGCGCAGGCAGAGCGCTGCACTTGCCTTCCCTGCTGGCAGGCATGGGCAGGAAAGTAAAGTAAAGTACCGCGGTACCAGCACCGCGGTACTTTTTTGGGTAAAGTACCGGCACCGCAGTGCTGATGACGCGAAAGGGACCGGTAAAGTACCGCGGTACCGATTTGCGAGTAAAGTAACGAAAAGTACCGTCGGTCCTGTCAGCGGGCGCGCAGCCGCGCACTATTACGGATTGAGCGACACGACTATATTACGCAAGTGCATGCCCCGTCGGGTACCACGGACTCCATGCGCTGCAAACCGCTGTACAGCGGCGCATCCAACAAAAGAACTTGGAGGAAAAAAAAAGAAGAAAAAATGGGGGCCCTTCTCCCACCTCCCCACACAGTAGGGAGGACCGCCTGCAACTTCGGTGGATCGGGGGAACCGGTGCATTCCAGGCGGCGACCCCAGGGGTTCTCATCTGATGTGGGCCGGGTGAAGGGCGGGGGTTGAGAGCCTTTGGTTTTCGCGGGGTGGTCAGTGGTACCCACAGTGGTACCCCCGCTGTCCGGCGCTCTCTACCGAACATGCAGTGTGAAGGGCCAGCTTCAAAGGACTTATCAACTCCAAACCGACGAATCAGAATGGACCCACTCGCGACCAATTGCGAGTGGCTGGAACGACCGGGGATCGAACCAGTGCCGAGGCCAATCCGCCGAAGCGGACTGCTTTTTAGACACCCAAGCATAGTGGACGACAAATGATCCAGACCACTACGCTATCACGACTGCACGTCTGCCGAGTGTCGGACGACGGGTTTGAGTCGCATTGGGATGAGGGAGGCAGTCGTAAAATGTATTGAAATGTTGGGATTCGATCCCCGGACCTTACTGTTCAAGTCCGACGCCTTAGCGATCTCAGCCACCACGGCTCATGGTAGATGCGGCGTCAGCCGGGCTCTAGACGCGGTAGGGATGGAGCCGCAGTGAGCGGGTCATTCGAAAAATGTTGAGAAAAAGTGGGACTCGATCCGTCGACCCCGGTACCGGGAACCGACGCCTATACCACCTCGACCACCACGACTCATGATTGGGGACGGGTAATGTCAACGCCTTTGAACCGCACTGGGAGTGCGGTCCGCACTGCCGCACTCCGAGTGCGGCTCAAAAGACATGACATCACTTTTCGGTAGTACCGGTAAAGTACCGCGGTACCATATTTTTCGGTAGTACCGGTAAAGTACTGCGGTACCGATTGTGGAGTACCGTGCCCATGCCTGCCTGCTGGGCGATTCGATGATTCGCTTGGTCGCGGTGTCCCTCTCGCACGCCTGCGGGACGCCCCAGAGCTGCACCATTCGGAGCCAGCCCGCTGCCGGCCCAAATGCAATTGGGTTGCATCCCTTGGAGCTGCAGTGAGTGCTGTGTCGGGGCTGGAACGGGAACACGGGAATACTGGAACTGGAGGAAAGTTCGCCTGGAGGCCACGGCCGAAAGCTGAAAGCACAAACACGCTCCATATTTGCAATGGCATGACGACGGCTGCGCCAGTGGTGGGCAAGCCTTTTCGGCGAAACGCTTTAGACGCCGAGTTTCGACAGTTTCCGCGCCAAAACTTTTCAGCCGCGGAATGAAACGCTCAGGAGGAATGGACTGCTGCGTCTCTCAGGGCTTCCTCCCTCCGCGTACCGCGTCCTTGCAGGTACTCAGAAACTCAAGGACGCCAGCGACCAAGTCGGCGATTTTACTCATTACCTCTTGGTCCTTTTAATAACCCTTGGTGACCTGGCATTCTTTTTTTTTCTTGTTTGATCACTCACACACGCGCACATTACTCGCACACACGGCCATCCAAACAATGGATCGATCCATCTTCATGCTGCACACACACACACACTCACGTGTGATAAAACGCATCAGCTCTCTATACCTAATTGATCAATCTCCCAGCGGCACGCGGCGAACCACGGCCCTGGGTGGGGCCCCGTCTCCCTCGCGCCGCGACAGGGCGCCCCCTGAGTGCGAGAGAGACAGCCCGGGGCGGGGCCCGGCGTCGCGGCGCGTCGCGGCGCGTCAGACCGTCCTCGTATTCGGACGGGCCGACAAAGGGCCGGTGCGACAAGAGTGTGGTGCCTCGCTACACGCACACGCGCGCGCACACACACACACACACACACACACACACACACACACACACACACACAGAGAGAGAGAGAGAGAGAGAGAGAGAGAGAGAGAGAGAGAGAGAGAGAGAGAGAGAGAGAGAGAGAGAGAACAGCAGTTGAGCCGCGCCTCAAAGTCAAAGGCTTGGCTTTCGTGGAGGTCGTCGTCGCTCTGTCGATCCGAAAGGACAGGTGGATGCTGCACGCCGATGAGTCCACCCGTCAACGCCCTTTCTAAGCGCCACACCCGAGTCTCTCTCTCTCTCTCTCTCTCTCTCTCTCTCTCTCTCTCTCTCTCTCTCTCTCTCTCTCTCTCTCTCTCTCTCTCTCTCTCTCTCTCCCTCTCTCTTGCGACAACACTGTGGACGCGTCACACTTTCGACTCGGCCGCTGCGGTGCGCCACACCGGCGCGGCGTTGCACATATGCGTTTGCATGCATGTGTCACTCGTGATTTGTTTGGCCATCAGTGCGGTCCTCGGCTCCGCTTTGACGGACGAGCGAGGGAGAGAGAGAGTGAGAGAGAGAGCCCGCGAGAGAGAGCGGCGGCGGAGAGCGGCGGCCAGAGACATGATGGAGGCAATAATGGCCGTCAACGCCGCAGCGCGCCGCGCCGCCGCCACCAGCAGGCTGATTCTGACTCTCCGTCTCTCTCGCACTCGCAGGCATCCACGGCCGGCCCGCCGGAGCGCGAGAGAGACAGAGCGTTGAGAGCCGCGCGGAGGCAGCCCGGGTACGAGCCCCACATAACTCATCCCTAACGGAAAGTGTCGCAACAGAGCAGTCTGACCTGACCATGAGGCCGCGAGGCAGCCGGCCGCCCACCCCGGCGCTCTCGCGGCCTCATGACGGCTTTCGCCGCGGAGTGCACCTTCGGGAAATGTTCGGCAGTGTTCGGAATCGGCCGTCCGCCGTCACATCCCGGCCAGGATCCGCTATTCATAATGGGCGAAATTAGATCGAGGTAATAAATTCTGACGTGGTTTGGAGCGTCCTGATACAGCGGGGCTGGCTGGGCTGGGCGGGGCGGGGCGGGGCGGGGCGTGGCGGGGCTGGGCGAGGCGGGGCGAGGCGTGGCGGGGCGCGCTTGTCTGGCATCGTTTCCAATAACAGCTCTACCGCGCGACGATCACCAGCGCAGCCCGGCGCAGCCGCTAGCGCTAAAATTCAAACACGCCTTGCGTGCGCGCGTCAAAACCAGAGCAGTGTTGTTGTTGTTCTTGTTTGCTCGCGGTTTCCTTGATCCGGAAATGGCGGACGACGCCCCTCACTGCAGCAGCAGCAGCAGCAGTGAGGCGGCCACCTGGACGACGTGATTTGGGGCCGGCCTCGGCAATAATTTGTCACACAGGAAATTGAATATTCCCCGAACTAATGCTGCCAGTGATGAGGCTGTGGCGCGGGGCGGTCCCGTGCACGCGTGTAACGTGTCGTGTGTGGGACGGACCGGCCAGCCCCCCCCCCCCTCCCCCCCAACCGAAATACCATTGACTGGACTTGATGAATCGGCGGCCGCAGCCTCCTCGACCAACAGAAATTTACGACGAAATTTGGCGAACGTCACCTCGGCCCGAAAATGCAGATGAGCCGTTCGTTCATGCTGCAGGAGAATTTTTTTTTTTTTTTTTTCTTGCCTTGCCGCGAGCGCGATCAGCTCAGCCCCAGCTGCTGCAGGAAGGTTCGGATTCCGGCAACACGCGGGAGAGAGAGAGAGAGAGAGAGAGAGAGAGAGAGAGAGAGAGAGAGAGAGAGAGAGAGAGAGAGAGAGAGAGAGAGAGAGAGAGAGAGAGAAGGGCGCGCAGGGCGGGGCCCCGGCAGTGCAGGGTCGTCGCAAGGTGCTCTCATTTTCATCGGTCACCATAAAGAAGAATCAAGCCGAACGTCTTTTTGAGGTGAACCGGATTCGAAAGGCGGAGGTGGTGCAGACAGAGGGGAGAGGAAGGCGTAAACAAACACTCTCTCTCTCTCTCTCTCTCTCTCTCTCTCTCTCTCTCTCTCTCTCTCTCTCTCTCTCTCTCTCTCTCTCTCTCTCTCTCTCTCTCTCCCTCTTCTCTCTGTCTCTACCCCGCATGAATCGCACACACGAGGCGCCAATCACCGAAAACTCTTCCACAAGTAGTTGCCGTTCACCAACAGTTCTCTCTGTCTCTCTCTCCTTCGCCTTCCATTCACCGCCGTTTCCCCTTTGCCCCCTTCACGATAATCATCGCACACAACATATTTTGGAGGAGACGCGGGGAAGCGGCGGGGAAAGGAACGAAACAATAACAGGGAAATCATAACAATCAGAGGAATATATATAAGAGAGGAACCTGTTATTACGCAGCGTCGCGCTCCAACCTGAGGAACCGCGGGGCCGAGTGTTGACCACATCAAGGACCGGGATGAGCGATGGATCGACTCTCCTTTCAGGCGAATATAAAAAAAACCTGGCTAATTACTCGCTTTCTTTCTTTCTGTCTCTCTCCTTCTCTCTCGCAGCAGTTGGGTTGGTATCCATATTCCCGCTGGATTTATATCTCTCCGATTCCATTATTGCCGCCGACCGCGCTTCCGGAAAGTATGAGAAATAGAGACGAAATCGAAGCGTAAGCCGGGCGGTGCGCTCGCCATTCTCATCACGGATTAATAATTTCAGCCTCCTTTCCTTCGGCCCCTTCCCTTTAATACTGCCTCAAGTGGCTCTGCAGAGCGTCTACCGGGGATAAGCCGCTTGCTGCTCCATCTTAATCGGCCGCAGCGAAGGCCCTGGCCTGGCCGCCTGGCCACCGAGTACTGCTCACTTCACCTGGAAATTAAACTCAAACGAGGACCAGCATTGGCACCCCTAGGATGAGTCTGAACGAAAGTAAAATATTTTCACCCGACCTTCGACGGACTTTTATCGATGCAGTACGGTCGCTGGCTCCCGTACAGCGAACAACAGCACCGAAAACGAAGACGAAAAAAACAACGTCGGATGCAGTGAAATTACATAGGTTGTCTGGGTCCCTATCAGGCTGGCAGCACTTACGCGCTACGTGCTGGGCCTAAATGCGACGTCCGATGGCCGGCCGCTTGTCTGTGCATCGACTGCTCTGATCGGGGCAACCGGTTTCCTATTTTGAATTTGGTTTTCTTTTTGTTTGGACGGGCGTCAAACCCTCACCATGGCCGCGGACAACGGGTGCAGGCAGGCAACCAGCCACCACTTCGGAACAAAGCCGTGGATTTCCATTTGCCGTGTTTGGTTTCGTATGAATTTCGATGGAGGATCTCGCCGTCAAATACTGATTTTCGATGGTTATTCATAGTTGATATTCATGTTGACATTTCCAGGCTTGTGATGTGTTGCACCCGTCAGGCCGAAATCCCGGGCAGCACTGTTGGCAGGCCTGTGCCTGCGCCGCCTCAGGTTGGTACCACTGAAGTACCCCGGGGCGGGGCGGCGCAGCAGGGGCGTGGCCGGAGAGGCACTATGCTGAACGCTTCGTTCTCATCTTCAGCGTCTCGTTGTCTCGTTACTGGCCGAGGCAACGGCCGATCCCTTATCCGCCATCTCCCCTGCTCTCCCTCCTCTCGCACCTCCTTTCTCTCTCCTTCGCGCGTGCGCGCCTGGATCGCCCTTTTCCCGTTCTTTATCATTGCCGTATCGCCGGGTGGTTAGGACGGCGAAAACGGAACAAGCAGACTGATATTTCCGAGAGTCTTCATCGTCTGCCCCTATTGCACCTACGAGAGAGAGACGGGGCGACGGAAACGAATCTCGGAATCAGTACGCGATGACACACGGTAGAAGCTGACCACTTGGGCCTCACTGCCGGCACCGCCGGCCTGACGCGCTCGAGCGCAGACCACTCCAGCCGGCTGGCTAGTATATAACTCGGTGCTCGAGGGGTGGGTGGGGGCTGCGGGGCTGGAGCGGGGCTGGAGCGGGGCTGGAGCGGGGCTGGAGCGGGCCGCCCCTCGGGGGCGCTGTGTCGCGGGGGCCTCGCTCACTCAGTGCTCTCGCGGTGACGTCTGGGCGAGAGGGCCTACCGAGGTGGGAGCGGCAGGGCAGCTGCGGCTCCCACACAAAGGTAATCACAGTGCTGAACCCAGGTAATCACCGCGCCCCGCCCCGCCCCGCCCCGCCCCGCCGCTCGCCTTTCCCAGCCTCCGTGTCGTGTTTTCCGCTTTGTCACCTTCTCTGCGTGCATCCTCATTTTCGCCAAATTATTTTGCAAACAGAAAATAATAATGAAAAAAGGGCTGCCGAATTCTCTGCCAATTTGGCTGCAAGCTTGTTTGAGAAACCCGTCCCCCTGCCGCCGTCGCGCCGTCGGCGGGGCGAGGCGCCCATTACGCCATTACCGTCATTAATGCTACTATCGCGTGTAATTATTATTTTTCTCCTTTTTCTTGTCTTTTCGCCTCACGATCTGGTTAGCGCTGACGAAGTCTGACGCAGCCCAATCAGATTAGCAAGGCGTCGAACCAACAAACAATTCGCCAAAACACACACACACACTCACAAGCACATTTAGAAAGATTGGAGGCAGAAACACAGGTTGCAAAAGGAAATGTTGTTGTTTGGTGTATACTAGTTGTTGTTGGGCCAGTAGGCACCTAACAAGGCGAAGGGAAGCGCGGTGGACGCTTAGTCTGTAATCACATCTCATTAGAAACGAGCTCAAGTGCAGTGAGTCCAGCAGGGCTAAAACTGGGCTAGTTCCCCTCTGCCTTTTCGTCCTTGCCCCACCCCACTCCTCTCTCTCTCTCTCTCTCTCTCTCTCTCTCTCTCTCTCTCTCTCTCTCTCTCTCTCTCTCTCACACACACACACACACACACACACACACACACACACACACACACACACCTTGTCCGCTGTCCGTGTGAAGCCGCGGCCCGGCTCGGTTCAGTGCGAGACGCGGCTGCTAGGTTAGGCCCCTTCACCGATTCATTACAGTAATCTTGCAGTCAGACACCTTTTCTTCCTCTATAAACTGATTCGGCTGACGACTGCGTGAGGCCCGCGGCTGCACCCGATCGGCAGCGTGTCGCACTCCTCAAAACAAACGCCCTGCAGAGCGGGACACCCTGAAAAAAAATATTGCAGCGAAAAGGGAGAATGAATAAAAATAAAATAAAAAAAATAAGTCAACTCTAAAAGACAAACGGGTCTAAATCACCTGATGCAGAACTCGGGCAGTGGGAGTGGTGCAGCGATGCGACGGCAGTGCGACACGCGGTGCGACAGCTGCCTCACAGCGCACCAGGCCGAGCCTGGAATCAATCCCACATTATGTACTTTGAATGCGGGACGTGCTCTGCATGCTCCAGCACTCCGCGGCCTGCCCCCCCCCCCCCCTTCCGCCCTGCATCGCGGCGGTGCATCTGATGCGTGAGGCTAGATCGCCGGCGCAGCTGACGCCCCCCCCCACCCACCCGGGCGCCCTCCATGAACTGCAGCGACCTCGGCGAAGAGCCTGGAGGGCCTGCAGGTGATGGCCGCCAACACGCCACCTCGAGAGGAAAAAAAACTCTTCCTCCAAATCAGCAGTCGGAGTGCAAGCAGGTTCACCTTGGGCAGTCGCTATTGACTTTTAACTAGAAAGTGTGTTGTAATTGGGCGCTCGTTCGTTCCGTTCGATTCCTTTGGCGGGAGCCAGCCTGGCCGGTCCGTGTTCGGCTCGCTTTTTCCGCCGCGCGGGTCGGAAGTGCTAATTTGTCTTGGAATTTGAGGCGAGCGAGCGGCGAGCGCCACCGCCGCCGGCGTGCAAGGACGGCAGCCTCTGCTGCAGTCGCACAGTGGGTCAGAAGACCGTCGAGGCGGCCAAAATTCTAGATGCATTTTGAGCTCCAGAGTCGATAAATGGGACTCGAATTGAACGTGTGACCCCATCAATGGATTCCTCGGTTGGATAGCAATCCATTGGTGGGGTCACGCGTTCGATTCGAGTTCCATTTAGCGACTCTGGAGCTCAAAACGCGTCTAGAATTTTTGCCGCCTCAGCGGTCTTCTGGCCCACTGTGAGTCGGACTGCGGAGGACTAAAGTGGCATGGCGAAATGAGTCAATAGGCGCCGGTTTCTTCACTGGACTCCTCGCGTCGGCGGGCTGCTTCGCTGCTTCAGAAAGCGAAAACAATCCTGAATAATCGGTGACCGCACTTTTTGCCTGCGCTTCGTTTTCGTATTGTTTTTGCGTCTCGCGTCCGGGAAAGAGCAGAACCGGCAAAACGGTGAAATGACCTCTTAATTATGAAATCTCTTGCGCGGTCAACAGAACTGGAACAAACGCGTACCGACCCGCGTGCGTGCGCGGGAAAGTTTGAAACAAAACGAGAAAAAAATGCGAAGAGAAATAAAGACGGCGCCCAAAACTACATATGAATACATATGCATAATAAGTTGCCTGCAGATGACCGCTAAATTCACACGTTTTGTTGCGCTTCAGCGCTTCGGGTTCACCCACAGCAAGTGCCGCCGACAAAGCAACTATTTTTAAAATTTAAAATAAAAAATCCCTTTAAAACAAAACAAAAAACCTAGAATGTCACGATTCACATGATGCGTTTTTAGCGTGGACTGGTCTACATGATATTCAAATGGAACCAAACTTGCGGGCTATTCCCACGGCCGCTTCGTCTCTCTCTTTATCTCTCTCTCTCTCTCTCTCTCTCTCTCTCTCTCTCTCTCTCTCTCTCTCTCTCTCTCTCTCTCTCTCTCTCTCTCTTTCGGCCGCAGGGCCGGCCCGTCCGGGCGGCGCGGCCTGCGGACTCAAGATTACACATTCACGAGTTGCCGAGCCGAAGGAATGTTGACAGGTCCTGATATTTGACGTGAAGAGGAGGGAGAAGTTGAACCCGCCTTTCCTCCTTGCAGACAGGGGACATGATGTGCGCCCATGGCGGCGAGGGAAAAAAAAGAAAGGACAGACAGACTGACTGACAGGACCGCAACACTGAGTATACGACAAAAATACTTACTACTTGTCACTACGTTGTCGGTATTTGAACCCAAACGCGAACCTGACAGCGACTTATTCCGTACAAAAACTCGGCGCCTGACCCGCAAGCCGGCTTGTAGTGACTCTACCGCCACAACCACCCCGTCTTAATCTCAACCACCTCAACCACAGTCAGCAACCCCCTACCCCGTTTCGCTTTGACTGAGCGCGCGCGCACACACACACACACAGACACACACACACACACACACACACACACACACACACACACACACACACACACACACACACAGAGACGCCCCGCGGCATATCAGACCCCGACACAGGCTGAGCACACCATCAATCTGTTTCAAGGCATTACCGGCCCACGTGACGTGTGTGTGAGATGCTGCAAAGGACGCGCAGCGCCGAGCTGCACCCTCCAGGACCTGCAGGACCTCCTCCAGGACCTCCTCCAGGTAACCGCCAACCCCCGGCACCTCCCCGTGGCAGCCACACAACGACGAGGCCTTCGGATGAGAACCAAGGCGAAAAGGAGTCTGACTTTAACGGAGTAGCCAATCTGTTTCCGCTTGATGGCTGGCTCGCCTCAGAGGACTAGCGAACCAGAGCGCCAGTTGTGGTGAAGTATGCCGCGGAGCTGGCCACAGAAAGCACCGAGGGGCGAACAACTTCGAAAAATTTTGTGCACCGTTATTTCAAATTCAAATTATTTCACTTTATTTCACGTTATTTTACGTTATTTCACCGTTTTTCCAGGTCAGTCCTGGAAAGACAATTTCGTGATTTTTTACAATAACTCTTTAAAATTTTTCAAATTTTCAATTCAATTTTTCAAAATTTTCGATTTTATTTTTAAATTTAATTTTTGGTGTACATGCTTTTGGCCAGTTGTTTCCCCCTCGTAGGGTTCTTCTTCTTCTTCTTCTTCTTCTTCTTCTTCTTCTTCTTCTTCTTCTTCTTCTTCTTCTTCTTCTTCTTTCCCCTCCCTCTTTCACTCTCACACCACATCTCTATTGGCGGGGCGTGCACCAAAGGTGGTTTCCGGTACCTCAGCTCTTTCAAATTCGCCGCGCCGCCGCGTGCGACACGCGCCAGTGCACGCGCACGCGAGTACATGTGCGTGTGTGTGCGTGTGTGTGTGTGCGCGTGTGCGCGTGAGGGTGATATCCACGCGGTGTCCATGCTACGCACAACAACGACACCGTGGCTGACGGCGCACGGAGGCACACACAGACACACACATTTGGTCTCGTATACTGTACCACACAAACAAGGAAAACGTGCGAATTCCGGGCGAGCAGCCCGTCGTATGTGTGTGTGTGTGTGTGTGTGCGTGTGTGTGTGCCCGCGCGGCCAGTTTATTACACACACTGTGTGTCGCACCGACACTGCGCCAGACACCAGTCTGTGAATTACTGCTGGTGGGGCCGAGTAGAGGCCGGCGGCAGCCAGCGCCCGCGGTGGCGGAGGGGGAGGGGGTTGCGGGCCACCAGGCCGTACAATAAGGGTTTAGCCGAACGGATCGCGACTTAGAAGCCGGCGCATAGTCAAAGCCGGTCGCAACACCCCTTGTCAGCGAACTCCGTTCCAGCCTGGCAGTGTCGCGCGAGCAAGCACGCACACACAAACCCGGGCACGCGTTGCGTTACAACAGGGTGACGACTTTATCGCCTTCGAGGCGTGACCGATGCGAGTGACTTTGGCCGCGGACCGGCCGCTGCCTCTCAACACATTGGTGTAGCGTGGCGTCGCGCTCCGCGGCCGGCCGGTGTGGTGGCGCACCGGACGGAGAGGGTGGCCCGGTCGGCCGCTTTTAATAACATTAATTAAGGCGGGGAGGTGCTATACAGCGCCAATGAATATGTAAATGTAGGCATCGGGTGCGGCGACTAGGCCTGCCGGCGCCAGCGATGCACGTGCACGGCGAGGGGAGGCGGCGCTGCCTCCGCGCGGCGTCGCCCTGTCTCTCTCGCCCCCCTCCGCCGCGAGCGCGAGAGAGACAGGGCGAGCAGAGGCAGCCGGCTGGCGGTGTTCACTTGATGGTGACCGGCAATGCGAGTGGTTTGCCTGCCTGGCGCGCCCCCAGCGGGAAGGGTGGAGCCGTCGTCGGGTATTCGGAGCAATTCCGAGGTTCCTGGTTCAATACCCCGCAAAGCCTAAATTTTTTTTTTTTTTTTTCTTCTGAATGAATGAATGAAATGACCGTTGTCGGCAGTTGGAATCGATAAAGCCTTGTCCGTGGGGAAGGCCCGTCCCGCCGGCCCGACTAGCTGATCCGCACACTGCACGCGGCGCTGCAGTCGCCATGTTACCGTGTGAAGCAGGCCGGACGGGGTGGAGGGAGGAGACAGGTTGCGTATGCTCATCACACAGGCGCCGGCCTGCGGCCGACAAGTGTCCCTAGGTGTGGCGGGGGCTGCACAGCGGGCCGCACAGGCGGGCCGCACTGCACCGCACAGTGGGCCGCACGGCGGCGCCACAATGAAGCGCACCTGAGCGGCCCTGGCGCCACGGTCCGCATAGCAAGCGGTGCTCCGCTTCGACCCGCGCGCACCGGCCGTGGCAGCTTGAGTGTTTTCTGACTGCCAGGACGCCGCCGTCGTCGGGGCGCCCAGAGGACGCCGTCCGTCGTCATGACAACCACCGCGCTTTGTGGCGGCTGTAACAGAGGTCAGCTTGATGCGGCCATTGCAGGTTATGGATTTGCGCGCGCTATAACGCGGGGATGTGTACGTGTGCGTTGTGTGTTCGTGTGTGTGTGTGTGTGTGTGTTTGTGTGTGTGTGTGAGAGAGAGAGAGAGAGAGAGAGAGAGAGAGAGAGAGAGAGAGAGAGAGAGAGAGAGAGAGAGAGAGAGAGAGAGAGAGAGAGAGAGAGAGAGAGAGAGAGAGCGTTCGCGAGCGCGAGCGCCGTGTATAACACGACTGGGTTTGTTTGATTACGGAGCGGGGCCACCTTCTAGGATTGAGGGTACCGCACACGGCAAACGGCAAGCCGGGTAGCGCATGGACACGTGTGTGCGTGTACATGTATATATGTGTGTGAGTGTGTGCGCAAATGTGCCGCGACTGTGTTTGTGACATAACGGGTGCAGGCGAGGGGTTTGAACTTGGCACAGACAGCGGGTCGGAGCCGCTGGGGTACGAATTTCAGAGCGGGTGGGGAGGAGAGGGGGGCCTAGGGGGGCGTAGGGGGCGTAGAGGGGCGACGCACGACTCGACGCACAGCGGCGTAAGGGGCATACCATGTCACTCCCTAAAGGGGTGAGAAATGAAGGCACCGGAAGATGAATAGCGATGAAGATAGGGGTAGCAAGGGAATGCCGCCCCCTGCCGTCCCGCGGCGACCCACACCGCCCCCGACACCGCCCCCTACACCGCCCCCTACACGGCCCCAGCCTCATCCCGTCCACCATCACCTCGCCGCAGTTCAACTCAGCAGCGCCGCAGTGTGTCATGTAGCTGAAATTACCGGCAGGAAATCTCGGAACCGACAAGCTCAGCCGCTCAGCCCGCCCCGCCCTGGCCCGCCCCGCCCTGCCCCGCTCCGGGTCTTAAACTAGTAATTTCCGACAAAAGCGGCTCGGCGCGGCGTGGCGGGGGCGTCGAGTGCGCGGCGGGGCGCCGTGAAATTCTCGACAGCTGACGATCGCGGCATCGCGAGGCAAATAAGTTGGATGCCTCGCGGACTCACAGTGTAGTCGCCGCCAAAGGAGCAGTGTGTCGGCGCCGACGGGTCGAGGCGGGCAGGACGGCCGACGGGTCAGCGGCGCCGAGCTGACACGCCGAGCTGACACGCCGACCGAACTTCACGCGCGAGCTGACCCCAGCATCAGATAAGGGCCCTTTGCTTTCAGAAATTTAGATTTATGACCAATGTGTCAGCTGCTGTGCCGGACGCCACCGCCGCGCGCGGGTTGCGGGTTCAACCCCCGCCTCCCCCTTCCTCTTTCCTGATTGCCGCCTCCGTTCGCAGTGTATGGCTCGCGTCAGGGCAGAAAGTATCGCTTGCCAAGTCTGCTGCGAAAAAATAAACGGCAAAAAGAAAAAAATTAGAAAAAAAAAATTGTCGTTTTTTTTCTAGTGTACGGGAAATAGCCTCGTGGCGCGGTAACTGCCGATAAGAGGCCGAAGAAAGACAGTGACGCGCTGGCAGGCTGGCTGGAGCCGGCGCTGGAAGGGGTGTGCCTTTCGGCCGCTTTCATTCTTGAGCTGCGCCAAGTGATTTATTTAATGGCCGGGGAGTTCGCCTCGCGGGGCCTCCAAGGACTTTTGCGTGTCGACTGCAGCGCGGGCCGCACGTGCGCGAGGCCCCAACCCGATTTCAAGACTTCAATACAAACTCATTTGCCGGAGTGTTTGGCCCCGCCCCCTTGAAGCAGCGCCAAGCGCGCCTGCAGCCTGCAGGCCGAGGAGGCCAAGTGAAGTGCGTTGCGGAGATGAAGCCGCCCGGGGGATGCGCGCGGCGTTCGGAGTTTTCTTGGGGAAACGCGATGAATGCTGCCCCGACTTGCATTGTTTCCCCCGCCTTTTTCTTCTTTCCTTCTCTCAATTAGGGAATGAAAGGAACGCCGAAAGGGTAGGTAAGCAGGCCTTTTAGCTGCAGTCGCACTCGGGCCAGCTGTCTCTCTCGCACCCCGACGGCACAGTGGGACAGAGACAGAGTGACTGGCGGTGCGCGCCTGCGCTGCGCCGGGCGGGCCGTGCCGCGGCGCCTCGCCGTCGAATGGGTGGCCTACCTGGAGGGAGCTCCGCGGCAAGGCCGCCGCCCGCGCCGCGCCCGCGCCAGGCAGTTCGGACCCTAAGCCGGCCTTTCAGAGTCCCGGAAAGGGAACTCGGTGGCACCAGGGCCAGTCGTGTAGCGAGAGGTCTTGTTTGCGTCGCGACGGCCGTCCTCGCCGCCCCGCCCCGCCCCGCCCCGCCCCGCCACGCCCCCGCCTTCCCGGACGTGTAAAAGGGTGTCGGCCTGATGAGGAGGGAGGCTGTACGGAAGGAGGCCAACAAACAAGCCCAGCGAGCGGGGCGTGGACGGCGAGGACGGCGTGGCCGCGTGCGGGGCACGGTGCAATGAGTCGCCCCAAACGCGGTCCAACGCGTCGGCGCCGCGACGCCGATCGGAGAGCCCAGTGACACCTTAAATGTGGTACGGGACGGTTTAGTTTCGTTTTAAAAAAAATTTCTTGGGGTGATTTCAAATTAACATTGGGTGAATGTTGTTACCATAAATGATTCATCCGTATTTTAAAAATCTTTTTTCTGCCTTCCGAACGCTACAGACAGACGGACAGACAGGCAGGCAGACAGACGCCGCGGCTCCAGCGGGGTGGCCTGCATCGTCGCGTCATTCCCAATAAGCAAACCCTTCCAGCTTCCAGCACGGCAAACAGAAAGAGAGAGAGAGAGTGACATGAATGCAGCCCTCTCCCTCCCTCCTTCCTCCCCGGCGTGGTGACGTCACCGGCATCAACACTCGACAATGCCACCCACTCGTTACGCGTACGCGTCGAAAACAGAAGGTCGCCGTCGCGCACCACGCTGCGCCGCGCCGCGCCACGCGCATGCAGTGCGAGGCGACTGGAACGTGCGCTGGATACGCAAAGCGCGCTACAAGTACAAACAACGAGGTACTAGCAGCGTGAGTGAGACCCCAGCTCATGCTCAGCCCTTTATAAAACAGGAGTTGCGTCGCGCGAAAAATACCCTGCACTCTGTTACGTCTGACTCATTTCGGCAGGAAGGCTTAAAGGTTGGGCACTGGGCACCTACTCCCCCTACCCCGCTTTCCGCTGAATCGTACCCATCCCAGTGCCCCACCCACTTGCCGCTCGCGCCCCTATCAGGAGGCAGCTACCAGCCGCTGCTCCCCCCCCCCACCCACCGCCGGCTTCACTGGCTTCATATTTTATACCGCTATCAAAACAACTTGGCCGGGGCCTGGCGGCGCGCAGCATTGGCGCCTCGGCGGCCTGCACATTAGCCTGCACTTGGCTGCGAAGGGGCGCCTCCGTTTCGTCAAAGACGCCGCGCGGCATTCAACGCACAAAACGCAACAAAAAAAAATAACAAAAAAATGAAAAAAAAAAAATGCGGGAGAAATTTGGACAGCAGAGTCTTGCGCAAGGGGGAAACAACTCGAAATTTTTGTGTACGTTTTTAAATTTTTTTGGAATTTTTTTTTTTTGAATTTTTTGAAATTTTTGGTGTTTGGATATGGGAGATGGTGTTCCCGGGCGCTGGCGATCGTCTGTAACTAAAAATAAATTTGAAAAAATGGAACTCTACACCCCCTCCCCAGTCTTAATGGGGAGGCCTCCTGCTTTACTTCGGTGTTCGGGATGGGAACCGGTGCTATCAGGTAACTGGGGTTAATCCGATCCAGCGACTTCGATATCGTACGCCGGGGGACCCAGTAGGACCCGAGGACGCCGACACGCCTCAAACATGGGCAGAGTAGAGTAAGGCAGAGACGATAGAGAGACAGAGAAAGAAAGAAAGAGAGAGAGTAGTTTTGGGAGCTTTTGTTTGCGCAGGCTGGTCGGTACCCAAATGGTACACCCGCTGTCCGGCGCTCCCAGACCCGAACATGCAGTCAGTGGGCCAGCTTCAAAGGACTTATCAACTCCATCCGACGAATCGAAATGGACCCACTCGCGACCAATCTCGAGTGGCTGGCTCGATCGGGGATCGAACCAGTGCCGAGGCCAATCCGCCGAAGCGGACTGCTTTTTAGACACCCGGGTGTAATGGCCTGGATTGAGCCTAGACCACTACACCACCCTGACTTGCACGTCTGCCGAGTGTTGGACGACGGGCTTGAGTCGCAGTGGGAGGAAGCCAGTCGAAAAATGAAAGGAAATTTGGGGATTCGATCCCCGGACCTTTAGGTCGGGGTCGGACGCCTTAACGCCCTCAGCCACCACGGCTCATGTCAGACGCCGATTGAAGCCGGTTCTTGACGCGACAATGAGCAGCGACCAGAGAAAAAAGTTGTGAAGTAATAAGATTCGAACCGCCGATTCTCGTACAGGCAAACCGACGCATCGACACCTCCAGCCACCACGGCAGATGATGGACACAGCGCATTGCTGTGGCTTTGAAGCACACTGGGGAGGGCAGTGAAAAATAATCAATGTTAGGTCGGTCCTGGAAACACAATTTCGTGACTTTTTACGATTAATCTTCAAAAATTTTCAAATTTTCAATAAAACTTTTCAACATTTTGGAAATTTTTTTAAATTTAATTTTTGGTGTACATGCTTTTGGCCAGCTTTTTCCCCCTCGGCCCTGCGGGTGCTCCAGCGGGGTACTGGTGACCTCGCTGACCCGGCGTGCCGCCCATGCCTGCAGCGGCGGCAGGGCAGCAGCGGCTGGGGCACTAGAGCGGCTGCTGTCGCCCCGACGACGTACACGGAGTTCATGCGAGTTTACAACAGTTGAAACGGGGGAGCGAGATCCCTTCACCCCCCCTCCGCCCCACCCCCCCACCCCCACCCTGCAGGCCGCTGAAGTACAGGAAGTTGCCTACCATCCACAGCGTGTGGCGAAGCCCGGCGAAGGCATCAAGTTTGTCAAAGTTGTCGTGAAGGAAAGAGAGGGACGCGGAGCGCGGAGGCGCACGGGAGAGTTTGTGTCGAATACATGAAGTAATTATAGTGGGTCCAGTTGGAGAGTTGACCGCGGTCATGTCGCCAGTCCCTGCAGGCCGATTCTCAACAGTTCTCCGTCTCTCTCGCACCCTGCGGCATGAGCCATGAGTGCGACACAGACGGAGCGCCTCGTTCAGCCCAGCCCCCTCACATGCAGAGTTTCCACCGATTAGCTGGCTCTGCTTTGGCGGCTGGATTCCCTTGCAGCGCCGTTTGGTAATCAAGTTTCAAGTTTCAGAGCCGAACGTCACCGAAATGCAACTCTGCTCAATTTTCGTCCGAGTTTTCCAGTGTGGGCGCGTCGTCTGCTTCCCTCCGCCGCCGCCAGAGGGAGCGACGATGGCCACGGCGCGTGCCAAGGCCGGAGGGCGAATTTCCTTTGGCCACGCCAGCCGACCTTGCCTTCTGCCCCGCGCCGCGGGCGGGAGTCGAACCTCTGAACCGCCAAGACGCCCTCCTCTCAACACACTCGCACGTTGGGCTTCATGCTTCATGCTGCCCCAAAGCCCCAGCCAGCTTCCAGTATCTCACGACGGCCTGCTCCAGATTTCTTTCAATGAAGTGAACAGGCCTGCTGATTCCACGCTCTCGCTCTCTCGTGTGTGTTTTAGAGAGAGAGAGAGAGAGAGAGAGAGAGAGAGAGAGAGAGAGAGAGAGAGACAGACAAACAGGGGGGGGGGGAGCGAGGGAGAGAGATAGATCCAAGGCGCTACGGACACCCTGTTTGTTTATACACACCGAAATTCGGCCTGCTGTTGTGGGGCTGTGTCGCTGCGTCGCCAGGGAGGGGGATGAAAATAGGGGAGCATAAGAGAGAGAGAGAGAGAGAGAGAGAGAGAGAGAGAGAGAGAGAGAGAGAGAGAGAGAGAGAGAGAGAGAGAGAGGAGTCCTCCGCCTATCTTTTCGCGCCGATCCCAGTTTCGCGACCAGGCATGATCCCTCTCTACTTTCCATCCCATTTCTCTTGTTCTCCTTTTCCGGGCGGTAAATTTTGGGTTATGTATACACACGGGTGGGTCCGGGGTCGCGAAGCGGAGGGTGGGCGAAGGGGTGGGGGCGGGCCTGGCAGGGGGACGTCTGCACACGTTTAAACTACTCCAGTGACCCATCGGTCGGCAACTGAAGAGAAGATTCAAGATGACCGCTAGCAACACGGTTAATATTGCGTTCTACTAGCTGAGTGGTTAGAGGTCGGGACTGGAAAGCCGCAAGTATAGGGTTCGAGACCACATGAAATGCAATTTTTTTTCGGCAGCCAAATTCTCGAGGAAGCAGCTTAAGAAAAGTTTCAACATGACCGCTGCATGCTTGCTTGCGTGTACCAACTTGGCCCCTGCTAGGATTAGCAGTGCCCTGGCGTGCTCGGCGTCACGTTCGGCCGCAGCGGTCGTCCGTTTCGAATCCTCGCTTCCGAGTGGCTTTGATCAAGTCGGATGAGAGTTTTGTTTCTGCCCCGCAAGGCCCCGCGGCCTTCGCCTCGCGGAAACAAGTTGTTGTGGAGGCGCGTGGGCGGCGAGCTGCCGGCACTCACCAAGTTTTCCTCTGGCCGTACGTAAATTCGGGGGCAGCGCGGCGCGGCATGAGGAGAGAACACTGTAACGGCAGAGACAACGGGGTGCGGGGCGGGGCGGGGTGGGGTGGGGCGGGGTGGGATGGGCCAGTGCAGCATGGCGATTCCGCGGAGTCATAACCATAACCCTCGCCCACCTACCGCGTCTTGGCGTCCCGCCCCGGCCCGCCCCGCCATAAAGCCACGCGAGGCGCGGCGGGCCGTATGGGCTCGAAGAAGCAAGGCTCGCCAATTTGTCTGGCTTGCCTGCCGCAATTAGCAGAGCGGCCCGCGTTAGCAGGGTCGCCGCGCCTCGTCCGAATATGACGTGTTATTTGCGTGTGGGAGGATCGCCCTGGTGACCGGACGGGCGGCCTGGCCAGCGCCGCTACACATGTAGGGGGTCATGTGCCCGGCCGGGCTGCGACACGCTGACCCACTGGGGACCGACAGTCACACACCCACACACATAAACTCACACCCTCGCGCACCGCACTCACACCCACACACACCAGTAGGGAGACACGCGCGCGCGCCCCAGGGGGGCTCCCCTTTCTCTCCTGGAACTGCGTTTTTTTATTCGCAGAGCGGCAGCCCGTTATTCGCCCGTCTCGCGTGTCTGTGTGTGCGTGCGCCGTGCGTGTGTTTGGGCTGGCTGGACCGGGGCTGGACAGTGCTCAAGGGGGCGCGATGGTGGGAGGGTCAGGTTGCGCCCTCTCTTGGAGGCGGGGAGGCGGCCGCGGGGGGTGGGGGGAGGTGGGGAGGCGGCCGCGGGGGGTGGGGGGAGGTGGGGAGGCGGCCGCGGGGGGTGGGGTGGGGGGAGGGGGCAGACTGCTCCGCGATATGAGAGGAGATTGCTGACCCGGCGAGAAAAGAGTGCCACCTTTTTCTTTCTTTCGTGCGCGCGTGTGCGTGTTGTGCGCGTGTGTGCGTGCGCAGTCGCCCCCGGGGTCACGCCTGGCAGGAAAACGAATGTTCCACGCAGCGGTTAGAGCCGGCAAGATTAAAGAAGCCTGTTTTGGCATTCCAAAGCTCGCTACATAACATAGTTTGGTGGCGCGCGGGGGTCGGCCGCCCCTGGGTGTATGAACTGGCAGCGGCGGCCTCGGCCCGAAGTAATGCCGCTTCTTCCAGCCCAGTCCCGAGGGCGCAGGGACGAGGGCCGAGGCCAGGGGCCGGCCACGACACGGCAGAAGGGCACCCAATTTGATGTCACTGCCGGCAAAAGGGCCATTTTCGTTCTTCCCTCTGCAGTCCCGCTGCTGCTCCTCGCAACTGAAATTCATTAAGGCCCTCTCCGTCCTCGGCCGGATGACGCGCGGAATCCAGGTCATCTCGGCCGGCAAAGTGCATTGAGCTCAGCGCCGCCTTCTCTAAATATCTCGGCCGTGGCGCGGCGCGGCGGACGTCCCAGAATGCATAGCGCGCCGGACGCACAGTGGGTCAGAAGACCGTTGTGGCGGCCGAAATCACGGACACGTTTCGAGCTCCAGAGTCGCGAAACGGGACTCGAATCGAACGTGTGACCCCACCAATGGATTCCTCGTTTGGAGAGCCATCCGTTGGTGGGGTCACACGCCCGATTCGAGTCCCATTTAGCGACTCTGGAGCTCAAAACGCGTCTAGGGATTGTGGCCGCCTCATCGGTCTTCTGACCCACTGTGGGACGTGTGGCGCATATCGGGCCGGCATGTGCATAACGCAACGCGCGTGCCGCCACGCCGGGGAACAACGCCGGCGGAGCGGAGGGGCGTCACTGCCTCGCTCGCACCGCTGCGGGACGGCCTTGGGACGGCCTTGGAGTGCGACAGAGACGAGGCCCTGCCGGCAGCGCCGCGGTGGACGTGGACGGGTGGAGCGCAGCGGCGGCGCAGCGGCGTCCAGCCGGCCGGCCCAGCCGCGTGGGCGGCGCCATGGCGGCGCGCTGAGCAGTCTCCCCACCGCCTTGTATTCATGGAAAAACTTTAGGGCGGAGGGTGGGTGACCTCGCGCCACCTCGCGAAGGGCACCGGTCCTTGAGGCTCCCTGCAGGCTGCAGGGCGCGCGCGCACCCTCATTACCTGCGAAAGGGTAGGGGAGGGAGGGCTTACTTTGAGGCCCAACAAGTACTGCATTATTTATGTCCGCGATATTCGAGAAATAATGCTCCCGGCGGCCCGGCCGTTCCTCACGTGCGTAATCAATGTTCGGCCGAAGGGCTCGCCCGGCCAGGCCGGCACCTGTTTTCCTTTAGTTTCGGTTGTAGTTTGTCCCTTAGGCAAACACGCGGCGACGGACGCTGCGTCGCGTCATCCATTTGCTGCCGGAAAATATTTTTTTCAACCGCTGTTATTATTGCTTACTCTGCATGGCGCGGCGTAGCGACAAAGGTCGAACCCAGGGGCTGGCCACCGCGCGGCACCAATTGCTCTCTCTCTCTCTCTCTCTCTCTCTCTCTCTCTCTCTCTCTCTCTCTCTCTCTCTCTCTCTCTCTCTCTCTCTCTCTCTCTCTCTCTCTCTCTCTCTCTCTCTCTCTCTCTTTTCCTCCCTCCCGCGGTGTTTGATGTCGGCCCGAATCACAAAGAGCCCCGCGTTCGGACTGCCCCAGGGCGCCCCCCGCGGCGCTGCGGCGTGGCCCCGCGGGGGTGGCGGCTGCGCCTCGTCGCTCTGTCTCTCTCGCACCGAGGCGTGACGCCCCGCGAGAGCGAGAGAGACGAAGCGACGACAAGCACTGCAGTGCGGCGCAGCCGGCCGACGCGGCGGGACAGATGTGAATCGGGGTGCAGGTGGGGGAGAACGATGGACTGTATGTTTTGTAATTAGCGTTAAGGCGGTGGCTGCCGTGGACCCGGCGCCGCCACCACCCCCGCGCGGACCGGCCTCACAATAAGAGTCCGCCTCGCAGCTTGTTTAAGAGCTCGCGGCCGACGCCGTAACTTTAATGCTGAAAGTGGATAAAACATGAAAATAACTCGGATGGCTCGCCGCCCCGCTCCCTGCCGGCACAGGAGGCGCCCCTCCCGGCGGCAACCCTTCCCGCTGGAGTCTCTTAGGGCGCAGTCGTACCAATTTGCGCTATGACTTATATCTAATAATATCGCCGCGCCGTCGGCTTCCAGCGGCTCTTTAGCAAATTAAGGAATTAGGCTCTTTCATCTTCTTTAACGAGGGGAAAAAAATGCTAGTCGAAGCCAAAGGCATCGAATCGCCCTTAACCGTTTTGGTACCGTTAACGGTGATGATTGGCTGTCGCAAAAAAAAATCAACAAAATAAAATGTTGTTGTTAACACAATTGTGGCAGTGTTGTCCAGCTCAAGGCAGTAACAGTGCGACCGAACCGCACTGCCACTACGCTAGCGACAACGTCTGCGCGCACGCGGCAAAAAAAAAAGGAAAGGAAAGAGACAAAAAAGAGTTGCTTTCTAAATTAAAAGTCTCGTCACTTCTCCTTTGCTCTCCTCGGTGTCTTTTTTCCTTCCCCCTCATCCGGGGCTTGCCCTCTTTCCTCGCAGTCCGGAGACGTTTCCCCTCCCCTCCCCCCCACGCAATAACGGGCGGGTGCGGCGCTGGACGCGGCCCCCCGGCGCAGCGCCGCGGCACCGCACCCGCGCTTCGGAAGGCCGTTGTCCTTGTCGCGCGGGACACGAGCAAGCTGGCCTGCTGCTGCGCTCTGGGATTCTAAAACGACAACATGCCTTTTACGATTGAATTTCCTCCTTGGTCCTGGTGCAGAAAAAAAACAGAAAGGCAAACTGTTTCGACTTTTTCATATTCGTATCCGTTGACCTTTTTTTTTACAAAACAATTTATTTTTTTCCGGTAAATTTTCGAATTTTTAATATTTTGTATTTTGGGCTGTACTAAAACCAGTATCAGCGGGCACGAGCTGTGCCTGTGTCCGGGCGGGCCTGGACGGGCACCAATAATTCGAGTCTCGGCCGCGTGCCGCCCCAGTAGGGCCTGGTGGGGCCTGGTGGGGCCTGGTGGGGCCCACTGCTCCTCCAGGCCGCTGATTAGAGGCAGCAGGTTATTGGGAGGATGTGCGGTCATCGGAGGGGAGTGAGGGAGGGGATTTATTTTCTGGGTCCCGCACAGGCAAAGCAGGCAGAGCTAGACGGGGGCCGCCGCAGCAGGGGACAGTATCACGTGACCTCCATCTGGCCGGACAAGTGCATTCCCCTGTGAAGCGGGCCACCCCCTCCCCACGGACGCACGGACGCACACACAGAGGCGGCACCTACGAGCCTTATTCCTGTGGGCCCTGCCTACCCCACTGGTTCTGCCCCCCCCCCCCCCCTAAACCGTGAGAAGTAGACCGGGTAGGCCGGGTGAAGGGGCTGGCGGTCCCCTCGCTCAGGTGCGGATGGCTGCACATGCTGGCCGGCCGCGCCCCGACTTGGTCAGTTGAGCACAATTCAGGCCCTCACCCCCGTCGGCCCTTCTGCCCTTTGTTTAATTCCCCTTTGAGTCCCGCCGAGCGATATGACGCCTTGTCTCGGCGCGTCTCTCTCGCCCCCGGTGCGGCAGGGGGGGGGGGGGGGGGAGGGGGCGACGGGGCGCGGGGAGGGGGCCGCCATGCCGGACAGGGTGGAATGACTGAACGCGTTATCTGCATGCCTGCCAAAACTGGCGTAGCTGCGAGTGGCGTCGCGTTGGTCACACGGACGGACAGACAGACAGACAGACATACAATCAGGGCCCGCATGCAGGATGCGGGCAGCGTGCCCCCTGGGGCAGTGCGCAACCACGGCGCTCTTGTCTACCTGCAGATATTCCGATCTCGCTCTGGGACTGTGCCTCGTCCTCCCCCCCCCCCTCCCTTTTCCCCCTTTCTTCGTTCGATCCTCGAATGCGCGCGCCTGCTCTCACTATGTATACCTTTTGGTCCCAGGGGCCCGCTTCACAATCCCATGCCCCCCCCCCTCCCCTCGCATCACTGCACCGCGCGCCGGGCAGACGCGTTAACCGGCCGATGCTCCCGAACCGATAAGCCGCCGCGGATACCTCCCGGATAAACCGGTGTCGCGCTAAACGGCTGCCGTTGCGCCGCTAAGCGGCCCCGACCCACATTCCTTTTCTTTTCCGCCTTGACGCCATCGGCTGAAGTTTTCCGGAGCGCGGCGTAGCGGCCGGCCGATCGCCCGGCAGGTAGGCAAGGCGGCGCCGCTCGGCACACCGCCGCCCGGCGGCCGGCCTACCCTCGCCTCGTCGGGCGGCCGGCGGGGAAGAAGGCGTGGTGACGACGGCGCGCTCGCCCGGCCGGAAGTAGCGCACCGGAAGTAGCGCACCATAGAGGGACGCTTCGGCACCGCTCGTCGTTGTGCAGCAGCGCCTCATCAGTGCAGCGCTTGGATTCCCTCCCCCTGCCTAACATGCACGACCCGAGCGGCTCTCCAGCCACCCCCCCCCTCTCCCCCTGCCCACCTCACAAAGCATTAATTAATAATATTTCCGATAATTCGTGCCGATGATGGGCGCTGTAATCTTATAACCGGCGGACGCGACGAGCGCCGGGCGCTGCGGTCAACGCACTACAAGTTGCCTGCAAACTAATAACAGTTTGGGGAACAAGTGACATTGGATGTGGGTCTGACGGTGGTGTGGGGCCCACCCCGCCCCACCCGCCCCGCCCGCCCCGCCCGCCCGGGGTCAGTACTCCAGTGCGCTGACGTCAAGGACGGGGAGCCGTGGCCGGGCAGGACGAATGTGTGGAAAAAAGTGAGAGATAAAATGAGGACGGCAGCTCGACAGGGAGTGAGAGAGACAGAGAAAGTAGACCAAAGTCATGGCACAATTCGACAGCGGTGTGAGTGAGTGTGTGTGTGTGTGTGTGGCTGCGGCGCCGAGGTTTTACGTTCGGCCTGATTCGGCCTTTCCGAAAGGGCGCTTGGAAGGTCCTTCTGCCGCCCCGCCGCCGGGGGCCCCGCCGCGCCCTTTAGGCCCTTTGGCACCGAGGCCACGTGGGGCCGAGTTCTGCAACTGTGATGAAAAGACAGGCGTAGTTTTGGGGCGATGGGAACGGCAATGGCGGCGCGCCGTGGCGGTGATGGTCACCAGCGCATCAAGGCCGCGGCGCGGCCATAAAACGTGTGCGGCACGGCCAAGTTCCCCGGCCCGTGGAGTGCGCGCCGCGGGATGCACTCGTCCGTCGAACTTGCCGCGCCCAACTAGTGCGGCGAGAATCCTCGCGCACTGCAGCTTGATGATGCAGCCATGGAATGGCAACGCCCTTCACATGCCTTGACGCCATGTGTGAATAGGTACGGACGTTCCGTACCTTCGTCCGCACTTCCGTACTATATTCTCCGGTATATTTTCCGTACAAAAGTACAGAAATTTTTACAGTGGTCGCGCACGGCGTTAAGGGCTTTGCCACCCCCTGATGGAGCGTCACGATGCCGGCCCGGTACGTGGCGAGTCCGAACAAGCCAGAAACCAGTTCGGCGGCGGTCTGTCAAAAGGGAGTAGGTCCCCGTGATACAGACAGCCCTCCCTCTCCCAACCCCTGCCGCTTGGGTCGGGTTTTCGACCCTCCACGATATCCGTGTCACGTTCCGAGGAAGGGCCATGATGCCGGGAAAGTTCTGCAGCACGGAATCGATTTTCGGCTAACGCTAGGCTAACGCGTGTGCAGAGAGTGAGGACGAACGTTGGAAAGGTGGATGGAGCCTGGAGAGGCCTGTGTGTGAGAGAGGGAGAGGGAGAGAGAGAGAGCGCAGAGCGGGTGGAGCCAGGCCGGGCGAGACCCCCGTGGTATTGCGCATGGGATGGGGCTTAGCCGAGGCACAAGTGTTGATTAATTGATCAACATGGGCCCTGATAGACGTATAGGGGCGGGGTACACGGTCTCGCGCGGAACACACACACACACACACACACACACACACACACACACACACACACACACGCCCACGCAAGGGCCTAAACGCACCTACGTCCCGGCAGCGTGATGGATTAGCCGCGATGCCCGTGTTGAGGGCGCATGAATTCGCAGCGGAGGCGAGAGGCGGGAAATTCAGCATAGCGCCGTGTGAGCGTGTCGTGATTCCGCTGCGAGGGATTTTTGCGAAAATGAGGTTTGTGGGACTGGAGGCGGGGCGGCGCCGCGGCGGTACGCCTCTGTCTGCAGGGCAGCCGTAATGAGCAAGAGAGACAGCAGGGCCGGGGGCAGGCGCGTCCACCGGGCATGCACAGTGGGCCAGAGGACCGACGCAGGCGGACAAAACGCTAACGCGTCCGAGATTTTGACCACCTCCACCGGTCTTCTGGCCCACTTTGTGTCGGTGGATGAATAGCTGCTCGGTACTTTCCCGGTACTGGCTGGACCCCGACTGGTCCAACGCTCGATTTTTCCTGAAACCACAGCGTGTAGTATGCCGCGCGCGGTGGGTGTAGCTGTGAAGAAGACCCGCAGCGGCGTATGCGACATTATCGCCCGCACCCACACCAACGCCATCACACGCTTTTCCTTCTCACGCACGTTAAAGCGGAGCGCCCCACTGGCTGGCTCCAGCCGCTCCAGCCGCTCCAGCAGGCCGTTCCAGACTCGCACGCCGCGCCGTCGATTCGGCGGGGCCCTTTGTCGGTCAAAGGGAAGCCCAATGCGTGACGTAATATCCAACTGCCGAGCGACTCCAGAGAGCCTTCTCGTCGCTCTGTCTCTCTCGCAGCCCTCCGGACCGCCCCCACGAGTGCGACAGAGACAGAGCGAACCGAGGCGAACCCCTTCGGAATCGGCCTGCTGGAAGTACAGCGCGTCCGCCCAGCCGTACCCACGTCGCGCCGTTCCCACCCCCCCCCCCCCCCCCTCTCTCTCTCTCTCTCTCTCTCTCTCTCTCTCTCTCTCTCTCTCTCTCTCTCTCTCTCTCTCTCTCTCTCTCTCTCTCTCTCTCTCTCTCTCCCCCTCCTCGCCTCAGCCACGCATTAAAGGGGAACTGTCCGCAGCCTGCGGTGAAAAGGGGAAGAACGCAGGGCGAGGACGCGGGCAAAACCAGTGGGACTGTTGGAGGACAAGAACTAGGGCAAGAACGTGATCACGGGACAAGAACGAGATTGAAGAGGAAGAAGCGAAAGAGAACTGGTTGAAGACGAGGGGGAGAGGCGCACTGATAAATTCCGGCAAAGTACGTTCTTTTTAGCTGGCATCAAAATGTCGGCTTCACCGTCCTGCGAAGGATGTCGTTTGTTTTCATTAACAAGAACTTTCTTCACAGGGTGCTAAAGTGTCCAAGAACGAAATTGAAGACGAGAACTAGGGCTGAAGACGAGCAAGAGAACACGAAGAAGACCGAGGAAGAGGACGAGAACCCCCTGCCAGTGGCGCAGTGTTTGGCAGCGCTACGCTACGCAGGCCGCGCCTGGGCCGCCAACTCACCAACAGCGCGCGGTTTAGTTTAGATAAGGCGCCACGAGCAGAGGGACCGAGGGGACCTGGCGGCCCGGCCGAGCTGGAAGGCAGCACGACATGCCCCGGCCACTAGGCTGACGCGCGGCCTCGCCGGTTGCTCGCTCCAGCCGACGCAGACGGCCCCGAGTCCGGCAAAAGTTGAGCCCGCCGCGCCTCAAAGCTGTCGGGTCACATTAGCTAATTGGGTTTTCCCGCCGCGGGACGTGCAGCGGGCCTGGCGGCAGTGTTCCGTTTCCGGATTCGCCAATGTGGGTCACTCCGAGAGTTTTCCGCATTTTCCTCGGTGTTTGCCTTTCGTGCGGCTGTGAAAGCGCCGGGCAATGATCCTGCCGTCAAAGAGAGGGAGCCGCATAGCGCTCCATGGCGCGGTGGGCGGCGGCTGCCCGGCCGGGAGCCGCATGTCTGTAGCGCTCCATGGCGCGGTGGGCGGCGGCCCGGCCGGGAGTCGCCGTCTTCACCCCCTAGGCCGGCCAACTATGCGGGCATGCCGCGAGACGGGTGAGTCGGCGCATTGAAAAGCGTGCCACAAAAGTTGGAACGAGTTTCCGGGCGGCAGACTTCATCCGCGTCCCCTTGAATGGCCGCCCCTTCCCTTCGGTTCCCTTCGGCCCCTTCGGTTCCCTTCGCCGTCTTCCACAGCCGGGCCCTTGACTATCCAATTTCCCTTGTATCCTCCTGGTGATCATAATTTTGCCTTTTGTTCGACTTGGGGAACAACAAAGACGGTGGGGATGGCGGATTAGTGCCAGCCGCGCGCTGCGGCAGGTTCCAGTCCTCCAGCTGGCGACTGGAGGGGGGGGGGGAGATGACCAGCGGGGTGACGGCGGGACGTGGAGGAAAAAGTCAAGGTCATTAGGAGGGTGGCCGAGGAACAAGTGTGTGCGCCACTCTGTCCGACAGGGGGTCCTTTTTCCGTGCCACTGTGCGCCCAGCAGGCCTGTCACCAGCCACCGCGGAGGAGAAGAAGAAGAAGAAGAAGAGAGATGCAGGCAATAACGGTGGCTGAGGACCTAAGGGGCGCCAAGATGGATTCTCTTTGTCGGGCCGCATGCTAAACGCGAGTGTGGTAAAGAAGAATGCCGCGGAGCCTGATAGTGGGCGTGGCCGCGGGCGTGGCGGCGGCCTTGGCGATGAAGTCCGCGAGCCAGGAGGGCGTCCTCCCTAACAGAGCGGGGCCGTCGCGGTGGCGGAGTTCTACCGGAGACAAAGGTCGAGGAAAACAAAAAACAGCGCGGAATTTGATGAATTGACTCGCGACGTGCACCGGGGTGAGGAGCGGCGAGATGGCGGCGTTGGCGGCGCCGGAGACGGAGTGGGGCGGCGAGCGAAGACGACATCCGGGGAGGGGCCCGGCCGGGGGGCGGGGGGCGCGGCGTGCAAAGCCCCATCCGTTGGAATTGAAAGCAAGTAAGGGCCGGGCTAAGAGTGAGGGCGTCAGGGAGGGTTTCCAGGAGCAGCATTCCGCGGCCGCGTGTTCGCCTCGGCGCGCCTTCCTGGTTATTCTTTCTGTCATTGGCGAGGTATTTCCTTTGTGCGCGTGACAAGGAAGACGATTTATTTCCCAGCGCAGGACCGTCGCATGGGAGCCGTTCAAGGAGGGAATCAGACCCGCTAACGGAGCACTCGTGCGGTAAATGCACCAAAAAATAACCCGAAACATGGGATTTTATTAAAGGGAAAAGGGAGTGGGAGGCTCGTAAGTACCGGGCCGGTCTGGCTTTAAAGAGTGCAGTGCACGTCCTGCAGGATTAGGGCTCAAAGATGAATGTCCTCAGAACCTTGCTTCTCTCTTTCCTCTTTATACAGCCATGATTTATCTTATTTTTTCCACACGAAAAAAAAGACAAGGCAAAGTTTGCAAAGAATTATCGAACAGTGTTGGACAGCCTGAAGACAAAAAAAAAGACGGGCCTCCAATGGACCAACGAGGAAGCGGGCGGGGGGCGGGGAAGTTCCACAACAAGTCCTTCCCATTCGACTGAATTACAAATGAGGGTTAACAGTTTTCTGTATCATGTGCAAATATTTCTCGCGTGCTTTTCCCGCTGCTGGAAGTGGCTCTAAGTTGGTTTGTGTTTATCAAAGGAGAATTCTTGCCGGCCTGTTTATCCCTTGAGTAAATGGGGTGATGAGCTATTTGGAAAAGGATGAGAAGTTTCTCCGCCGCGGCTGGGGATGCGGATGCAGCAGCAGCAACGGGACTAAACAGCGTAGGAACGGGCAATGGGCTCGGGAGCGGCGGCCTCTTCGCGCAGCGCGTTCAAAGGGAAAATTGGCCTTAAATTTTCAGCTAATTCGTGGATCCAATTTTGTTGTTGTTTTTATTTTATTTATTTATATTAGTTTGGAAACCGTGTTTGTTGGCGTCAGCGAGAACAGCAGCGCCCCCAGCGGGCCTGCGCGGAATAAGTCCGGAGAGGATCTGCAAGGAATAGACAGCCGCCACCCACAACAGCTGTACAAACTAAAACCACGGCCACACGAACTTATGAATTTTGTAGAATTCTTCAACCTCTCGTGTTTACTTCTCCGCTCGTCTTTTTGATGACCTTATCGATAAATTTCCAAAAACAAAACAGAAACAAGTCCTCTCTTTATTCCGTGCGTCACTCGATCACCGCGATGCATGAAAAATGGGTGCTACACGTGTCATAGCCCCTGTGGTGGTATAAATTCTCTACTCGCGCCCTCGGTACTACACCGCAACGCGCCGCCTGCCTCAAGATGGACGTCGCCCTGGGGACAGCACACACCTGCATCAGGCACTCGCCGTGCAGAAACCCTGCGTTGCGCGCGCGTGTGTGTGTGCGTGTGCGTGCATACGTAAGAGAGAAAGGCAAACACGCGCAAAACACGACGACGCAAGGTGCCGGCGTATTAGTTTCCCGGCCAGGTGTGCTTTATCGGCCACCAGGCAGCTGTTAGCACGTCTGCGCACCTGCGCTGAGACCTCCTTAACTCTCGCGGCCTTGCGGCCCGGCAGGCTCCAGACTGGTGTCGTCTGCCCGGGTGGAGCCTGCCTGGAGCCTATGCCTGAAGCCTGCGTGGAGCCTGCCTGCACTCTCAGTCCAGGAACGTGACATCACGTTGAAACGAACGTGACAAAATGTCACGTTCCTTTGAGCATTGTGTCACATTCGTTGGAACGTGAATTTGCTAATTTTATGGCTAATTCACGTTCCAACGAATGTGACACAATGCTTAAAGGAACGTGACATTTTGTCACGTTCGTTTAAACGTGATGTCACGTTCCTCGAATGAGAGTGTGGAGCCTGCACGGAGCCTGCATGGAGCCTGCCTGGAGCCTGCCTGGGGGACTGGGGCGCGCGCTCCCGCACAATTCGATCGTCGTAAACTTTAACGACTGCGGCGAAAAATAGGCGATGCTGGACTCTGGCGGTGCCGCCAGAGGGCGCGGCAGCGCGGCACGCACGCGCGGACGATGACAACGGAAGGGCTTCGTTACCGCTGAATTTACGGCGGGCGGGCGTTGTTGTTCCGCGTCGATGTGGCGGCATGGAGAAGCGGTCGGTGCGGTTCGCTGCTTTCTGCACAACTAGGATGCACTGCCGATGCTGGTCTGCTTGCTTCCCTCCGTGCAGTCCCCGCCCCACCCCACCTGGGGCCCCGCCCCGTCTGCCGCCTCCCTGCGGACCAAGAGTGCCCCCGCCGCCCCTCTTAGCCTTCCGCCGCCGTGCCCCGCCTGTTCCCCGCCCAAAACTGACCATCGTTAATTTATGCAGTCATTTCCACAATCCCTCTTAGCCTTATAAGGGCGGCGAGACGGGGGGCTTATTCTGCATTCACGGGCCATTTGGGGCGTTCACCCCGCCCCACCCCGCCGCCACGCGCCGCACACGTCACTCCTTGACGGGGACGCCCTTCTTCTGGCGGCCCAGCACACGCCCGGAATAAATTGGTGCCGCCCAAGTTGCCGCTTTTTTGGCACTCCCCATTTTTGGTCCGTTTTTTCTTTTTTTTTTTCAGTGGAGTAACTGGTTCCTATTGTTTTTCCAGCGGCGGTCTGGGTGCGATCGCCCGGCGTCGTGGTGGCTCCAGACTTGACCCCGATTCCAACTTCTTTCCTGGAAATAGCGGTGGTTGTGTCTATGGCGGGGCGGGGCGGGGCGGGGCATGCACCTCATGCAAGTCATGAGAGTCATGGGGACGGCTGCCATGAGCGGCTGCAGGGATTTCTTTTGTGCTCCTCGCACTGCCCTGACTGGCCGCCTGGCTCCGCGCGGCTCCGTTGGGGTGAAAGATGGGGCACTTGAGGGAGACTGCAAATCGTCACAATTTATTTCCGGATAGTCTAGTGCCCCTCATAAAAGCGACGGACGGACGGACGGACGGACGGACCGCGCGGAAGCAGAAGAAAGCCCGCTGGAGTCGGGGCAAGAGTGTCCAGGAAATTTCCACTAAACGAGCTGATAGTGCGGCTGGAAGACTGGAACGAGCGCCGGACTCACCGCGTTCTGAATAACATCCTGGGACAGCAGAATTATTAAATGTCGCTGTATATCTGTGGGTCGAACAAGCACACGAATAATAAAAGTGGCGACGAATAGACAGACAGACGGACAGTCGGAGAAGTGCAGGTCTTCCAAGCTTTGCGAGACACCCAAATCAATGGAAATCCCCGGCAAAGTTCAGCCGTCCATTTTAAAAGAGACTCGATAACTTGGCGGCTGCAGGACTACACCTCTCACGGCATCGCGCTTCGTCTTCTTTCTGACTGTTTCTTTTTAATTGCGAGAGGCAGCGCGAAGCAGCGCTTTTCTATTTGAGTCCGTCCCGCGGGGCCGCGCCACTCTCGACAAAGTGGCCGTGGTGCTGTCTCTGTCGCACTCACGGCGCGTCCCGCTCGGGTGCGAGAGAGACAGAGCGACGACGGAATGGCTCGGCTGACGGATGCCTTCGGGGTCGCAACTCGCAGCGGTTGGAGGGCAAAAAGTTTCCCCCTCCCAACTCGCGGTGCATTTGGCCTGTTCAAATATTTACCCCAAGGAGCCGAGCTGTTTTCGAAACGAGGCCTAATTGGGCTGCGAGGTAGAGGCCAGCACAAACATGGCCGTGGCCTTTAGCATTCTTTCTCCCGATTCTCATTATTTTGGGTCGGTGCCCCGTCCCCTTATTTTAGCGAATGCCTTCTCGGTATCGGTATGGACCGCAGACTAAAGAAGGCCGCGTGCGCATGTCGTGCATTGCGGCCGACATTCGAAACAATATTTAGTATACAAAATTTGTGCTTGATCTCGTATTGCCGCTCGATATAACAAAGGAGATGGCGCTGAGTGCGGTGAACACAGTCCTGGGGCGCGAAGGGCGTTCAAAGGGCCATCAGCAGGGCCAGTCCTAGGGCGGGGCGGGGCGGGGTGGCTGAATGCCCCAAGTATTCGGTCTGCCGGCGAGAGGATCCTCTTCATCGCGCCTTCATTGCCCGGCGAGCTCCCCGCGGCTTGCCTTGGCGCCGTGTGGCTTCCATGAAACAAATTTGAGCATTGAGCGCGACTAACGTACGTAACCATGGTAACCAGCGTGTCGGCCACAGCGAGGTGTATTGAGACTCCTCGATATCAAACTGTCACTTAGCCGCGTGACAAGGGTCGGACCACCCACCGCCCACTGTGCCACCAGGCCCTGGCACCCTGTGTCCTGTTCCAGGACGTCACTTTGAGGTCCGGTGGAGCGCGGCGGGGCGGACCGCTCCGGGGCCATTTTATGAAGTCGCGGCAGAGATCGTGTGATGTAACCCGGTGACGGCGCCTTTCCGGGGGAAAGGCACTTTTTTTTAGCCAAGTTATTGGGATAGGGCCTGGAGGCGCGTGGGCGGCGCAGGTGGGGGCGGGGGCTTGGCAGGGGGGACCCAGGTGTGTCACATCAGGTCGACATCAAGATGGATGATGGGCTGGCCGGGCGTGGCCGGTCGCCTTGATGTGGTTGTCGTCGTGGTCTTCATGATCGTCGGACCGCGGGCCTCGCTCGCTGGGCCGCCAGGGCCTTCAGGGCCTCGAGAAGATGCTTTGGCGCGCCGCGGCCGTCTTTGGCCGTTTGTTGATCTGCAGCGCCCCGGGCGGCCCGACCTCAGCGCCGAGGCCAACTTAGCCGGCACGGTCTCAGTGCGCGCGGTGTACGCGACCTGACCAGGCCGCTCCATCCTCTGCCTGATCCTCTCCCGGGCTAATTAGGCAGGCCGGCCATTATTTATTTAGCGGCTCGTGCAGCCATGCCTCGGTGAGGGCCTCGACGGGCACGCCGTAGTGAGCGAGAGAACCAAAACGCAAATATTCAATTTATTTTTATTCGCCTTTTGTAGGGTGTAGATCGCTTCCACGTCCCCAACGGTGAACACCTGGCAGGTAAAAGTGGTCGTGTCTTCGCTCGCACGGGGAGGGCCCTGCTCCGCCACGCCCCGCCACGCCCCGCCACGCGCCAGCGAGGCGTAGGGGGATGAGTGCGCTTGTTATAATGCCTTTGTGGCGGGGAAGCAGGCTTACAGCTGCCTACCACGCGGGGGACATGGAGTCGGCGCGGGCTTGCGCAGACACCGCGCCTCGCCGCTGCGCCGCTTATCCGAGGACGAGTCAGCCCAGAGGGCCAGGCGGCGGAGAGAGAAAGGCAAGGCGACCTTACCGGCGCGATAGCGCGAGCGAGCGAGTTGAAGCTACCGCTGCTGCCGCTGCGTCCAGCGCGCTGCCTACCCTCGACTTCACAGGCGCTTCGGGACGGACCACGGACCCGCAGCGCGCGGCGCCCACCAACCATTCAAAAGAATTATCTTTAAAGAATCACATAAACTTGAACATTCAACACAGCTTAAATTTAAAGTGGATTTATTCCTGTGACGTTGTAGTTGAGCGTTAGGCCTTGGTTACACCGCTGTGCCCGAGGTTCACCCCCCCCCCCCCCCCCCCCCCGCCGCCCCTCGGGTGGGGCGCCCCGCGGTAAAGTTTCCCCTCCACCTGGCGGGGCGGGGACTCTCTCTCTCCGCGGAAGTGTTTCGGAGCCATTCAATTAATATCGTGCATTCTGGGCTGCAATTAAGCACCGCCAAGTCGGTAATTAGCATCGCAACAAACTTGCCCGAATGCCGCCGGCCGCGCATCGCGGCGAGCAGGCGTTATTCTTATCGCTCTGTCTCTCTCGCACATAGGGGGATAACTCCTTGCTATGAAACACGGCCTTCAAATCGCCCACCCGGGTCGGGCCGCGAGTGCGAGAGAGACGCCGCCGCCTTGCCGAAGCCATCCGATCCAATGTGGGTCACATTGGTCGATCCCGGCCGCGCAGCGTGTTTGCCCACCTAAAAGGGTTGCGGCGGCTTTCAAAGACACGCCCGTCGGCGGGCTGCTGCAGCCGTGCTAGCTGCCAAGCAACATGTGGACGAGAAACAAACTTCGCCATTTTCTTCTTGACGAATTTTCTTTCTTGATTTCACTTCACGATGCCGCCCATTCCTCTCAATTCTACTGAAACCAAGTGAACCAGCGCTCCATAAAGCGTGAATCTTTCACCCAACGACTCCCCCGCTCCTTCCTTTCCTCTTTTTCGAAAACAATTTATAGTTGCCAAAATTGGGGCGCGGTCCTCGCGCGGGGCCGAACGCGGCTTCAAAGACCGGGCGGGCTGAATGGAGAAACCTCATATGAGGAAAGTTGTTGTGCATTCCGCACACATGCACACACACACACACACACACACGCGTGCACGCACGTGCGAGACGCGTGCGCGCACAGACACACATAAACATGGGAGTCCGGTGAAGAGGCTTCACTTTGCTTAATTTTCCTCAGCGAGGTTTTTTTTTTCCGGTATTACAAAACAAACTATTTCCTTCGTGGGCCCCGACCCGCCCCGACGTTGTCTTCCAGAGACTGTGTAGGAATGTGTCGTGCACGCCACGCCACGCCGTTCAAAGCCCCCCTCTCCCAGGTTCGCCCTCCTCGACCCCAGCGTTCCTGGCGGCAGCAGCGCCAGTTAGCGCGCTACTTGCCATTGTGAGGCGAGCACGCCTGCTTTCCAATTGGCCCCAAATCGGTCTCAAAGAGAGACAAAGAGCGGCGTGACACACTGGATGACTTTGACAAGGACGGGTGCGGGGCGCGGCACGCTGGCCAACTTTGCCGCCGGATTCGTCGGCCGTGGCGCGCAATTGGAGCCGCGCCGCGCCGCCTCGGAGTGGAGTGTAAAGTTGGCAACACCGCCGCGAGACACCAAGTTTACGATCCGCCCCTCCTCCTTTACTCAGAACCTCAATCACCGGCATCAGGGAAACATGGGTCGGGTGGCGCGCACCTGCACCTCTCGCTTCCGCTCGTCACACTGACCCAGAGAGAGCATTCTGTGAGTGTCGTCGTCCCCCAGGCCCTCTCCTCTCCCCTTGCGCCGAGGTCGGCGGACTCGGCCCTGGCTTCCAGCGCTGCGCCTCGGCGCGCTCCTTATTCTCGCTGCTTAGCCTCCACACTGCACCCTTTCGGCTTTGGGACGATAAATTAGGCCGCGGAGTAATTAATTAATTTCATCTTGTTTTCAAAAGTTTTTGTCCTCGGCGACAACAATGCCGCCCCGACAGCTGTGCGGGGCTTAAGGCGCGCGCGGCGGCGGCAAGAGAGGGCGGCGCGGCGCGGAACGCTCGCAAGCATCGCCCGATTGAGTGGCGTTTTCGCTGCGAGCCGGAGACTGGCGTTTTCGCAGCGAGCTGGGCGAGTGGCTAAGACTCCTCCGGGTGGAGCTGGCCGCCCTGATTCTCAGCTCGCCGCGCCAGTGCTGCCCCCTTGGCGGCGAGACGTTGAATCGAAGCGCTTCTGTGCGCCGCCTCCGCCCCACGCCACGCCACGCCACGCCACGCCACGCGGCGAGACGGTTGGTAAATAAACGCCACGCGGCATAAAAACAGGCACGGCGTCATGGGCGGTGCGTCGCCCACAGTCTCCGTGTCGAGTACAGTCCGGGCAAAAAATAAATTCACTGTGACTAAAGTGTAGCCGCCTTCATTTATTTTATTTTTCTTCATGCCGACGTCTAATTAGAATTTCAACTGTGCCGTCTGAAAAAAAAAAAAAAAAAAGAAAAAAAAAGGCCTTGATCTAGATGTGTTGAAATTCGCTGGCAAAGAGCTGCTATCAGTTTCCTTCCGATAACCGTGTGGGGCAAAAAAAAAAATTGGAAACGTACGAGGGGAAAAAAGTTGGGTGCTGCACTGCCGGTAGTGATTGATGGCGCCGCGAAAGTGATATCACGGTGACGGCACAAGTTTGACGGTGACGGCGTGTGGAGGCCAACGCAAAGCGACGCGAAGCGCACGCGGCACAGATTCGGTGACAAGGACGGAGCCTCCACCTTGCATAGAGAATCTAGTTTCGATACTACGAGTCCTTTTTACATGAATACTACGCGCAGCGGCACGGACCTAGCGAAGCCAGCAGGAATCAAATGCGATTATTCGCCTACGAGAATTCAAGGATTTCCCCCTGGTATTTTGACGTGTGTGGCGGACCTGACTGATTCACCGTGAGCCGAGCCGCCTCGGCCGAAGCGGCACGAGAAAAGCGTATCAAGAGTTAATTAGCGTTCAACAGCCCTTCACTCCAGTCGAGCCGAATGTGAATGTGAATGCGAACGCGGTTCGGCGCGGAAAACCTGGAATGGAGAGCGGCCGGCCGGCGCCGAGCCGCCGAGGCCTAAAATTAAACGGCGGAAAATCGGGCCGAGTTGGTTCGCTGCACAGAACAAAGAGTTTCGTCCGGCAAACAAATGCCCGGGAAAAGAGTGTAATGGGGGGAAGAAAAGGCAAAGGGGCGGTGGTGGGAGGGGAAGGAAAGAGCGCGCGGGGGTTAGGTGCGAAAGTGAGGTCAAACAGAGTGGCCGCACGCTCCGCGCCGCGGCGCCACCTCCTTTTGATCCGCTCGCTCTTTGACAGAGATCAATTCGATATCGGGCGGGAGAGCTTTGCACCCTTTTTCACGCGTGTCGCAAGGCGAGACCAGTCAGAACCCTTTCTCTCTGTCCTAACGCGCCGCTTTGTCTTGTATTCCACGCGAGCAGGCGTGCCGCGCCGCCGTTGGCTGCCGCGGCGGGGAGGTGTCGGCGGCCTGACCTTCCAACAAATTGGAACGAATTCGCGCGACAGGCGGCAGGCGGTGGAAGGCCGACCCTTTGTTTACGACCTTTCTATCGGCACGCTGCCGAAGATGAACGCAACGCGCGGCTTGCCGCCCAGCCCCTTCCGCCCTACTGCCCCATATCCTATTTTCCAGTCACCTATTATTTTGCAGCCTGCCTCCTGCCCTCGGTCATCCCGTCCCGATCCCTTCCCGCGGGAACCCCTACCCCCTAGGGAACCCCGCCACACTCTTCGAATCCCAATCAGCCAATGCCCTACTCGCGTCCCACTGCACGGCAAAATCGCAAAATCCGAGGCGGCAAAATCGAATCTCGGATTTTTGCCCGCGTTGCTTCTACCCTGTGCGTCAGGGGCCGTCCCGTGCGAGAGAGACAGAGCGACGAAACACTCTGCCGCAATGTCACCACCGCGTGAGAGGGTAACCAAGTTTCGGCAAAGTTCATAAGCGCGGCCGGAAAAATCGAAAGGCGCACGCAGCGGCGCCGTAAAACAAGCAAATATGCCGGCAGGGAAGTGACGGCCCGATGGCGCCTCCCCCCCCCTCCCTCCCTCCCTCCCTCTTTTAAAACCGCACTCGGGAGTCAAGGACGACGCGCTCCGTCGATCAGCCTCCGCCCTTGCTTCGCTTGCTCCGCGGCGAGGCGGGGAGGCGCCTCGTGTCGGGCCACACGGCGCCATCTGTTGCCACCTGCAGCGCGGCCCGCCCCGCCCCGCCCCACCCCGCCCCGCCCCGCCCCGCCGGGGAAACTGTGGGGGTGCTTGAGCGGCGGGGTCTACAAGGAGGAGCCAGGAATACGCACTGGCGCGGCGGCGTCCCCGGAGGGGTTACCCACTTCTTATTTTGGTGTACACATGATTCCGGATATTCCCACGATTCCTGAACAAATCCCACGGAAAAAGTGAGGATTTTAAAAGAAATTCCTTTGTTTCTTAGTGTTTTGGGACTCTATTGCAAGATTACGACAACATAGGATTTTCAATAAAATTTCGAAAAAAAATAAAATCGAATCGGCACCCCGGCCGCCGCAGTGCTGCCAGCATTCCCACGGCGGCTCGCGATCTGAAAGCGGTGGCCGGAAATGATGTCGACGCCCCAGATCGGGATTTGTCTGCTTTGGCGCGCGCGCCGCGTTCGGCCCGAGTGAGTTTTCGTGGGATGCTGCTGGCGGCCCGAGCGGAAAATGTTGTTAATGAATAAATGAGCGCATCGTGGCGTCTGGCCGCTCGACCGCGCTGCGCAGACGAACGGAAGCCAAGAGGATTGTCAGGGAGGCTTCCAGGCGCCAATAGTCACAGCGCCTCTCTCGTCTGCAAAGTGAAAAGGGTTGGACGCTAACAACCCGACAGGCCACGCCTCGGCTGCCGCCTTCCCCTTGCCGTCCTCGTCTAACTGCACTCTGCGCCTCAAAGCGATCCGAACCGAACTCGTTCCTTTTTCTTCGTTTTCCTTGCCACCCGGCCAAGTTCCGCGAGGGCTCGTCTCTGTCTCGTTTCGGCTGCAAGTTTCCGATGGAGTCTGGCTAGCCGCGTGGCAGCCGGTTCCGAAGGGACGCGTCACTTGGTCCGTCCGGACCGTCCGGGACGCGCTTCGAGTGCGGCGAGGACGATGGTATCTCGGCGAGTTGCACTCGGCGGCCGGCCGGACAGTAATCGGGCCGGACGTTATCGCCGTGTTGGCTCCAGTTAGGAGCAGCCAATCGGAATGAGAGGAATCGGTAGCGGGGGAGGGGAGGGGGGAGAGGAGGGGGCAGGCGGCTGCGGAACGTCAGCAGCCCGTGCCCCGGCCGGAGATTTAAGGTAAAAGAAACGAGGAAGACTCGAAAAACAAACACTTCTCGACGGGTATTTGAACCCGCGGATTCTCTTCTTTTCCCGCTGCAGCCACGGGTGCTGCGAAAAAGGGCGCGCTCCGAGTCCTTTGGAGTGAGCCGGCCTGAATCTCGTGACCGCGTCGCGGACTTGAAGCCTGCCGCTGCGCCGCTGCGCCGCTGCGCCCCGCCGCGGTGGAGACGCCCCGCCGGATCCCGCTGCTGCGTAAAGTTTGCGCCGCTCTGCGTGCGACGCCGCGGCCGCTGTCTCCGTCCCACTGGGGGGCGTCCTGCTCCCTCCAGGGCGGCGTCGGGGACGCGGCCGCGCCGGGATGCCTGGCACACATGTTGCAGCGGGCGTCGCGTCTCGTCGCACTAGTTGGGCGGCAGTGCCACTGTGTTGTTTACACAAAGTTTCACGGCGCCCCCCCCCCCCTGCCCGGCGCAGCAGCGCCCCTGTGCTGCCCTGCCGGTGCAGGCGCTCCAAGGAGAAAGGAGATAAGCGTAGCGCCCGTTGACTGCTAAAACTCGGGGCGTCGCCGCCGCCTCCTCTTGCCGACGAATTGTGTCTCTCGGAGGTGCGGGTGCGAGAGAGACAGAGGCGCGGAAGCAGTCTGGCAACACCTGCCGCGCACGTCGAAGACGGGAAGTGAGGCGCGCCGACCGTACACTGCAAGCCGCGCAGTGCCGCGGTGCATTGGTCGTCATTGTGCCGCACTCGACCCTCTTGTTTCGGGTCTTATTAAAAGATAAAGACAGATGAAGCCGGGAACGCCCACGCCTCGAGCCTAGGCCCCACTCCAGTCGCCCTGGAGTTCATCTCTCTCTCTCTCTCTCTCTCTCTCTCTCTCTCTCTCTCTCTCTCTCTCTCTCTCTCTCTCTCTCTCTCTCTCTCTCTCTCTCTCTCTCTCTCTCTCTCTCTCTCTCTCTCGCTCTCTCTATCTCTCGCGGTGTTGGTGTATGATGCCCATCGGGTTGGGTGGGAAGCGTGTGGCTGAGCTGTTCTGCCGACAGATGGCGCTGCGGTCAGTGATCCGCTCTTCCCTCGCGGTAGTGGCTCTGGGTGCCCACCGAGTTGGGTGAAAAGCGTCTGGCCAAGTTGTTTTGCCGATAGATGGCGCTGCGGGCAGTTATCCGCTCTTCCCTCGCTGTGGTTGCTCCGGGTGCCTATCGGGCTGGTTCGGAAGCGTCTGGGTAAGCTGCTTCAATGACAGATGGCGCTGCGGGCAGTGATCCGCTCTTCTCTCGCGGTGATGGCTCCTGGTGCCCAACGGACTGGGTGGGAAGCGTCTAGCTGAATTACACTACCGACAGATGGCGCTGAGGATAGTTAACCGCTCTTCCCTCGCGGTGGAGGCTCCTGGTGCCCACCGAGTTGAGTGAAAAGCGTCTGGCCGAGTGGTTTTGCCGATAGATGGCGCTGGGGGCAGTTATCCGCTCTTCTCTCGCGGTGGTCGCTCTTGGGGCTTCTCGGGCTGGTTGGCAAACGTCTGCCGAATTGTTTTGCCGACAGATGGCGCTGCGGGCAGTTATCCGCTCCTCCCTCGCGCTGATGGCTCCTGGTGTCCAACGGACTGGGTGGGAAGCGTCAAGCTGCACTACACCACCGACAGATGGCGCTGCGGGCGGTGATCCGCTCTTCCCTCGCGGTGATGGCTCCTGGTGCCTATCGAGTTGGGTGGCAAGCGTCTGCCGAACTGTTTCGCCGATAGATGGCGCTGCGGGCAGGTATCCGCTCCTCCCTCGCGGTGATGGCCCATGGTGTCCAACGGACTGGGTGGGAAGCGTCTAGCTGGACTACACCACCGACAGGACAGATGGCGCTGCGGGCAGTGATCCGCTCCTCCCTCGCGGTGGAGGCCCCTGGTGCCCATCGAGTTGGGTGGCAAGCGTCTGGCCGAGTTGTTTTGCCGATAGATGGCGCTGCGGGCAGGTATCCGCTACTCCCTCGCGGTGATGGCTCCTGGTGGCCAACGGACTGGGTAGGAGGCGTCTAGCCTAGTTCCCCTGCCGATAGATGGCGCTTTGGTCAGTGAGTTGCTATTGCCTCGCGGTGGTAGCGCACAGCGCCCGACTAACTGGGTGGGAAATGTGTGGCTGAGCTACATCACCGACAGATGGCGCTGAGGGTCCGCTCTGTGGCTCAGGGTGCCCACCGAGTTGAGTGAAAAGCGTCTGACCTAGTTGTTTTGCCAATAGATGGCGCTGCGGGCAGGTATCCGCTCCTCCCTCGCGGTGATGGCTCCTGGTGCCCAACGGACTGGGTGGGAAGCGTCTAGCTGAACTACACCACCGACAGATGGCGCTGCGGGCGGTGATCCGCTCTTCCCTCGCGGTGATGGCTCCTGGTGCCCATCGAGTTGGGTGGCAAGCGTCTGCCGAACTGTTTCGCCGATAGATGGCGCTGAGGGTAGTTAACCGCTCTTCCCTCGCGGTGGAGGCCCCTGGTGCCCATCGAGTTGGGTGGCAAGCGTATGGCCGAGTTGTTTTGCCGATAGATGGCGCTGCGGGCAGTTATCCGCTCCTTCCTCGCGGTGATGGCTCCTGGTGCCCAACGGACTGGGTGGGAAGCGTCTAGCTGAACTACACCACCGACAGATGGCGCTGCGGGCGGTGATCCGCTCTTCCCTCGCGGTGGTAGCGCACAGCGCCCGACTAACTGGGTGGGAAATGTGTGGCTGAGCTACATCACCGACAGATGGCGCTGAGGGTAGTTCACCGCTCTTCCTTCGCGGTAGTGGCTCAGGGTGCCCACCGAGTTGAGTGAAAAGCGTCTGACCGAGTTGTTTTGCCAATAGATGGCGCTGCGGACAGGTATCCGCTCCTCCCTCGCGGTGGTGCCGCTCAGTGCCCAACTGACTGGGTCGGAAGCGGATATAGTTTACCGGTAGCTGCCGGTGAACGTGTCGGGTGCGCAGCGCCAGGCTCGTTCAATAGGAGCGCAACCGAAGGTCCACTCAATACCGCCTGGTTTAGCTGGGCAAGCCTTAACTTCCATTTAGGATACGCGTCCGTGTGTCTCAATTTCAATGATCACACCAGGTTCCCCCCCCCCCTCCTCTCTCTCTCTCTCTCTCTCTCTCTCTCTCTCTCTCTCTCTCTCTCTCTCTCTCTCTCTCTCTCTCTCTCTCTCTCTCTAAGGCCGGGCGATCGCCACTGCACTGTGATCCGGTCGCTAGTTCCGAACCGTTTCCGCGAACTGTGCCGGGAGGGCCGGCTCGTATATCTGTCTGGCGAATCACAGCGAGCGGGCCGCGCCGCGCCGCGCCGCATCTCGCAGAGGCATCCATTCTTTCGTCGTCCGCTTGGCACACATCCGGCTGGGTTTCGACCGAGCCATCCCAACCTGCCCTACACTCATGTCTTCGCGGGGCGCGGCGGGGCGGGGCGCGGCGCGGCGGGGCGGGGCGGGGCGGGGCGGGGCGGGGCGCGGCGCGGCGGGGTGGGGCGCGGCGTCTGGGACGTGCGAGCGGGGCGGACGGGCCCTCCTCCGGGTCGGGTGCAGCCGGGAAAAAAGGAAAGACGAGCGAAACGAACGGTTTTTATACTTCCGCGTCGGGAGTGGGTCCCTGCCGCCATGTTCGCGCAGGGAAAGGGTGTTAGTACTCGGTCGTCCCTCGAGAAGTCGAAACCATGCGCCGCAGTGGGAGCGCCGCTCTGTCTCTCTCGCACCCCCACGGGCCGCTCTGTGAGTGCGAGACAGACAGAGCGACCTTCCTCGGCATCGTGGCGGGAATTAGAGCGGAGCGGAGACACCGCAGCGTCCGTCCGCCTTGCTGTTTTCCGTCCACACACACACACACACACACACACACACACACACACACGCACCAAACGCACAAGCAAAGGCGAGTGAACCTCGCCCTGTCCCGGAATACTTCAGAGTGGGGTTGCCTCCCCTTTACAGTGAATCTTTAATACGTAATATCTCCGCCACTTGCGAGGGCCGCGGGGCCGCTGCCCCCCGACTTCCGCGTGAAGGCCCGGCCGGCCGGCCAGAGAGGATTCCCTTTTGTTTTACCGCCGGCAGCCCGCCTCTCGCTCCGGCACCGCCCCCTTCAAGGAGGTTCAGGTGACCGAGGCGTGTCGAGAACACGATCCGTGAAAGGGGCAGTGCTGCGACTGCTAAGACACGCCGCGCTGCACCGCCCCGCCCCGCCCCTTCACAGCCGCTAAGCACCCCGTCCCAGAGAAAGGGGCCCAAGTGCGAGGAGGGGATGAAACCACCATCCGTGGCTTGACCTACTCAGGCCCGCAACACACTACTCAGCTTCCAGGCCCCCCAGGCCCTCCAGACCCTCCAGGTCCAGCCAGAGTCTGGACTCCAGACGGCCCCGCGGGGCTCGATGGCTGGAGGACGCCGAGGACCTGTCCGAGTTCCCATGCCGACCGACAGAGTCCGGAAGAGTTGTTCAGCCCGCAGTCCGACACGACACGGTCCGGGGCGCCTCCTCCCCCCCCCCCTCCGGCATAGCATTACCTTACACAGCTAATGGATAATTCATTGTGAGGGCCGGGCGAGGTCCGTCTGCAGGGCCGCCGGCGGGGCGCCCACCGTCTTAGAGGCGCCCTCTCCTCCCCTTGTGGTTCGGCCATGCCCTGTCCCCCTTTTCCATTTCCAGAGCAGCCAGCAGCCAGGCCAAACCGCCACGACTATATGCCTCCCCGCCCCTCTTTACGGCGGGGTAGGGGCGGGGGTGGGGGCGGCAGCCTGCCATTGACCCAGAAACAGGCTCGGCTCGGCGTCGAGGCTGAGCAACAATACAGGAGGCAAGTTGCGCTTGGAATCTGCATCTCGCTTCACTCGCAATTTCCTTCCCCCTTGCGTCCGCACAGCTGCAGGAGTGACGTCACAGCGAGGGTAGCCCGCCGCACGGACCAGCAGGTGCTGCTCCACCGCACAGCTGCAGGAGTGACGTCACAGCGAGGGAAGCCCGCCGCACGGACCAGCAGGTGCTGCCTGCACCCGCCATTTCAACAACTCGCCGTGGGGGTGCGACGAGCCGCACCCTGGCACGGGCAGGCGCTTTAAATCACCGCCGCGCCGTGGCACGCCGGGATGGGCTGGCTGCGCCGCGCAGTGTCATGCACGGCCAGTCGGTGCACCTGATGGCAGTGCAGAGCGGGGCGAGCGCCGCGCACGAGTGCATTCCACCTCCACCCTACCCCAACACGGCCAGGCCCGGCCCGGCCGCTCCAATTGAATACGTGATCAGCAACCCCTCCCCCTCCCCCACCCGGGGGTGCCTCTGCGGAACTTGCCATTCGCCGTCCGAGGCCTATTCACCGCAGGCCGGCGGCCCGCTTGACAACGACGCCACGATGCCCCAGGCGGCCAGGCAGGCAGCCAGGCCAGGCTGGCGACCAGCAAGCCTCAGCTCACTGATCCCGAGCGTCTGTTCCGTCCCTCTCGCACCTATGCGGGACGCCCCATGAGTGAGAGAGAGAAAGAGCGATGAAAATGACTCTAAGGCCAACCTGACCTGCTGAAAGAATAAAGGGCGTGGCGGCGCGGCGCTCAGCTGCAGAGCGGCCGAAAGCAGCGGGCCAAGGCAGTGCGGAAGAGCCGTGCGTAAAAACGAATTGCTGCTAAAACAAGGTTAGCGAGGAGGGGTAGTGAATTGCAGATGAAATGCTCGGCAGCCTGGGCCGGGCCGCTGGGCGGTGCGGTGCCGCCCTCCAGGAGGAACACCCCCGCCGCCTTCCACGAATTTGACTTGCTGGCTCGCGTTTCTTGCTCAGTGCAGTGGAGGAGTGAGTCGTCGCGAGCCCTGTCACTGTGGGCGTGCGTCTGAAAGGAATCGGAATACACGTACACCTTTGACAAGCAATCCGTGCTGAACGCGTTTGGTGCACGACTTGAGTGTGTAAACCCGCGGGGCGGTATCTTACTGGTCGCGCGCGCACACACACTTACACACACACACACACACACACACACACACACACACACACACACACACACACACACACACACACACACACACACACACACACGCAGCAAGGGCTCTCTCTCGCACCCCGTCTCACTTTATTCGTGCTATAGCACTGCAGTCGAATGTGTGGCAATAAAGGGGTCCTGACCGCGGCGCCACCGCCCCGACTGATCCCCGCCCCGCCCCGTCCCGGCCGTCGAACGGGGCAGTACTCCACGCACCGCGCGAACGCTCTGCGCCGGCTTTAAAGAGCTATTTACTTTTGCGCGCAGGCGAGCCGCGCCCGCCGGGTTTATCGTGATATATTGCCGCGGTTCGTGGGGTCCGCGTAGGGGGCGGCAGGTTCGTGGGGTCCGCGACGGGTGCTTGAGAAACTGAAAAGATATTTATGCGTTTTCCGGCGCGCCGCGCGCCGAGGCCTGCGCGTTCGCATGTCTGCCGGATACGCATGGCGCTGCGAAGCGTCGTAGTTTCTGCCCCCCCGCCCCCCTCCCACTCCCGCTGCCCCCCCCGCGCCGCCAACCCTCGCCGAACAAAACTACCAGCGCAGCACCGGCCGCCTGACGCCTGCAGAGTCGGCGATGCAACCCGCACACACGCCTGCCGCCGCCGTGCCTACCCTCCAGGCGCTTCACCGGCCGGCGGGGCTGGGTGCGAGAGAGAGAGAGAGAGAGAGAGAGAGAGAGAGAGAGAGAGAGAGAGAGAGAGAGAGAGAGAGAGAGAGAGTGCGACTCCGGGAAGGCACGCGGCTAGTCTGGGCACGCGTGCGCGGGGCGTGCGTGGGGCGTGCGTGGGGCGTGCGTGGGGCGTGCGCGACGCGGCCAGACGAACTGTATACGGCGCGGGGCTGGCGTGTTGTCGGCATGAATATTTGACGCGGGCTGCGCGCGGCTTAACGCGCCGACGAGGAATTCCAATTTTTGCGCCGTAGGAGCGACGCGACGCGGACGGGGCGGAAAAGAATTTGGCGCGAGCGGTGCCGACCGGGGCCGACGCAGCCACGCCGCGCCCCGCCAGCATTCATTTCATTTTTGGTTATTTGTCAAAGTTTCTGCGCGGGCCTAAGTGTGTGCAGATGTGAGTGGCACTGATATGAACCGACGACGGTGCAAGAGTGCGGAGAGGGGGGGGGGGGTGAGTGTGTGCGCGTGCGGGGTACGTGGGGAACAACCCTCGCCCCCGCGAGTCCACATTTCAAGTCGCGGCGCAGCGCTCGCTGAGCACGCTGAGGCGGTGGGGTAAGATGGGTGCCCCGCCGTATGGGGCCTCGGGGCCGTGGGGCGCAGGGCAAACAAGCCGAACCTGTCAGCGGACGGACCGACGGACTGGCAGACAGACAGGCGGGCAGGCGGACACAGGGGAACTACCAGGGGAAAGCACTCCGGCTGGCGGCCGGCTTAGCCTGGAAGCCGCGGCGGCTGCGGGACCGAAGGGCCGAATCGGGTTGAGCGAGGAAAGAGGAACACGCCCTGAACCGACAGCGCACAGTGGGAGTAAGGTAAGGTGCACTGCTAGTACCACTGTCGCAGCGCCACTGGAAAATGGTGCCTCGTCGCTGTCTCTCTCGCTCTACTACGGACAGGCCCGTGAGTGCGAGAGAGACAGAGCGACGTGGGCTGCGCGCCGCGCCTCCCGGAGCTGACTGATGCATATTGGATGACGATGAAGGATGCCTGCAGGCGTGCGTGCGTGCAAGCACGCCACTCGTTCATAATGGATGGATTTCCGTGTATCAAAGTGACGCGCCGCGCCAGGAGATTCCCTGCAGCCGCTTTGCATGGACTGGCCTCACCACACCAGATATCTTGGCGCGTCTCCTTTTTATTTTCCTCGTCTTCAATTCTACCGGCTCGATGCGGGTACTCGGGTGCACTCGGGCGGCGCGGAGCTCGGCGTGGTGCTCCACGTCCACGCCGGCGACGCCCGTCTTGGACTGGCCGCTGGTTTATGACGGCTCCGTGCTCCCCGGCCATTCACTTGCTGCGCGCGAAGCGCGAACAAGAAGTGAATACCTGCCACCACCCCCACCCACCCCCGTTCAGGCGGCGCCCAGGTGGGGCGGGGGGGGGCGTGACTCGCCGTTCTGGAGCCTTTTCGTATCGTTTTCACTATTTTTTGGGCTGGCCGCGCGGGCTCTGTGCCGCACTCTCGATTGTGAAGGGCCCCGCCGCCAATAGGGGCGTCATTGGGTCGGCGCGGTGCTCGGGGCCGGCGGCGGCCTTGGTGGCGGCCTTGGCGGCGGCCTTGGCGGCGGCCTTGGCGGCGGCCTTGGCGGCGGCCTTGGCTTCGCGACGACGGCGACCCTGTGGCGGCGCTCCCTTTTCGGACCCGCCTCGCGATAGGGCGCGCTGGTGCAGATAAGTTGCGACTTTAAACTATGAAAGTACGGAGGTAATTTCCGTTGCCGAGCCGGCTGTGCCCGCGGTGGCCCGCGGCGGCGGGGTGTGGGCGTCGACGGGAGGGGGAAGGGGGTGGTATCTCCTCCCGGGGCGGCTCAGTGCGTACGCTACCCCGTCCAAACCTCCTCCCGCAATGCGCACTTTCACTGTGAATCCCCCCCCCCCCCGCCGCCAAGGCCCACGCGACCGCGTCTCTGCACTTACACGGCACGGGGTAAATATTGACGCCGTGTCACGGTTTTCCGACATATTAAAAGCAGGCGAAAAAATAATCGAGCAGCTCCGTGAATTCTCCGACCGCTTTTGGGGATCCGCATTGGATCCTATTTCCTAGTCCAGACTGCTCGCCTCCCGGCCGCAACTCTCCCTCCTGGTCTTCCCTGTCACCTTCATGCACTCCTCGCGCCTCACCCGGCTGCCCCTCTGGCAAAGTCGGAAGGGGTCCCCGCGGCCAACTGTGCCACCCCCTCCCTCCCCACTCCACTCCCTTCGCGGCGCTAATGTAATCTTGGCGGCAAGAGGTGTACGACGAGAGGGCGGCGGGCGCGCCGCTCCGTCTAGCAGCGCACCGAGACGGGGATGGGGAGGGTGCTCGTGTTCCGTGATGAAGAAGCACGACGCGCATGGCAATACACATGACACGGTTGTCGCGAAAGTAAGCGCCACTATTACACCCCCCCGCCACCGCGGCCCATCACGCGCCCCGCTGCGCCACTTTTCGGCCCCCCGCTGCTGACATGCTAATAAGAATCATTAGCAGTAATGGGGCGAACACTAAGTGCCGCTAAGTGTTCCGCTCTTTCCTTTGTTTGGCTCCTCGGGGCGGGGTGGGGCGTGGCTGCTTATTTGGGACGCGTTTTCGGCCCTGGAAGTGACACTGCCACACATACATACATACACACACACACACACACACACACACACACACACACACACACGCAGACGCACACACACACGCAGACGCACGCATGCACCGCGCGACGCACCGCGCCCTACGCTCGGGTGGCCCTGCCCTTATCGGGACCTTAAGGGTTCCGAGAGCCCTCTAACGCTCCGCCCCGCCGCTTAGAACCGTTCCCCTCGTTGGGGTCGTCTCCCCGGCCTCCCCCACGCCGGCCCGGCCGGCCCGGCCCGTCGCGGCAGACAGTTTTTACATGAGCGATATTGGGAACTGCACAGGTGCGAGGGGACGGCGCCGCGCGGCGCTCGTTGACTGCACCCCGCAGTCGGGCCGCGCGGAGTGACGCGGCGCGGCCGGGACACGAACTCACAAACAAATAATGCGAGAGACCAGACGCGACTCCTCAGGTTTTTTTTTTTTTTTTTTTAAAAAAAAGTGCTTGGTTTTATTTTTGGAGTAACTTGCGTTCACAGTAATGCTGTTCCGTTTGAAAGAATCAAGTTCATGAAAGGACATGCCATGTCTTTTTATTTTCGCTGCCGCAGAACATTACACTTCATCTCTACTCCTTCGTTTTTCTTGTTGTTGTTGTTTTAATTTCGGTGAGCTGCCCTATTGGCCGCACGCTAATCGCGGTGGCGTGGGTGTGGCCCTTCGTCCGCACATTACTTGAAGGGCAATAAGGAGGCAAAGGGTTGTCGCTCGGGGCGTCGGAGGGCGTGCCTCGCAACAGTTACACCTCCCCGTTCCTCATTCTTCCAAAAAAAAAACCTTTTGTCTTTGTTTTTTTTTTTTTGGTCCATGTTGTTGTTTGCCGTAGCGCGTGCGTGAGGGGAGGGCGCGATTAGATAAAGTAGAAATACCGCCGCATTCCCGCGATGCCGAGACGAGTCGCGAGGCAGCCCCATGGAGGGGCCGAAGGTGGGGGCGGAAGTATTAGGAAATGAGTTCACTGCTAAACATTTTTTTTCTGAGGGGGAGGAAGAAGGAGAGAAAGAGTGAGTCATTGATCATGTCAGCCACATGGCGTGTCCACTGGAGTGCCGCGGAGCCTACACCGGGGCAATTTGTCGTGGGCCCCGCCGTGGAGGCCTCGCCGTGGAGGCCCCGCCGTGGAGGCCCCCCTCATGCCCGTCCGGCCGCCGGCCCGCCTTGCAAGCCGCGAAGCCGAGTGCCGGCTCATGAAAAAAAATTAACCCTCTTGTTGACAAACGGCGTCCCGGCGCGGAGCAAGCGGCAGCGGCACCTGAGTCTGCTTAGCGGGGGAAAAATGTCGCCGGCTTAGGGAGTCAGTGCGGGCAAGGGAGTGCCACCGGCAGCGTGCCGCGTGAAGCCTCCTGGAGTTTACAGTGGGCCTGGACAACGGGGAGTCAGTGCGAGCAAGGGAGTGCGAACGGCAGTGCCGCGGGAAGCCTCCTGGAGTTTACAGTGAGCCTGGACAACGGCACCCGGCGACCCTCCGGTAGTTCCGCGCTAAGCTTTCTCCGTCGGAGTTAACAGCGGGACACCGTGGGGACGGCCGGCCGACGGCTGGGGCGGCCCTGGGGGCGGCCCTGGGGGCGGCAGGGCGCCAAGGGCAGTGTCCACGAGGTTTCATCCTCAGCTTACGAGCGAGTTGCTATCAGATGCAAAGGGAGCGTCCGGCTGGCCGCTCTGACTGGCCGACTCTCTGGACAAGCAGATTGCGCGGCCCGCTGGAGGCAGCTGGCATTAGCGGGGGCTGCCCGCACCCGGGTGGGGCGGTACCACAGTGGGCCAGGAGACCGGCGCAGGCGGACAAAACTTTAGACGCGTTTTGAGCTCCAGAGTCGCTAAATGGGACTCGAACCGTGTTGCCAACCGTAGCCTGACTACGAGGCGGAGCGAAGAAATTCCAGGCAGGGGTTGGCAACCCTTTCCGTTGTGGGCATTGCCTACAACACTGTTTGGACACTGGACCCGTCAACGCTGGCAACACCGCGCAGGGACGCTGAACGACGTGGCCGAGGTATCGCGAGGTCGTTCCGTGCAAGTCCGCGGCGCCACTGCCGCACCGCGGCCTCAATCTCCAGGGAGACCATCACGCCGCCACTGTATTTTCTCTACTGGCGGCAATAACCCGGCACTGTAAAAGGGGGCCTCGCTTCGCCGCCTCGCCGCCGACGGAAAATGGATCTGGCCAGACCAGACCGGCGGCCCGGCCAACAGCAACAGCGACGCCGCGCGACGCGCTTCCAGTGTCGTCTCCAGACACGCCGCTCCTGCCGCTAGGTGGCGCCAGCTCGCCGACGACGCCACGCAGTGGAACGTCTATGCCCCTACGAATGGATTGCCCTCCGAACGAGGAATCCACTGGTGGGGTCACACGTCCGATTCGAGTCCCATTTAGCGCCTCTGGAGCTCAAAACGTGTCCGGAATTTTGGCCGCCCTGGCGGTCCTCTGGCCCGACTGTGCACCGCGCCGTAGTGTGCCCTGGAGCGTCTGAGCGTCAGTCATGTCGTCGCTCGCTCTCCCACCACTGCCGCGGACCAAACTGCAGGCAGGAGGAAAAGTTAACAGGAAAAAGGCAGAAACTCTCGCGCTCGCCCGCAGCTAATTTCTGTTTGCCAGCATGGCGGCGTGCAGGGCTCTAGTACCCCCTCTCTCCAAACACACACACATACACACACACACACACATACACACACACGCGCGCGCACGCACGCGACGCGCACACCCCTCCTGCGCACATGCGTGCATGCCCGCCTACAAAAACATGCGCTCAACACACATGCGCGCTGCATAGACGCATCGAACGCAAATAAAATGCCAAAGAACAAAACGAGAGGGAAAAAAAATAATAAGAAAACGGAAAATAAAATTTTGATGAAAAAGCCCCGGTGGAGTCGGCATTCGGAGTTAGGGTGGGGGCGCGGCACCACCGACCGGAAGCGGAGGTGCGGCGGGGTGCGCGACCTCGGCGCGGCCCGCATGTCGCCCACCAAACAAATCAGCGGCCGCCCCGCCCCGCCCCGCCCCGCCCCGCCCCGCCCCAACATGCAGCGCCATCCGATTAAAGCCGCTACTCCTGATAAATTCCCTTTGCCGAAAGCGGACTGATGGGGTTTGCGCTGCCGTGCGCCGCCACCGCAAAACGAGCGAACGTGGCTAATCGGGATCCGACGCTGCCTGCCTGCCTGCCTGCCTGCCTGCCGACGCACCGCCAACACCTTTGGAATAAAAGAGGAAAACGGCGCGTAAAAGTGGGCCGCTATCTCCGACGGTATCAAAGTCGCCGGGCGGGCCGCGGAAGAGGAGGGTGGGGCCGTTCCAGCCCCCTCCCCTCCCTTCCCGACCGCCGCCGTCATCAGTACCTACACCTGCAACCTTCGTCCACATGAGGGTCCGCGCGCCTACCATTTCCCCGCCCTATCTACATCCCCCCCGCCTTCCTCCCTTAACACCTCATTTATCAACCTCTCCCTCCCCCTGGCCCCTCCTCGCCCTCGTGGGGCTCACCTTGACTTCCTTCTCGTGGACCTGTCTGCAGTGTTGCAGCCAACTTGGCACACTAACACACACTCTCACACACACACACTTACACACACACACTTACACACACACACATCCCGTAAGTCCGTTGCGTTCCGATCTGCTGGGGTGCGAGCCAGCGTTTGCTTCCTACTAACGCCTTCGCGTCTTCGTCTCAGCCGCCCCCGCCCGGACCTTTATTTTTGTTTATTTCTCTCTTTGGCAAGTGCGCAGGAAAAAAAAAAAGTGCTAGTGACGACTTTGGTGGCTGGCGTGACCCAGTTCTGTTAGGTGGGGCCAAACTAGCGCTGTCAGACGGACAAGTGACGAACGAGCGAGGGGCGCGGCGAGTCAACTGGACACGCCCCTCGCGACGCCGCGACGCGTGACTCGCCATGTTTACAGGGCTGTCGATTATCGGCAGGACCAACCTAAAAAAAAAAGAGCGAAAACCGAGGGACGCTCCGAGAAAAATAAAAGGGCGTTCCGATAAAGTAAACAAGTGTGGCGAATAAGTTGGCCGGGCCGCCAATTATGAGTAGCTTATTATTCCCGTTGCCAAAAAGTAAATTCAACAGGCTGGAGGATGAAATGGCTGAAATACGACCCGCGCTGCGAGCGGCTATATCCCTCCCCATTTGAGTGCGACCCCTAATTTGGCGCCAAGTTTGACCTTGGCAGCGGCAGTGCCAGGGGGCAGAGCCGCCAAATCAAGACAAATTCTACCGTGACTTTGTGGACGTCGGGCGCTCGGTGCGAGCAGGCCGTGACCTGTCTGTCTCTCTCGCACGGCCCGGCGGGACGCGACTGCGAGAGAGACGCCGGCGCCTGGCTTGCGCACGCCTCGCATGAGACAGGTCTGTCTTTGGCGCGCTGATTGGCTCGGTTATTCACAGCGTCGTTGCCAATGGAGAACAAAGGGCAGGTCAGGGCGAAGGGCGCCGCACAGTGGGCCGGGCCGCCGCGCCAAAGGGCTTCCAACCTTCATTTCAAGTTCAATTTGGGGATGAGTGGACTAAAAATTGGCCGCCCCCACCCCGTCTCGGCGGCGCAAGAAAAGAATTGACTCCGCTCGTTGGCCGGGAGATTGGGGGGTGAGTAGGGGGGGGGGGAAATGAACCTCTCGGCCGGCTGAGCTCACGGGCCATGGCATCGGCTGCGGCGAACAAGGTGCCGAAAAACTGACGTGCGTTGCCGTGAGTGAGTGCATCCGTGGCAAAAAGGGCCTGGAAGGACGAAGGGTGGCCTTGGCGGTGACACGGTGGACACGGTCAGCGAGACTCCTCCCCCCCCCGCCCCCACACACACACACACATTTTTCGTATATCTCTGCTGGCTCCCTGTCAATCCGACATCAGGACCTTTTTTCTCGCGCAAAAAAAGCAGTCAGAAAAAGAGGTTGGTCGTGTAAAATGGCTGAGCCTCGAACCCCCTATTCATCAGTGGCCTAACCAGTCCTATATTCAAGGGGCGTGATGAGGGCCATTTATTCGCACCTCGGCCTGCTCCGCCCCGCCCGGGCGCGAGCCCCCTGTGGGGCCCCAGTGGGCCCCCACCAACGCACTCCAGGAATGTCACAGCCGCACCGCGGCCGGAGAGGCGGAGAGGGAGGGAGAGGGGGAGAGAGAGAGAGAGAGAGAGAGAGAGAGAGAGAGAGAGAGAGAGAGAGAGAGAGAGAGAGAGAGAGAGAGAGAGAGAGAGAGAGAGAGAGAGAGAGAGAGAGAGAGAGGAGCAAAAAAAGTAAAGAGGGAGAAAATGCGTTTCATGTGGAGTGTGGCACAAAGTACTATTACGCAAGAGGGCCGTCCGCTCCCCCTTTCCGCGCGTCGCCGCGAAATACCTGCTGTAATGCCGCATTTATTACGCTAGCCTCCCCTCAAATTAACCCGCCGACCTATCCGAGGAACGCCCCGGGAACACCTTTTTTGGCCTTTTCCGACGTGATGAACGCCGGGCCGCGCTGACCTCTTGGAGAGTTCTGGCGCACGGATTTCGTTTCAATCAGACGGCTTGTCCGAACGCCCGGCGAAGGCTCGCCGTGCCGAAGGCTCCGTGGAGCCCGGGCGGCCTCGCTTAAGACAAACAAACTGCACGTCGGCGTTATCTCACCTGCCCGCCCCGCCCCGCCCCGCCTTGCTCGTCACGTTGGCCTCTGCAGCCCGCCGTGCATATAACGGAACGCCTTATCAGCCTGCCCTGCCCCGCCCTGCCTGGCGCTGCGCTCTGCAAACGTTCCCGCCAAATTGGAGCTTGAGAAAAGGATAAAGGCAAAGTATCGGCCACTTTCCCCGCGCTCGCCCTGCCCGCTGTGGCGGGAAAAAAAGAAAAGCACAGCGCGCTTTCCCGCTAATCCGCGCGAAGAGCGACGATGCGGTCCTCGCGGCACTGACAATGCAAAGCGCGGCGGTGATTCGAAGCCAACGCCGCGTAATTAATAATTTAATTGGCGGATCTGGAAGGCACGGCCATTCAAACAGGTGGACGGGGCCGACCACTGTCATCTGAGGCACGCTGACCCCGACCAGGCGGGCCAGGCTGCGGGCCAGGCCCCCGGAGTGCTGCTGCTCTCCGCGGTGACCCGCTGTTTGGCATTCCGTTTCAGTGTGCGTGTGTGTGTGTTTGTGTGTTTGTGTGTGTGTGTGTGTGTGTGTGTGTGTGTGTGTGTGATGACGCACTATCGGCGGTGTCCCCGCACCGCTCTCTGAAGCGCATGATCAGACGCGCTGGGGCGGAAACAGTCCGCGACAAGAACCAAGGTTATTTTTTTCAATTCGCACCTAATTTATTTATTTTTTCTCAAATCGCACTTGGATTTTTTTTTATTTATTTTTTTTCAATTCGCCTTGAGGTTTGGCATTTTTCGAACAGCCCCTTGAGGTCCGGCACTAAAATTCACCGGGGCGAATAGTACCTTCGGTTGAGTCGTTCCGGCCCGTGGGACGCTGCAGGCACTGCTAATGAAGTTGTTCCCGTTTTCTCGGTACCGAGAGCCAAGCGGTTCACGAGGTTCTCGCAGTGCAGGAGGAGAGCCCCCCTGGGAGCGAGCGAGTCTGGGGCCCCGGGGCGCGGATCGGTGCTGGCGGCGCGGGGCTCGGCGGGGCTCGGAGGGGCCGCCAGCGAGTGCAGCGTCTCGGTGCTCTCTATCTCGACGGCCCAATCTCACGTCGAGTCAAAGCAGGGCGGCAGGCAGCACAGCAGCCTCGGCCGCCAGGGCCGCCAACCAGGCGGGTACCCGTCATCGCCGAGCCTCGCCGTCGTCCAGAAATAATCCGGCGCATGGAAAGTGGAATGCGACGCCAGCGATTCGCGTCCTGTCTCTCTCGCCCCCCGCGGGACGCCCCGCGTGCACGACGACTGGGCGGCACGCGGCGAGGAGGCTTCGTCTCGGTGACACGGTAAAGGGGTGCTGAGGGATCCTGGAGGAGAGGCTGGGGAGGGGCAGGCGTTTGGCCGCGTGGAAGTCGGCCGATCCGGGGGCCCAATGGCGTGGAAGATCCTTGCTCAGCGGGGCGTAATCGGAGATAGGCCCCTTTCGCCCCCTTTGGCTGCCCCCCGTGGGGCCAACCCGCCCCGGCGGTGCAAGGCGGCCGCGCGGTGTATTGTGTTTACGGGAAAACACGGCGGAATGTCTTGATTCGCGGACCGGCGGGGCCGCCGGGGCAAGAAGCAAGCCAGCGAGGGGCGAGCGCGGCGATCGGAGCGTTGCCGCCATCAGGTTTTGCGTCGAAAATTGATTCAGGCTTCGTGTCTTGCTCTCATCGAGAGCAGCAAACACTTTTTGTAGCTACTCGGTCGGGATTTTGCTCGGTACTCGCCTGACCACGGCTGGACCTCGACTTTGTTCGAAACCAAACATTTCGCCATAGTGTCACGTTCTTATCTTTATAAGTTTAGCCTGGCACCCGCATCACGCTTAATTTTAATTCATTTCACAGTGCAAGTTTCACAGTGTGCCCGGGCACGCCCTGTGCCGTGACAAGGTGTACTTATCCGCGCGAGTATCACGATGCGACAAACGAGGGTTCATGGCGGCGAGGCGCCCTTGCATCTCTCTCTCTCTCTCCCCCCCAAGGACTGCGCGCCGCGTAATTACAGGTGGGTCGCACTCCGATTAAAATCACTCTAAGAGCGAACGCAGTACAAATCATGGGGCGTTTAGACCCCGCCTTGTAAAGAAGAGCAGAAAAGAGACAAAAACTGTTTGCTATGCGCAGCCCTTATGAAAAAAAATAATAATAATAATGAGAACTGAAACTATGGAGCCTGAGGAGCAGATAAGAGGAAATATGGAATACCGTCAGCGCGCGACAGTTTCCTCGCTGGGGATTCGACCGCAAGGCCGCCGTTATACAACCCCTTTCAAAGGCAGTTTGAAGTTTTATCTTGTACCGAGGCCTCCCTTCTCAGTTTTTCTCTCTCTCTCTCTCTCTCTCCTCTCTCTCTATCTCTCTCTCTCTCCTCTCTCTCTCTCTCTCTCTCCTCTCTCCTCTCTCTCTCTCTCTCCTCTCTCTCTCTCTCTCCTCTCTCTCTCCTCTCTCTCTCTCCTCTCTCTCTCTCTCTCCCTCCCTCTCCCTCTCTCGCTCCTCGCCGCTGTGCTCTCTCTCTCACTCTCTCGCGGCGGCAGCAGCCATTAACGCCGTTGTGACATCATTTTACAGGCGCCGTAAAATAAGATATTCCCGTGGCGATACTCTGCGCTTGTCTGACCACTACGTCTTCCGCAGACAACAGGGAAAACGACCGAGTCCGTATAACGCTCAAGTGGCCGTTCCCCCGCCGCGCTGTTCCGTCGCAACGGCACCAGCCTGGCGGCCCGGAAAAATTGCAGCGCGCGTTTCGGCCGGCGACGTTTTTAGAAACAATGCGGCGTCTTTTACGACGGACTTGTTGTCCGAGGCGCAGCCACGGCGCCGTCTGCAGCAAGAAGCGGCTCAGCTGCGGAAGAAAGTCTGGCGCCGTAATGCGCCATTAGCAATTTAAACAATATTTTCCCCTGCGTTTGCGAAACTGCAATTTGCATGTCATAACCATATCCGTGCCAAAGGATGATACATCCGCCGGGCGAAAAGAAGCAGGGCCGCCGGATTACCCGCAGAGCAAATGGCAAAGAAACACAAAAGCGGAGGGAAAGGTCGGACTTGGCATTTAACTGGGGTCTGGAGGAGAGGATCCTTTTCTGTCAGAGCTCTGGAACATTCCTGTCTTTCTTTTCTCTGAAGCGCTCTGCATGTGCGCGAAGGGAGGCTACGTTCCGCCCGCGGCGGCCGGGCGGGAGCACCACGGCGGGGAGGGCACAGTGGGGGCCACGGCGAGCACCACGGCGGGGAGGGCACAGTGGGGGCCACGGCGAGCACCACGGCGACGAAGACCACGGCGAGCGGCAGGGTCTCAGGACATTCGTCCAAATGGGCGCCTGTTTCATTGCACCAAGTACCCAGGCCGAGGCTACGGCGCCACTTGGCCGGCATCAACATACAGACGGCGCCGTAACTTTGCGGGGCGACTGTACCGCCGCAACTCGGCGGCCGGCGGCGGCACTTGCAGCGCTCCGGCAGGGCAGGTGCACGGCGACATGTCCCTGCGGACGGCGCGCCTCGCAGCAGAGCAGACCGGACTCAGCGGGGCGGGCCGCGGCGGCCACCTCTGGCCGAGGATAAATATTCAAATGTGATTCAACTCGGATTCCTTGGGGTGGCGATCATCAGCCGCCACGCCCCGCGAGTCGGTCTGCGGCTCTCGGGCCAACTCAGGCGGTGTGTCCTCGGCCGAAAAATTATTTCGGAATGCAAACCTGCAAGATACGTTTCTCTTTCTTTTCCTGCTGTGCGCACGGAAAAAAAACCATTTGTTGTGGTGATCAGCTTTGTTCGATAGGCTGAATTATATAGCTGCAATCGAAAAGTCGATACCTACAGCCAAAAGCTGGTTGCTGTGAACGGCCACTTGTGAGGGGACAACAATCCTCAGCTCAGTTGTCCTCTTACAGGTGGCTGGTCCTTGCAACCAGCTTTTGGTTGTGGGTATCGATTGGATTGCAGCTATCGAATTCAGCCGATCGAACAAAGCTGATCACCACAACTAATGATTTTTTCCGTGCGGTCCTCGTCCTTGGCGGACGAGATGAGACGCACTGCGTAGAGACATTCTGGGCTTGTCAACGTAGACCTAACGTGGGCGTGCTGAGACGGCCGTGCCTGGGGCCTGTCAGCGGCTGCCTGGCTCGGCCCCATCACACAGTCGGGCAGGTCTGCGGGCCGCCGCGGGGAAGACCTCCGCCCCAGACGTATCCATGGCCTGCTGTCACCGCTGTCGGCGACATAATCGGATCTCGGAGGCCAAGACCCTCATGCTGCTCATGCTAACCGGCCGGGCCGGGGCAGGGCGGCCACGCCACGACACGCTGACGAGGTGGCCGCATCCCGCCCGTAAGGCTTCCAGACAAAGTGGCTCCTCCTCGCCCTGCCACGCCTTACACTGTCGTCGAATTGTCAAGCGAAGCACGGCGAGGCGATGGAGCCTCCCCGCAAACACGCGACCCAGCGGGGCGTTGGCCGAGCGCCCCTCCAGGCACTTGCGCTTTCTTCGAGCAGTGCCGCCGCCCCGGCCCGCCCCGGCCGGCCCTCGGACAACCTTTGGCATGTAAATGCAGCTAGAATAACTGAGAAGTGGGCGCGGCCTGTCCTGCGAGTCCTGCGAGTCCTGGGTGGCCGACAATCAAGCGAAAGCGGCTGAGGACGACGGCAAGGACGCCGGGCGCAGAGAGGGGCGGGGGATGGGTGCAAGTCATTTGCATGCTAAGCAGAGGTTCACGCACCGTGAGATGTTTCGGGTTTACCGCCCGTGTTTGTAATTTGAAAGGGTGCGAAGGCGAAGAGTGCGGCGCGGCCCCTAAGAAAATGCGCCTCCCCCTCCCCCTTGCCCGGCCACCCTAATCCGCCGCGAGACCCGCGCCCCATCACCGGACATACGCACGGCCTGCCAAACAAAGTGGCTTTCTTTTTTTTTTCGTAATTTTTTCCACAATTTATTCAGAGAGGAGGTAGGGGGGCGAAAGCCCCTGAAGATGAGTTTGCCGGCGCCGCCAAGAAGGCCCCCTCGGCGAATGACTGAAGCGCGCCGCGTGCCCCGCCCCGCCCCGCCCCCGCCGCGCAGTGCAGGCGCGTGGCAGCCCGCCAAGGAGCACATTCCGCTCAGCGAGAGGGATCGAATCCCGACGCAGCGCTCAATTTGGCCGTGCGGTCCCATTTCCGGGAAAGCTTTCCGCTGTCCGCTTCGATCCGCAGCCCGCCCGCTCCACGCCCGCACCCCGGCCGCGGCCAGGACTCTGCGTCCAGGCACCTGCGGACGGGGCCATACCCCGCGCTGTGGTCCATGCGCCGAGGTCTCCCGCGCGCGGGGTAGCGACCAAAAAACGAACTTGTTTCGCGCTTATTTGGAAAACAAAACTCGGGATTCGAACCCGCATCCGGGACGTGTCGGACTTAAAACACGACGCGGGCAGCAGCGGGTAGCGAGTGCGCGCAGCACCGCACGTACACGCGTTAACACCGGGTACGGCGCGTTCGTCACGCAGCCCGCGGCGTCGCTGTCCGCGCAACATGCATTCGCCATTAGGGGGCCGGCCGCCGCGCCACACGCGGACCGCTATTTTTTCGCCGCGTCCCCCTTCATCTCCCCCCCCCCTGGAAATCCCTGTCCCGTCTCGTGGATTATTGTTGTATTTTTATCTCCCTTTTGTGGGAACGCGCCGCACCTGTTGTGATATTGACATCGGCATTCGATGGATGCGGTGAGTGCTGTGTTTGGTCGCCGACTGCCGACACAAGTAGGGCCGGAGTGTGTTGTTAGAGAGGAAAAATGAAGAGAAATAGCGCACGCGCGGATAGCGAGACCCCGGGGGAGACCTCAGAGGATAAAACTGCGACCAAAAGACGCGTTTTTTTTTCTCTTGTTTTTTTTTTTGTATTGGAGAAGATAACGGAAACCTGCAGCTAAAAAAAAATTTACCCAAACGTGTGTATATTGTATGAGGTAGATGCCATTCTTTTTCTCTGAAATCGCTGACATTCGGCCGAAAATTGTCACCGAGCTGAGGTGTTTTTCCCCATGTGCACCGTGGACCCTAAATCCCTGTGGGTGGGCCAGTGACCACCTGGATCCCCGCCTGTTTGTGTGCACAGGGGTGAGCGCTAATTCGCTTTAGAGGAGCCTTACATGCAGAGGCGGGGCGGGGGCGAGTGTGAAACTAACGTGTGAACCGCCGCCCTTTCCACCCAGAGCGGTTGGCCGCGTGGTCGGACTCTCGTTCCTTCGTGCGCGGTGTCGTAGGTTCAAATCTCAACGGGTTTTTTTCCTCCCTTTTTTTTTTTGGCAAAAATCCGTAAGCCGCTTAGAATTCTGCAGAGCCGGAAATAAACCACGGTTCCGTGCGTTTGAAGGCGCGGACTCGTTTTCCCGCGTTTTCCTCCGTCCGTTTTTTTTCTCTCTCATCCTCGGCCAAGGCGTGAGATCTGACTCATCGGAAAGAACTAGACGTCGGCTGCAGGGTGGTGAGAGGCGAGGGAGAGAGAGAGAGAGAGAGAGAGAGAGAGAGAGAGAGAGAGAGAGAGAGAGAGAGAGAGAGAGAGAGAGAGAGAGAGAGAGAGAGAGAGAGAGAGAGAGAGAGAGAGAGAGTGAGAGAGAGAAAGCAGAGCAGGCTCTCCACTAACCTCCGCCGCGTCCAAATTTAGTGAGGGAGGGAAGGGGCGGCGCACCGCACTGTAAGACGCCGAGGACTCAGCCAGGGCAGCCGGCAGCGAAGTTGTCCCGTATATTGCTTTATAAATCAACGACCGGGCTGAATAGTTCGCCACGGCTGTTGTAGCAATAGAGCAGGGGCGGAGGAGCGGGGCCGCGTGGCGAGGCGCGGAGTGCTCAAGTGGTGCTTCTAAGAGTGAACCTCCCCACCGTTCAATAGGCCTTGCACCTTAGAGATTGCCTCACGGTTTCCGGAACCCCCCCCCACACACACACACACACACGAACGGAGAAACACGCGCCAAGGGGCCGCCCCTGCCCTGCCCCGCACTTCTGCGAGCAACTTCAACAGGTCATTCATTGGCGGGGATGCCAGGCGAGGCTGAGATAGCGCCAATGCGACTTCGGCTCGCAAACAAACACTCCCCGGTACAACCTGTTGCAAATTGGCTTGGTATCTTGGGGCGACGACCACGAGGACCGGCTCTCGCCAATATAGCGGAAGGAGTAAAAGGACACCGCAAATAATAATAATAATAATAATAATAATAATAATAATAATAATAATAAAATAATAATAATAATAAATAATAATAATAATAATAATAATAATAATAATAATAATAATAAAATAATAATAATAATAATAATAATAATAATCATTATAATAATCATAATAATAATAATAATAATAATAATAATAATAATAATAATAATAATAATAATAATAAAGCAAAAAATGACTGCGCGCTACACACAATCAATCACGGATCCAAAAGCGAAAAGCGAAGACTTGGGATCTGGATTTGATGAAGGCCGCTGGCTGACCCACAGGCACGGGTCTCCTTTGTCTCGCACTGTGGTTTGGGGGTGGCGGCGCTCCGGGCGGCGGCAATGGCACTTTCGGAACGTTTTCTTCCTGCCTCCTGCTCGGCCGTCCGCGCTGGCCAGGGGCTGGCCGGGGAGGCAAGTTGGCACGGTCCTGGCCCCCCGCCCTGCCGGCCCTGCCGGCCCTGCCCCAACGCCAGCCGTTCGTTATGAGCGCGGCCCCGCGCGTTCCGACCCTCAGTGCTCGCGTCACTGCGCCTCGCGTCCTTGTCCCGCCGCGGGCGCGTCGCGCGACACGACATTGGCAGCTCCAGGCGCGGCGTCCGAGGTGGCGGCCTCGCGCAGGGCGTGGCGCCTCGGACGCGGCCGTGCCGCTCGGACCACAACGACGACACTGGGGGCACATCAGAGACAGGCCGGCCGGCCCACACCGCGCGGTCAGCAGGGCTCCTCTTCGCCTCGCCCGGAGCGCACCCGTCCCGGAGGGTCTCCATAGGCCTGAGTGGCCCTAAAAGGGCTCCAAGTCACGGTGTCGGCGCGGCGGCCGGTCGGCTTCGTGTTTCCCGCGCGTCGAGTCGGCGGCGCCGCAGCCAGCGCCATCTAGCGGGGGGTGGGCGAACCCGGTCGGCAGCCCCTCACAGTGGGCCAGTCGCGCGCTGCATAGCCCAGTGCAACGGCCGGCTAACCGGAAACCTCACCGCCCTCCGTCAAAAAACAAATCTAGTCACAGCGGATGACGCCTGTTGTTTGAGGAAGGCGGTGCCGTTGAACGAGTCGCGGATCCCCCTCGTTGTTTGAGGAGGGCTGCGAAAGAACAACAGGATATGCAAATGAGGAAGCGGAAAAGGTTGTCCCGGCGCGGCCTTCTTTTTAACCGCCATATTTCTCGGGGGCTGTTTTGCAGCGCTGTGCCTCCATGGCCGCGCGCCCGGCGAAGCAGGCGAAGCCATGCAGCCGCAATGGCTTCTGGACGACGCACCATAGTGGGTCAGAGGACCGTTGAGGCGGCCAAAATTCTAGACGCGTTTTGAGCTCCAGAGTCGCTAAATGGGACTCGAATCTAACGTGTGACCCCACCAATGGATTCCTCGTTCGGAAAGCAATCCAATGGTGGGGCCACGCGTTCGATTCGAGTCCCATTTAGCGACTCTGACGCTCAAAACGCGTCTAGAATTTTGGCAACCTCAACGGTCTTCTGACCCTCTGTGCGCACAAGGCTGGCGCCGCGCCGACGCCCATTTCTCCTTACTTGGTGTTTTTGTTCCGCGCGGTTGGTGCACGCGGCCTGTCCGCTACTCCACGCGTCCTTCGGGGCGGCGTGGTGTGTTGCGAGCAAGCGGCCACGGCTGGAACGGCCGGAGCGACTGGAGCCCATTACGGTTTAATTATGGGTTGTTGCGCCGTAAAAGCTTCATTAGAATGTCTGTGCTGGCCGCGGTCCTGGCCTGGGCCGCCCTATGGGCCGCTGGAGCGACTGGAGCCTCCAGGGGATGGCCGCAACGAGCACTCCGCGGCAGCCACTCACATGATGGCCGCACGGCACCGCGCCTTGTCCGCTCCAGGGCGGCCCCGGCGCGGCTCCAGAATGACTCCACCACAAACAAACGCGCTGCCGACCCCGACCTCTGTCGTGTAACGGCCGTTGGGCCATCGGCACGGCCCGAAACCTATTTGCACGTGTTTTGCGTTGTGTGCTTTTTTTTCCCCACCGCGGACACACGGCCGACTCTTTTATTTGCTTCGTTAACCGCCATGTTGTTTATTGGAACTTGTTTCCCTTCCATTGGCATGCGTGGGGCCGCGCGGCGGTGTGGCTCCCTGCCCGGGGCGGGGTGGGGGTGCACTGTGGGTTAGAAGACCGTTGAGGTGGCCAAAATCCCGGACACGTTTGGAGCTCCAGAGTCGCTAAATATAGGACTAGAATCGAACGTGACACCCCACCAATGGACTCCTCGTTTGGAGAGCAATCCATTCGTGGGGTCACACGTTCAATGTGAGTCCCATTTAGCGACTCTGGAGCTCAAAACACACGTCTAGAATTTTGGCCGCCTCAACGGTCTTCTGACCCACTGTGGGGTGGTCCGGGTCCGGCCGGCTTCAAAGATGACACCCAATGCGAGCGCGCCGGATTCCTCATCTCAGGGAAGCCCTCATTCCGTCAGGTCGTGTTTGCGTCGTGTTATGAGGAGCTTACTCGGCGCGACTCTGGCGGCGGCGGAGGCAGCCATTACGCCGAGGCTGGCGTCAGCAGCGCAGCACGCAGGCCGCACCGTGCCCCGGCGGGCCTCAGTCTGCGGGCCGCCCTGCTTGCAGGTTATTTATCGGCGGGGGTGTCTCTCGCCCAGCGTCGCTTGTTTTGCTCTAGTTGTTTTCTCTCGATTTTTTTTTGTTGCGAGTGTTTACTTTTCCCGCATCTTATTTTCAATGGCCTCGCCGCCTGCATGGCCCCGTGACGAAGCACGTCATCACGAACAGAGGGGCGGTCATCAGGACCGCAAATCCACCCCGGGCCTCAGCCACTCATTCTGTCTCTCTCGCGCCCACGCGCGACGCCCCGTGAGAGGGAGTGAGACACAGCCACAACCCCTGTGGCGGCATACTGCCTCAAGAACGCGGCGCAGCGCTACAGGAAATATGCGAGGAAATGCGCAACTCCACCACCACACATAAAAAAAACACAACAAAAACAAAGATGGAAACGCGCGGGGCAAAACAACGGACGACGAATTTGCTCTCGAAGGAGAAGACAGTGCGCCGTGGCGGCGCATAAGGCGCTGGGCTTTGCCCGCAGTCCGGCAGACGCAGCCATGCAGTGGGACTGAGTGCAGTCTCTCGAAGAAGACCCTGTTTGCACTGGGCGTCTGTCTGTCTGTCTGTCTGTCTGTCTGTCTGTTCGTCTGTGTGGTGCGTGTGTCCCGCCGCGCGCCTGCAGTCCGCGGGGCGTGCTAGCCCGCCAGACGCGCCTGCTGTGCGGGACAGCCCACGGCCCGCCGCTCGAGAGTGAGAGAGACGGACGCTGTGACGTCACCAACACCGCGGTGGCTCGGTGGCTCTTCCATCGCGCCGCCTGAATTTTTTTCCCCTCTTCTCGCTCTCCCTGCCGCCGACAAGGCTCTCGGGTTGCGCCGTGTTGTTCTGAGACAGAGCAGCCAGCATCCGCCTGGATTATAGGATTCCTAGCGCGGCGAGGCTGCAAACGAAATCTCGGCGATTTCTTGTATTTCCCAGGCGGATAGCCCCGGGACACGCGCGTGTGTGCGTGCGTGCGTGCGCACTGCGTATTGGATTGCCTCGGGTACTCACGTATGCGCCATCCGGCCCGACCGCCTTCCCGTTCGATTCCGGAGACGCAACAACAAAGGCGGGGAAAAGAGTGTCTCTTTGCATTGTCGTCCATTCTCCTGCGGCCCCGTTAGTTAGTCAGTGTCAGTGCGCTGCCGCGAGGAGCGTCTCTCCGTCTCTCTCGCACTCAAGGGGCGGGCCGCCGCGTGCGAGAGAGACAGAGGGGCCGACGCGGTGTCTCAGCTTGGCCTTGATTACGTGAGCATGGTCACTGGGAGGCGGGCTATTCAGGCCGTCATGCCGGCGAGCCTTGGGCCAGAGAAGCGGCAAGGCGTTGCAGGGCGACGAGTAATCAGCTTCAAAGGCAGGCCCTTGTAGTTTGCGTATGGACCCCACCGCGTGGCCCGCCATACGGCCCACCGTGCCGGGGCGCCGCCGTCGCACCTCGTCCGGGCCACCTTGTCGTCGGTCGGAACTAGGTCGCACACTTCCGGAGGCACGTGTGCGCTCTCTCTCTCTCTCTCTCTCTCTCTCTCTCTCTCTCTCTCTCTCTCTCTCTCTCTCTCTCTCTCTCACACACACACACACACACACACTGAGAGAAAACAATGACAAAAATTCCCTCTGCGAAACTACTTTTTTGTTGTTCTGGTTCATTTCCGATTCGCTTTTAATTAATTACACACAACGGCCGGCGCCGTTCCGCCATTTTGGTGATACGGCGGCATTCGCGTTAACGACCTCCCCGTTAAATGAACGCATTCCCTTGAAAACGGAGCCTGGAAATGAATGCGCGTCCCGGAGCGTAGCGCGCACACCCACCTACGCACACAGTGTGCCGGCAGTGTGCCAGTATTTATTCGCATTTTGTTTGCCGTCTGCTAATTACATGTTTGTCACTTATTTCCAGTGCGAGCGGCCAGCGGGGGCCTCCAGCACGGCTCCAGCGAGGCTACATGGCCTGGCGTACACTGTGACGTCAGCGAGGCCTTCCTGCCGCCGGAGGGGCGGGGCTCTACACTACAAGTCGCGGCGGCGTTGACGCGCCCTGCCACCCCCGTGCGCTGGGACGCCGGAACGGGTACCAACACAGTCACGCTGCGGATGCCGCCCTTTCGTTGCGGTTTTTGGGAGATTCTTTATCTCCGAGCGTCCCCCTCGTCGTCGGCTGACTGCGACGGCACCTTTCATCGCTCTGCCTCTCTCGCACCCATGGGCCGTCCCGTTGGGGTGCGAGGGAGGCAAAGCGGTCTCCAGAATCACCCCCCGGCTGTGTTGTGCCCTGATTGCTTGCGCGTTCCGACACGGCCCGACGTTGCCTCCCTCTGCTTATTATGACCCTCGTCCAGTCTGGACTCCAGTCTGGACCCCAGTGCCGTGCCTGCCGGTGTGCTTGTGCGGCAGGCGGAGCGCCCGCCCCGCCCCGCCCCGCCCCGCCGTGACGTGCTGTTAGCTCGCAAACATGCAGCAGGCCGCACTTCCGCCCGCTGCCCCGCTCTTTCCGTCCCTCCGGCAGCACTAAATACTTAACGACGGCGACAATGAAGGACAATGAAGGCGTCGTCAACTTTAGCACCAATCAAAAGGCGAGTGCTGCCGCTGCTGCCCTGCTTGTCCTCCACTCGTCGACCTCGTCCTCGCCGTCCTCGCCGTCCTCGCCGTCCTCGCCGTCCTCGCCGTCCTCGCCGTCCTCGCCGTCCTCGCCGTCCTCGCCGTCCTCGCCGTCCTCGCCGTCCTCGCCGTCCTCGTCCTCGCCGTCCTCGCCGTCCTCGCCGTCCTCGCCCACCGTGCGTCCGCCCCTCCCTAAGCCCCGCAACAAATCCGCTTCACGCTCGCGAACTTGTCGCGCGGAAAAACACGGCCGCGCGCCAAAGAGGACCAAAGAGGGACGCTATGGCCGGCGAGAGGCGCGCCGCCTCGCTCTGTCTCGCTGCAGCGCACAGTGGGCCAGAAGACCGTTGAGGCGGGCAAAACTCTAGACGCGTTTTGAGCTCCAGAGTCAGTAAATGAGACTCGATCGAACGTGTGACCCCACCGATTGATTGCTCTCAAAACGAGTCCCATTAAGCGACTCTGGAGCTCAAAACGTGTCCGGATAATTTTGGCCGCCTCAACGGTCTTCTGCTGGCGCACTGTGCAGCGCGAACCGCTGTCTCTGTCTCGCTTCTGCAGCGTTCCACAATGATGTAAAGACGACGCGGGGCTAACAATGACGAATCCCGTTACACTGCTGTTACTGTGGCTCTTTTTGCCCCTGCTTCATTTTGGCGGCGGATCCCCCGAGGAGTGGCAAAAGGCAGAACAACTCGACACACGGCGCGGAGGTCGAGGTAAATCACTGAAGGAACAAGGCAGTCGCTAAGGGCCGCGACTTGCTCTGATGCTCCCGTAATTGGACTGACATACAAGACTCTCTCAATCTTTTCCTCTTCGCCAATGACCCCCAGCCCGTCTGTACCATCGCCGCTGTCTTCGAGCGGCCCAACAAGTCACTCATCAGTCTTTTTCGGCGCGCAGCAGCAGAGAGGCCTTCCCGAACGCGGCGCCCGGCCAGCGCACATTGCGACCCGCGCCTTGTTTCATTCCCCTGGGCGGACCGCCCCCGCCGACGCCCGCGCCGCCCCCGCCGCCCCCGCCGCCCCCGCCGCCCCCGCCGCCCCTGCCGCTCCCGCCCAGCGCGCAGTTTGTCATTTGCCTTGTTTGTCTCTCTTTATTTTAGTATTATTTTCCTCGGCCGTCGTCAGCGTCATCTCTGTTCCATCTGGCCGCTCTGACGACCGAGGGCTTTTATGCTCCGTGTGTGTCCGCGCGTGCCCTTCCTGCGCGTGTGTGGGCGTGTGTGGGCGTGTGTGGGCGTGTGTGTTGCCGTCCCTTCGGTAAATAATGTGGGCCGCTCCTTTGCGTGGGCGCCGTCTGCCGCGCTGCGCAGCGCTGCGGCTATCGGTATCCAAACAGTCGGTCCGCAACCACACGTCCTCTCCATTATCCATCCGCCTCCAGAAACACAAAAAGAGAGGAAAAAAAAGAGAGAAGAAGAAGAACAAACAGACGAAAACCGGATGCGAAATCTGTTTGTTGTCATTCCATAAGAGCAGCCTGCCGGTCTGCCTGTCCGCAGGGATGGATGGACCCCGCCGTGGTGGCGTCGCGACGCGCGACCAGACAAAGGACGGCCCACTAGGCTCACGAGTGGATCGCGATCGCCCACTCCGCGATTCAAACAAAACTAAAAGCAAACCAAATAAGAGCTGCCGCGCGCGGCCCCTGTTTTCCGATTTTATTTTGATTTGATTTTTTTTTAAGGAAAAAGAAAAACAAAACAAACAGGAAATTCGTTGGGCGCGCGCGGTGATCCGGCCTGATTCGTGGGACTGCCACTCACTCACTCGCCCGGCTCAGGGAAGTCCACCTGCATTGCGCGCCAGGCGTGGAGTGGGGGGGGGGGGGAAGGCTATTTGCTCGGCGTCTGTTTCAATGCGCGCCACTCTCCCTCTTTCTCTCTCTCTCCATTCACATTCGCGCTCGCCGCCTTCGCGGCTGACCGGCGCGCGCGCGTTGGCGCCATGCTTTGCGCCCCGAGGCGGCCGAGCGAGTCCGAATCGCAATATGGTGCTAACCCGATCGCAATCCTTGCCGTCCTTTGTTCAGAAAGTCCCGTCCTGCCTGGCTGGTGAAACGTTAATGGAAAAACGGGTCGGCGTCATTCAGCCGTCAGAGTGGGACAGGAATGGCAAGCGGATGGACGGACGGACGGACGCACGGGCAGCGCGCAAAAATAGACCTCAAGTGTGCTATTGTGATAGAACAACGGCAGGTCAAGCGTTTCACTTTACGTTTTCGGTTTATTTATTTATGTTTTGTTTTCAGCGCAATTTGTTTTCCTTTCCTCTCCCGTTTAGTCGCCAAGGCAACGCCACAAGGCCGGCCCGCTCCGTCCCGATTCGGTTTCTCTCTGTCCCGACCGAGCTTAAGGAAATGAGAGCCGAGGAAGGGCCGCTGAATATGGAAGGTCAACATTCACGAGAAGATCAGGGTCAGGGTGCTCCCCCTCCCCTTTCTTCCCGGCCGAGCTAAAAGGTCCGGCCCGCAATCCAATCTCTTAGTAAAACCCTTTCTATCGAAGGCCTGCCTTTGCCTGCCCTCAGATCGAAAGCGAACAAGACGACACCTCCACGGAAGACTGGACTAAATTTGCGCGGCTGGGAAAGACTGGAGTAACTTTGAGCGGCCGGGAAAGACTGGACCAACTTTGCGCGGCCGGGGAAGACTGGACTAACTTTGAGCGGCCGGGAAAGACTGGACCATCAGCATAGGAAAACCATAGGCGCTAGTCCAGTCTTCCTCGGCCGCTCAAAGTTGGTCCAGTCTTTCCCGGCCGCTCAAAGTTAGTCCAGTCTTCCCCGGCCGCTCAAAGTTACTCCATTCTTCCCCAGCCGCGCGAATTTAGTCCAGTCTTCCGTGGAGGTGTCGAAGAAGAGCGCCCCAGACAAGGGGCGTCCCTGCCAAAGGACACCGCGCCAAACCTTGAAGCCGACACTGTCAAGCCGGTTGACACCTGCGGGACTGGCAGGGTCTTCGGGCCGGCTGGTTTGTCGCCAAGCTCTGATTTCTCCAAAGCCGCCTTGCCTGCGCGCGGCGCACGGCGCTTCGAATGCCTAGGCTGCACTCCGAAGAAAGCCAGCCAAAACCATTAGTGGAAGTAGTCGCTTTGCTGAAGAGTAAAGAGGCACTCTCTTGGTCAAAACCATGTCCCCTGAAAAAAAATCCGCCGAATTTTATTCGATTTGACGCAACTGTTTTTACAGTGTGGGCCCTCGCTGGGCTGGGCGGCGCACCCTCCCTGCAGCCGCCCCGGCATGCCGGCAGCCCGTCGCGCTGCATCGCATATTTGCCGAACGGTAATCAGCAAATCCGGCAGGCAAACAAATCGGTGCACGCCTCCTCGCCTGGGGCCGGGCGCCGGGCCCACTGTGTTGGCCCCACTGCGCCGGGCTGCTGGTCCGGGCCCTCGCCCTGCCCGCCCAGTGCAGCCACGCATTGTGTCTGAGTCGCGGAATCGGCGGAGATTGCAGTGGAGGAGCGGCAACGCAAACCTCGAGCTGCGGTCAACGCGTCAACGCCGCGTCGGCGGCGACCAAATGCTCAAATTTGCACCCCGCCTGCCGACGTGTGGTCACTCACTGCCCGCCAAAATCCACATGGTTTTTGCTGGCAACAGAGCGCAATCATTATCAACTGTTCAAAAATTTTAATTCATTTTTTTTTTTCTTCAAGAATTTACACTGTTTTGTTTGTTTGGCGTGTCTTGAAACCGACCTGGTGCCATGATGCCATGCCAATTACTCGCTGCTTCCTCCCTTTCCTCTCAGCGAGTCGCGCTGTCGCCGCCCCATTTACATGGCGGCGCAAACAAGCAGCACCCTCCCTCCGCGTAATGGACAGACATGGTGTTGCTGACGAGATAACCTGATGTCGCCGCGCCGCCTTTGAGGCTCTGATTGGGATGCACGGAGGGGTGGCCCCACACGTGAGGCGTCGCGGCACGTGGCGCGCGTCAAGGCGGGGCGGCGGTCCCTCTCGCACCCACACGCCACGCGCCGTGGGTGCGAGAGTGACAGAGCGCCGAAAGCGACTCGGGATAAGTCTGTGCTGCCGAGCGATTCCGATCCTCTCTCTTCCAAATGGGTTGGCGTAACTGTCACAGGACCCGAAGATGCGGGTTCGACTCTCATACTATGAACTGACCACACTTACAGCTGTTTTGGTTCTCTAAGTTGGTACCACTGACTAAGGGGCGCTGACGTCACGAATTGGAGGCCGTGTTTCATAGAATGGAGTTATCCCCCTTTGCTCGTGCTGTGCGGTGTTGACTGTTTACTGCCCGCGAGCGCGTCTGTTGTTCGCCTCGTCTCGAGAGGCGACCGTTGATTGCAGTGATTGGCCTGCCTGGGCGGACGGGCGCGCCGCCCCCGAGGCGTCGCCACAGATCCCTTCGTTTACGGTTTTTTGTGCTCCACTTTCCAATTAAAATTATTTGCAAGTAAATTACAAGGGCGAGGGTGTCCCAGGGTGTCCGTGCGTCGCGCGGTACACGGGGGGACGCCCCACGCGTGCGAGGGAGACGGAGCGGCGCCTCTTGCCATGAGTCTGCAGGCCGCTGCGCGGAGCTGCGCGCACTCAAGATGCAGATAGGGGCGCGGCCTGCACGCCGCACGCGCGCCATATTTTCCAGTGCGCTGCGCTTGGTCGTCGAGGCGGACACGGCGGCACAGTGGGACGGCGCGGCGCACCGCCAGACAAGCGGCGTGCGTGGGAGCGCGGCGCGTGAACGGCATCTGCGCGCTCCTGTCCTTTTATTGCCCAATCTAACTTTCTCTTTAATTCGGGCCGCCGCGCCGCCCGCCCCTCGAATTTCGGAAAGACGGGGTGGAATTAACAAGTTTATAGGGTGGTGGCGAGCACCGGCCGCCCGCCGGCCCATCCGCCGAGCAGGCCCTCAGTGGGGAAAAGAGGAAGCAGAAAGAACATCACGCACGTTTTGTGGCAATTTAAGTAGAATAGTTTCTTTTGCATTTTTGATCCTTCTCATTCAATACACCTAATTTTTTAAAGTTCAGGAAAGTCCCTAACATGAAAGCAGATGATACGGTTTCTTCGTACAAGTTTACTCGGTGTTTACTCGCCCGACTGAAGTCTCATCTCGTCCTCGTCCTCCCGCCAACAAAGCCAGCTGCTGGAGGGGAGGGGGGAGCAGCGCCGAGCGGCGCGGCGTTGCCAAATCGTGCGTGTCCCAGCGCCCGGCTGACTCGGCTGCCTCGGCTGCGGCGCGGCGCTGCCTCCACTTCACCCGGCTGCGCCAACAATCACAGCGTTGCCGGATCGTGCGAGGCGGATCACGCCTCCTCACGGATATTCTTCTGACTCACTGCAAGGCTCCTCGCGGCCTGAAGGAACTAGGTGAGGTGGCTGACGACACATTATCTTTGCTATTATTTCTGTTTTGTTTCCGACTTCACGCGCTCCAATTTTATGAATTGCACTCAAGGTGTAGGGCAATTTGGCGACCTATTTGCAGTGACTCTGGTAGGGGAGGGCTGTACCAGTGTGCCGGGTGGCGCGCATAAACAGGTGGGATGGGGCGGCGCGTCAACCTAACGCAAAGAGACGCGCCGCCCTGCATCGGCCTGCATGTTATTATTAGCCCTGTTTGTGCTCGCCGGGCGAGGCCGGGCGAGCGGCCGGGCGGCGCGGGCAAGGCCGTGTTCCTGGAGGGGCGCGTTGCGCTGCGGCAAGCACCTCGCAATATGTGGGTCGCTGTATCGGGGTGCCTCCAACTTGGCCGTGCTGGTGCTCCGCGTCCTTCTTCACTACACTGTCATGGGAAACGGCGCGTTTATTCCTCCGCCGACGCTAACGGTGTTTACGGCGGCGGGCCAGGATTTGAAATCCGGTTCCCGAGTTTCCGCAGCGCATAGTGAAGCCTCTGGCGATGAGGGACACGGCTGTGTGGGGCCCACTGTGGGGCCCCGCGCCGCCGCTGAGTGGGAGTCTGGGGCAGTCAATGGGCATTACCGGACCGCAGACCCTGTAAATCTGCCTCGAGAAAGGCAAGGGCCGGGGCAGCTAACCGCCCGGCCGGAAACACGCGCCCTCTCTCTCTCTCTCGCCCTGGGACTGCAACGCCACGCGGCGCCGCTCCGGACGCAGTGTTGGGGCTCGGCTCTGCTTCGGCCCCGGGCCCGGGCCGCGCGGCAGTGCATAGCGAAACGTTATCGTCCAAACCGCATGGCGGCCACCGCGGCCAGGGGTTGCCTACCCCGCAGGTGCGAGGGGTGGGGGGGGCCCACGGCCACCGCTCCAGCCTCCCCTCCAGTCCCCACCACTCCGAATCCTTGCCATCCAACTCCTGGATGAGCAGCACTCTCCTTAAATTGGAGGCAGCCTCCTTTTATTTTTCCTCCCCGAGTTAATTCGTTCCGCGGTTCGCAAACAAACCGAGCCGGGCCGCTTTCTCATTATTTCGTCTACTTCATTACACGCCGAGGGCGCGAGACGCTAATCTGCAGTCCCCGCTGCACCGCCACCATCACCATGACCATCACCACCACCATCACCACCACCATCACCTCGACCACCATCATGACCATCACGCCCATCATGATCATCAGGGCATCGTGAGCATCGCGCATATCATGACCATTACATACAACTATCATGTCCATCATGACCATCGCTACCTACGACCATGGCGGCATTCTATGACCACGTCCATCGCGACCACGGTGACGCCCTCTTGTGGCAGTGCTGGCGGCCGTTGGCATGCGGGCCGCGCGAGGCAAGAGTGACGCGCTTAGCATGCTCTTGAGGAGTCGCTCTCTCACTCACGTGAGGTCCGCGTCATACAAATTTCATTGTCCTCTCCCCCCAGGCTGGCGCTTCAGAGGGGAGTGGGTGGGGGTATCGGCGTGTTCGGTAACGCTGTTTGAAATGTTAAGCAGCAGGCCCCGTGCCTCCCCGGCCGGCCTGTGCGTGCAATGCCCCGCCCGCCCCGCCGGTCTGCGGGAACAGCAGAACTGGCCCACCGGCCGCTGGATTTGTAGGCCTCTCCCTCACACAGACACACTGTATTCGAGAAGAATACACGCGTTTCCCAGCGCTCCCGAGTCACTTGATAGGCAAAGCCGATGCACCTGGAGCGCGCGCGCCACACAGAGAGAGAGAGAGAGAGAGAGAGAGAGAGAGAGAGAGAGAGAGAGAGAGAGAGAGAGAGAGAGAGAGAGAGAGAGGGGGGGTGGGGGGCTGCCTACCCACCTGCAGCGACCGCGGGACGGATGTCCTCTATTTATTTCTCATCGAATCGCTGGCGGTGTTTCGATTTCCCCGGGGGACCGCTGCATGCACGGCGACGGAATGGAGCAACCAACTCCAGCCAGGGCGGCGGCGGGGCGCTGCTGCTGCTGCCGCTGCTGCTGCTGCTGCCGGAAAATGGAAGCTGAGCGTCTTATCAATTCCTTGTCGCCGCCAATTTGGAGCGAGGCGGCGCCCTCTCCAGCCGTCTCGAGGCTGCTGGAGGATGCTGGAAGGCGGGACGCACAGGTGTAGTGCCGGGGTCGGGGTCTGCCCCGCAGCGAGGCAAGCAAAACCAAAGCAGATTGTATTGGGAAGTGAGGCGGGCGAGGGCAAGACGCGGCGCGGGCCTTGGCTACGCCCGGCGGCAGCGCTGCATTGTGCGGCCGCGATTTACGTGGTGGATTGGAACACTGCATCTCGAGGCGCCGCTAGTTTTCACGATCGCGGATAAGGGGGTTAACGACCGCGCGATAAAGGCAAAGGGACGTGTGTGGGCGGGTGCACAGTGGGAGTGAGTGTGTGCGTGAGAAAGAGAGAGAGCGCTATCGCTCTTGGGATTAATTGATTGTATTGCTTCTGGTCGTGCTGCTTGCCGGCAGGCCATCCAGAGCACCCCGCCGTTCATTCCGACTCGTCTTGCTCGATCCGGTGGCCGGGATGGCGGGGGAGGGCCGACCTTGGCGTGCTCTTGGGAATGACACTCCACACGGCCGGGCGAGGCAGGCAGGCCGGGGCAGGCCGGGGATTAGCAGTTTGGAAAGAGAAAGACATTCCGGAGGCCAGAGAGATAAGGAGGGGAAAATAATTAATCCCCCGGCAGGCTACAACGGGGCACGGCACGGCACGGGGACACGCCAAGACTCCCTCCCTCGGGGCGATACCCCGCGCTGCAGGAGCAACACCAAACTTTTTTAAGGTGCTCTTTCTCTTGCTTGTTTAGTCACTTTTTTTCTAGAGATTGTTTGTGAGATAAGAATTTTCGCTGGAGTTGAGGAAGACAAATAATTTTGACACGCACATCTTGAGTCCGCCTGGCTCGCGCTGTTACGTCAGTACTACGTGACTACGTCTTGGGGGCGACACGCGCCTTGCCAACGCAGCGGAAGAAAAAACAACAACAAAACTGGGAGAAAGTGATTGGAACTGGCCGGCCACGCACACACACTGCTTGGCAGTCTCATCAGGCAGTCCTTCCCACTGTGCGGCTGCTCGAGGGATGCAGGACGCCCCACCCGGCCGGCGGTCAGCAGGACGCGCGGGACGAGGGGGAGCCGCCGATCAGTAGTCGGATCGCGAGGCCGCGTCGCGAGATTTAAACGAACTGGAGGGGGCTGCTCCTACGGTGTAAAGCCACTCAGCCTATCAGGCCGCGGCCCTCGTCGGCTGCACTCAATGGAAGTGCCACAAAGCGAGCATAAGGAATTCGCGGAGAAAGAAGGCTTAGTTCTGCGGTCGGGGCCTCGGCCTCGGCGAGAGAGACTTGGCGAACACGCGGCCGGGAAACGTTTTCGGATCGAGTTCGTTTGATCGGCGCGGATTTGGCCCCGCATTGCGATGGCCGTGATTAGGCGGGCCATCATGTGCTGGCGGCGTGGACGGGGCGGAGGCAGGCACGCTGCTAGGGCGCGCTGCCGCCGGGAGGGGGCGCGGGGGAGCTCCGCGGTGGCCTGCTTCTGCCAGGCGTAACCAATTTTGGCTCCCGGTCCTTTGGTGGCGCTCGCCCGCTCTCGCCAAGCCGAGCCCTGGCGGCCGAGTCTAGCCCTTTGACAGCAGTCTTGGCGTGCCTTGTTAGACGCTGACACACACCAGCACACCGCCACACCGCCCCCAGACCTACTCCGAGAGGCGTGGTGCCCAAGCTCCTCCTCTCCTGCCATGCATGGCGCCGCGGCCGCGGCCTCCACGCCGGGAGGCGCCTGGCGGGTACGCAGTCCCGGACGCAGCCCTGTCGGCGCACTGCCTACCCGCCAGGCGCTCGGGGGCCTCAGAGTAGAGTCCTAGATACTCAGAGAATGCGGCATTCTTGTCGTCAACTTGTCCCCCCGGCCGCGCGGGGGCGCAGGGGCGCGGGGGCGCGGGCCTTGGAGGGAGTGGCACGGTGCCACGGCCGCCGGGTGCGGGGTGCGGAATTATTGCAGCCGGTCAGGCAGGCAATAAGGACACGCCATTCATTGGGGAGGGCGAGGGTGGCGGTGCTGGCCGTCCCCGTGGCCGCCACCGTGAAAGTATCGCCATTATCCGAACCACCAGGGCCACCCGCCGGCTGCCCACCCGCCGGCCGGCCGGCCCGGCCCGCCCTCCCGGCCTGGACGGTGTGCGTCCAGGCAGTCGCCCACTTCTCGGCCTCCTCGGGAAGTCATTGAAAGAGATAGGCAGGGCGGTGCGCGGCGTGGCGAGGGGGCGTGTGTGTTGATTGCTTGGCCCTGCCGCGCTGCCGCGCTGCCGCAGCCTCGCCCAGCCACAGCGGGATTTGCCAGCTTAGGCGGGCCTAGCGAGCAATGCGGAGCCGGAACGGAACGACGCGCAGGCCGCAGCGACTCGGCCAGCCCCGGAAAAGTTACTTCCCACTGTATTCGAGTCTTTTTCTCCGTTTCACGCTGTTATTTTTTGCTTGCTTGTTTATTGCGTTAGTGTAGAGACGCATGGTCGTGTTTGTCTGTTTTTAGTTTTATGTGCGTATCATCAACTCGGCCGAGGCTAGGCGCATTCTCCTGGCGCGCACAGTGTACTTGCTTCAAGAGCCACACATACATTCTTAATTACCGCGCCGAGCCACAAAACACCCCCGTCCGGCGTGGTCGTTGCGCATGCAGGCCGCACCACCAAGGAGGCCGACCTGCCGGCCATTTGTACCTGGAGATGTATGGACCCCGCAGAGCATGCATTGATAAAGGCGGATGCTGTCACCTCAATTTTTTGTCATTCTTTGATGTTTTAGGGCAACAGGCCTGCGATTCTCGGATAACGTTGAAAAAACTATACTAATTAATAAAAATTCTTCGGGCTTCGAACCCGCAATTTCCCCCTCGGAAACCGGCTGCTTACCCACGCAGCCACGCGCGGTTCGCGGCGGTGGTGGCCAGACAGTGCTGCTCAGCAACTGCGACGCGGGGCTCAGCTGCAGAGGGGCGTAACTTCCGGGTCGGCAAGTCAGAGGCCGAGTCGAGTCGCGGATCCGAAGGCATGTCGTACAAGATGGCGCTCGGGGCTGTGCGGGGAGGCGCTCGGATCGGACATGACACGGAGAGCTCCTCGGCAGCTGCCCTGCGCCGGGCCGGCCGGCCATAGCCAGCTCAGCAGTGCACCAGCAGCAAGAGACCCCGGGGGGGGGGGGGATTTGATTGGGACAAACTGGACAAGAACTGACAGCCCGTGCACGATCTTGGGGGCGATCCTTGGGTAATGAGGCTTAGCAGACCCTGAGGGGGGGAGGGGGGGGGGTCCAGTCGCCCCGATGAGCCAGCTTGGCCTAAGTCTAAACATCGGCAGCAGATGTTGTCTGGAATTACGTTTCCTTGGCAGAACGCAGGGACGCCCCCTGGCAACGCGTGTACAGCCAGCAGCAGCAGCGCTGGCGTTCTTCGGACACAGACAAAAACAAAAATATGGACAGCAGTGGTGGCACCAATGGAGTGGAAAGCGCGAGCGTGGCAGGCAAGTGCGTTAGCCGCAGAGAACGCGAAACGCTTCTGGCTATACTGCTGAGTTATTTCTAGATTTTTTACCACTCACACTCCATTCTAGTCTTGCCCCAGCTTCGGCAGCGCGAAAGAGGTGTGACTCTCACAGGTGTCTGGCGCCTCACACGCCGCGCTGCCGCGACTGCCGCACGTCGGCCTGACGACAATTTGGCGGGTAATTCCTGCATTCATTAAAAGTTGGGCGCAAGTTTTGGCGGGTGGGTGTGGGCGGATGGGTGTGGGCGGCGCGGGCGGCGCGGGCGGCGCGGGCGGCGCTTGCACTTGGGCGCCAAGTAGCCGCAAGGCAAGACTCGTCAACAAGCCTAACTCCAGGGACGCGTCGGCGCGGCACTGCAAGGCACGGCGACGTGCAACACAAGAGTGAAGCGCCAGGCGCGTCGTCGCCGCGTATCCGGTAGCCTCCAGAACTTGAGACCCTCTCTCCAGGCGGCGGCCCTGGGGCGGCCCCTTCCAGAAGGGTGTCCTGGAACGCGTCCAAACCGAAGCCGCGCCGCCCCTCCCTTCTGCGTCGGGTGGTTCGGCGGCGCTAGGCGGCGCGAGCGTCTTCCGCCGGATAGGCCATATTCCCCGAGGGAGACACGAGGCGAGATGGAGCCCCGGACGACGTGCTGGGGGCGTGGCGGCGGCGAATGTGTTTACTGCCGACCGCTCAAAACAAACGAAAATGTTGGAAACCGCGGGGACGCCATGCGGACGCCATGGGGACATCTCAGCGCCCCGTTTGGGCCGTCCGGGGTGAGGGAAGATCGCAGGACAAGTTGGGCCTGTTTCCCCTCAACTCACTAACTAGCGCCCTCCGCCCGGGCGCGCCCCCTGGGAGTGAAGGGCCAGGCCGAGCCCAAGCCCGGCACGGCCAAGCAGGGCTGCTTCGGGGAGCAATTCAAGACGAACACAAAGACAGCGATCGGGGAGATATATGTGACCGGTCGGCCCGCCCCTGCCCGCCCCACGAGCACTAGCCCTCCACGGTCCGAACGCAAGTTTGGGAGCTTGGGGGAGGGGAGGGGGAGGGCCGTCTCGGCACCGCCGCCTGGAGGCGCTGCGAGCGCGACAACCCGCCGTCTGGTGCACTGGCCGAATGCTGCACTCCGTCGACTAGCGGTCCCCCGCCCCCGCTGCCGCCCCCGCTGCCGCCCCCGCTGCCCGCGTTACGCCCCCGGAGCGGCCTATTCACTGCCGCGCCACTCCATATCCCTTCCCTTCTGGTAATTCTATCTCGATCTCGCCACCTGTTACCCCTTTGTTTGAGCCCGCCGCACAAATCTGCGGAGTCTGGGGGCCCGAACGGTTTCGGAGCTGGCTGGCGTGCTGGCTGTCTGGCTGGCTGGCTGGCGGCTGTTGGTTGGGGCGCGTGAATGGCCTGCGGCACTGTGGCGCACCAGAAAATTGCCCCTCCAATCCATTTACGCCTTGCAGGGCCCTGGGCCGCAGTGCTGCGCGGCACTGCGCACTGCTGCACCGCAAAGGCCGTTCTGTTCCCGCTCTCCATCAAGCAGTGCGTCGCGCCGCCCCGTCGTGCGATTCTGCGGGGCCTTTTATTATTTTAGTGTCGTCCCGGCGGCGCGGCCCCGCCAAGCTAGCCACGCTAGCCTGGGGGATGCGCGGCCGTTTGTCTCGGACCCGGTTGTTGTCGCTCTTTCTGTCTTTCGAGGACCGGCCGGCTTGCCGGGAATCGATCCCGGGCCGTGTCTAAATTGTCGTGCCGCTATGAATATGCATGAGTCGCGCGGCGCGAGCGCGAACCAAGTTCGGTTATTAACATGTTTGATAAATGATGGTGTCCGCCGCGGCCACACTTTTCCCAATCTTTCACCGCCCCGGATTGCAAACAAAAGGGGGAGGGGCTTTTCAATTTGCAGTCAGGATCCGCGACGGTCCGCTCGACGGGGTGTTTTGTTCGGGTCAGTGTCGCCAACTGCGACTGAGAGTAGGCAACGCCGTGTTTGCCCGTTGGCAGCACTGCGCACACCCAGAAAAATGATTTCTTGAATCACGTAAAATTCACTTGATGCAAGTAAATTTTTGCATTAATGTGCCTTAAGTGAAGTAAAAATATTCTTGGTATGGTTAGAGTTGAATGAATGCAAAGCCTATTAGTATTGATCTGACACTCAGTTTAGCTTCAATCAAGTATTTTCAATAAAGAAAAATATTTTACTTGATTTAAGAAATCATTTTTCTGGGAGCAGGCCGGTGTCAGCGGCCGCGGTGACCAGGGCCTTGCCGGAGGGTGCACGGAGAGGGTGCGCGCAGAATGTACGACCATTGTTTATGACAGGCTAAACTATGCAAGGCTCATGTACTCAAAGATGCGGCCGCTGGAGCGACGCAAGAGCAAAGCAAGGCGGCGCGGGGCGGCGCGGGGCGGGTCGACCACAGCATAAGGCAAGGTCGCCGCCGGCGGCCGGACTGGCCTGGCCTCGGCCCGGCAGCAGAAGCAAGGCAAGAATGTCCCGACATTCAACCGAAAAACGTCCCGCGGGGAGCTCAAGTTGTGTCCGGCTAGGCGGGCGGGGCGTTGCGAGGAATGCGCGCCAAGTTTCTGGATTCTTGAGCGAAGCTGGCGGCGGCGCGGCGGCGTGGCGGGCCAAGCGCAAGACTGCGGTCTGACTGTTCGGTGACTTTCGCCAATTTCGGTGCGGTTGTACAGGAACAACAAGCTCTGCGAAAACAGGGCCGCGACTCTGCGACGCGTCTCTAGTCTCTAGTGCGATGGGTATTGGCGGTGGGTCGTTGATGGCACTGCTCGTTGGCGTCCTGCTCGCGCCGCGCAGCGCAGCGCCACGCCGCGACCCCGTAACTTGGGCCAGCAGGCAGCCAGCAGGTTGGAGCCTCGTCGCACCGTCCCTCTCGCGCCCTGACGCGGCGGCCCATGAGTGCGGCAGAGGCAGAGCGACGAACGCACTGTTCGGAATCAGCCTGCTGGCCGCCATTACGTGGACGTGAAATATTTGCGCAGGAGCAGGCGGCCAAATAGGTCACAGGCGCCGCCCTCTCCCGCCCCGCCGCGCCCCACCCCGCCACGCCACGCCCTGTCCATATCCAAATTATGTGCAGTCTCCTTCACGGACGAGATACGATTCCTTCGTCCAGCGAATCTGTCCAGTCCTCGGGGTCCGGGGTCGCACTCACTCCGATCGAGTTCGCGCTGGAGTCCGCTGGAGTCTCGAGACGACGGCGTGCTTGGCCTGCTGCCACACACTGCCTCCAGCGCCTCCAGCAATGGCCTGCGCCGCTGGCTCCATATGCACATTAGCAAACGAGTGCGCTGCCAGCGGAGCGGCGGATAGCGCGGTGCAGCGGACCGCCCCAGAGAAGCCTCCCCCTCCATCTTACCCGACGGGCCTCTGTCTCCGAAATATTGCTAAATGATATTTTATAAAAGGAAATTGAGCAATTTCCGACGGGCAAGTTGAACCGCCGCGGGCTGTTCCGGCGCCCCAAGAGGGGTAGCCTGACCCCACCACCCTCACACCGCCTGCCCATCAGGCCATCTTGTTTATTTGGACAAATCCGCGCGGAGTTTGCCTTTTTTCCGCTGCTATCCGTTCAGCCGCAGGAATGGATGTGGCCCTGCGCGGTGGGGTGCGTGGCAGAATGAACTGAATGCTATCTCCCTGGAGATGACGTCACAGCGCTGCACTTTCTCGCGCGATAGTCCAGCCGCAGCGCAGAGTGGTCCCGCCGTCGGGCAGCGTGCTGCGCCCGGCACGTCAGGCACGTCCCGTCGCGGCGTATCGGTCAGCCAAAATGATAAAAGAGTACGTTTTGTCGAGGGTGTGGTTTCACGTCGATTCGGGCGCACACTTTCCAAAAACTACACGTGTTTTCGAAATGTATCAGTCAAGGGGCCGGGGGGCCGCTCTGCGCTGTGTTCGGAACAACTTCCGCCTCTGTTTCTTTTAGAGGCCGATTGCGTCACCGGCGAACCAGTGGCTGGCTCAACTTGCTATACAATATTTCCCGTCTATTTTCACCTCAGCCACTCACTCGCCAATCTGCAAATTGTCAACACTTCCAATGACAAATTTTAGAAAACAAAACAACGTGACTGGACGTGGCATTTATTTTTTCGTATCTAATAAAATGGCACAGGAACACTGCAAGTTTCCTCTCGATTTCTCTCCAGTCTGCCACGCCACCGCTAACTGGCTCAGTCAGAGCGGTAGTCCACCGGCTCGTCGTCCACGTCGGCCTGGGCCTTGATGGCGTCGACGGGGTACGGCGGCACCTCCAGGGCGTCCGCGCTCACCGCGAACCTCGCGGCGCCCTCGAGGAGGTGATGCAAGTCTTCGTCTTGCACGTCCAGGCCCACCTCCTCCTTGAAGCGGCTGCGCAAGAAGCTGATCTCGTCCGGGTGCACGGGGTCCACGCCGGCCTCTGTCTTCTCGGCCGCGGTGGCCGAGGGTCGGACGTCGACAGGCGTAGCGAGGGCCGCCGCGAGGCACAGGGTGGCGGACACCGCGAGGACGGCGGGGCGCATGGCGGCGGAGGCAGGCGGTCTGGCGGTGCGCGGCCCGCCCCTGCGCTTTATACCGACCCGTGCTGCCGTCGCTCCGTCTCTCTCGCACTCATGGGGAGTCCCGTGTCGGTGTGACAGTCTGCTGATTAGGCCACAGCCACCGCAAAATGCGCCTGGAGGCTTCGATGACACAGATGCAACGAGGGCGCCGATGGAAAAGCGAGGGCTGGCCCACGTCGGTAGCTGGAGCACGCCCGGTAAACGCGAATGATTAAAGAGGGGGGGGGGAATCTGAGTGATTATTGGCTGTCGAATGATTAAAGAAGCGCCGAGAAAACGGTCCAGCGCCTTATCTTGAATCCCGCGCGCGTGCATGGAGCGGAGACAATACGGCGGGGTGATTTCTCATGGCATGCCACCCATTGTATGAGAAATCGGAAGGTACTCACGTAGCGCGCGAATCCCGGGCGGGTGTGTTGTGATTGTGATGGGGCAAACTTGTGACTTATTAATTAATGTTGGTATTTAGTTCATTGCTATTCGGTTCTGCTTTACCGAATGGAAGTGCGGGGCGACGCAATTGAAGCGCTTTCCCAAAATCGCCTGTGTTTTGTGTTTTACCACATGAAACATAACCTACCGCAACTGAAAGCAAGTCCCCTCTGGTTTATGGTCAATTATGTCGTTATTGTCATGATGTCATTCCAACTCTTGTGTTTTCATTTGTAGAATGGATTCCGGTTCACAACCTCCTCTCGAAGTATGGCAACTTCTCAGGGACCCTATTCTTGCGTTTTATCAAGAGGGTATGGATAGCAGGAAGAAAATTGAAGGGGTCATAGATGTCATCAGTAACAGCTGTAAAATGAAAAAGAATTGGTACATCCCTGCTCCAAAAGCCAGCTGTGACCAAGAATCATATACATTATTAGAAGAGCAGCACACTGGTGAGATGCTGTTCAAGTGTTCAAGTTGTGTTGAGTGTTCTTCAAATAGCTTTCTATGGTTTTGTCTGTTGCTTTCTTCCAGCATTTTGCACCTGGCTATTAGGCCGTCTTTTTTGTATTCTTGGAAGAGACTCTCTGATGGATATTCATCCATTGTGCGTCAAAGCTCAGATTGAAGTGCTAGATGTTTGTGCTGAAAATCGATTCATGACTCGTTTCTTCTTCAATGAATATGTATCATGCATAACTGGTAAAAGCTCAAAATCAGTTTGTCTTTGGATAGCTGTCCAATAATATGAACCAAAAGGCATTTTTAATGTTATCTTTACCTCCCTACTCTGTCTGCAGACCTGTTAACACTACAAACTTCTGAGCCTTTGCTGAGTAATAGATCTTATCTACTGAAGAGATTTACTCCATTGCCAGAGAAACTAGACAAACTAAATCTGACTGCTAAGTATATTCTCCTTCAGTCACAGTCACTGATAAACAGTTTACTGAAATATTTAGTGCAGGTAAGAGTTACTCCTTCAATTTTCAGATAAAAATTCTTTGATGTATACTTTAAGTCAAAATGTTCACAGATATTAGACTCAATGGTTCTCAATGTACACATGCATGAAGATCTAATAAATACATATTGGCTGGTGCTTTGTAAGTTGCTGCAAGTTGCAAAACTTCCCTTAAAACTAGATGTCCTCAAATCATTTTCTAAAATTATTTCCATTGATGGTTGTTGCAACACAATGGTGAGTTTCAAAATAGTTCTTGATTTATAAGTACCATTTGCTTTACTCGTTTTAATCCCTTATTTTTTGCTGCCTCTAGGCCCTAGCGGAATTGTGCAATACACTAAAGTGTGTGACCGTGTCTGTGTCCAATCAAATCAAAGTTGAAAATGATTCTGAAATTATGCACAATGTTCTAAGTAGTGTCGTAGATCTTGTAAATCAAGTATCAAGTAAATGTTGTGTGCCTGATGTCTTTAGAAGTAAAGACTTACTAACAAGCCTGCTCTCTGTGATAAGTCATTTGAGTGCAGAAAATCAAGGCAAGCTTTTCAAAATGGATTTAAAAAAATAAAAACTCTTGTAGACAGAATTTAGCTCATTACAGTATTTTTAATGTTTTTAAAGGGACCTGCTTTGAAACTGCTTGCAAAAATGTTGTTTTGCTGCTAGATACTCTGCCTCATGACTCAATGAACCCTGAAAATTTCTGCCTCTTAATGAACAAATATGAAACACAGGAGGTATGTTCTGTGGTACAGTTAGTCTGATATAACTTGTTCTTTGATATTTTATCACAAATGTTCTCTTTCCCTCCAGTTTGCTGTGAAATTTTTAGCTAAGTACCTCTCTGATAAACTAGTAGATTATGTTAAGTCAACTCAAGAATACCAAACGTCATTGAAACTTGAGAAGATAGATAGGACAGAGAACACTATGTAAGTTGTCTTTTTGTTATTTTATCTTATCTTATCCTATGCCTTTTATGTATTTCCACGATTATAACCCGCACATGATTATAACGCGCACCCCGATTTCAAGGCCAAAAAATAGTAAAAAATCGTTTGTAAATCACACATGATAATAACGAGCACCCTACTTTTTCGGCCTCAAAAATCAGAAAAAAAAGTGTGTGTTATAATCGTTGAAATATGGTATTATTGTCATTGTGCTCTTATTTTATTATTATTTACAGCCCTTCTCTTAATGTTGATGCAGTTGCCAAGCTACCACTATGGGCTTCTCTCCACAGTCAGCTGTTAGAGGAAATAAATTCTATTCAATCAAATTTCCCTTCTCAGCCAACCAAACCAATTCTTCAAGAAATAAACGATATAGTAGCTAAGTTAAAGGTTTGCAAATTTAAACCTTTTTAATTCTCTTTTTTCATTGCATGTGTCAGTAAAAACTAATTCTATTTTACCTTTTCTTTGTAACTCAGTCGTTAGTACAGTGTGCTGTAAAAATGAACATGACATATTCAACAAGTGTAGAAGCAAAAAAGCTACCAATTGGCATTGTTTTCTTCCCAAATGAGGTGTGTTCTATTTTTTATTTTAAAAAAATTGTCCCTGGCCTTTTTTTTATTGACGCAATTTTATATTTATGTTCTCAGTGATCTTACTTTGATTTTGCTGGAGCTGAACACGTACCCTGATTGTTACAGGTCGAGCGATTGGTTTCATTCCTTTACTTCCTGATTCAACAGCTTGTTTCTATAAAATCTACTGGATCAACAGTGTTTTTTTTTTACACAATTTTCAAGTCTGTGATTTTGACCATTAGGTACCTGTTTCTTTTGCCAGAAGTTTATTTAACTGAGTTGACTTGTGCAGATCAAGCCTTCTCTATATTAGCTCTGCCATGGATTGAAAATAATGATGAAAGTGTTGTGGGCAAAACTCTTGCACAGGCCCCTGAGTTGTTTCCGGAGGTCACATGTGAGTACTCTAGTTGAATCACACCATTCACAATACCAAAAGTGGGAAAGAAAAGAAGAAAAAGTTGAGTTGACTCTGATCTGTTTCTAGCTAATGAAATGAAAACCAAAAGCTTGCATGCTTTGGCTAATATTTCATGCTCATTTCAAGCCAATGATTGGAAACATTCAATTTTTTGTGGAATCATTGATACATTTCAAGAGCACAACAATGCACAGTTAGTGGTTGAAGTTATTCAATCTGTGCCTGCGCTGCTTTTGGACTCAAGCCAGCAACCTTCATCCATCCTTCAAAATATCCTTTTGCCATCTCTTGAATCCACCAGTGAAGAAATTTTAACAGCCGTTTCTGAGGTGTTTGAAACAATTGTTTGTGTTTTATCGGGGGATGTAGCAATAGCAAGGTATAAACCCAGTCCTCTGCAACTCAAATTATTTGTTATTTGGATGGTTCTGACATGTTTCTTCAATGTTTTGGTGTTGACTCAGCCTAGAGAGACCTGGAAACAACTTACAGAGAAGTTGTGTTTGCTTGACATGCTGCAAAGATTTCTTAGGACCTCCTGTTAATTCAAGAAATATTCTACCTGCATCTCAAACTGTTGTTAACAAATTTATGTCATTATTGACTTGTCCTGTGATTGCTGTAAGAAGGAACATGGCTGCTTCACTTGGGTCTTTAGTCTCACATCTCCCTTCAATCTACAAATCTGACACAGTCCAGACATTAATGAAATATGCTGAGTATGTGTAGTCTACTTTGTTTGCCTTTCATAAGTAATTCAAAAAAATAATCTCATTTTCTTTTAAACAGAGATGATGACCGTCAAGTGAGGATAATATTTTCTGGAATGGTGAAATTTCTAATATTTTCACGTGACTGGATGGAAGGAAAAGGTGTTGAATCCGAGGTTTTGCGTGAGGAGCACATACCTTTAACACAAGCTGATCGAGTCGAACTGTCAGATTCTCGACCGAGGATGGAGCTTGTTCTTCAAATGCTATTTAATGCAATTTTTTCAAGATTAAATGACAAAGATAACTCTGACACAGATGTACAGGGAACGTTGTTGTCAACAATTGTTGACATTGGTTGGTAAGTGATACTGCAAGGTTTTTAAATCAGGTAAAATTTTCAATGTAGGATCTTATCATGGTTTTCCTTGTTTCTTTTATTTGATAGTGTACCATTGGACTGTGTCTTGCTGCCTGTTTTGAAAATATTGTTGGTGTGTGTGTCTCATCCAGCATGCAGTCAACCCTCTTTGGGTGAGGTATATATGAAACAAATTGCTGTTGCCCACAATACCAATGTAGGTAAATTGTACTTTCGGTTTCAGACTGATATATGCCAAGTAAGTTTTAATTTTTATTATTAATATCTTAATACTATCTTAACTTTTAAAGAGGTTTCAGTTTATTATTTTTGAAATTCTCTTTTCCAGGTTTTGATAAATATGATGGGAATGAATCTCCATGCCAAACGTTCATGGATTAAAGTTATGGATAAAGTTGTGTATGGCTTTGGTTTTGAGTCAACCGCTGCTTGGTTAAGACAATCCATGAAATGTGTGTTACCGAGCCTTCTCGTGCATGTTGTGAAATTCAAAGATAAAGGTTTCCTTTCGAAAATTGTAGAACTTTTGTCATGCAATGCAGCTTCTTTGATTAAGGACTACTTCCAGGTGATTATTCGATTTTTATTGTCTTTTAAACTTATAGCTTTAATACTGCAATTCTTTTATTTTATCATTATTTTTGTGTTTGTTGTTGTTTTTCAGTATATATATCCTTACGCTTTTCTAAATGAATCTGATCAGGTTGTTGAAGAATGTGTCAGAATGATGGAAGAAATGTCTGGAACAAGTGCTCAAGAGCTAGTAATTGTATCATTCAAGGTATGAAGTGAAGTCAGTTCGTTTTAAAATTGTAATTGAGTAGTAGCTTTTAAAGGAAAAAGCTCATTGTCTCTTTTCAGACTTTGCACAATCAACTGCTTCTTCATTATGATTGTAAACCAGAGCGTGTTGAGGAGGGTATATGCCAGTTAATCGATGTACTTGAAAAAGAAAGCAAACCAAAAAAGTTGGAGAAACCGCCAAGCAAAGCAGATATTGTGAGAGATTTTGTTTGAAGGCAGCTCATTTTTAGGTATTGGTGTAACCAGACTTAAATTGCTTATTTACAATTGTTTACTTATAGGCAAAACACTTGGAAAAACGCTTCCTTGGAGTTCTTGTTCATTTTGACTCTCTGCTTGAATGTTCAAGTTCTGAAGAAAGTGAAAAAATTAAAGCTCTTCAATCACTACCCAGAATTATTCGCCTAATGGGATCGAAGTACATCACACCTGTTCGGCTCAAGGTTATTCTTTTCCACATTAATTAATCAAGAGGAATCCACACCTTACACCTTGTGTTGATAAATTTTTTTGTCTCCTGTTCTTATTAGGTTCTTTCCACATTAAGAACAGCACTTCGCCTCACACATTGTGATTTTCCCCATTTAAGTTGTGGGGCTTGGGAGGCTTTCACTCAAAGGTACTTTCAGAATTCAATTTGCATTAGCTACTTTAAGAATTTTACACTTATTCATCTTATTTTTCAGCGTTGATATTCCTGTATTGGGACCTCTCCTTGGAACCGTAGCTGCTTCACTTTTACCTCTGCTGGATCAGTTTCCAGAGAAGATTTCTTCAATGCTTGAGTGGGTCGTTTTAAGACATGAGCAAGAGCTTGCAGAACATATACCTGATCTTTTCTTTCTACCAAATACTCCAGCTCTACAGAAACTCTATCAAATTGTTCAACGTCATGTAAAAAACAAAAGAAGCACATTGAATGACAGTCAGAAGTATGTTGAAAAATACACTGAGAGGTGGGAATGGTAGCTGATCTGTCCTGGAGTCCCAATGTCTAAAGCTTACATGTGTTGTTGCAGTCTAGCAGACTACCTTCAGCAGCCATTACGTTTCATAAAGCATGACAATGTAGATGTACGTCAGCATGGATTGCAATATCTTCTGTCCCTCCTTAAAGAAAAGCAAGTTCAGTTTGCCAAGTCATTGCTTCAAGAGGATGTTGTTCATGAAGATGTTGCAAAGGTGTGCCTCATTTGTAGTTAATAGGTTGTGTCTTTGTATTGATTCAAAGGTTTTTATTTTTTTAATTTTTTTTTGTCTGTTTCAGCTTTTAAACCTTTTAATCGAGGGCTGTCGAGATTCTGACCAAAGTATTCGGTTGCTATGCGTAGAAAACCTGGGTATGCTTGGAGCCTTGGATCCAGGCCATCTACCCCATAAGAAGCCTGAAGAAGGTAGTGTAGCAGTTTGTGTCTGTGCTCAAAGTAACAGTGTCACTTTGGCTTACCACCCTGTTTGCATAGGTGTACCTCAAATCTTCTCGGTGGACGATGATCAGTTTGCCGTTCAAGCATTGACTGCTTTAGCCAAGGCATACCAAGCAGCAAGACATACTCGTTACCTTGATTCTTTTGCTGTTGCAATACAAGTAGGTTTCACTGCCATTTTTTTTTTTTTTTAAATAGGTAATCTATATCACAGTGTTTCTTTCCTTTTTAATTTTATTTTAGGATTTCTTGACTCGATACAAGATATCTTCTCATCCTAGTGCAGGTCAAAAAAATTTGTGGGATCTCTTTCCAGTTAATATTCAACAAGTAATGGCGCCATTAGAAGATTCATCATATTACATGACATCTCTGCAAGCAAATCTAGTGTGGCCACATCCTGTGTTTGGGTGTGTAACAGCTTTTAGTATTTTCTTAATGTATCTCAGTGTGAAAAACCTTTGTCCATGATTTTTTTTTTACAGTACACGACATGCCTCTACTTTGTCGAACTGGGCCCATACCTGGGCTTGCCGTCTTGTTACATTCATCAATGATACAAATGCCAAGGATCTGTTTACATTATGTATTCCTAGCTTGAAGAGAGATATCAATTGTGTTCTTTTCTTTCTTCCATATATATTGTGTGAGTATGTAGGTACTTATGCATTTTTGCATGGTATTGTTCTTCAAACAGGCCCTAATTTTTTATTTTATTTTTGTTTGCAGTGTATGCTGTGATTTCAGGAAATGAAGAACAGCACAAAATGATGATAGAGGAGATGACTTACATAATTCAGCAGCGTTCACTTCAAGATAAAGACACTGAGGAAAAAAATATTTCTAGAACATATGAAAAGTATCAAGTTGGTTTTAATACATCTGTTGATCTTCCTGGGGCCACTGACTCAGACAGTACCACGCATGCTCTCTGTGCCAAAACTGTGTTCACTCTGCTCGATTTCATGGAGAAGTGGGTTGGATGTTCAAGGAAGAAAAACGAAGAACCACATAAGGGAAATTACCAGCCTATGAATGTGCCGAATGTGCAAAGTAAGCTTCATAACGGTTTGTCTTGAGTCAGTCCTTTCTTTAAGTAGCCAGACTATCACTCTTAACTATTTTTTCCTCCAAACTTCCTCAGAATTTTTGAGCCAGTTTTCAAAATTGGATTTAGCATACGGAAATTATGGTGTGAATGAATATGCCAGAGCACTGATGTATTTGGAGGACTTCTTGATGGAACAGAAGGAAATAATGAAAAATGAAGACCACCTTGGCTTCTTGGAGGTTCAATTTACTCTTAAGTTTATGTTTGCCCTCTTTATTATTTACTGCAGTTGTTATCCTACTTTTTCCTATTGTCTGTTTTTAGAATATCTATGCTCAGCTAATGGAGCCTGATGGAATCAAAGGAGTGCTTGCTATCCAATGCACTCAACCAAAACTACTGGACGCCCTTGTTTATCATGAAGTTGCTGGACAGCACCAGGTCAGTTCTCTCATGAAGTGTTAATGTAATGTAGGTTTGTTTTTTTTTGTTTTTTTTTTTTCCATGTTACTCCACAAAAGTGTCCAATAAGTTAAGATACTCATGCTTTCTTTACTAATTTTTTAAATTAGGAAGCTCTTGCCTGCTATGAACTTCTTGCTAAAGAGTTCAGCAATGATGATGTGGGCTCCGAATTGGTCCAAATGAGTATGATACGATGCTGCTTGAGCCTTGATCAACCGTGTGCAGCTCTACATATCGCAGAAGGCGCCATTTTTAAGAAGTAATATGCCACTTCACAGCATGTTGTCACACCATGATGTAGGTTCCCTTGTTGGGACAGCTTCTTTAAATAAGATGTGCCTTTTGTGTTCAGGGCTAAATATTCCACAACTTTTTTAGAAGCTCAAGCTGAATGCTTCTGGAGAATTAACAGCTTTGATAGTTTAGAGGCAGTCCTCAAAAATCCTCAGTTTCAAGATTCTACTGCATGGGGTGTCTGCATTGGAAGAGGTCTCATAGACATTCGCCGTAATAACAAAGACTCACTTAAAGAGAGCTTATGCTCTACTAGAAGCTACTTAAGTAAAGTCCTAAGCTCCGCTAGTCTTGAAAATGGAAGCTATTTACAGGGATACCCTCATGTTGTCAAGTAAGCCTTTGTACTTTTTCACCGCTCTGTTGATACTTGTAACTTACTTGTATTCTTGCTATTATGATGCCATTTATTTAGGCTTCACATGCTGCAAGAGTTAGAAGAAGCTAGCAAAGTTATTTCTATGGTACAATCTTCAAATGCCTCTGAGGTATCGTGCATCAATGCAATGAACAATCTAGTCCAAGTTTGGGAGAATCGTCTAGAACTTGTGCAAGCTTCTTCTTCTGTTCAAGAGCCCCTCCTAAGATTGCGCCGCTGCTTATTACAATTAGCCTCCTCCTGTGTCAGAGAAAGTCATTACTCTCTCGCTCAATTGTTACGTCAGGAACTGGGAACAAGCTGGCTCAAGAGTGCAGAAGTTGCTCGCATGTGAGTGCACCCTTGAAGAAACGTTCCTCAGGATATCCCTAATAGATGGTATAACATTCAAATTTTTGGTCTGTTTTGGTCTTTCCTTGTAGTGCTAAACAATACCAGCAATCCTACATTTACCTTCTGAATGCTGAAAAGTATAAACCCAAAAAACACTTCATTGAGTTAGCAAAGTTACATTGGGATAAGAATGAACAAGACCATGCTTTGGCAACTCTTCGCAGAGGTTTGGATGAACATTTTCCCAAAAGCAAAGAGTATAAACATATGGGTCCAGACTGCCAGGTGGAAGACCGTAAAATATGTGCTGAGGTTTGTTTTTAGATTTTTCCACTGATTTAGTTCAAATTTTGTTTTTGATTTCAGGAAGGCAATATTTATTTTGTATTTTGTATATTTCAGGCAAAACTGTTGGTTGCAATTTATAATGATCAAAGTATGAATGTAGATATTGATGTGAATGTATTGAACTATAGAGATGCTGTGGAGGTCTATGCCCATTGGGAGAGAAGTCATGCCTGTTTGGCGCAGTATTATGATAGTATGTCATTCAGCAGAAATAGTAGTCACTCTGCTGGGTAAGGATATCATTGGACTTGGACTTAGACTCTTTTGTGAACACCTTACTCATTATTTGTGTTCAGTGAGTTTCAGCTGTGGGCGATCCGCTCATACACCAAGTCTTTAAGATTCGGATGTAATATGATTTATCATAGTATGTCACGGATGTTGACATTATGGTTGGACTATGGGAAAAGATATCATAGTGCTTCGCATTCATCTGGAGATGTAGCTGATCAAAAAATGATTCTAGCCAATATGAATCAGTTCATAGGTTTGTTTTAATGTCTAATGAAGCTTGTCAGTATTAATAAGAACTGTTTACTCATGGCCACTTTTTTTAAAAAAATTTAATTTTTTTTTTCGGTAGAAGGACATGTAAATGTGCTCCCATCCTACATGTTCATGACAGGGTTTTCACAACTGGTTTCTCGACTTTGCCATCCTGTGTCTGAAGTCTATAAAGTGATCAAGACAATTATCGTTCAGCTGCTTATATCTTATCCTCAACAAACATTGTGGATGCTGGTGGCCATGAAAAGAGTATGTATATTTTGATTAAAAACACTGAATGTGTCCTTTTTTAAAGAAATGTATAAAGAAATGTTATGCGGTGCTGTGGACGATTTTGTTCTAGTCTTCCTATGCGCAAAGGCGGACTCGCTGTGAGCAAGTACTAGAGGACCCACAAGTAAAGCGTTGTTCTACCCTGGTGCATTTGACATCAGATTTTTTTAAATTAGGCAATCTGCTTGCAGAACTTTGTCACAAACCTGTTGGTAAGGTAAGTGAAATGGAAATGAACTAAGATTCAGACATGACATGGGCTGAGGCTTAAAATGTGCTGATGATGGGATTTCATTATAATCAATGTATCTTGCTTTTGCAGCATGTCCGGCAGACAACTGTGAGCTCTATATCTAAGAATTTGCAAAAGGTCTTGGCCACTCCATCTTTCAGTGAGATCATGATGCCTTTGCAGCACTGTCGTACATTAACATTACCTCAGAAAGAACAAAGTTCTGTGAGAAACCATCTTCCTTTTCCATCGTGAGTGTTCCCACCATTGTGAACTTTATTTGACCTGCTTTTATCATTTGTAACACTCATTTCTTGTTTAGAAATGTACCCTTCATAGCTGGAATCAGAAATGAAGTGATCATTCTTCAATCACTACAAAAACCTAAGAAAGTAACTTTAAGGGGATCAGATGGAAAGGACTATGATATGATGTGTAAAGATAAGGTATGTTTTTTTAGGAGTCCATTTTCTTTTCTGAATTGTTTTAGAATCAAGTTTCATTATTTTAATATCTCACATGTATGTACCTCTATGGTTGCTTTCAAGGATGATCTGCGATTAGATGCACGAGTTATGGAGTTCAACAGCATCATCAATAAGTGCTTGCAGAAAGACCCTGCATCACGTTCACGGGGGCTTAACATTAGAACATATGTAAGGAAGTTCAAGTTCTAAATGTACTTTTGTTACAGCAATGGTGGTTCAATGACCTGATGCCTCGATCATGTTTCTAATTTGTTGATTAATTAATATTTTTTTTAAATTTCTCTTTTAGAGTGTTGTTCCATTGAATGAAGAAACAGGACTAATTGAATGGGTGCCAAATTTGTGTACGTTCCGATCTATAGTTACAAAACTGTACAAAGAAATGGGGCGTAATGTACCACAAGCAGAATTGCGGAAGTTCTTACTTGGTTTGTGTTTTTTTTTTTTTTTACAATTTGTGTTATCCTCTTTTGAATTTAGCTGTTCCTTACATGTTCCTCCTCTTGACAGACAAGAATGCCAAACTCCAAGAATTTAAGAATCTTTTCTTAAATGATTTGTTACCCATGCATCCCCCTGTCTTCAGACTCTGGTTCAGGAATAGTTTCACTGACAGCCGCAGCTGGTAATGAACAAAAATTATTACAATGGTTATTCTGATGCATACATTTTATAGGTACATATACACACACTCAATTGATATTTTTATTTTTAGGTTTGAAGCCAGAAAGTCTTATGTTCATACAACTGCTGTAATGAGTATGGTTGGTTATATACTAGGTCTTGGAGACAGACATGGTGAAAATATTCTCCTTGATACCACATGTGGTGATGTTGTACATGTGGATTTTAACTGCCTTTTCAATAAGGTTTGTGTTTTAAAGTAGGTAAAAATCAATTGATCCAAGTTGGGTTACTTTTACTTTTTTGTTTCTTTTAGGGTGAACGATTTGATTTCCCAGAGAGAGTACCTTTTCGATTAACACACAACATGGTTTCTGCAATGGGACCCACAAAAGTTGAGGGACCATTCCGCACCAGTTGTGAAATAACTCTTCAAATGTTGAGAGAAATGAGGGAAACTCTTTTATCTGTGTTGCAACCATTTGTGTATGACCCAAAGGTAGATGATGGGATTCCGAAGAGAAGTAATAAACCAACTGCAAATCAACCTGAAGTAACAAATGACTCGGTAAGTTCAATTGTACCATGTGGTTTTCTGTAAGTGGTTTTAATATTTTATTCTCTTAACTTTATTGCAGGCAGTTGAAAATGTAAAGAACATTGAATACCGTCTAAATGGCATTATGAAACAACAGAAATGCACACTTCAGTTGTCTGTAGAAGGACAAACACACCTTCTCATACAAGAGGCTACAAGTATTGACAACTTGAGCCAAATGTACATTGGCTGGGGAGCATACATCTAACTTTGTTGGATTACCGTTTCTTGCACTCAGTACGCATATTATTTATTTTGTTGGTCAATTTTATCAAGAAGTAGACTAATCTGATTTGAGGAGAACAGTAAAGAAGACTTATTTGCCAGTTCGTGTCTGTCTTTTTTATTAAAATATTCAATTTATGAATAAGGAGCTTATGATGGTTGTCAAGGGAAACAGTAAAGTTTGAGTTTAGGCACCACTGGTGCATATAGAAATAATAGTTTCTCAGCGGTCTTAGCAGGAAGACGACGCGAGAGCCGGGAGGCCGGGATCTCTCCTCGCTCGCACTCCCTAACAACATGCTAGGGGTGATCCGGCGATCCGGCCCGCGCGGTCGTGTCTTTAAACCCCTGCTCTATTTCATAAATTACAGAAGAAACTTCAAAAACAAAATTGTGAATCAAATAGCCACTTATGGATAGCAAAGCAAGAGCTTTACGTTTAATACATAAATAAAACATTACACTTAAACAACCATGTCTTAATCCACATGCACTTGGGTAACAAAATACATATCACATAAACTTCTTTTTTTAAAACAAAAAGTGTTTGCAGAACATAATTTTTTTTTTAATCTCAAGGGCCAAACGATACAAGTATGATGGTACAAACTAGATTGCCATGAGAAACGTGTATAAATTTATTAAATAAATTTGAGACAAGTTTCTGCCTTCATGTAAGTGGCATCATGCATTACAATAAATGCAGCACTGTTCTGGAGGCCCTTCATTGGGAACACTTGTTTTCAAAGAAAGGGTTAGGGCAAAAGATTAGGGTGAAAAATTGGTTCTCATTACAATGTTAAGCAGCATAAACTGTTAATTTAGAATTAATTGGAGGGACCCCAGCTAAAGTCGAAGTAGAAACAACAATACACAATTTTAGACAGGACCAAATACAAACCCGTTAGTGACCAAGTCAATGGAATGTCTCCAAAAATTGTGCATTAAATTGCCAAGCCAAACACAGACACTATACAGTACATGCTTTTATTCTCCCAGCGGACTGTGCAGCTCCCATCCGATGTGTTGTCCCAGTAGCAGGATGAAGCGGTGTGTAGACCAGCCCCATTCTTCTGCATTATTGTGCAAGTAACTGTATTTAAGAAAAAAATTATTGTTCAGAAATTTTTCTTGCCAAATTTAGGTAAAGAAATAAGCCCAAAAGAAATTACCAATATATTTGAATGGCTTTTGTTGTTTGGTGAGGGTGCCCAATAAGGTTTCAACTACAGATGATGTCCATTGATTCACTTTGTTATGTTGATAAGCATTGCCACCAATTGTGCTTTCCACAGCTTCTTTGATTATCGTGCTAACTTCATCAACAACAAACTGGCTCTGAAAAAGAAACATATGATTTAAAAAACAGCTTCGTTCGTTCCCAACAATGGAGAAAGAATGGATTTTATAGCTGCAGGGTAATATATTCATAGAGCGATGGTCAAGAATAATGACCCCTAATTCACGGACACTGAAGAAAGTTGTAGGTGCAGGGGCAAGAAAGGTTTAAAAAAAAAATAAAAAAATGATTGAGTGGAATCTAGGGAGAAGGGCGAAACTAACCTCTTGACTAGAAACATAGGAAAGACCCACATATACGACACACAATAAATGAAATACAGTCTTACCTCTTCACCAACGTCATCCATTTTTGTTACGAGACTAAATACACAGCAGCGCGGAGCAGATCGAAGAGAAGGGCTGAACAGACTTCACCAGCAAAAAATCAACAAACTGTCACTTTGGAAACGTCATCCGCCCCCACAGTTTTTCATACTCCCACACTGCACTGTTGTCGACCCTCGCTTGTCGACTTCCCTCCGCTGGGCGGTCTTGCTTGGTCTTGCTATGGGGCGCGCAGTGAGCCCGGTCCGCGGGGCTGAAGGGGCAACAACCAGCCGCGCGGTGTGGGTGGTGCGGCGGGCAGGGCGAGGCCGGGCGATGGCGCTGGACCCGCAGCTGTTCCGCCTCAAGTTGACGGTGAAGGAGCTCCGCCGCGAGCGCGCGCAGTGCTCGGCCGAGGAGGCGGCCGCCAGGGCGCGCTGCCGCGCCAGCCTGCGTGCCGGCCGCGACGCCGAGGCCCGCTGCCACGCAGAGGCCGCCGTCCGGAGTCGAACCCGGGCCGAAGAGCTGCGCAGGTCGAACTTGCGGGGGGCATGGCTGCGTTCAGACTGCCCGCACGGCCAGGGATGGTAGTTCCGGACGCGTCTCGGTGCAGGCTGTGCTGCGGCCTCGACGCCGTGGCGCGCTCCGTGCAGGGCGCGCTGGCGCTGGGCCGCGTCTGCCCGTCCATGGAGGGGCTGGCGCAGGCCCTGGACACGGCGGCCCAGCGGCGCGACGTGCCCGGCATGCAGGCCCTGGTGGAGAGGTACGCGGTGGCCTTCCCCCGGCACGACCTCGACAATCACACCCCCGGCTCGGCCTTGGCCCCGGCCGCGGTCCAGTTGAACACCGACGCAAGCCGGAGCCCCGAGGAGGACGGCGGCCGAGGCCGCGAAGTGCCCCCAGACCGAGTGACTTCCCTCCTGCAGCAAGAGGAGCAGGCGCGCACGCCGAGCAGAGAGTCGTGCTGAGCCGGCCTGCAGCCGTGCTCCGATAAAACACATTTGATCATGACCAAAACGCAATTATATTCCATAAACATTGAACTGTTTCATCAGAAGAAATTTTAACTCTGTGCATGCCCACTGCCCACGTGTTCACGAGACGAGAAGTTGGATACACCCTGACGCGCGCACCCACACAGACAAACCCATTCCCCGACCACCTTATTGCTGTCAAGCCACGTATAACAAGGAGCTCAGGAATAGAACCGCTTCATAGACCAGCCAGCAGAGCGACTCCGAACATCGCCATGTCTCACTCGCACTCAAGAGGCGTTCCCTTTTGGTGCGAGAGGAACAGTGCGACGCGGAGTCAGTGTCAGAAAGCACGTGTGGGAATGGGATTAGTGCGGCCAAAGGGGGTGGGGAGGGGGAGGCTGTCGTAGGTGATCGTCCCGCTTGTCAACTTACGAGCGGCTCTCCGAGACTCCGTTCGGAAGGGGGATGGTGACCCGAGCCGCGGGGTCGGCGGCGGAGCCTGTCTGGGCGGCGGCGCGGCGGGCGGGGTGTGGCGCCCGCCCGCTGCACCCCGCGTGCTCTGCCAGTGCGTGCCCACGCCCGCACGCCGACGCACGCCCGCGAGCGCCGGCTCCACACGCGGCGCGAACATGGACGACGCGGACCCCCGTCGCGACGAGGAAGACGACCAGGACGAGGACGACGAGGACGGCGACGATGACTACGACTTCGACGGCGGCGACGACGTGGACGACGCGGGACCGGCCGTGGACGGGTACGGTGGGTGGATTTGCCTCCAGACGGCGGGGACGCCGCACTCCAGGACTTCAGCGCCGAGCGGCAATGCCTGTCCTGCGGTTGGCAGGCTGATGGCTCGCCCAGAGCGTCCAACGGCAACGTGAAACAACCTTAACGCAGTCTTAACACAGCACGGACAGCTAATTTTCTTTCGCAATCGCACCTCTAGACGTCACCCGCGTCCGATTTCGGGGGATCCGCGCCGGGAAAATGGTAAACAAACATGAGGCGGCGTTTGCGGCGACGCGCAGCCGGCGTGCCAAGACCGCGCGGGGAAGGAAGCTGTGAACGGTGGCACTGTGTAGAGGAGAACCGCGCTAGTGTGCCGGGCGTAGCCGGGCGGCACTCCACCCGCCGCACAGTGGGTCAAAATCCCGGTCACATTTTGAGCTCCAGAGTCGCTAAATGAGACTCGAATCGGACGTACCAATGGATCGCTCTCCGAACGAGGAATCCATTGGTGGGACGGTCGATTCTAGTCCCAGCGACTCTGGAGCTCAAAACGCGTCGAGAATTTTGGCCGCATCAACGGTCTTCTGACCCACTGTGCGCCGCTCTTGAGCCGGGCCTGCTGCCTGCTGTTGGATGGCCAACGCTAGCCAGCGCGGCCCACCCAAGGCCAAAGGAAAATGATCATCTGGCGTGTTGGTTTCAAGACCGTCATTTCCGTCTCGGTCCGCGCTGCGCAGCATTCCTGGCCCTCACGATGCAACGAAAGGGGAACTGAGTCCGGAAGGGAAGGTGTGGATGAATGGACGGTGCGGTGCCGCGGTGCCACCCCCACCGCTATTTCGGTCGCTCAGACTGAGGGAGGGGCGTCGAGCCGACGTGCCGGCGAGGCAAAGCAGGAACCAGGACAGCGCTCGTCCGCCACGACGCCGCGCGGCCAAGGCCTCGGGGAAGTCCATCATCGACACTTTCGGTGCGGGGGTGGGGTCGAGGGTAGGGCAGGCGGCCTGGTCCGGGGCGTTCACTTTGATGTCAGGGGATCAAAACCATCCTCCGACCGTAAATTTTCTTTTTCAAAATGACACTGCTAAAAAGTAGAGGGAGCTGAAAGGTAAACAACGCGTCGCGCAGCGTCCCGCCTGGGTACCGGCTTACCGTTGCTAGAGTTGGCCCGCCCCGGCTACTTTTCGTGACTGGGTGTGTCGAATCGAAGTGATGCGTTCATGTTTGGCGCTTGCTGGCCATTTGCTGATTTCTAAGGCAATGTTGATGCTGCAGCCCGTCGTCGAGAGTACGGCGCGCGCCGTGCTGGCCACCCCCGCCAAGGCAGCACCCCGGCGGCGGTCCCGTGTGGTCCCCCCTGTTCCGGGTGCAGCCCCCTGCCGGGCCAGTCGCCGCTGCCGCCGCGAGACAGCCGGGGCCCTCTGGGCCCGTTCGACAGCCTCCAGCACCTCGCCCGGCGCCTCCACCACCCCGCCTGGGGCCGTGGACGGCCACGCCAAACCCAGTGTACGGCCACCGGATGAAGCTCTTCTGCCGCACGGGCTTCCACCTGGCCATCGGACCCAAGGGCAGGGTCACGGGCACCGAGAACCCCAACGACAAGTACGGTGAGTACCCCCATCCCCTCGTTGGTGCCTTATGACAAGGGATGGGGTTCTACCCTGCGGGCCAGTAGCACCGTTTTGATCTGTTCCAGCCGTGCTGGAGTTTAGTTCAGTGACCAATGGAGAAGTGCGCATCCGTGGTGTTGAGGCCAACCTTTTCCTTGCCATGAATCGGCAAGGGAAACTCTACGGCCAGGTGAGTGTTGTGGTCAGCAGACTGACCAGCTCATTAAATTATTTTAAGGACATAAAATAAACGCAGCAATTGCTGCTTTTTTTAAAGGCCAACATTCGTCAAGAAGGGACAGTGTTCGTCGAGATGATGCTGGGCCGGTACAATACATATCTGTCGCGAAAATTCGCTCATATCGGCTGGTACGTGGGCATCAAGAAGAACGGCAAACAGAAGCCGGGCCAGAAGACAGCATGGGGACAGAAGGCCATCCAGTTCCTGCCCATCAGAGTGGCCAGGTGAAACTGTTCTTGTTTTTATTTTGGAGTCAAAGCTGAGATAAGTTCATGGAGAATCCCAATCCAAGGGCTCCGAATGATTCTGCACTGCCACATTTGTGGCAAAAAGAAAGGGGTGGAGACCAGAAAAAGAGATTCAGTAAAAGAAGCTTCTTTTTATCATTGCCAACTAAGCATACCGTATTATACAAAGAAGCAAATTAGTACTTGAGATTAAAAAACAAGGACTGTTAACAGATAATTTACCCATTGCATACCTTAGCAACAATCATATATGAATACATAAATACAACATTGAATAACGTCTCGGGGTAGTTAAAAAGGGAACAAGGGGAAAGTGCAAATTATTTATATCACATGAAAATAATAAAGTACAAGTGTAAAGTTTAAGATAATTGCTAACAATAAATCCTTTCATTGTTGAGGTGCGTTTTTTACTTCCCATCATTTAATTTAGGGTACCTCACCCAGAGCCTCAACAACAGCATTTCACAAGAATTTTCTCACCGGACTTACCTATTGAGGGAAGTCCGGAAGCACCACCCACAAAATGTATTATCACAACAAAAAAATTAAAAAAATTCAGCAAGGTGCGTTGTGTGCCGGTGCAGGCCGCCACAGGGGAGTGAAGCCCTAGACATAATCCCTCATTCAGCTGAAGCTGTATCCTGTGACAGTCCACATAAATGGAAGACTATTGTCACAGGGGAAGAAGTTATCCAAAGAACATGAGAAGCCAATAAACTAGCACATAGCAGAACACTGGAAATGGAATGTATGTCCTAACATATAATTTACTGATCAGACTTTTCATTTTGTCACTCTCCACAAATTAAATTTCATTATCGCAACTTGACATTCATGCCCATTCTGCCATTGTATTGGAAGAGAAAAAATTATATCTCCAAATGACAATAGGTGGTTAACTAATCAGATAAAATCAAAAATTCTCTTCACTTCTTGAGATTCAGAGGAGCAACAATTAGGAGGAGCAATCAACAATTAGTCTGCTGGCATCAGAAACATCACACTAAAATAAGATTAGCTTTACTTGCCTTGATGTGCCTCATTAATTAATAATAATTATTATTATAATAATCAAGGTTGTCATTTTTGAAGGCACAATTCTATCTGCTCCAAAAGTAATGGTCCACAACGTGGCTTCTCGAGATCTAAACTGCCCCTGCTATGCAACAAGCAGAAAGTGAAGAATACAATAAGTAACATCCAAAGCAAAATTTGGGATCCTTTTCTTGAGAGGCTGACCAAGCAAACCAAAGCAAAAGGAAAAATTGCTTAGTATTGGTTAAGCAAATGTCATGGATTTCCAAGTGAGGGCAGCAAAACAGAAATAGCCAAGGATATAGAACACAATTATGCCTGGTGGTGATCTCTGTTTTAAATCACTTCTTACTTCCTTTTGGTTCTGCTGATTGGAAAACACTAGATGCAGCCATTAAGTTTTCAATGTACTGTCCAAGAACTTGATTTTCAGAACGTAGTTTTAAATTTTCTTCTTTAACACTATCTACTCTCTGAGACAGATCTGAAAAATGAAAAGCACTGTGGTCAGTCATAACTCAATAACATCATATGGTTCAAATGAAAGGGGTGCAGAGTGATGGATTGCTACTGTTACTTTGATACTGACCATCTAGTGTATTTTGGAGTTCCAGAACCTGCGAGATAAGACGTGCCTTTTCCTCCTGTTCATCAGGACTAACGTCTGGGTCTAGGCCTGTAAGAAACACTACATCAAGCCCAATGTTCTCTTTGTTTTATTTTTGTTTTTTTTTTGTTCTTTTAGAAATTACAACTTACTGTTGGGCCCTGGACTGCTGCTGCCATTGGTGAAAGTGGAAGGGATAGAATCCATACTTCGGCCTCGCATGATAGCATCAGAACTCTGCGACATATCTCCTGCTTCACTCTCATCTTGAATGATGTCTGCAACAAAACAACACAGAAATTAATAAGGTAAGGTATACGGAAGAGAGCTGAATCGAATCTTCAATCAAGAGGTTATGCAAACATACAGCTGAGTAAGGTTTAAAAGGATGTCAAAAGTTCCACAAACTGAAAATTAATTGACATACCTTGTGGATCTCCATCTGCCAAAGGGATGCTATTCATTTCTTCCTGAATATTCCCAGAAACAGGTTTCAGAGCCATCTTTTCTAACTTATGTTACTCCTTAAAAGTGCGTTCTAAGAACAAATGTAATCGCTGATGTGCATGCGAGTTCACTGCGCTCTAGACGAAAATAAAATGTTCATACGTTGGTAATTTAGAGATCAACTGCAGAATCGCGACAAATGCCTAGTTTTCAAATGACATTTTGGGCAATTTAAGGTTAGAGACGCCCTCATAAACCTTGCAAAGGCCGAGCCGAGTGATTTTCTTTTGTTTGTTAAAAGGGTGCACAACATTCAACCAAAAAATAACTATTTTATCTAAAGTTTAACGCTGTTCTTTGTTTTCTGGCTTTCAATTTATTTAAGATTCCTCTTTGAAAAAGTACAGCCCGTATTATCACGTCCAATCGACTGCGATTCGATACAAAAGTATGCATACATAACATATGAACTGTTTTGATCACTCAGCTGAGCCAAGCAGCCGAAACTGCAGACGACAGTGGTGGTAAGGGGGGAGCGGGTCGGTGGGGGGTCATATGTCAACATGGCTGACTTCGATGCGATCTATGAAGAGGGAGAGGAAAATGAAGAGCAAATCCCAGACTCATTTGTATCGTTGGTCCCAGACCCGATCGTTATTAGAGGAGCAGGGAACATGACTATGTGAGAAAACTCGTTATTTGCCTGTGCGATCGTCTGACTTAACGTGTTTAGGCTGTCCTTAGCAGCCCCCTCTCTCCTCCGCTTTGCTAAACAAAGACTTTGTACAGTCTTCCTTAATCTACAATTTCGCTGCCTTCATACATTTGACCATCACAGTCTTCTTATCTTTAATTCTCAAATTTTATGGGAATTTCATATTGTCAATCCTGTTTTTATATCCCCCTCCGAAGTCTTTGTCTTTGTAACTGTAACCTCTACACTTTAGGCAGTTTTCATTGATTAAACCTACTATTTCTTTTGCATTTTATTCGATTGTTTTGGAACTTTGCTCTTGTACTAAATGGGACCTTCATATTCAAATCATCTTTAGAAGCTACTCAGTTTTCATTTGTGTTTCTTCAGCATTTGTGCCACTGGGTCTTATCTAAGGTAGAAGTCCTTACCGGTTTTAATTATTGCTCTTTTTTTGTTTTTTTACAGCTTTGGGTTAAGTAATCGGTTTGAATGTGATTTTCCAAATGGCCTGGTTTCTCGTGTTGCTCCAGAGGAGTATAAAGCAACAATAATGAGAGCAAATAGTGTACTCAAGAAAACACTCCCTGTTAATGTTAAATGGCTATTCTGCGGATGTGTTTGCTGTTGCTGTACACTTGGATGTTCACTTTGGCCTGTCATTTGCCTCAGTAAAAGGGTAAGATTGCAAAGTTGACCAGTTCTGATGAATTTATTCATAATTTATGAGTGATGCTAACTTAAATATTCTTTTTCAGACGCAGCACTCAATAAATAAACTTCTGGAATGGGAAAACAGCAGACTCTATCACAAACTTGGCCTTCATTGGAGACTCACAAAGCAGAGATGCGATTCGTCTTCCATGATGGAATATGTGAGTTGAATGTATACAACTTGATCTACATTCTGCTAACGTCACTTTGTCTGTTCTTTCTATTTTAATTTATTTTTTTCTATCTCACTTTTCAGGTTTTGCAAGTTGAGTTCATTCCCAAGATACCAATCTATAAACCAGATTGAAATCAATAGCAAGCAGATGGTTTTCACTGGATGCCGCTTGAATTGAGTGTCTGGCAGCTGAGAAGCCTTGTGTTGGGTCCACATATTCCATTGTCACAAAGTAGGATTTAATGGATTTTATGAATTGTTATTTTATCACCTGAGAAAAATGGATTTTTGGAAAGGATCTTTTATTGATTAAGTGCAGGGGTTGCAGTTATTCATTGACTCTGTAACTGTTTCCTTTGAGTAAAATAGTGAAACGGCAAAGGCTTGTTTGGAAAGAGACTGCGTGATGTAACTTCTTTGATTCAAAAGGTTGTCTGCCAAGTTGTGTTTCCATCATAAGGGTTCAGCTGACTTGGTAAAAGATGACACTGCGATGTATTAGACTGTTACCAATGTTTGTAAGAAGTTGTTTAAGTGATGATTGTTCATACTGGTGCTGATGTAGACTAGAATTTTGGAATTATTCCAAATGAATTGAAAGTTGACTGATTCTTGACTGTTTGGGCAGTATGCTTGTTTATTTTGTGGATATGCTCATCCTAATTATGCTGTTAAAATATCTTTGCAAATTTAAATGTAAAGTAAGCACAAGCAGCTTTTCATCCACCTTTTTTTTTTTGAGTATGTAAGTGAATGATATATCAATTGAGTTATATATTCTGCTATAAACCAGAGAGGCCTTATTTCAGTGTCATCTAACATTAATAACATAGCATCTTAAACGATAATGTCAGGCAACTGAAAGTAATGCCACAGCTCACTTGTTTTAACATAGTGTTTTTTTGTATTTTTTTGTGTGTCTGAATTCAGTAGTTCCCTTGAAACGAGATGAAGCAAATACAGTCTGCCAGTTAAGCATTTAGAGTGATTGGAGAGAATTAGAAACTAGTGAAAAGAAGAGCATTGCTGAAAAATATTTTGTCAGAAAACTAGAGAATTTTACTTTGCATACCTGCCTTGTAACAGTACAATACTGTGTTTGTTAATAATTTTTCCATAAACAGGCACACTTTTGTTCATTGTTTAGCTTCAATGTTAGCTCAATGGTTGTTTCAAGTAAGGGGTCTTTACTCTGTACTCTTCACTCTTCATAGTTCACAGATAGGGCCAGGGGTGAGGTGGGGAACTGTGAAGAATGAAGTGGGAATGACTTCTCCCCTCACTCCAACTCCAAGCACCTAGTGTAACGTATAAAGATCCTAACTTGATGCGGTCAGTTATTTTATGAACGTAGATTAGTTGAGTGTGAGGTCGTTGATTTAATGCACTGACTCATATTTTTGACACAAAATATCTTTTGTAAGAAAGAAACTTAAAGCTATGTGATATTTGTTAAGCAAGCCACCTTAGAAGCTTTAGTTTGCTGTGTGATAGGGTTAGATCTGCTAATTCATTCTTTGCTGTGTTAAGGATAAGTCTTTCTGCCGTCTAAAACATACACACATAAGTGTCACCAATTAAGAGAAACAATATTGAGAAAAAAAAGGTTGAATCTCTTGATACTCTCAGTGTGTCTGTCTACCTGAATGGATTGTGTTAATCTTGCTAAATTGATCCTTGGTAACAGGACCATCTTCTTCAGAGTGTTTTAAAACTATCAGTCACACAGTTGTTGTTCCTCTCTATAAGGCTATAATTTTTCCCCTTTTATATTACATAATAAATATATTATATGAATTCAGTGAAGCTTTAAACTTAGATTGTGACTTAAGTTGTATGCATGGGTTTCTATGTGGGCTGAATTGGTGTACAGTATATGAATCTGTGTTAGTAGAAATACTAATTTTTTTCTGTTTCTAAGCTGACTTCTCTTGTCAAACAATTCCCCAAAAAGTTGAAGAAAAGGTGTTTCACCTAAGAGTTGTTTCATATGCTGCACAATCAGATCATGGTCAGGACTACCCCTAGTGATACCATGGATTTATTTTTAGAGAGCAATGTGACCTTTAGGGCTTATGCCAATTTTGATCATCAGTTTGTTTGGCTTATTCAACAATCCCAGTCCCTCCCCTTTTGAAAACTCTTATGTAGCATAAAATTTTTCCCTTCAAGTCATAATTCCATCAACCTACCAGAGGCGTGACATCTACTAGTCATCTTGTAATTACCAATCTAGCTACTTTGACTGAAAAAAGCTGTTAGCTTAGATATTTTGATTACTGTTTTACTTTGCAGCTTATGCAAGAGGACATGTCTGATCTATCACTAAGCCTTCACAGGAAAATAAAGTTGTTTTATAAGTTTGAAGGTATTTAATTTCTCTTCAAAATACATGTTGAGTTTTTTTGACAATAATACATCTGGATAAATTTCAAAACCATTATATTAAAAATTTACTTGTGACACTAATGGAATAAGGGACACATCTTAACTGAACATGCAGCCACAACATCACACGCTGATGCAATAAATAGCACTCTAACTCACTATGGGAAATAAAAAATTCAAAACCTGGTCAGATCTTTGACTTAAGTCTGACAATTATAGCACCACACATTACTTTCTCCACTCAAAGGAAGGCAGCATAAAATCTAATTCAGACCTACTTTAAAGTGGATTGATTACACGAGAAATTCAACAATTTTCCGAAGGGGGAGAAAAAACAATGGTGCAAGATGCTTAAGTACTGGGGAAACAGCACAATGAAAGCAACAAAGTATGCAGAGAGTTGCCCACAAAACTTTGTTTTAGAGCACAACGCCGTTGCAGAGTTAATCCATACGATCGTTTTAGTTGCCTGTCCATGTACATTGAACCCTTTACAAAGGTCTTGTAAATTTCTGATGTTCATACGAGAACTGAACACTTGACAACAAACAACTAAGTGCTGCAAGTAGGTGTATAGAAGCATCTTCTTTTTTTTTCTATCAATACAGTAGTCAACAAAACAAAAATGTAACTGCAGTAATGTCACAAATACATGCAGATCTTCAAAGGGTATAAAAATGCTCAAAATACAATTCAAAAATATTTCATCAGGCAAGGGGCTTCATTTAAAAATAATACAGTAGTACAAAAACAGTAAAAGAACTCGTGCAAAAAGCAAATCACAGCACATAAAATAGACCATTCACACAAATTATGTTAGCAACAACCATATTTTACCTAAAGCATTTGCAGACCAAATGTGTAAGGCACAAGTTAGTGAAATTCATGTTTTCAAATGAGAAGGCACAAGCCAATAAACAGATCATTCGTAAATAGCTGTACAAAGTGAATGTATTCTCATGTCCACAAGAAGACATTCATAGAGCAAGAAGCTCAATGGACCTCAGAAGCATTAAAAATGGGAAGTAATTGATGCAAAAATAATTTATGACACCAAGGCAAGGAGGACCTTTTTGTAGTCTCCAGAGGTATCAGCCTGAAAAAGAAATTACAAGAAGACTTATTAGTTGCGACCATCTGCATATTCTGAAGGAATGAGCATTAAAAATTAATTAAAAAAGCAAGAGTTACTTACAGCGATGAAATCTTCCAGGGACTTTCCATACTTGTCCTGGAAGGCATTCTTGATGTCACCAAGGTCAATTTCAGAGCGTGAAACCACAATACGAATCAGGGTCTTGTCTTTAGTTCCAAGCCCTTTCATACTAACATGGAGACGTTCCGCAAAGAAGCCAACTTTGCTTTTCACACACTTTGCTGTAAAAATAATAATAATGATAATAATAATAATAATAATAATTTGGTAGCTTGTACTTGTACACAATAGTGTTCTGAAAGTGGTGCAGTATTTACCAATAGCAAGAAGACCCTTCTCAATGTTTCCAGAGAACTCCTTCTTGATAGCTGTTTCAATGTCATGTCCAGCCAGTTGTTCATATTCAGCAAAGGTTTGACGGAGCTGCTGGTAGCTGCGCGAAATCAGAATTGAGTTGAACACCGATTCCTCAGTGCCCCACTGCTTTTCTCCTAGATAGCAAGATGTTTGTTTTTAAAAAACCACAAGAGCACCCACGTTATCCCCCAATTTTTAGTTTGCAAGTGTTGCGACATACCTGCATTGTACAAAGCTTCAGCTTCCTGTCTAGCCAATGCCTGGTCAACATTGGGATTCTCGTCACGGTTGCCCTAAAGGAATTTATCCATTTAGGTTACTAGTACTGCGACAATACCTTCAGAAATTAAGACTAAAAAGACCAAGCACTATTTACCTGGCACAGAGAGACACAAAGCCGCTTGAAATGTCCCGAGGTGTCTCCTTTCAGATCGCTCTCCAGCTTCTTCCCATATACTGTCAGAAATAGTTTTAAAATCAGTACGCATGGTGTAGGGAATATAAAATAAAAGAAGCAAAAAAATTACTCACAGTCCTCGTAGAATTTAGCAATAGTCTTGATGCCGTAGTTACTTAAAGTGCACAAGATCTCAATGATTGCAGACTCGTCAGTGCCGAGCCCACTCACGGCATCATGCAGCTCCTTGGCATAGAACTGGGGCAGTGGGGTCATCAAGGCAACGATCACATCCTCCAGCTTCCCACTAAGTTCTCCCTTGAGATCAGATGTCAAGTCTTTTCCATACTGAGTCTTGTACGAATCAGCAATCTCCAAACGCTGAACGATACCCCTCCTTGCAAGCACATCAATAATTGCCTTCTCGTCGGTTCCAAAGCCTTTCATGGCTTTCCTGAGGGTTTCCGCATCCTTGAGAGCATCGAAAGGCTCTGCGGGGAACACGGTGGGTGTGCACTGAAAGCAAACAAAAGCACTCGGTGGCAGAAAGAATGATACAGGGACGATCCCTGTAAAAAAAAAATCAGCACATAAGAGATTTACCTTGAATGGGTAGTACTGGGTAGACATGGTCTCTGGAATCAAAGAAAAAAGAAAAGGTGAGAAAACATTTAATTCAGATGACAGAAGTTGTTGTTTGCAACAGGGAATTCCCTCGATGATTTGCATCTCAGCCTGCCTAATAGGCAACCGCTGCAACTGCACAACAGGTGTGACGAGAAGGTGCCTGGTAGGCATGAGACAGGCTTAGAGGCAGGAAGGGGCGCCACGGTGTGCGAGTACGACTCTTAACGTGAGTCGCCTACATTTTTTTGTAACACTGGAAGTAGTCTACGCCACCCCACCTCTCTCCTCCCCGCGGGGCAATACCAAGCCCCCTTTTCCGGCATAAAAACTACACTTATTCACATGCACTACTGCGACCTTGGGGGCCAGGCGGGCTAGAGCCCGTTAGAGACCTAACTCTAGAGCCCGTCGGTCAAGGACGCTCGGCGTCGCCACGGCGCCACCGCGGCGCCGATCGTAAAGCCCCCTCCCCCTCCCCTTGACCAGTCCCACCGGCACCACCGCCAGCCGCGCCAGCCCGCCCCCTCCAACCCCGTGACCTGGGCGTAGCAGGCGTAGCGTGCAGGCGAGTCGCAGTAGAGAAGAGTTGCGGTGGAAGTAACTGGGGCGGGGGCAGCCAGTGGAGAGAATCTCCGGACACACCGCGTCCAGAACTGGAGACGGGGGCCACGCTGGCCACGCCACGCCGAGGCTAACTAATCCAAGTAGACGACAAAGCGGTAATCGGGGCCGATGAGATTGAGCGCCCCAAGGCCTCCCCCCCCCCCTCCTGCAGTGGCCGCGCGGCCGCGCCCTCCAGCCTTCCAGGTTCGCGGCCCCGGGGCCCGCGCCCGCCGTGGGTCGCCCCATTAAAAGTGTGCCAAGGATAGCCTCGGATGAGATCATCGTCCAGAGCCCGCAGGACGCCGCAGGGTCTCATCGAGTCGTTTGACGAGCGGGGCGGGACATGTCGCGGTCGCGTCGCTCTCCTCCGCTGACTCACGCGTCTCACTTTATCGGCACACCCCGTCACCCGAGACGGCCCTCCTCGATTCTTACGTTCGACTTGCTGCTAAAGGGCGCCCAGGGCGGAGGCCGGCCACAACAGATACGACATCAGTGGGACCGACCGGTCCGAGTCTAGAACCAATTTGGACTCCCCCTCTCGGCCGCGCTGGCCGCGCACGCCCCCGACTGTCCCCACGGACGGCCGCGGAGCACGCCTTGCGCTTCGTCCTTGGATTTCCGGGCCGCCACAGCCTGCGCCGCCGACAGGCCGACACCTCGGTACCCGCAGACGGGGCCTCTCCGGTTCGGGTCCGGGCCGAGCGCGTTTGAGTGGGCGGGGCTAGGCGGGGCTAGCCCCCCCCCCCCCCCCTGCGCCAGGTCGAGCAGAGCCGAGAAATACTACCTCCATGGCAGAGCCACAGGTGAGGCGCGGGGCCGAGCGCGGGGCCCGCCAAGGATAGGCGGAAGGACGTTGGAAGCACCCGCCTCTCATCGGGCTAGTGTCGGGCATGGCGCCAGGGTACTCCTGAGTATTGTTTCCGTTCCCACCGGGTACCTGCCAAGTACCCGCAGCCGGGGAAGCGTGGCGGTACAGTCACAGCGCAGAGTGTCGTACGTGATTCAACACGGTGGTTGCCAACTGCCGGCAAAAGCATGCCTCTTGCGGCCGTAGAACAGTGAAGCCACCACTGCACCTACGCCATCCTGCATCCTGCCCCGCCCCCCCTCCCCACGCGCACCTACACTGCACACCGTGTCAAGGTAGGGCAGAGCCGCGGCCCTCTCATCTCCACGCCCAGATACCGCTCGTGGTTTCGTTTACTTGCCGATTCCGCACAGTTCTTTCTTCGCTCTGTCTCTCTCGCGCCCTTACGGGCTGCCCCACGAGGAGGAGCCTGCTGATGGTGCGCAGACCCTCAGGGAATGCCGGGCCATGTCTGGCGCCATCCACCGCCCCAGCGGGCCAGGCAAGGGCCAGGCGGAGTGGGAAGCAGAGCCAGTCCGTCTCGTTCTCGTCGCGGCCGCGGCTTGGCCCTTCACGGCTTGAAGGCTTGCCGTACCGCGACGAGACGAGACGCTCGCTAACCCGAAGCCCCAGCGCCGCACCGAGCACCATCGTCCGTCTGCCGGGACGCCGCGACCGCGGGCCCCCCAAACCACACCACACATCCGCGTAGCGTCCACGCTGCCGGCCCGCGACTACAACGCCGCGGCCGCGTGTGAATCCATCGCCGCCGTCTCCGTCGCACCTCCGCGGCTCCGCGGTCCGCGGGGCTACGCGGCGACGCGAGGCTGCCGGCGACAAGGACGGAACACGGAGCCCACACCGAAGCGCAACGCACAGCCAGCCGCACGGCAGGGCCGCCGCCTCGGACTTGGAGGGGAAGGGGAACAGAAATAAAGGGAGGGGAGCCCAAGGACCGCGTCCTGGACGCTGGACGACGTGCGGTGGACGGAAAGGGGGCTGTCTGTCCTTCTCACGCGTTGCGGAAAGGGATGAGGGAAGGAAGGGGCGCGATCGTCAAGTACTTGCTTTTTCAAGGTCTGTCTCGTCTCCCCCTCGTCTGCCTGTCCGTCTGCTTCGGCAGGGCAGGCCGGACGGGCCTGACGGTCGGACCCGCACCGCCACAGACAGGCTGGCGCGCCGTGCCCCCCGTGCCCTGGCCTGCCTGCCTGCGGTGACGTCATGTCAAATAAAGGAGCTGACCAGGCGGCCTCTGCACTGAATCACTCATAGAGGCGATGGCATTCCACGCAGGCACGCAGGATGACATCACTGCCGCGGCCAGCCAGCCTGGAGGCTGGTGACAGTCGGCGGAGTGTGCAGACAACCGCTGAGCAACAGTTGCTGGGCAGCCTAGGCAGCTGGCCCTACTTGGCCCTACTCCGGGCCTCCGGGAACACGCCCCGTCCACCCGCGAGGAAAGCGGCAGGCCGACACGGCAACGGCAGCCTGCTTGCCTATGTTTTCCCTCGTCCTTCCCGCCGGCAGACACAGCGGCAGTCCTAGGGCATACAGGCCTGGCTTCTCTCTGTACCGCAAGTCGAGTCCGTTTACCCAAGATAAGCAAACGGTGCGGAGAGAGGCCACACGGCGGAGACGAAACGGGACGCGGCGCGACACGCCCACCAGAGACCGTGTTCGGCCCCAAGTGCCCCGAGTTCCTTGCGGCAAGGTACCGTCCGTGCGCAGCAAAGACAAGCGACACGACGGGCACGCGTGTCGGCATGTGTCAGTGACACTTTACCTGTTTTCGGCTAGTCGGCGAGCGCGGAGGATCGGGTTCAGGGCTGTGGGACACGACTGCTGCGAGTGGGTCCTGGACTGCGAGTGAGCAGAACAGAGGCAGGGCGAGGCAGCGCAGGGCGAGTCGAAAAACAGTAGACAGACGACTGGGACGCGATGACGAAAGCATCCGAAAAATGCGAGGCGTAGTCTACGCCCGCCACAACACACGCAGGCTGTTTCCGCTGGGCTGCCATCTGTTCAGCATTGAACACCCTACCTTCTTGACGAAAATTCGCAGTCGTAAAATTCAACGAATATTCACCGGCGTTCAGAGAATATCCCATGCAAGTAGTCGCTGGCTTGCACTGAATTTTTTTTTTTGCCCATTTCACTCTCTATGGCAACTGGCAACGTAGCCTCTCAGCATGGTCACTCCGCCTTTTTTGAACTGCAATGGCAATGGCAATGGCAACAGTAATGGGGCTCACAGACCGGCAGACGACACGACGAGTTATGTTTACTTTTTATAATCTTACCTGATGATCTTGAAGAGTTCATAGTTCAAGGCCCTCTTCCTCTAAATAGATCACCCAAAAATTGTCAATTTGTCGCTGGCAAAATCTTTCAACATTTAATATCATCATCATGGAGTTTTTTGCCTTAATTGGACTTATTTACATACTGTATCTTTTTGTGTATTTGGTGGTTTTGACGGTCGCTGACTGTGACCTACAATTAGCATGGATGGAAAGATTTGGACATTCCATAGGTAATGTGTTCATTGTTCTTATTATGTTTCTTTGAAACAGAATTGCCTTCTTACCTGCTTTGCTTTAATGCCATGTGACCCCATAGTACATAAATCAACACCTCACAGCAAGTAATGCTTTTGCTATTTTCAGATCACTTGAAAGGAAAAGTGGTATGGATAACTGGAGCATCCAGTGGTATTGGTAAAGCTGTTGCTATTAACCTTGCTCAGCATGGATGCAAGCTTGTCCTCTCCGCCCGCAACAGAGATGAATTGCTGCGTGTGCGAGAAATCTGCCTCGGTGAGTGACATATTAAAGAAAGGGTGTCGGTTGTATTAGCGGCAGACGTTGAGTCATGTTTTATCTATTTTTTTCAATTAGAGAGAGGAAGAAGTGTTGGTTTGGATGCTGGAGATGTTCTGGTGTTGAAAATGGATATGCTAGAATATTCTAAACATGGAGAATGCTTGGATAAAGTACTAGATCATTTTGGGAAGGTAAGAATAAATTTGTTCAAAGCTTTTACAGTGGTCTATAATACCAGTGGTACTGAAATGATTTTTTTTCAGTTGGACATCCTACTAAATAATGCTGGCCGATCTCAAAGAGCTTCTTGGGAAACAATTGAAACTGCTGTAGATCGACAGGTTTTTGAGATAAATGTGTTCTCCGTTATTTCCCTTAGTCGCATTGCACTCCAATACTTCCTGAAGCAAGGTTCTGGTCATTTGGCAGTTACTTCAAGCATTGCTGGTGTTCTTGGTGTGCCGTTTTCAGGGTCATACACTGGCAGCAAGCATGCAGTTCATGTAAGTTCTAATGCTTCTATCAGGCATGGGTACATTGTAGTGACTCATTATCTTCAATTGTGCAGGGATATTATGAAAGCTTACGTCTAGAAAGGATATCGAATCCAAATATTCGCATCAGTCTGTTGTGCCCAGGACCCGTCTTCACCAATTTTCTTGCTGAGAGCTTCACCAATAAAGATGGAGAGGTTATTATTTTACTAAAAGATTTATCTACTGACTGTTAAATATAGTCTACCCGATTTACCAGTCACCTTCTTTGTTGGACAGAGATTTGGGCAGAGTACCTCACCTACGGACAATCGTATGACAGCAGACAGATGTGCCCATTTGTTCTGTGTTGCTTTGGCTAATAATCTGGATGAAGCTTGGATGGCCCCTTTCCCCATAGTTCCAATGGCGTATCTCTTCAATTATTTCCCAAATATAGCTCGTGGGTAAGCAGATTAACAAAATTGACAAATTACCAAATTATACTTTATGGCTCAAATTAATCAATTTCCATTTTTCAGAGTTGCATTTCTGATGGGCACCAATAAATTCCAGAAGTTGAGGGACAGCAGAGATACAGTGAACGAAGAGTCGTCTGCCCCACCGCCTCAAGTGGTGGAAGGAAGAGGAGAAAAAGCTGAATAGAACTTCAAGTTCTCTGCCTTCAATATAAAACAGCTAAATTTGCCTTTTTATCCCACTAGTAGGAGGTGGAAATGTGACTGGCACAAAATTCAAAAGAAGAAAACAATTTACTTAGCAAATAGGTTTTAGCAAAAGCTTGAACAAAAAGGGAACCCTACTATTATTTTAACATTTGGTATCTTCAGAACAGGTTTATTTAAATGAAAAACTTACTGAACATTATTTTACCACTTTCCAACCCAACTTCGATTTTCTTTGTTGTTCTTCTGCTGCTATTTCCTGCTCCAGCAATGCCACTCTCTTAACTCTTTCCTTTTTACCTCTTGCGATTGCTTCTTTGAAGAGGTCACAATACAGCTGAATAGCGGTTGGTGTATCATCATTACCCGGAATAGGATAGGTGATCTAAATCACAAGGAAAGACAACCAGTCACATCATTGTTAAGCGATAGAGTGAAGTAAGACATTGGGACATGTTCATCCTTACCATATCTGGGCAACAGTTTGAATCAACAATAGCAATGGTAGGTATGTTGAGCTTGGCCGCCTCATGAACAGCAGGATGTTCTTTCCCAAACTCACTGAGGGTAGATGGAAAGATCACAAGATCTGGGGTTCGGCATTCCATTTTCTGTACTGATTTAATGTCTGTAAGTGTTCCCATTCTCCATGTCCTAGAATGAAGAAGCAAGAATTAATTTGCATGGTGCCCAGAAATGGACTATTTTATCAAAGAAATGGGAATACATAGCAACATCAGTGATGCTGATACCTGGTATGAGCAAACTCTCCACATTCTTTGGCAGTGCTTTCTATCAAATTGGCACAGTGGGGTAATCTTGCTACAAAAAGTATAATCCCATCTCTCAAGGCAATGTGTGCAGCTATGTTCAAAGCCTCTTGCATGTGATAATTAGAAATATCCAAGTCAAAAATTACTTGATTTGACCTAAATCCATACACAAATTGTTTCATCCCTGGATCCAGAGCTGATGCTTTATGACCATAATGGACTTTATGTTCAAACAGGAGTTGTGGTGTGCAAAGCGTCCTCACTCCAAAGTAATCCTTATGGTTCAAAGTATCATCTGCAATAATGTGTTGAAAATATTGATGAGTTGAAGAACCATATATCACATACAAATTGTTGAATTGAAGAAGAAATTAACTGAATCTTATAATATTCTACAGCACACCAAAGAGCAAACACAGTTACTTACCTACTTCAATATCCTGCAGCACAGTTCCTTCTGTGTCAGCAAAACTACTAGTTTCATCGTTTGTTGCTGCCGGTGAGGTTTCAGCAGCTGAAGCAAAGCGTCCTCTGACACAATGTATCATACGGGTGGCATGAGTATTCCGAAAGGAGAGGATACGTGCTAGTGGATAAAGCAAAACATAACAATACTCTAGATTAAAAAAATAAATAATCATGTGGTAAATGTTCTATTTACACAGTTTAGAAGACTGTCACATGGAACGAAAGTAATGTGATGTCAATTTACTTGTTCTTACTCGAATGCACTACACAAGAGATTCATGCATTATTTTATCACAAAATGTACTTAATTTCTCCTAAATTATAAATCAGACCGTCTGCTTGCTAACCTTCAAAGTTCAGGTTAGGGAGGACATGTTAGTTACTAAATAACTCCATAAACCAGAATGTCAGGTGTACGAGAACATAAAAAAATGACCCTTAAGGTGAGTTGATTTCAAAAATTTCAAGAATATACCCAAAACCAGTAAAAAATTGCACTTACAAGCAAATGAAAACAAAGTCGACGGCAACGCCATTTTGTAGGGGTTGTGATTTTCAGGACTACCAACCAACCGAACGAATCACGACCAAAAGTAGAGACTGCGACCAAAGATGAATAACAAAGTTATCACCAACAATTTTTGGCGTAAAATATTCTCCGATTCGACTTTTTGTGATGAAGAACGTATGTTATGATGATGATGATGATGATGATGATGATGATAAAAATAATGTTGGACAAGCTGCCTAAGTGCTTTTAAAAGTGCTTAACTGGACTGACCCCGAGAACACAGCAGCAGAAAAAGAGCCAGCTGAGAGCTGAGCAGCCGGCAACACTTGTTGTCAGTCGCCGCAGCTGTCCTTGAACTTGTTTTCGTACGGTTTAGTAACCGACTCGTGTCGTGGACTTGCAGGAACTCGCTGAAGACAGCTCGGCAGTCGTGTCGTCGCCTCCACGCACCACTGGGATAGAACACCACCATGCCATCCCTTCACCAGGTAAAGAAATTTCAGTTGCCCAGTCACCCAGAAGCTTTGATTTGTTATCATAGATGCGCGATTTCAATTTCATGGGTAACTGGGCTCATCCATTAACGCTTGATCAGTCGAGTTCAAAGTTCACCCATGAACCATAATAGCCCATCAAATATTTTTTTAATGGATCGAGTCTCTGGGCATTCAATCAATAAATGCATCTATTATTTCAGATCAAACTGTTGAAAACCATGAAGCCCCTTGGATCCTTGCGATTCAAGCATAGCTCAAATGTGAAGCTAAATGAGGTAGTCATCGTTGGAGCAGCTCGCACACCTATGGGCTCATTTTGCAGTCAACTTGCATCTGTCCCCGCACCAAAGCTTGCTGCTGTTGCTATCAAGGTATAGTTTCTTTTTGGAATCATATAGATGAAGCTCATCAAAGTTATTTGTGACAAGTAATAAATTTTATCATAGGCTGCTCTAGAACGTGCAGGTGTGCCAAAGGAAGAGGTGCAAGAAGTGTACATGGGCAATGTTTGTCAGGCTATGCTTGGCCAGGCACCAGCAAGACAAGCTGCTTTGTACGCAGGTAAATGTTTATTCCTTTTATGCCATTGCCTTCTGGCCTTTAGAAAACATTTTAAAGTGTGAATTGTTTCAATCTTGTTTCAGGCCTTCCTAAATCAACAGCCTGCACCACCATTAACAAGGTGTGCTCCTCTGGTATGAAATCTATCATGCTGGCGGCCCAGGGTTTAATGTGTGGTCAACAAGAAGTAATTGTGGCTGGTGGTATGGAGTCTATGTCTAATGTTCCATTCTACATGAAGAGAGGTGATACTGGTTATGGTGGCGTCACTCTTCAAGTATGTTTTGTCTCTTCACGTTCCATATTATTCTATTATTTCACCTTTCTTAGTTCACTTATTTCTTATTTTAGGATGGTATCGTGTTTGATGGGCTGACAGATGTATATAACAAAATTCACATGGGTAACTGTGGTGAGAACACTGCCAAGAATTTGGGTATCTCCCGTAAAGATCAAGATGAGTATGCTGTGCAGAGTTACCATCGCAGCGCGGACGCTTACAAATCTGGTGCCATTAAAGAGGAGCTTGTACCTGTGAATGTTCCCCAAAAGAAAGGTTGTAACTTGTACATTTATTGTAAAATGTTGAACTTGATTCCATGTTTTAACTTTTTTCCATTTCACAGGCAAGCCTGACCTTGTTGTGACTGAAGATGAGGAATTCAAGCGAGTGAACTTTGAAAAGTTTGGAAAACTTCCCACTGTTTTCCAGGTCAGTAGTATTTTTTCATTATGTACAGTAGATTGCTTGTCCAGGTTTTATAGCCTTGCATTATGCTTTTATTTTAGAGGGAGGGTGGTACAGTTACTGCTGGCAATGCATCAACTTTAAACGATGGCGCTGCAGCATGCGTTTTGATGACCCGTGAGGCTTCTGAACGCTTGGGAGTTACACCTATTGCTAGAGTTGTAGGATTCCATGATGCAGAAACAGAGCCCATCGACTTCCCCATTGCTCCCGTTTTTGCTATTCCAAAGGTAATGCTTCATCTCATTGTCCATTTCTAAAAAACATTTGAAACACACTGTCTGTACCATTTGTATTTATACTCATAATTATTTTTTTTGTTTAATTTTTTAGTTGTTGGAACGTTGTGGTGTAAAACAGGATGAAGTAGCTTTGTGGGAAATCAATGAGGCATTCAGTGTTGTTACCCTGGCATGCCAAAAAATATTGAAGCTGGACATGAACAAACTGAATGTTCATGGTGGTGCTGTTAGTCTTGGACATCCCATCGGGTATGATGGATTCAATCAAAATTATAACAGAGATAGAAGTGCCCTTAAAATTTGTCTTTGCACTTACTTAAAAATATTTTCAAAAACTCTATTTCTTTGTTTACAGAATGTCTGGTGCCCGTATTGTCAACCACCTGGTTTATGCCCTTAAGCCGGGTGAAAAGGGTGTTGCAGCCATCTGCAATGGAGGAGGAGGAGCTTCTTCCATCATGATTGAGAAACTGTAAGTGTTTGACATACATTGATTGTGCTGTTGGTTTCTCTGCTTGGAAAGTCTCAGAAAAAACATCACTGAATGTACCTTATTGATCTGTAAGAATTCAAATATGGAGGAGCTGTATTGAATTTCACTGCCCCTGTGTTAAACAAGGCAGTTAAATATTTTTATAGGCATGTATGCCATTGTCATGAACTGTGCATTTTGTGATACATTAAAATTTTATATCATTTCCCTTTTATATTATTAAATGCTCATCCTTCGTTGGGATTTGTACCTGTTTCTAGCCATTTATCAGATTTTAATAAACTTTATTTTCATTTTTCATACATGTGTCTCTTTTAGTGGTTTCTTTGCTAGTACTAAGGTGATGTTGACCTCTTCAAATTTCAGACCTCTGGAAAGCCCCCCCAATGGAAAGCCACGTCTCACATTGTTTACTAAGGACCCATGCCCACTCTGTGATGAACTCAAAGTGGACTTAAAGCCATTCCTTCATGAAGTTGAGTTAAGTTCAGTGGATATTTCAGCCCAGGGCAATGAACGATGGAACAAATTATACCGCTATGAAATACCGGTTTTATTTTTAGAAGGTCAATACCTCTGTAAACATCGGCTAGACAAAGATAGTTTTGAGAGAAGGTTGAAAGTAGTTAAGGAACACTGGGGTCAGAGCACATCCACTCTTTGAAATTATCTCTACTTTTGACTAGCCTTGGAAGGAACAAACTTTTGGGACGTTTGGTAAAAAAAATATAAATGTAGCCCTGGAGATTAAAAACTACCACAGCTATTTCATTCCTTTACAGATAAAACACCAATCACATTATATCTTTGGTACAAATATAAAGTAACAAAATAGAATCATTTAAAAGTGTTTGATTCCCTCATAGTTCCATGTTTGTGGTATAACAATCATCCCTGTCAAAAATTAATAAAAACATTTTTTTTACCCCCTAGTAATTTTATCAGAGCAGGAATGTGACATCACCATCTTGTGCGGTGGAACCAAGTACAGATTACAAGCTTAAGTACTTCAGGAAGTCATAACTTGCCACATTGAAGAAAGAGATAAGCTGCGTATGCTTAGAAAGGCATAGTACAGTGATATTTTTAGAAGGGTCCATTGCTGAGCAGCATGCAAATACCAACGTTTCATTTTGATTTTGCAATCTTTCAGTTGCTCACTGAAGACACTTCGTACACACCATCGAGACATTACTAGGAATGAAGACATTCTGAACACACAAAAAACAAAATAACAGTACTTTTTAGGAGACAAATTTTGGGGTGAGAGGCTTTTAGAAAGAATTGGAACCTTACCTGGCATGTGTCTTAAGGGTATGCTCAATGCCACGCATTAAATCATTGGTGCGGAAAATTAGAAGCATTTGCCTGTCAACATCTTGAAGAACCCCTGTTATTTGGGGCAGGTACTTGGGTATTTCTTTCTGAAACTCATTCTTCTAAAAAAAAAAGCAAAAAAGACAAAATTATAATTCCGTTAAAGAAAAAATTATATATACTTGTATACTTTGCAGAGACAATTTTAATTTCCTTACTTCATTATCTGTGAAATTAACTCTATCAACACCTGACATAATAGTGTCCCAAGTGCGGCCACTGACCATACATGCAAACAATGGCCACATCTCACCAACTCCAAGGTTGTTACTGTGACTCTTCATCCCTTCCATGTCACTGTTCAAAATACTAAGCCACAATTTAGAATACTCCCAACGAAAGCTGTTAGTGAGGTCCTGGTGAATGCAGAGAAACAAGGTTGAACTAGGTTTCCTTACAAAAGCCTTCTGGCAGGACAGAGTACTTACTGCATACAATCCGTGATCCAGAAGAATGACCTCAACTTTATTATTTTTCACATTCTTCTTTACCAAAATGTTGCCTGGATGTGGATCACTATGAACAAAACCTTCACCAAATATCATCTGCGAGTATAAGCATCCCAGTTTATGAGAGACCTCATACGGATCAATTTTATTGGCTTTAATATAAGGCAGATCATTGACTTGGCCACCCTCAACGTATTCCATTGTCAAAACGCGATGATTACTTAAGTCCCAATAAACTTTTGGTACCTGTAAAATGTATATTCCAAGTTAATACAAAAAATGGCTTAGGTCAATTGTAAAAATAAGAACAAAAAAAATAATCAAAAAGTTAAAATTTTTGGTTACTTTAAGCCAGGGAAAATGTTTGAACATTGTAGCTGCTTTTTCAGCATTTTCTGCTTCTTGCAAGAAGTTGAGTTCCATAGGAATATTGCGTTTCATTTCTGTGACCAACCATTGAAAACGGAAGTCAGGAAACACCCATTCAACAACCTTCACTAAAGCCTGAAACATCAATAAGTAATCATTTATTGACTATATCCCAGCAAAGCAAAGGCACTAAAAGTTTCATAAACTTCAATTCTACTCACTTCCATTGTTTTCATATCAACTGTAGAGTTTCCTTTGATAAAGGGGTGTTGCACCTTGACTGCAACTGTAGTTCCATCTTTTAACTTAGCTTTATGAACTTGTGCTAGAGAGGCTGCTCCAAGAGGTGTTGGTGAAAACTCATCAAAAATGTCTTCTGGCTGTATAAAGTATACAGAAAAATGAGAAGAATTGCTCAGGAAAATAATTTAAAAGTGAAGAGCCATGTAAAAATAACTTACATCACATTTTAAATCTTGACGGAGCACCTTTTGTATCTCTTTAAAAGAAGAAGTTGGAGCTTGACTGTGTAAAACTTTCATTGTTTCGACATATTCATGTGGCAAGATGTATTCAAGAGCTCCAATGTGTTGACCAACTTTCACAAACACTCCACGATTAGCACAACACAGCTCTAGCAGATTCTCTGCTGCCTTCTTGTGAACCTGTGAAAAAGTTTAAAACATTTCAAAACAATAAAATCCAAACAGCACTTATTTTGAATGTTTTTGCTGTATATTACTACAGAAATATTGTTAAAATATGATCCCAGTACCACAGATTTTAATTTTAAAAACTCTGGAGAATCTTGCGGGTAACTACTGGAGTAAAGCTCTGTCTTATACACATAAGAAATTTTGAGAACCTGTAAAAGAGAAATCAATTCAGAAGAAGCGACAGGATTTTGTCAAATGAGAGGTCAGATTTTATTAATAACTACAAGATTGAAAGGAAAAACACTTACTGCTGCAGCAGCTCTACTTAACCGGACTATGCCAATGGAATCAATGTTATACTCATTGGCATGCAATGAAAACGCTGTGGATGTTAATGCACCACCCACGGCAGCATATTTAAGAATTCTCCTGGCTGGCCACATGGTCACCTATCAGTTTAATACTTATCAGGAGTTCCAGCAGCAACCTTGGGCAACTTAACCTATGCCTGAGGGACTGAAACTTTATGTCAAGAGACACTTGTAAAATAGCAACTCACAAAAGCTACACAAGTACAGTTTAAAGGCCATGGAAAGTCATATAATGACATTCCCTTCTAAATTAACACCACATTCCTTTACGAACTAAACATTGCGACTAGTAAAAATGATGACAGAAGGCGCGTAAGAGGGCGTACTAGCAGACGATGAACGACAGTTCGGACTTTGACCGCAGTTTGACCGCACTACTTCCGCAACCTTGGCCGTTTCCGCAGGTTCACCCTTCGTTTGAATCACGAGATTTGCATTGTGTATGTTACGTCGTCAATATAGACGGATACACGAGCATGTATGATGAAATTAATGATAGATGGAAAAATATCTGTGTGTGTTATACCTGAAAATTTGTTCAAGTGAAAAATCATGCTTTATTTTGTCAGACCTAAATAATAATTTTCACAATCTTTTTAATAGATGGGGAAGTCTGAATCTACTTTTCTCGCCCATGCATGCAGTCCTCCTGAAAGATCTCGAATGGCAACATTTTGATCTTTTAAAACTTTTTCTAGTATGAGGACAGCTTTCTGCGAATCATTTCCTCTCCTACAAACAACATAAACTGCAGGGGGAGAGGAAACAAGACGTTACTAACACATGGATCATAAGGAAAAAAATCATGAATGGGTTTAAGGTTTTTACCTGGGAGAGGATTCCGCTCAGTTTTCTTGTTGTGAAGTATTGTCATTATCTGACTAACAGAATCAGGATCATCAATATTCTTTAAGGGAATGTTGAGAGAATGAGGTACAGCGCACATTTCAAATTCCTCTGGACTACGGACATCAATCAATACACCTTCACATTTTGAAACAAATGAATCAAATAATGCTGGCGCATTAATTCTCTGCTCTTCCTTTAAGAGACAAATACCGCTATCCTGTCGAGAGAAGAGAGGAAATACAGCTGACAATTTCAGAAAAGACAAGATAATTTTGCAAAAGTAAAAGGAGTCCATTTTATTTTACTTTATCAGTGGCTTTCGCACCACAGAATTGCTCATAATCTATGAGATGAGAAATTTTAGGATTCTCTCCACACACATCACAGCTCGGATTTCTAGTTCTTAAGCGCACACTACGGAAGGCACTTGACTCTGCACTAAACAGTAAGAGCTGCCCTGATAAGATGCCAGGAAAGCCCAGTACTATTTTGATAGCTTCTAATGCCTCCAGCACTCCTACAACTCCTGGGACTGCAAGTTACAAAAGAGACTTATTAAACATCAGGTTTCCAAACCTTCTTCCTTTAAGCTTTTTGATTCAATACAACTATCTTTTACTGATAGAACAAACCTGCTCCAAGCACGCCGCCGTCTCCACAGTTGGTTACCGTTTCAGGTGGGGGTGGCTTCGGAAATATGCAACGATAACAAGGCCCCTGGTTATAATTGTACACAGTTAATTGACCCTCAAGCCTAAGGGCTGAGCCAGAGACAAGAGGTTTTCCAGCTAGGACACATGCATCATTCAGAAGGTATCGGGTTGCCACATTGTCCGTGGCATCAATAACAATGTCATATTTTTGTACAATATTCAAAGCGTTTGAGCTGTCAAGCTGAGTATGGTATTCTGATATCCTCAAACTGCTGTTCAACCTGTGCAAAGTAAAGGAGAAAATATTGACAACCCACTTTGTAAACATGCTTAAAAAGAGAGATGCGATACATTACTTTTTTAAAGCCATAGAAGCTGATGTTACTTTAGGCACACCGATGGTTTCTTCTGTGTGTAGAAGCTGCCGGTGTAAATTACTACACTCAACCTCATCATAGTCAACCAAACCAATGTGACCCACTCCCGAACCCGCAAGGTACTGAGCTGCTGGGCAACCCAAACCACCGGCACCAACTATGAGGATGTTTGATGTTTTTAATGCCAGTTGTCCTACACAAGTCAAGAGAAAAGCACCATAATATTTCAAAGAGGTAATTCAAGCTCCAACCTTTTTTTTTTGGTGATAAACTTTGTGATACTGACCTTTACATCCAATGCCTGGGATTATTATCTGTCTGCTAAACCTTTCCACATCATCCTTAGACAATTTGTCTGGACTACAAAATGATGCATGGTTTTCATTAGCTTTCTGGAAAAGAAAGAGAAACAGACATTTGGACACAATATCGCCAAGAAACAAGGCCGCAACAATGTAACAATCATAACCTATCAATCATGCTACCTACCAGTGTTCTTAGTTCTTCCTCTTTGCAACGGAGAACTTCACGCAAATGGGCTATTTGTTTTTCCAAATTTGAAATTTTGTTCATCTTGTGGAATGGCTACAAGACCGAAATCTGCAGTAGCATAAGCAGACGAAGCAAAAAAATTTCAAAACAAAACAGATTGTTTAATTTTTCATAAACATATTATAATTTTTCATACATTGTGACTCACCGCCTCCAGCTGGTCTGCCTGTACACAAACAAGTGTCATCTGTTGATACTTCTTTTTGAAGTATTTTAGGTGTATATTTCGCCATGCCGGTGTACATCCGCTGAGGGATTCAATCCATCGCCTCTACCTCTCGAAGGTACTTTGTATTCTGTTATTTTAACTATTATTGAAGCTAGCCGCACTCGGACTCTGCCCTGTCACCTACTTCACTAAATGGAACATTTCCGATGAAATAGACGAGCCTGGCCCTAGCTTCTCTTCAAAACTCTAACACGCGTATGTGGGGAGATTTTTATGACCTCTGTAGTAAATAAAGAATTTTTCAAGTTTCTGACTTGCGTTTAATTTTGAGGTTACGTCAGGAGTGTATGACGCAGGTTAAGGTTTGATAAGGACTTCAAATCAACTGCATCAGCTGATAAGCTGATAAAGGCCATATCTTGAGCCTAAACTCGTTTTTCTTCCATTCAAGCACAAAAGCTATTCCACTTTCTCATGTGGAATCAAAGGATTTAAATTGTTCAAAAACACTCGGGTACGATTATAGTTATTATTTTACATTGTGCTGTATGTTCTGCTATTGTTTTTGCTTTTTGGCGCAGTGATTGCTTGACATCGTAACATATTGTTGAAGAGTGTTTATCAATATTTTTCTCACTGTGGATCGGGTGCTGGTCTTTATAACTGTAAATTTGCTGTTTGTTTCAGTTAAAATGGAGTCACATGAGAGAACTTTTCATCCAACCTCTCAACCTCTCGACTGGGAGCGCTTTGGCTTGGATGGTAGCCGGAATGCAAGTATGCATCCACCTTGTGAGCCCCTTTACCGTGCTTTGAGTATATGCAAAATCTTAAATTGATTCTGTTCTTCAGCTCGTAGACACAGCACTAGTCGTGATGAGAATCGGGGCCATGAAACTGAATATCACTACGGACATCAGCCATCTGATGCATCAGAAATTTTTGCCCAAGAACATGTCAGAGTTTTATTTTTATAACATAGTTATTGTGCAGTTGTAATTATTTTTTTCAAATTTAAATTTTTGTTAAATATTTTCAGGCGGATCAACCATGGTGGAAATCTAACTTCTTTATTTCACAACCAGTACTGTTTGGAACATGGGATGGTGTATTTACATCGTGTTTAATAAACATTTTTGGAGTAATTGTGTTTCTGCGATCAGGATGGATTGTAGGGCAAGCTGGTGTAATAAATGCAGTTCTTATGGTTCTAGCCACAGGTAAAAATGTCTTAATTGCTATCATTGTCTTGCCACTTTACTCCATGTAACAATCTACTAAAAATTTGCTTTCCAGTTTTCGTCGTCTTGACATCTGTAATGTCTGCTGTTGGAATTTGTGAACGTTGTCGCATGGAGAGTGGCGGCGTTTATTTTCTTCTTGCTCATGTTTTGGGCTCTCGCTTTGGTGGAGCTATTGGTCTCCTCTATGTATTTGGACAGGTTAGCTTTGGCATAAAAGCCATTGTTTCACATTTAATTCAAATGTTTGAGGTGAAGTTTTTTGTTTATGTCTTTGTTCACAATTAATCACTGTTGCTCATTACAGGCTGTTGGCTGTGCACTGTATGTATTGGGCTTTGGTGAATCCTTGGCTGGTCTTCTTGGACTGGAAAAATCCCCATGGTCGGAAAGAGGTCTAGCAGGAGCAGCTGTTATTCTTTTGGGAGCAATAAATATTGCTGGGGTGAAGTGGGTTGTGAAACTGCAATTTGTATTGCTCATTGTTTTGCTTCTGGCTGGCTTAGACTTTTCTGTTGGTAGCTTTGTTCATGTAGATGAGGGTAAGTAAAGTCCATATTTCTATAAAGTTAACTTTTATTTGGTTGAATAATAAGCTGCACAGTTGTAGTCCTGTATGCCAAACGTCTCTTTTATTTGTGTTTTCAGCAAATGGGTTTGAAGGATGGATGTCAGGAAATCTGGCAAACAATTCCTATGCAGAATACTTTGATGGCTACAGCTGGTTTACTGCATTTGGTGTCTTCTTCCCAACTGTGACAGGAATAATGGCTGGAATAAACATGAGTGGTGATTTGAGACAGCCAAATGTCAATATACCAAATGGCACCATTGCTGCTGTTGGAGTGGGGTAATTCTAATTTTTTTTCTCATGATCTTTCCAAAAAAACTTTCCTTTGTAACAAAATTATATTTTAATTTTTTTCAGCACATTCTTGTACCTAACATTTGTCATAACACTGGCATCAACTTGTACAAGGGCTGCTCTTAAAAGTGATTTCATGATTGCTTCCAAAGTAGCTGCATTACGTGCGTACCACTTCTTTGTCAACCCTCTTTCCCTTGTTTTCTCCCATTTGTTACATTATGCCTCTCTTCATTCGTATAATATTACCTGTTTTTATTTGTCGTTTGATTTTAGATGTTCCTTTACTGATGGGTCTGTATGTGTCTTCCATGTCAAGTTGCCTTGCAGCTATGTATGGAACACCTCGGGTGTTGCAATCAATTGCTAATGCAAATGTCATTCCTGGGATACAATTTTTAGGGCATGGAGTGAGTGCTGATTGGAAACTTTTACAGAAAAATTAGTCTTAACCATCTGGGATGTTAAATAAATGTTTTTTATTTCTTTTCAGCGTGGTCCCAACAAGGTGCCCATCTATTCAATGACTGTAGTTGCGTTGGTGATTATAACTTTCATAATTGTTGGCCAAATAAACACTCTTGGGCCTATTGTCACAATGCCTTTTCTGCTGACATATGCAGCTGTTGATTACTCATATTTTGCCTTAGCTCAAACTTTCGATATGCGTTTAAAACGTGAAGAAAGATTCAAGTAAGTAAATACAAGTCTTCTCGTAGTATATGACTTGCCATTCTCTCCTATAAAAATGCATCGCTTAATGATTTTTGCAGGTGCAATGAACAAAGTCCGACCTTTGAATCTAAAGAAGGTTATGGGACAGGGGGCCATGACTCTCACAACGATGGACATTATCAGAATGATCTTGACAAATTGTTCCCAGAGAGGTTGCATCACAAGAAGGGAACTGTAAGTGTTAAAGCACTACTCGATTTCAATCGTTTAGTTCCTTTAGCTTCTTTTATCCAACAAAACTTGCCTTTGTTCTTTAGGGAAGTCATACTTCAGATCACTCAAGTGCTCTTTCATCACCTGAAGACACTGTGAGCGTGACTGGTAGTGCTGTCACTGCTGTAGAGGTTGGAATCATCCTACCTAAAGACTCCAAGCAGACAAACATCCACTCAAAACCTCATAATTGGTATTCCAGCCTTTGCAATCGCTGGGCATCTCTATTTGGGGTAAGTTGTTGTCTGACCTGGAATTGCCGACCATTGTTATTTCCTTTTGATGTATTGTTTTCCCTTTTTAGTACTTCCATGTTGCTTTTTAGAGCAAAGTGGAGGTAATACTTCGAGCAACTTAACTCTGTGAATCATTAATCTCTCTCTCTCTCTTAAGGCCGCGCTGAAGATCGGAATGATGTTCTTGGTGCATTGGGGTTATGCTTTAACAGACCTCTGTGCTCTATTTCTTGTATGGTTTTATATTGGACAAGCTAATCCAGCTGTAAAACCAGGAGTTTCAGCTGAGTTTAATTTTTTCCGCTGGCTGAAACAAGTGATATGGCGTGCGATGGGGTAAGTCTCTGTTCCTTCTCTTCACCTCTTTCACAGTATAGATAAGTGTTTGAGGTGCTAGTACTTAAATTTGCTAATTTTAATGCAAAATTCCAAATTTTTTTCCAACAGAAAACGAGTCCAAGAGTATGAGCACATAGTGGTAACACCTGTGTGTCCAGGTGTCGAAGTTCATTCAGCACAACTGAATGAAGACAATGAAGACTTTGCTTCTAGGCGAAGGTACCATCAATCTTCAACAGTTCAAGGAAGATTTGTAGATGTTGATGAAGACTAGATGAAACAGCTATTGAATCTGGTCGACTAGTTAGTGCAGCTATTGAATCTGGTCGACTAGTTAGTGCAGCTATTGAATCTGGTCGACTAGTTAGTGCAGCTATTGAATCTGGTCGACTAGTTAGTGCAGCTATTGAATCTGGTCGACTAGTTAGTGCAGCTATTCCAGTTAAATTTCCATTTTGAGCAAATCTGAATTAAATAACCTGCTAACTTAGTCAAGATTTTACTCTTTGACACTGACAAGCAAATAAAAGAATGCAGTATCACAATTGAACCCTGAATCATTGAGGCATTCAAATTGTACCCAATGTGTTTGTGATAACATAGTGGATTTTAAGTGTTGTTTTTTGTTTGTTTTTTTTAAATTGAAAGATGGTACGGGTATGATGAACCAATAGAATCATGAGAAAAATCATATCTTTTAGGTAATCAAACATGTTCTGCCAACTCATTGATTTTATCAGGTAATGTTATGTACTTATCAAAGAAATCATGTGACTCATAAATAACGACTAATGAGCAAAACCTCAGTCAGTGTAGTCCAAAATGAGACTTCTGTTACAATGCTTCCTTCCAAACATCACAGACCATTGTGATTACAAATCGCCTAATTTCTGTTCCATAGATGTTGCATGATTTGATTGGACTCATACAACTGGAAGGCAAAAATAGTTTTCTAAGTGGTTTGTTGACATTTTTTTGTTTTTGTTGCGGTCTTCATGCCCTCTTCAGGTCCAGTCTTTGTAAATGAAATGTCCACAATACGTACCTTTATTGTTAATAGTATTGAAAAATTCCTGATTCGGTTCTGCTCTGGCTCACCTTACTATCAATTAATTTTCTGTAAAGTATGGTTTGCTGAGCAAATTTTATTTATTTTTGTAATGTATATATGCAGTGCAGCTATTGTTTCTATTTATTTTCGTATGTAAATTCTTTGAGTTGTAAAATACTTCAGACAACTGTAAAGTTAATTCAAGGCATACTATTATTGTAAGTGCAGTATTTATGCAACCACCACCAATGAATTTATTTTTATTTGAGTGTGATAACATTAATGATGTCCATCATTTACAATTATGCTTTTAATTCAGACTGATATCTATGGACTTAAAATTTGTCTGACTGAAATGTGTAGTAGCATATTTGTTTTTCATCAAAAATGTCTATTTTCATACAACTGAATTTTTCTTTTTGTGTCAGTATTGAGGGCAGTTGCTCATTTGAATGAAGTAGTATTGGTATACAGTTTGACCCTAACATATGGCAAATTCTAACTCTTCTGTACCTGTTGGTGAATAGACTTAACATAATTTTGTCCTTGCTGGATCCAGTGCATATGTGCCAGTCAGTGCAAGACTGTACACACTACTCTTGAGAGCAGGGCAAAGAGATCAGGGTCTAATCATGGACACCAAGAAGCACAATGTAGCATACTCTACAAGGGAGTTCAGCTGTCCTTTGTTTCTATGATTTTTTTTAAAAAAGTGTGTCATATATCAGTTGGTTTCTAACCTTGCTACTTGTAAAAAATAATTTTATATCTTAATGCTGAGTACTAGTGATTAATAAGGCTAAAAATCTTTTTATGAAAATAGTGAGTGTATGTTGGCAGATTATTGCATTCCAAGGATATTAAACACATGAAATGACACAGGCTTGAGTACATTATTATTTTACTTGCATGTTGATGCTTCTCAGTTTGGGCTTCAAACTGATTATGCTGATAGTAATTTCAAGGTAATTTTGCTAATGTTGACTTGACTAGAACTTTGAGGAAAACAGTTTATTAAGCTTCTTCTGTACCTGCAATCTCAGTAGGAACATTTTTCTGTTGCTCTCTGTACCACAGAAGGTGTAATGTGCCATTCTGTGAGAGGTTTGTGAAGTGTGTATTATATATCTACAACCAGCCAATACAATTTTTTTCAATTTTTTTTTTGAAATTTTTAACAAATAAACACATTTAATTTAAATGAGAAATATCTGGTTTATTTTATGTTATTGCCCATAGTTTACCAATAGCACCTCTAATCATACATCAAACTTTCACATCCTTTCCAACTGCCTCTGCAACACTTCTATATCCATCAGCACTGAAAAAGAAAAAAAAAGAACAGAACACAATTAATATAGTAACGGCATAAGTACTAAATCTTATGTTTCATTAAAAGTTGTAATTCTCTTTTGGATTACCTTAAGAGGTCACTCAACTCCTGTTTAATTTTTGTAATTCTTGGGGGTCCATGGTATATGTATGCAGTGTAGAACTGTACAAGGCTTGCACCAGCTCTAATCTTTTCATAAGCATCCTTGCCAGTAAATATTCCACCAACTCCTACAATAGGGACTTTACCTGTAAAAATAGAGCACAGATATAATAACATTGGCAGTTTTCATTCGAAAGCATTTGATGAAACACTTTCAAAGCAAGTTACCTTTAGTTAAAACGAACATGTCTTTAATTAAACTCGTTGATGAGGCAGTCAATGGCTTTCCACTCAGCCCTCCTTGCTCCACAGCAGCAGGGCTTTGAAGGTTATCGCGAGCAACTGTTGTGTTCGATATTATCAAACCATCAACTGCACACTACAAATTATAAAAGGTATTTATGCCCAATCTCATTTGAAATACAGTGACTATTCATACACACAAACAAGGGTTACCTCCTTGCGGGAAATGACTTTAGCAATATCTTTTCTTTCTTGCTGGGTCAGATCAGGAGCTAACTTTAAAAGAAGGGGTGGTTTGTTTAGTTGTGGGAGTTTGTTCTTTGCTGATACTAAAGCTGTGAGAAGTTCTTGAAGCTGGCCACTGTGCTGCCAGTCTCGAAGACCAGGAGTATTCGGACTAAATTCATGCACAAGAAAGAAAAAAAACAATAAAACTATGGTAATACTGAAAATGAATGCAATTTTTAACAAATAAAAAAATTAAGTGTTTTAAATAGGAGGTATATGTACCTTGATATGTTAATTACGAGATAATCAGCTACTTCTCCAAACATTTTAATACCATCTACATAGTCCTGCACAGGGTCATTTGATGTTTTATTTTTACCTAGATTGACCCCAATAATGCAATCAGTTCCATTTTTTCGTAAAATCTGAAGTCGTTCACAAACAGCATCATGGCCATCACTATTAAAGCCATATCTAAAAAACATATGCAAGCACACATTAACGCCAAAACAAAATTGAACTTTAAGATAAGTAATCAGAGACTGAAAAATACCTGTTAATGACAGCACTATCTTCTAGTAACCGAAAAACTCGAGGCTGAGGGTTGCCTGGTTGGGGGATAGGAGTAACAGACCCAATTTCCACAAATCCAAAGCCAACATTGTGCAAACCATCTACAGCTTCGCCTTGTTTATCAAAGCCAGCAGCCATACCAACAGGATTAGCAAATTTTATATTCCATACATTGGTTTTCTGAAAAACATACAAGCCAGAAATGGATGATCTTGATCTTTGTGTGTAGAACGAGAGCACAGAGTACACAACTTACCAAACATTCAGGATCTTTGAAGCGACTATGTGGAATCAAGTTAAACTTGAATGCTTGAATAGCAACATTGTGAGCCGTCTCAGGGTTAAGGCAGTGAGACAGTGGGATAAGAATGTCATCATAGAACTTTTCATTCCCATGGTAAATGTTGTAACCCGCAAAGACAAAGGTTCCACCAGAGCAGACAGCAGCCATGGAAATTAGTTGCTTCTATTGGTAAGCAGAAAATGAAAGTTGATATAAGACTGTGAACCAGTACTAAACAAAATAACCTGGGGAATCTACAAACCCACAAGCAGTGGCACTTTTTTACTGGCCCCCTCTCTATAAACTTGAATACTTACTACGCCTTTCTTCATCTTCAAAGAGTAGATTACAGAAGAGAATTAAGGGGATCCACTAGATTCTATTCTCTATTTCAGTGAAGACGAATGTGGCCACAATATTCACGAGGCACCACTTAACCTAAAACACAATAAATTAAGGGTTAAAAAAAAAATTGAAATAAGAAGCAAGGACATCCAAAGAGCACTGCAAGGGGATAAACGTGATCGAAGGCAACCTCTTACGAAACAAAATCTGAGAATCAAACTGGTGGGAAAGAAAAGGCGACATGTAGGTGAATGCAACCAACGCACAGTCGAAGTCGTATGTTTATACCCCCACCCCACAGCACAACTTTGTGCGGATAACCAAAGAACGATTACAGGCACAATATAGCAGTTATTCGCACAAGTGACGGTGGCGGGTACTTTAAGCGCCATTCTTCTGTTTTGTTGGTTGTTGTGTTTTGATTTTGATAGAAAGAAAGTGCAATCACATTGCAGACAATGGACGAGGATTCTCAGGAGATGTATCTCCAGAACCTAGAGGAGTTTGTGTTGGATGAAGACAAAATAGTAAGTCTGTCAACAGATTTATATTGTCAGAATGTGTCCTTACAGAAGTGGCTACTAACCTCTCTATTGAGCCTGGTGATTCTTTCATTTTGATAGCCGCAGTTCTCGGGTTATCCGCCTTGTTTCATATTGTAATTTGTTGCTGTGCAGGTAACCTACAAGTGGCTCAGCAAGACGTTAAACATCCATGTCAACCAATCAAAACAGTGAGTTCTCTCTTCAGACATGATCCAAAGTCCCTCTGTGTTTCTGTCCTATCATCATTTTATTTCTCTTTTGAAGGCTCCTCTACACATTTTGGTCTAGCAAGGGCAAAGCAGCTTCTGTCCACGCAACATATCTGCTCGCAGGACGTCTCCGGTCAACAGGGGAAAATCGTGTTATTGTCGTAGGGCAGGACAAATATGAGGACACGAAATCATCTTTTGAGATGCTCACATCAGAACATGTTTATAGCGTTCAAAAATCTAAACAGACTCCGTCAGGCAGTACACTCTTCACAGCGGACAGTCAACCTATTGAAGGAGAATGCATAGCAAGGTAAAGCAGAAGTGGTTAAAATTTTGATGTGCAAGATTGTTTTACACTGCTAAGTGCTACAGTGTGTGTTTTGATTTCAGTCGTGGAGCCATCAGATGTAAGGAAAGCGTACGAAGAGCTGCAGAGGAATTGGCGCTCCTTCGAGTGACTGTTCCTCCACCAGCATCTACAAGTGTGGCCAAGCCACTGAAGGCAGCCTCTTCCTCAGCCGCTTCCAAAGAGCCAGTAAAAGTATGTCGTAGCTATGAGAACCTTTCCAACATTATTTGCCATCTTTACACAGTTCGGTGAGTTCAATACATATTTCCAGACATCCCCTGCAAAACCTAAGCCTGATGAGAATCAGAAAGAATCCGCTGCCAAGGATGCTAAGCCGAAAGGGGGCCTGGCTGCAATGTTTGCTGCTCAGACTACGAAGGCAGCAACTAAGCCTGCATCAGGAGCTACATCATCTAAAGTTTGTTTCTGAGCCTTCATTTAAAATTTTTTTCATTCAATATCATATTTATTTTATCAAATTATCTAATTTGTTTACTTATTTTTTTAAATTTAGAACAATGCCAAAGGTAAAAAGGGGCCAGGCATCTCTAATTTCTTTAGCAAGGTCAGCAAAGAAGAAATGGCAGAAAAGGAAAAAGCTGAAAAGGAAAAAGCTGACAAAGCTAAGGCAAGTAGAGAGAAAGACATTTCACCAGCTAAAGGAAGTAAAGAGAAAGACACTTCCCCAGCTAAAGTGAGAAAAGTAGAAGCCATGGATATCGAGTCAGGTATAAAACCTTTCACATTTAAGAGTTTTGTGAGAATCTGTTAATAGTTTCACTCACCTCATAGTTTGATTATTTGTAGATGATGATGCCATGCCTTCTAAGCCATCAGTTGCTGTTAAACAGGAGGAAAAGAAAACAGATTCTGATTCAAAAACTAAAAATAAGAACACTCCTAAGGTAAAGTCAATGTATTTGCTTCATTTAACTTCCCATTCTATGATATTGTGGTTTTTTTCACAACAGTATTTTTTTAACAGGCTTCGAAACAAACTAAGCAGAAGAGAGGTAAAACTAAGGAAAAGAAAGATGAACCTAAAAAAAGGAAACGTATTGTTGCTCAAGTTTCTGATAGTAGTGATGAGGGTAAGTTTCCACACAATAGAATTCTACAGTATACAGTTGACAAGATAATGAATATACTTTCCTTTGCTCCAGACATTTTTGCTGAAGAGAAAAATCCTTCATCGCGTGAAGCATCACCAGAACCAGTCTTGCGGGCCAAACCTCTGGAATCTGATGAGGATGATGATGATGTAATTCCACCTACTCCAGTTGCAGAGACCAGTAATGGAAGAATCCGCCGTAGAAGAAAAGTTACTAAAGATAAGACATACTTGGATGAAAATGGATACATGGGTAAGTGCTAGTTACTTTCATTGCTGAAAAAAAAAAGACCAGGAATGTCATGATATGTTTTGGTTACAGTTACTGAAAAAGTGAATGAATATGAAAGTTTTAGTGAGAGTGACACTGAAAATGCAGACTCCAAGAGAAATAAAGGACCCTCAAAGCCAGATGAAAATGTGGACAAGGAGTCTCCCCCTTCCTCATCCAAGAGCAAAAACATCAAGGGCAAGGTACCTGCCAAGAAAGCATCTCCTGTCACCAGCAAGTCCCCTCTCAAGAGCAAACAACAATCACTGATGAACTTTTTCAAGAAAAAAGATTGAACATTTTCCATCTTTTACTTCCTTCACTCGATTTAAACATTTTTTTCTTGGTGAGTCTGGTGTGATGTGCTCATTAGTTTGTAATGATGTTGTGTCAAATTGAAATCACGATTTCCTTCTTGATGTGGATGCATGGTGAAGATTATGTTCGCCATTCCACTTTGTTAAATTTATTTAGTGAGAATTTAAATGAATAGCATGTGCCTGTAAAAAATTGTTCAAAATTTAAAATGATTCACTTAAAGACATTTTAAATTTTCTAAACGCGAGTGTTATTTTAGTTGAGCATTTCTTGCCGTTTTTCCCCTCCCATTTTTTATTTTCAATCACTATCAAGCCTGTGTGTACTGACAGCAAAAATCTATCAGACGGCCCAACAATATTTCCAATATCGTGCGGCTTTGCTCTGCACTGCATTCAGTGGCAAGTGCCATGCAGTTCGTCTGGATACCGCGTCACCTCATGAATTCCCGGAATGAAATGAGGGAGAGGGGGGCAAAAGTTGGAAAGGGCGTCCTGGAGCCTGGGACCTGGGTGACTCGACAGAACACTCCGTAATCAATTGGCACTGTAAGATGATCGCGGCCAGGCCAGCCCCGCGCCACCGATGCGCTGCGCCGCTTCGGCGTCGCGACGCCAGACTGGGGGGGGGGGGGCCTTGTAGCGCCCAAGCCGTGCCCAAGTCGGGGCCACCTCGCCTGCTTGCGGCCCGGACTGTACCCAGCGGAACAATGCAGCCATGTAAGAAACTAAGATTTCCCAGAAAAGTGCACATGGGACCCGAGCGGCCCCGCCGGCCACGGCTGCTGCTGCCGGGCCTCGGAGGGCCCCGGAGGGCCCCGGGCCGATGGGGCCCGTGCGGCTCCCGTGTGCTACCGTCCGCATTCTCAGGGGGTCACGGCTCGCGGGGCCCAGGGGGGGCGGGGCCCAGGGGGACGCGGGGGCGCCTGGCGGAGCGCAGGGCCGTGTGGGAGCAGCCCCCCGGCCCCCCTCCCTTCATTTCAATATCATTTCAATAAACGTGTCATCGTACTCCGGGGCCCCGCCTGCCTCGCGGCCTGGCCGTGCAACCCAATGCAGGCAAACGGCCAAGGAGCAGACAGAGGTATCCCTGTCCCCAGACTCCTCGCCGCGCGAAACGCATGCAACGGTGTCGCGCGCGCAACCCCGACGCGAGCCCCAACCCGTTAGAGGCCCGATCGGCGTGCGAAGTGCTGGTCGCTGCGCCGCCCAGAGGGTAGGCAGCCGCGCCGGGTAGAGGGCGCCAGTGTCCGCCGGGCGGCCTACCCTCCAGGCGGCCGTCGGCACGAGCTGCAACGGCGCGGGTCCCAGCTCGATTTCTCGGGACGATTTCATCATGACACTGTAGAACGTACCTACACACCGAGTGTACATTGTGCCGACCGTGACAATAGCCGCGACGAGCATTGCACTTCCAGGCCGGGGCGGGCGGAGGCGGAGAGGGGGAAGGAGGGCGTGAATGCGCACAACAAGCCACCCAAGCCTATTTGCCTTGTTTGTCGATCAGTGTTCGACAACTCGACGGCGGTTTGATTTATATTGAAGCGCCGCGGCTAATCGTCCCTGATTGCCTGCTTGTAGTAGTGCGTGGTGCCCTCGGTGGCGCCGGCCATGATCGGCGAGGTGCAGCGCTCCGCCAAACCGGCGGCCGGCCGGTCGTGTCGGAAAGTCAACTGATTCGCGCGGAGCCTCGGGAGAGAGAGAGAGAGCGAGAGAGAGAGAGAGAGAGAGAGAGAGAGAGAGAGAGAGAGAGAGAGAGAGAGAGAGAGAGAGAGAGAGAGAGAGAGAGAGAGAGAGAGAGAGAGAGAGAGAGAGAGAGAGAGAGAGAGAGAGAGAGCGGCGGAAGAATCGCTCTGCAGGTCGTTTAAGCATTACGCGAGCGACGCGCACAGTGTTAGTGCGGGGCGAGGGTTGACCCCCTACTGCTGTAGACTGAGAGTCGTTTTGGTCGCCCTGTCTCTCTCGCACTCAGGGGGCGTCCCGCACGGCTGCGAGAGAGACAGAGCGACGACAGCGACTCTCGGAATGAGTCTGCGGCGCCGCGAGGCGGGGCGGGGCGGGGTGGACCACCGGGGCGCTGCGCTACGCTGCGCCGGCCGGCCGAGCTGGCCAAGGCGGCCAAGGCACTGGTCATGCTTCCTCCACATCAATCAGAGACGCAGTGCTCCGCGCTGCGCTCCACTCCGTGCTCTCCATGGGGGTGCTTGTCCTGCTTGTCTCTAGGCGTCCCCGCCGAGTCCTCGCCGAGTCCGTCCGTAACGTCCTCACACGGACACGCACACTGCTCTATTCCCCTCATGCTGATTGGACGTCGTCGCCGAGCGCGTGGAGCGCCGGCACGGCACGCAGTGGGTCGGAAGACCGTTGAGGCGGCCAAAATTCGAGACGCGTTTTGAGCTCCAGAGTCGCTGAGTGGGACTCGAATCGAACGTGTGACTCCACCAATGGATTGCTCTACAAACGAGGAATCCATTGGTGGGGTCACTTGTTCGATTCGAGTCCCATTTAGCGACTCTGGAGCTCAAAACGCGTCTAGAATTTTGACCGCCTCAACGGTCTTCTGACCCACTGTGCCCAGCGCAGCCGCGGCGCGCCGTATTTGTAAAGCCAGCACCCACTGGCAGCGAGCAAGCCCAGCCCCTCACGGCCATCTCGATACCATTCGTCCTACACGACGCCTGTCTTTAAAATCAGCCGCCCCGCAGTGGGCCACAAGGACAATTCAGGACACAACTCATGCAAGCTCCGACCGCGTTCGGAGCTCACGGGTCAGCCGGAACTGTGTCGTCTGGAATAAGCGCTCTTTCGCCGGCCCGCCGCCGACCACTGCGTGGAGTGCATTGGGCCCTCCTTGAAGCGGGCGGCGGCGGGGGTCGCGCGGTGCACCGGCAGGCCGTGCAGGCCGTGCAGGCCCTGACCCACACAAATCATACCGCCGGCCGGCCGGTGCGTCTCAAACAAACTCACACGGTCCGCGCCGCGGCGGGCTTTGAGCTTTGTGGAGAATGGATTCGCCGGCCGTCGCGGAACTCGAAGCGCAAAACGCTTTAATTGCCCGCTCCGTCTCTCTCGCACTTCCATGCGGGACGCCCCGCGAGTGCGGCAGAGACAGAGCCTGCCGCACACAGTGGGTCAGACGGGGATGAGCAATACTCCTCTTTGAAGCGGCCGGCCCGCCCGGCGCGGGAAGTTTGAAAAGGCCGCGTCCGGATACGGGCACACAGACACATACAGACACGCAGACTCACACTAACATAAAAGCAAAGACTCAACTCCACACCTCAAACCCTCTGAAATCGGGGCCAAAAATCTTCCAGTTCGAATAAAACGAGTTCTCTTCCCTTATTCTGCATCCGCGGCACTGCGCTCGGTGCATTGCGGCCGGTGGGCGGTCCTGGCTGCGAGGAGAGGGGGGGAGGGGGCGGGGTGCTCCCATTTTGAAACGCGGTGCCGCCCCGCGCCGGCAGGGCAGGCCTGCCAACTGCACATTGTCCGTCGCGAGGAACAATCAGAATGGCTGCGCGGCGCGGCCGAATCAGCGGCTCGAAAGCCCCGTGGGCCGCAAAGGCCTGCAAAAAACAAAACAAAACAAAAACAAATAGAAAACAAAAAAAATAAGAACAATCCGCGACGCGGTGCGCGGCGCTCGAGCCTCGGAGTGACAGTCGCCATTATTTTGAGTCTGGCGGGAAAGGAGTCCACGAAGTGCTCGTTTAGTGGGTGTGTGGCACTGCCGCGGGCCGCGCTCTGCATCCGGGAGGACAGCAGGCCGCTCCGTCCCACCGCGGCGTTGTCCGTTTCCCGCTCTCCATTTTCCGTTTTCCGCGTTCCCACAGCTTGAGACTGCGTCAAAGTGTCGGCGCGCAGGGCGGCCTTCCGCCGCACGGCGCTTCGTCGCTCTGTCTCTCTCGCACGCGTGCGGAGCGCCCCGTGAGCGCGAGAGAGACGGAGCGGCGGGGCGCCCCGCGGGGGGTTGACGCGGCGAGGGCCGCCGCGGGGTCGCCCACTGCGAGAACATCGTCAACAACGCAGGGGATCTAAAAGCTGAATGGGACCACCGCGGCCAAAGCCGAGGCCCCACCGCACAGTGGGCCAGAGGACCGGGTGGTGGCGGTCAAAATCCCGCAGAGAGAGTGTGTGCGTGTGCGTGCGTGCGTCGTGTGCGTATTACTTAATAGATGCATGGATGGATTGAGTGAAAAACTGGCCAGCCGCACCACCGCCGATTGATCATGGCGAGCGCAGCGGGAACCACGCTCGTGGTGAAATGGCCGCTGGCTGCTTCCGGAGAGTGCTTTCCGCGGCCCGTCTCCCTCGCACGCAAGGGGCGCACGGTGGGTCAGAAGACCGTCGCGACGGCCACCCCGGACGCGTTTTGAGCTCCAGAGTCGCTAAATGGGACTCGAACCGACCGACCGTGTGACCCCACCAATGGATTGCTCACCAAACGAGGAATCCACTGGTGGGGTCACGCGTGCGATTCGAGTCCCATTTAGCGACTCTGGAGCTCAAAACGCGTCCGGGGTGGCCGCCTCGACGGTCTTCTGACCCACTGTCGGGGTGCGAGGGAGACAGAGCGACGGGGCGCCGCACGGAATGAGACCGCTGCTGGGAGTCAAGTCGGGGGCGAAGGCGAAGGGCCGCACCACCCATGAAAAACGCGGCGTCCATCATCCATTTCAGTCCGTCCGACTTACCGGTGTACTCGTTGGCCGGCAGCAGCGCCAGCAGCGCCAGCGACTAGCAAGCCGCAGTGGCGGCGGGCCAGCACCGCTCGTTCCGAACACAGCTTTCGTCGCTCTGTCGCTCTCTCTGTCTCACCGCCTGGCGCACCGCAGGGGTGCGAGAGAGACAGGGCGACGGCGCGCTGTTGGGCAGCGGGGCCAGGAGGGTGCGGACCGAGGTTTGAACTATGAACCCGCCGCCCGTGCGGGCCCGGCGAGGGGCCTGTGTGCCGTGTACGGTTCACTTTCTTTGCATGCCTCGGTGGTGCACAGTGGGTCAGAAGACCGCCGAGGCGGCCAAAACTCTACACACGTTTTGAGCACCAGAGTCATTAAATGGGACTCGAATCAAACGTGTGACCCCACCAACGGATTCTTCGTTTGGAGAGCAATCCATCGGTGGGGGTCACACGTTCGATTCGAGTCCCATTTAGTGACTCTGGAGCTCAAAACGCGTCTAGAATTATGGCCGCCTGGACGGTCTTCTGGCCCACTGTGCGGTGCCCCCCGCCCCGCGGCGGTTCTTCGCGGCCGGTCGCGGCCCCCCGCCTGGCGCCCCGTGGCGTCCCAGAGTGGCACCAAAGCGCCGACAGTCCGCCGTGCCGCCGCGCCATGCCGCCGTGCCCCGGGGAGGGCCGGCGGTGCCCCGAGGTGGGCCGGCCTGCCTGCCTCGGACCAATTAATATCACCTCTCATTTTCCTGGGAGCGCTGGCTGCCTGCCTGGCTGGCTGCCTGGCTGGCTGCGTCGGACGGCCCGCTTTTCGCCACCGCGATGCTCATTATCCTCCAGGGCGGTCCGGAGCAGACGGATCCAGATTTACCGAAATCAAGAAACGAAACACTGTAAACAGATTTTTCAACAATTTTTTTTCTTGAAATTTTTTATTTACATTTTTTTTTTCTTGCCAAAAGCCTTTTTTTTCTCTTTTTTATTTTTTGATAGGACTATGCAGGAGTTGGGTGGTCGATGAGGCTGCTAGCCCGCCTGGCCGCCTCAGCCAATCTCGCAAGTAGATCACACTCCGCGCGGTGTGGGAGAGCGAGAGAGGCGCAGCGCGCGCGGCAACGCGACAAGGAAAGCAAAGGCTGCGATATGCGCCGCGCTGTTAGCTGCACCGCGCCTGGCCGCCCGGCCCCGACACAAAAGCGTGTGCAATTAGTGATACCAACCGAAGCCCAACAAAATCCGCGGCCGGCATCTGAGCCGCGGCTGCACCGCCTGCACTGCAATAAGCACCCCGAGATCTTGATGACGGCTCGGCGGACCGGCCCACAGTGGGTCAGAAGACCGTCAAGGCGGCCAAAATCTGCGACATGTTTTAAGCGCCAAAGTCGCTGAATGGGACTCGCGAACGTGTGACCCCACCAATGGATTGCTATCCGAACGAGGAATCCATTGGTAGGGTCATACGTTCGGTTCTAGTCCCATTTAGCGACTCATGGAGCTCAAAACGCGTCTAGAGTTTTGGCCGCCTGCGCCGGTCTTCTGGCCCGCTGTGCGGCCGGGTCTGATTCGGGACGTCGGGGCGGCCGTCGTCGCGACGCAGGTCACGTCGGCCGGCACGCGCACACCGCCGCACCTGCGAGTGTGTGCCCACTGTGCGGCCGGCCGGCCAGGCAGGGTGCACCCGGCGATGCGTCACTGTCGGCGGCCCCGGCCGCCCGCCCGCCAGTCCGCCAGTCACGACGCCAATATCACAAATAAGCCACCGATTTAGTCTTTTGTTGAGTCGAGCAGTAACGTCTCTTTCTCCGCACCTCGGCACGCGTCGCCGCGTCGCACAGTGGGCCAGAAGACCGCCCGGAGGGTAGGCAGTCCCGCGCGGCAAACGTGCGCTGCCGAGCCCAAAGTGCCGACGCTGCGGGCGCTCCGCCGCGCCTCTGTCTTCCTCGCACTCGTGGCGCGTCCCGCAGGACGTGACGGCGGCGGGCCGGAGCCCCGAAAGGGATAAATATCCGCGCGAGGTGTGAGGGGACGGACTGGACTCCTGAATGAGCAATAACTAAGTCCGAGGCGGGACGGACGGATCGGGGAGAGGTGAGCGAACGCCACCCGTGGCGGGAGAGGGAGGGAGAGACAGTGGGCAAACACGGGCCGAGCTCGTAAAGCAGGGCGGCCGGGACGAAACGAGGACCTCTCGGCGCGTGCAGGCCGGCCAACCAATCAAATAAAGTCAAATAAAGGAAATTAAACGGCTGCGGTGCGCGCTAACCAAACCTCGCCTCCAGAGAAGTTGCCTCTATCCAGTGGCGTCGCCCACGAATGTGCCTTCCCTGGACGAATCGTCCGCACCAAACTCATCCGATTTTTTTCCCCGCCGCACCAGAATGCGCGGGCTCTGTCTCTCTCGCACTCATGGGGCGAAAGAGAGAGAGAGAGAGAGAGAGAGAGAGAGAGAGAGAGAGAGAGAGAGAGAGAGAGAGAGAGAGAGAGAGAGAGAGAGAGAGAGAGAGAGAGAGAGAGAGAGAGGGAGAGAGAGAGAGAGAGAGAAGACGCCGTGCGGAATCAGTCTGCAGGTGCTATCCATCTCCCGAGGGGACTGCGCGGCGGCGTCGCGGCAACCACGCATCTGTATGAGAAATCGCGCCAGTTACGCGGCGCGCAGCCCTCGCGGCCCGGCCGGCCCTTCATTAGGGGGGAAGGGCGGCGACGGCCCTTGGCGGCCCTCGGCGCTGGACGGACAGCCCAGGCGCTTTGCACGCTTTGCATACGATAAAGGGCCGGGCGGGGCGGCGGCGGCGGCGGCCGGCCGGCCGGCGACTCGGTGCAGCAATTATTGGCGACGGCTGAGTAGGAATAGCGTCCATCCATTTCCCTATCCATCCGCCGTCCGAGCCGCGCCGTCCGCGACGACCGGCCGAGTCATTCCGCGGGGACCACGTCTGTCTCTGTCGCACTCACGGGGCGTCCCGCGGGGGTGCGAGAGGGACAGAGCGACGAGCCGGTCCTGCGGACACCGTCGGGCAGAGGACGGCAACTGCGGCCCGCGGGCCGGCAGGTACGGCGTCGCGCCCTGTGGGACGGAGTGCGGCAGTTCCCACTGCATCCGTCAGATGTCGCGCCGCGCGGCGGTCGCGTCCGAACAGAGCTCCGTCGCTCTGTCTCCCGCGCGCCCTACGCGCCCTGCGTGCGAGGGAGACACCGTCAGCCTGCAGCCCGGGGAGCGGCAGCAGCAGGAGGCGCAGGCCGAGATTAAGGCGAACGTTTGTCGTGAAATGCTGTGTCCGTGTCCCTGATGAAGTTTACGCGGGGCGCGATGCGGGGCCGCTGATGCCTCGGTCGTGCGTTCGATCCCCGCGCGCTGCCGCCGGGCTAATTTTCAGGGAATTCCGCGCCGTGGATTCGCGCCCGGTCAATGAGGCCCGTTCCGCGGGTTCGAATACCAGCACTAATTGTTTTTACGAACAGGATCGCACCCCGCGAGTGTGGTGATCAATTAGGGTAACGACGAAGTGGCTGCCGCCGGGAGTCGAACCCGAGGCGACAGGTGCCAGGACCATGCCATGCGCACATACCGACGGAGCCTCGCTCCCCAGACACTAAACACGGTGAAATTAAAACCAGGCCGGCAACCTTTCCGCGACTAGATTCCGCGTCACTCAATCGAAAGCGTGTTCTCGACAGAACCTCCGCCTCCAGCGGGGAGCCTTTTCCCCGCCGGGACACTGCAAGATGGATGCGTTCCCCAAACGGAGACTTAAATGCGCGGCGCGCCGAGAGCCCTGGATTCACATAGTGTACTCGGCGAGGGGCAGGTGGCGGCGTGGTGGGGTGGGGCGGGGCGGGGCGGGGCGGGGCGGCCGGGCAGGACAGCGTGAAGCCCGTCCCGCCGTCCGATCGGAGGCAGCAGTCAGTTCAGTCCATAGGGCAGTCACTGCGGCGCAGTGTCGCCGCGCCAAGTAAATTAAACTCCAAAAGATCCCCACTCGTTATTTGAAGCGAGCAGGCTGCCGAGCTGGCAGGGCGGCGGGCAGGGCGGCAGGCCCGCAGGGTTGCCTCCGCGGCCAGCGCTCCGCCAGGCTCCGCGATTCTGCTGTCAATCAGTCCGGTCGTCGCGGTGCTCTGCGCTGCAGCGGCGCGGAGGGCCGGCCGCCTTAAAAGGGCCCTTCTTGAAGCCGCGTCGCGCAGCGCAGCGCCAAAAAGACGACCGCCGCCTCTCCCGCGCGTTCGCGCCTCCGCCAACGACGCCGCTGGCAGCGCGGTCCGCGAGGAGCAGCGCGTCAGGGAGTCAGCGGCCCTGGAGGTCGAGCGCTGTCTCTCTCGCACCCTGACGGGCCGCTCCGTGAGTGCGAGAGAGACAGAGCGACGGCAGCAGCGTGCTCAGTCTGCTGGAACTGCCGTCGTCAGGGGCCGCAGCAGTGGCACTTGTGCCGTCGCGCCGAACTGATGGCGAGGTGAAGGACTCGCAGTGGAGGTCATGAAGATCATGTCGAACACCCGACTGTTCGAACTGACGCGTCCCGTTTGAAGGACTCAGAAGACTTAGAAGACTTACAGTGTACCCGCGTTGTTCCCGCGCCGCTCCGCCCCATTTGCTCCACGCCTTGCTTGCACCGCTCTGCCTGCGTGTGTGGCACCATCAGGCCGATAGTCCGAACTCAGCGTTCGTCGCTCTGTCTCTGCCGCACTCGCAGGGCGGCCCGTAGGGGTGCGAGGGAGACAGAGCGACGGAACGCCGAGCGGCGGAATCGCTCCGCCGTGTGAATATTCAGGCGATTCAGGCCCGTCGCGCTGCTGATTCATGGCCGGCCGACGCGCGGCGGCGGTGCAGCTAGTGCATTGCGAGCCGCAAAGGCCTCTCTCTCAGAGACTCACGTCTTGCATGGTTGCGAGAGAGACAGACCGACGGGACCTCCTGCTCGGTATCAGCCTGCTTCCCTGCCATGCCACAGTGGGCCAGAAAACCGTTGGAGGCGGTCAAAATCCCGGACGCGTTTTGAGCTCCCGAGTCCCTAAATGGGACTCGAACCGAACGTCGACACCACCTATGCATTGCTCTCCGAACGAGCATTCCATTGGTGGGGTCATACGTTCGGTTCGAGTTCGAAACGCGTTCGGGACTTTGACCGCCTCGACCGGTCTTCTGGCCCTTTGTGCATGGCCGCGCCGCGCCGCGCCCTGCCCCACGCTGACGGAGATAAACTAACACCTTATCGCGGCCCGTTTAGACATGCAGCCTCGCGGATGCTGGCGGCGCGGTGCGCGGTGCGGCGGGGACCATTTTGGGTGAAAGACGCGCCTCCGATCAGACAGTGCAGCAGCAGCAGCACCGCGTCTCGTCGCGCCTCGTCTCGTCGCGGAGATCGGCTCGCAGCAGCACCAGGCTGATTCCGTCTTAGTCTCTCTCTCTCTCTCTCTCTCTCTCTCTCTCTCTCTCTCTCTCTCTCTCTCTCTCTCTCTCTCTCTCTCTCTCTCTCTCTCTCTCTCTCTCTCTCTCTCTCTCGGCAGCGGCCCTTGTCGCGGATCGAACAGCCTGCCGTTTAGAGCGGCACTGCGTCGCCCTGCAGCCGCCGCCGCGTTTGTTGCGAAAACTTTTCCATTTGAATTCCCGCGCCATTATCGGGCGCGTCAAGTCAGGTCGAGCGCACCTGTCTGTTCGTCTCTCTCTCTCTCCCTACACACACACACACACACACACACACACACACACACACACACACACACACACACACACACAGAGACAGACAGACAGACACACACACACACACACACACACACACACACACACACACACACACACACACACACACACACTTTGCACGGCGTGCCTGGTGGCAGTGAAGCTCGGGACTCGTCAGTGCGCGGATATGTTTGAGATGGACGGCGAGGCGGGAGCAGACGTCGACACGCCCTCCGTCATTCCGAAACGATTCCATCCCGCGGACGAATGCGCTGCATTCTCCGCGTCGCACTTCCTGGCGCCTCGCTCGCGGTGTTGGTGTATGATGCCCATCGGGTTGGGTGGGCTGAGCTGTTCTGCCGACAGATGGCGCTGCGGGCAGTGATCCGCTCTTCCTTCGCGGTGGAGGCCCCTGGTGCCCACCGAGTTGGGTAGGAAGCGTATGGCCGAGCAGTTTTGCCGATAGATGGCGCTGCGGGCAGTGAGTTGCTCCTTCCTCGCGGTGGTAGCGCACAGTGCTCAACGGACTGGGTAGGAAGCGTCTGGCCGAGCAGTTTTGCCGATAGATGGCGCTGCGGGCAGTGAGTAGCTTCTCTCTCGCGGTGGTAGCGCACAGTGCTCAACGGACTGGGTAGGAAGCGTCTGGCCGAGCAGTTTTGCCGATAGATGGCGCTGCGGGCAGTAAGTAGCTCCTCTCTCGCGGTGGTAGCGCACAGTGCCCACCGAGCTGGCTAGGAAGCGTCTGGCCGAGTTGGTTTGCCGATAGATGGCGCTGCGGGCAGAGATCCGCTGTTCCTTCGCGGTGGTGACTTCGGGTGCCGGTCGGGCTGTTTGGGAAGCGTTTAGCTAAGCTGCTTTACCGACAGATGGCGCTGCGGGCAGTGAGATGCTCCTCCCTCGCGGTGGTAGCGCACAGTGCCCAACGGACTGGGTGGGAAGCATCTTGCAAAGTTGCCTCACCGACAGATGGCGCTGCGGGCAGTTATCCACTCCTTCCTCGCGGTGGAGGCCCCTGGTGCCCACCGAGTTCGGTAGGAAACGTCTGGCCGAGTTGATGTGCCGAAAGATGGCGCTGCGGGCAGTGAGTTGCTCCTCTCTCGCGGTGGTAGCGCACAGTGCTCAACGGACTGGGTAGGAAGCGTCTGACCGAGCAGTTTTGCCGATAGATGGCGCTGCGGGCAGTGAGTTGCTCCTCTCTCGCGGTGGTAGCGCACAGCGCTCAACGGACTGGGTAGGAAACGTCTGGCCGAGCAGTTTTGCCGATAGATGGCGCTGCGGGCAGTGAGTTGCTCCTCTCTCGCGGTGGTAGCGCACAGTGCTCAACGGACTTAGTAGGAAGCGTCTGGCCGAGCAGTTTTGCCGATAGATGGCGCTGCGGGCAGAGATCCGCTGTTCCTTCGCGGTGGTGACTCCGGGTGCCGGTCGGGCTGGTTGAGAAGCTTTTAGATAAGTTGGTTTGCCGACAGATGGCGCTGCGGGCATTGATCCGCTCTTCCCTTGCGGGTCGGGTTTTGGTGACTTCTCTCTCTTACACGCTGCACGTCAAGTTCTGTTGACGGGACAAGCTGATACGTTATTGTAGTGACGGGGGACGTTGTCTCCTAGCCCCCTCCCCCTCCTCCTCACACGCCGTGGTGAATGAGACGTGACGCCACCACGGCCACGCCCGGCACACACATACACACACACACGTGCCATACCGAGCAGACGCCGCAAAGTGATATGTCACATTCATTATTAGAGAGAGACGGAGAGACCGGCCGGGGGGAGGAAGGGGAAGGGGTTGGACGGAACACAGCGCGGCGTGTCACGTGACACGGCCGCGCTCCACCGCCGGCTAGCAGGTTGATTCCCAGCCCAGCTCGCGCTGTCTCTCTCGCACTCGTAGGGCGTCCCGTCCGGGGTGCGAGAGAGACAGAGACAGCGCGACGCGGCGGCGCGCTGTTCGGAATCGCGCGACGACGCCGCCCCGTTGACTCCCAAGGCGTCGCCGTGGCGTCTGCAGACTGATGCCGAGAGCCGTTGTCGTCGCTCTGTCTCTCTCGCACTCATAGGGCGTTCCCCTTGGGGGCGAGAGAGGCAGCGCGACGGAGACGACTCTCGGAATGAGTCCACTGGCGTCGCAGAGCGGAGCAACACAGTTTGGACGATTTATCGCCGCGCGGAGTCAAGGAGGGCGAGGCCTTCCCGCACTCTGATTCCACGCCGCGTCGCGTCGCTCTGTCTCTCTCGCACGCCTGCGCACAGTGGGTCAGAAGACCGTTGAGGCGGCCAAAATTCTAGACGCGTTTTGAGCTCCAGAGTCGCTGAATGGGACTCGAATCGAACGAGTGTGACCCCACCAATGGATAGCTCTCCAAACGAGGAATCCATTAGTGGGGCCACACGTTCGGTTCGAGTCCCATGTAGCGACTCTGGAGCTCTAGAATTTTGGCCGCCTCCACCGGTCTTCTGGCCTACTGCGCGGCGTCGAGGGACGAAGACGGCCGCACTTCGGCGAGGCGACGACATGACGGTCGCGCCGATTGCCCAGGCCTGTTATTAAAATGCGATGGAAAGATATTCGATGCTCTACATCGACACACGACGACGGCCCCGCCCCGCCCCGCCCCGCCCCGGCGCGACAGTTGTTGTGTCGTGTCGACAGGCGTAACTGCGCACGGCGCGCACGCAGCACACGCGGCGCGCGCGCAATTCAAATCAATGACGGCGACGGCCGGGCCGGGGAGAGTGGAGGGGGGCGGAGGAATAACGAACGACGTGCGCAAAGGCGGAAAGCGGGAACGGCAAAAAGATTTCGCCTACACTCTGAAGCGTCTCCAGAGGCGTTTTCTCTCTACACGATCAACCAAATCAAAAGTAATAAGTGCTTTTTTAAGATTTTTTTTTGAGAGGGATGTTTGCAATCGGAAAGCGATCCCGAGCCGCTAAAAGCCCCAGTGGGCCAGCAAGGCCACGCGGACCGTGGGGCAGGAATTCGGGCGGCGGGGGAGGAGAAGGCTAGAGAAGGCGGTGGCCCGGCCGGCCGTCCCGAGGGCTCCGTCTCTCTCGCACCCCCGCGGAGCGGCACGCGAGAGCGAGAGAGACGGAGCGGTCCTTCGGCGTGGGGCGGCTGGCGGCCGGGCCGCGTTTATCCTTTCTCACGCCTCTCCGTACCCATGCCGTCCGGGCCGTGCTGCTGTTATGTCAGAGGGCATCGGAGATAGGGAGACCCTGATGGACCAGCTCCTACGCGCGGCCCGGGCCGCACAGTGGGCCTTTCCTATCGGCCGGCCGGCTGGCCTCTCATAGCCCCGAATGCATTACTGTCATATCATCAGCCGCCCCGGGTCCTTACCGCTCCTGTCACTAGGCCGGCCGGATCCACGCCCCGCCGCAGCATCGCCCAGCATTCAAGATATGTCGGCCAAAGATCTCGGTCGCAGTGGAGTGGAAAGAGAAATCCGGCCAAAGTAGTTATTCCGTTGTGTTGGCTTCCCCGGCGGACTGGCGGCCCGGCGGGGTCAGCAGGGCTGCGCGGGCCGAGTCAAGTCCGGGCCTGCAGTGCCGGCCCGGCGCGGCGCGGGGGCGGAGAACTCGGGGAAATATTGCTGATGGCTGGCCGGCTGGCTCGCTGCCGCTGCTCGATGAAATCCACGCCCGCAGCGAGCGGCTTTCGCGTTCCCGGGGGGCGCGGGAAATGACCAACATCTCGCTTGATTTCCGGTCCGTAAATTTCACGACGCCCACCCCGCTCAGAATCTACCCCCAAAAACACCCCCCAAAATTATGACGTAATTCATAAACGCCACCGTCGCACAGTGGGCCACGAGGCTGGCGCAGGCGGCTGAAACTCTTGACGCGTTTTGAGCTCCAGAGTCTCTAAATGGGACTCGAACCGAAAGCGTGACCCCACCAATGGATTTCTCGTTCGGAGAGCAATCCGCAGGTGGGGGCACACGTTCGGTTCGAGTCCTATTTAGCGGCTCTGGAGCTCAAAACCCGTCCGGGATTTCGACCGCCTCCCCCACTGTGCCTCAGATCGGATGCGTTGCCGCTGCCCCGTCCGTTCCCGCAAGGCAAAGCAGTGTCTGTCCGCGCCTTGCCCTGCGGAAAAACCAATACGTCCGAATAATTGATAGTGGAGGGGGGCATTTGTTTGATTCGACGTCTCCCGCGGAAAATTTATGAACGACATAAAAGCGGGGAACAGGGCGCGCTGCGGGGCACGGCGGCGCCGCGCACCGAGGGTTGCCGACGGGCCGGGGGACAGGACAGTTAGTGGTTTCGCCGGCAAGATATGGGTCGTCGAACGATGCAGATTGAGCGAAGATTCGACGTCATTTTGCTAACAAAGTCGGGCGTCAAGTCAACGCCTGCATGACGTCCCAACGATTCCAAAGTCGATAATTAGGGCAATCGTGAGAGTGGACTGAAAATGTTAAGGCGACTTGAACAAAGAGTCGATTCAAAACTTTGACGTCTCGATAAAAATAAAAATATTTTGTGAGTAGTGGCTTTGGCGGCGTCGTGGACAGCAGAGCTCTCCACAAACAATCTAGCGCCGCCGCCGAGGCCGGGACGCTGGCCGCCCAAAATTAAATAAAATAAAAAGAAACCGAGCCAGCCGGCGAGCCCGCCGCCAAAATGACAATTCGGGTGGCCACACTGCTGCACGGCTGCCAACGTAACACAAACTCATTAATCCCCCACAATAGCCAACTTAATTATACCCCGCTAGGGCCGGCGGTGCTGCTCTCTGGGGCCCGTTTCATTGTTTGCGTTTCGGGGGCCCTGGGCCGCCCTGGGCCCCCGAGAGGGGCGCTCGCCGCCCCGCCGTCGCAATCAAAACACCCTAATTGTTTCTGCGGGGCGAAACGTGGCCGCCGTGCCTGGGCAGCGCACTTATTCCGAGAGTCGTTTGCGTCGCTCTGTCTCACCCGCACTCACGGGGCGTCCCGTATGGGTGCGAGAGAGACAGAGCGGTCGTCTCCTTGCGGTGCAGCACCTCGCCGGCGAAGTGCGGACTGCGGACCACGGCCCAGTGGACCCGTTAGGGAGGCAAGGCTCTTTACTGCGACAGTTGAGGCTGCCTTCATGAGCCTCCCCGGCTACGTGACGCTGGGCGACCAGCTTCAACAGGATCATCACGGGGCCCACTCCGCCAGGGTCCCACGCGGCCGGCCCGCTCCCTGCACACTGCGCTCTGTCTCTCTCGCACCTACACGGGACGCCCCGTGAGTGCGTGAGAGAGATAGAGAAGGACTCTCGGAACCAGTCTGCTGGTCGAGGTCCTGCGAAGCGCTGCGATGTCGCCCTCCCGGGAGCCTGCGCCTGCCGCAGGTCAGATGGCACATCTCGCCCCGCCCCGCCCCGCCCCACCCCGCCCCTCTCTGGACACGACTCCATCCTGGCGGTGCGGCGCGGAGAAATTGTGGCAACTTTATTTACCAGTGGCGAAGGCGACCGCATTCGTGATGTGCCCGGCGTAGGGCGGGGAGGGCACCGCGTCCAGGAGGTCCTGGGGGTACCCGGGCACGCCGCGCACGCCCAGAGTGTCACTCCTCTCCCACGACACTGTCGGGATGACACTGGTGACGAATGAGGGGCGCGCTGCTACCATGCACTGTCGGCACGCCGGCCCGATAGGCCCGCAGTGGGCCAGTGTGTCACCAGCCCGTCAACAGCGCCTGCCGAGATGTTGTTAACGCACTCGGCCACGACATTCAGTAGCACGAGTAGAGCATGCTTCCGACCGGTTCCGACGACACCCAGGTTCGGGCTCCGCTTCGGGGTGGACTCGCTCACGAACGCCTTACGGACCGTGGGTAGGCAGGCCCGCAGAGCCCGGCCGCGTTACGGGACTGCCTACGCGCCAGGCGCTCGCAGTCCCTTCAACTTGCTGACGCCACGTTGTTACTATAGCCACATCGTTTGAAAAATTATTTTCATTTTTTTGTTACACCGACCTTGTGAAAATAAAAAAAGGACCTTTTCCGAGGCCTTCTCGGTTTCTACAAGACCCTTTGTGGGTTTGTATTGTTACGTGTTTGACGGAGAGTTGTGGCCGCGCGCGAGCGTCCAGGATTCGGCGAGGCTGCGTGGCGTGCGACGGCTTGGTGCTCGCCAAGCCGCTCTGCCGCTCTGCCGCCCCGCAGATAGCCATCGAGACAGTTTGTAACAGCGAGCGGCCACAAAGCATACAAAATACAGCGCGCCACATAAAACAGACATATTTTGCGATGATAGCCCTTCCAATTATATCGCCAGTGATCGCCGAGGGAGGCAGGCGGGCCGGGCAGGGCGGAACGGGGAGGGGAGGGGGGGGGACACGACGGACTAGTCTTTAGCAGTGGCGCGCTGAAATACGACCGCGGAGGAGAAAGGGGCTAGCTTTGGGGGATGGACAGACGCGGCGCCAGGCATCCCGATGCCCTTCTCTCTCGCACCCCAATGGAAACCCCCCCAGAGTGCGACGAAACGACTCATCTTCGGAAACAGTGTGCAGAGGGGGGTCATGACCCGGGGGAGGAGGCTTCTCTGGGATTGGCAAACCCTGCCAGACCCCCCGGCCGGCTGGGCGGCCAGCGAGGCATGGCGAGCGGCACGGTCATCGCGTAAAGGCCTAATAGAACCCTCGCTCTAACAAAGAAATCTTTTCAGTGGTTCAACGGAGTGCAGTGAGTGAGTACCTAGTGAACCTGTCACTAAAATTCAGTCAAAACAACTGCTATAATTTGTTCTAGTTCATGTGACTTGGCATTTTTTTTTTTTTGACAGTGTTGCTGCGTGGACACCACCCGCCACCCTGAGCTCCGAAAGTCCCAATCGAACGGGCAATGCAACCAACCGAGCGAGAGGTTGCGCAAAACGCGGCCGGGCCGCCCAAAGAGGCGATCTCTTCCTCGCGGCGGACGGGAACAGAAACAATGTCGGCGGAGCGTTATGGCCTCGCCCATCACGGCCCATCCGCGAGCGATGCCGAACGTCGCTCTGTCTCTCTCGCACTCACGGGGCGCGGCCTGCGGGTGCGAGGGGGACGGATAACGCCGTGCGCGGAATCAGCCTGCAGCCTGGCCCGGTGTCGATCTAACGAACAATCAGAGCGAGCGCCGGGGAGGCCCAGCGGGCGAGACGGGACACAGTGGGCCAGAAGACCGGCGCAGGCGGCAAAAATTCTAGACGCGTTTTGAGCTCCAGAGCCGCTAAAGGGGACTCGAATCGAACGTGTGACCCCACCAATGGATTCCTCGTTCGGAGAGCAATCCATTGGTGGGGGTCACACGTTCGATTTGAGTCCCATTTAGTGACTCTGGAGCTCAAAACGCGTCTAGAATTCTGGCCGCCTCCACCGGTCTTCTGGCCCACTGTGCGTCGTCTTCGCGGCCTCCTTGGACCCGTCGCCGCTCCGCACTGCGCTGCGCTGCGCACACAGGATGGCCGCGGCGCTGCCGCCCCGCCGAGCGATTCAGAGGTTGGTCGCTCTGTCTCTGTCGCACTCACGGGGCTCGCCATCAGGGTGCGAGAGAGACGGCGCGACGGAACGACTCGGCGGGGCGGCAGGGCGAGGCGGCCGTGTAAAGTGCCGGCGCCGTAATGACAGCTTTTCATTCGGTGGCTGCTGCAAAGAGATTTCTTCTGGTATGTCTCTGAGGCCCGCCGAGACCCGGCGAGCTGCGCAGCGTCTTTGTTCCTCCGGGGCCTAGAAGCGCCGCGGCGCCACGGCGTCCCCCCCCCTCGCCCTCTCTAATCCACCAGCGCCGCGACGCCCGGACGCGTTTCGCATGGGCAGCACCCTCCGAGCCAGCCAGCCAACTCGCGGCCGTAGGTAGATGCGGCACGGAGGGAGTAAAGGTGGAATTGGGCGGGCCACTTCGTGAATACGGCTGTGTTCGCATTTCTCTACGCTATTTTTATTGTATCAAAAAAGATTGTAAACAAGTTTGCTGGGGAAGTTTACAAAGATTTGAATAAGGCTAATTCACAAATAAGCTACTGTGGCTTGCAAATTTTTTTTTCTCAAAATTGGCAATTTTTTTCCGTGTTCTTATCCTTCTGCGAAGGACACGATTCTCGCACAATTCCCGGAGTGTCAGCGATTCCGCGGGGATTCGAACGCACGTACACAGCGCTAGGGTTGAGTGTGAAGAGTGGAAGAGTCCAGTCTGCTGCCGGCGTCAATGTTTCCCATCCGGACCGACACTCGTCCTTGCCGGGCGGGACACTGACCAGTGGGGGCGGGGTGGGGCGTGGCGGGGCGGGGTGGGGTGGGGTGGGGCGGGGCGTCGGGCCGGGCCTTACCCGCCGTGACAATTTGCCGGCGCCAGGAAGACGAGATGGAAAGGGAGATGAGGCCTCAATCAGAAGGGGGAGAGGTGGGGGGAGGGGTGCTGGGGGGCCTGGGAGAACTTTATGAATGGACGGCGCATCAAAGCGCCGCCTCGCCCTTGGCCGCCCTGTACTACCGAGTGACGCTAAGCCAGAGGGGCCAGAGGGGCCCAAAGGGCGGCGCGTCGTCCTATAAATTGATCCTGATAGGTGCGGCCGGCGTTATGACGCAGGGCTTTTCAGGGCGGCGAGCCACAGGCACACTGCGCACAGGCACACTGCGCACTGGCACGCTGTGCAAGCGTACACAGCAGCATCGCTGCGATCAAAAACGCGAGGCAAGGCGGCCCGCTAGCAGCTTACGCAGGACACACTGCAGGCTCGGTGACGCAGGGCCTCTCAAAGTCAGCCCAAACCACCACTTTCAGGCGTTTGTCACCGCTTCGACCAACTTCGCGACAACACTGCTCCAAAACCGAGCCTGCGGAAAGCGCCCACGCCGAAACGTCATGACGGGCCGTTTGGATCCGGGACAGTCAAAGAAAACCCAGCGCGAGCGAGCACGGAAACGGACACACACACACGCCAGCCGCCCTGCCTCCACTTCCCCCCTTTCTCCCAAATGACGAAACAATTTGGACGGCGGGACGAACAAACGAGGAACACTCTGCCTCATTACCACCGGGCGGTGCAGCAGCGGCCGTGGCAGCGACGCAGCGAGACGCCAGGGCCGTCAACACGAGCAGCAGGGCACTGCAAAACAAACACACGGAACAACAACAACAACAACAACAACAACAACAACAACAACAACAACAACAACAACAGTAGCCCAGCGCATCACAGACAGCGCGTCGAAATAATTTAAAATGCCGTGAAAAGGTACCTACATAGAAAGTGGACGGCGGCTGCGACAGGAATGCCAATTTGGCTGACGGAGTGCGGCGCGTGTCCCGAGCGTGCCTTCTGGTCGGGCGTGCGGACGCGTCCGAGCGGTGGCGCCGGCGTGGTGGCCGTAGTCAGCCGCCTTCTGGCCCACTGTGCGGCGGCCGCCTCGGACGCGGCCCTCCGAGGCGAGAGATGTGACCGGGGTTTGACGAGCCGTGGCGCCGCCGAGCGGGCGAGCGTTTGCGGCGGCGGAGCAGCAGAGAGTCCTCTCCGTCGCTCTGTCTCTCTCGCACTCGTGGGGCGTCCCGAACGGGTGCGAGAGAGACAGCGCGACGAAAACGACTCTCGGAATCAATCTGCCGACGGTGCACAGGGGGACGGAAAGCAAAGCCCCCTCCCCTATCCTGGCAAGGGGCGACAAAAATAAAAAAAAACAGGTTAGAAAAAAAACGAATAAGAAGACGCGAAAATGGCACTGCAAATAAAGAGCTGCGTGATGATAGGCTGGATGGAAGGCGGTCCGGCCCGTCGCCGCCCAGAGCGATATTAAATGTAGTTTAATAAAAAGTTGTCGGGGTTTATTATTAAAGGCGATTACGCTCACGCACATGTCTATTGAGCGCTTCCTCGGCTGTCTTTCCCACCGGACTGCACCTCTGCCTGGCGCGGCCTGGCGCCCTGAGGATCGTGGATCATCAGGGAAGAACGCCGATCGGGATGAGGCAACGTAGCCAATGTTGGCAATGCAGGCAAAGTCCACGCTACGGCGGCGGGAGCGAGAGAGGACGTGAATTTCCCACCCGTTGAACAACACAACGCTACGCTGTGCCACCGGCGCGGTGCCTCTGCGGATCGACAATTATATATTTCCACCCGCAACCGTTTCGTTCCGTTTGTAATGCCTCCGCCCGTGTGAACGGCTGAAAACGATCATAATGATCATGGAGTGTGCCGGCACCGCGCGGGGCAGTCACACACACACACACACACACACACACACACACCACCGCTGCAGTCGGGGGGCCGGCAGTCCATCTGGAATGCAGTCCTGACACCGCCCCCCCCTCCACTCCCCGTGGCCCCTGACCTCCCCCCTCCGCTCTGCAGACTGCCCTGGAGCACTATGCATACAGCACATATTTGTTTCACATTTCTTATTTGGCCGGCGCTGTGCGGGGATTATCAACCGCGACGGCTGCGGCTCGGCACGGCTCAGTGTGTTCGGCTCGGCACAGTGGGCCGGAGGACCGGTGGGTGGAGGCGCGGTCAAAATCTCGGACGCCTTTTGAGAGGTCCAGAGTCGCTAAATGGGACTCGAATCGAATGTGAGACCCCGCGCCAGTGGATTGCTCTCCGAACGAGGAATCCACCGGTGGGGGTCACACGTTCGGTTCGAGTCCCGTTTAGCGACTCAGGATCTCAGAACGCGTCTAGATAGTTTCGGCCGCCTGCGCCGGTCTTCTGGCCCACTGTGCTCGGCTCGGCACGGCGCGCGGATTTAGGGAAGCAGCGCTTGGCCCCGAGGCCCGACGAGGCGGACTGCAATCGACTCACAATAGCGGGCGTCCCGCGAAGAGATACGGCTTGCTTGCTACCGTGTGCAGTCTAGCTCAAGTCACGGAGGGCAGGGCGACAGGGCACGCCAAACATATTGACTGGGTCTGAACAATGGATCGTGGCGCCAGGCGGGGCGGCCGCGGAGCAGCGACGCGGGACACAGGGGCTCCAAACGCCCTCCCCCCCTCCCCACAGGGGGCACCAGCAGGGAAAGGAAGCTGAGAATCTCCACAGAGACTACAGTGCCCGCTATAGGGTCACATAAGAATCATCCCTGCGGTTCCCCGCACAAGGTCCACAAGTTCCTCATGAGGCCCTTCAGTTAAGAATCCCTTTAGTCCTCACACTGGCGTCCATGGGCGCAATGAGGTACCCCACACCAAAAAAGAACCCCACTCACACGGGACACCCACGGGGCCCGCGCACAGTGTGCAGCCGGGAGCCCCTGGTACTGGAGGTGCTTCCGGTGGCGCTGGACGGCGCGCGGCCGCCGCGGCGCCACCATCGGGCACCTGCCGCGCATCCGGAATGAGCGGCCGGGCCGCCGGGGGCAGCCACCAGAAAAAACGGAAATTCGGATGATCGGGGCACCGACGTCGGGAAGAGAATAACCCAAACCCCTGCCCGTGTGGTTGGCTGGTCCGGGGAGCCACCTTGGGGGGACTGCTCGACGGCCTCGGCGACGCAACGCAGCGCGCGGTGTCTGGCTGGGGTGCCTGCGGTGTGCGTCCGAGCCGGTCATATTGTCTCGTCTTGTTTTATTGCATGTCGCTATCGGAATCGGATCGGCATCGCGCCGCACTCGCGAAGCCCGGCCGTCCCCCTGTCTCTCTCGCCCACCCGCGGGACGCGCCTCGCGTGCGAGGGAGACAGCAGCGCGACGAAGCGCGGCGCGGAACCAGCCCGGCAGTCGGCCGCGGCTGGGAGCGACAGAGACAGTGGCCGCCTTGATTTATTTCAGCAGACTGATTCCGAGCTCTGCTTTCGTCGCTCTGTCTCTCTCGCACTCGCGGCGCGTCCCGCAAGGGTGCGAGAGAGACAGCGTGACGAGCAGGGCTCGGGATCGGCCTGCAGTGCCGTGGACGCGGCAAAACGCGACGCCAAAGTGCCATAATGCGTGTTTGCAGATGCAAAAGAAGGACGCCGCCGAGAGGGGGAAGGGCCGGGGTGGGGGAGGGGGCGGGGGCGGGGGAGTCCAAGGAGCGGCGCAGCGTCCGTCCGCAGCGTCAAGACCAGTGTCTCGCCTTTTTGGCGCTATGCCTGGAACCTGTACGCCGCCTCGCCGCCGTGCTAACACTCACACACTCACACTGTGTCAGCTGATAGCAGTGCGTCGCGGTGCGGGGCTGCCGGCCGGCTTCTTGGCTGCCGTTGTCGTCGCTCTGTCTCTCTCGCACTCGCGCAGGTGGTGCGCGGGAGGGACAGAACGACGTCGTGCTTGTATGCAGAAATCAGTCTAGCGACTGGAGCTACCGATCGCACATCAATAATGAGCCACTTTCGCCCCCGCCCCCCTTTTCTGTGAGATGCGGGCTTGAAATTTTAGCAGTGATCAAAAATAGGAAATCAGGACAATCCGCGATAATTTTGTTGGCCGTTGCGAATAGCTTGCTCGCTGACAGTTTCGCGAGCTACGTGGGGTGGGACGCTGTTTTCTGGACGGAAGAAAACATCACTCCTCACGTCACAGGCTTGAGGGGGAATGCCTTGCCATTCGGTCCTGAACCGTCCACTTAAGCGCAGCTTTGGCAGATGCGGATGCCAGCGGAGTCTAAAGTTAGTCTCGCTGCCTCGGGCGTTCAAGTCTCCCAGTGTCGTCTCCGCCCGCGCCTCGCGCGTCATCGCGTATTTGCTTTGCCGCCGCCCGACAGACCTTTGAACCGCTCCTGCCGAATCCAGCGTGGTTCCGAACGGTGCCTTTGTCGCTCTCTCTCTCTCTCTCTCTCTCTCTCTCTCTCTCTCTCTCTCTCTCTCTCTCTCTCTCTCTCTCTCTCTCTCTCTCTCTCTCTCACCCCTTCGGAACGCCCCCGCGCGTGTGAGAGAGACAGAGCGGCGGCGGCATCGCGTCGGCCACTGCGTCACCGGCTCGGCTGCCACCGGGTTGGCTGCGCGGCTTGATGGCGCCTCGGCGCGCACCTCTTAAAAACCTGCAATCAGGAAAAGCGGCGCAAGTCGATCCGGGCGGGGCGCGTCTGAAGCGGGGTGGGGGAGGGGGAGGGGGGAGCGGCGCCGCGGACGCGTCCCCGCCGCGCGGGAGGCCGGGAGGCGTTTGCTCTGCGATCTAGAGCTGCGCGCCGCGGCCGCCGTCTCGCTCCCACGCTGCGCGGCGGGCCAATGGGCGCGACGGAGAGAGAGAGAGAGAGAGAGAGAGAGAGAGAGAGAGAGAGAGAGAGAGAGAGAGAGAGAGAGAGAGAGAGAGAGAGAGAGAGAGAGAGAGAGCCTCCAGACGCACTCGCGTGCGGGTGGGCGGTCTGCTGGCCCCAGCAGCTGTGCGGAGCGCGGCGCGGAGCTGTACTGGCTGCGGGGCGCTGTCGGCTGCTCCACTACCGGCAAAGTGCTGCGGTACACTGTGAACCGGGGGCCCGGGGGCCCACTGAGCACCGTGAGCGCGAGAAGGACAGCGCCACGGCCGATCCGTCTGCTGGACCAGGATGTGCTCGACCTCATCTTGACAGCGCGCGCCGCCCGGCCCCGTTCGTGAAGGGTATGATGCAGCTCGAAAGGCCGGTCGGCTAATAAATCTAGCGGGCGCCGGGGTGCACCGGGGTGCAGCGCTAAGCAGGTCGCCGTCGGGGGGCACGACCCCGGGACCCGAGACCCCGGGAACTCGAGGCCCCGGGACCCGAGCACGTCAACAAGGCCCAGATTACGCTCCACTTGTCTGCAGCAAATGCACTGACGAAAACTAATATTACCAGTCGCCCGTCGGTCCATCCGCGTCGAGTCTGTCTGTCTGTATGTATGTATGTCTGTCTGTCCGCTTGTCGGCGGTAGCCGAGGCGACGGCGGTGCACACGTGCGCGCCACGCTCCGGCCCGTAACGTCATTCCACACACGTCCTGCCTGCCCGGGCCCTGCACTCGCACCTGCGCTATCTCCCACTCCATCGCCGCCTTTACCCATCCCGGACGCGTGCCGGATTATTTCTCATACGTCTCTTTTCCGACACACCAACAAACAACAACAACAACAACAACAACAACAACAACAAAAACGACGGATGAAGGGGCGCGCGGCGGGGAATCGAACCCGTGACTCGGAGGGCAAGGCCGTTTCCACCCCGGTGCTGTGCGTAGCAGCGGCGCCGCCGTCGTCGCCTCTGCCAGGCGGAACAGCCGAGCGATTTCGATGAGTCGCTTCGTCGCTCTGTCTCTCTCGCGCCCCTGCGGGACGCCCTGTGAGTGCGAGAGAGACAGAGCGACGAAGCGACACTTGGGAACCCAGCCTGATGAGTGTGATGACAGGCTGGCGGCGTTTAGGCAGTCGCGGAGCGGAGCGGAGAGGCAAGGGCGCCATTGAAATACTCGCACCGAAGGGAATCGTCCCAACGGTTCGGGAAATGCGCAGCAGCAGCAGCGCGCTCGGGAGCGGAACGTGTTCACGATCTGCTCTGCGTGGTCCTTTCCCCCGGTCGGAACACCCCGCGGGGGCTGGCTGGCTCATGACGTCACTCGGGTCATCCCCGCGGTTTGAAGGCCAGACCGACCACTGTCAGGCTCCGCGGGGCCACGCATTCAAATTGACCTGCCACGGCCGCGCTCTGCCAGCAAGCTGCTGGTACGTGCCCTCGTCGCTCTGTCTCTCTCGCACTCACGGCGCGGCCCACAGGGGTGCGAGGGAGACGGAGCGACCGCCCTCCTGTGGCGCAACACACGGCGTCCGACTGACACGTTTAGCGGAGGTCTGCAAGATTAGCGCCGGGCTGTCAAGCAGCGAAGCGCGGAGGGGCAGGCAGCCCTTAGAGAGAGGGAGAGCGAGAGAGAGAGAGAGAGAGAGAGAGAGAGAGAGAGAGAGAGAGAGAGAGAGAGAGAGAGAGAGAGAGAGAGAGAGAGAGAGAGAGAGAGAGAGAGAGAGACCGCTGCCACTCAGGGTGGTGGCGGTGCCTTCTTCGCGAGCCAGCCCAGATTTACCGCTGGCCGTCCAATTTATAAGCGTTTCGAGAAAGCTTGGCGAACCGCCCGCACCGCCCTTTGATCGCAATGAACCAAGACGAGCCTCTTTCGATACATCGATCCGATCCGTCGATCCATTGATAGACTTTCGATCACCGGCGGGGTGATCATTCCGAGCAGTGCTCTGTCTCTCCCGCACTGCCGGGCGTCCCGCTCGGGTCGGAGAGAGACGGCGACGGGGCACCGTGTCGGCATTGGCACCTCTAAACGCGCTCTTTGTCTCGCTGGCGGTGCGGGGGAAGGAGGGGAGGGGGAACCTTTGTCCGTTAATGAATCATCCGCGCACAACTGTTGTTCGATAATCAGCTAATCACACAATGGCGATAGTGTTTCGAGTGAACGTCCCGCTGCACCGCAGCTCTAATCAGACTTTTATTTAATTCCCCCGCGTGGGGAGTCGAAAGCCTGTGTCCGTCTCTCTCGCACCCGCAAGCCTCGCCCGCACGTCCCATGTAGCGACTCTGGAGCTCAAAAACGCGTCTAGAATTTTGGCCGCCTCAACGGTCTTCTGACCCAGTGTGCGGGTCCCCCCGCCCTTCAGCGGTGGACTTCTCACCTCACGGTGTGGAGGAGTGACGGAAAAAAACCTCTCTTCGACTACATCTTCACCTATGGGCGTCGCTATCGGCGCGGCAGTGCAAAGCGTCCCCGAGACCTTGACGCAGGTTGGCGCAACAGCGCTGGCCGCCCTTGCCGCCGGGCCGGGTCACCGCGGTGACAACGCGACAAGCGCCGCCAATGTCACCAACAACTTCACTTCGTTTAATTTGGCGGGCGTGTTGCGCCACCGGCCTCGTCCGCCAATAAGAGGAACCGCCACTTAATTTCGTTACGCAGCCGAACCATAAATGGCCGCAATGAAAAAAATTCCAATGCTCATGCATTGCGTGGTGTTCCGCTAATTTAAAAAATAGTTGCGAAAGTAGTTTTTTATTGCCAACCAGGCATGGGCAGGAAAGTAAAGTAAAGTACCGCGGTACCAGGTGGTATAGGTGGTATAGGCGTCGGTTCCCGGTACCGGGGTCGACGGATCGAGTCCCACTTTTTCTCAACATTTTTCGAATGACCCGCTCACTGCGGCTCCATCCCTGCCGCGTCTAGAGCCCGGCTGACGCCGCATCTACCATGAGCCGTGGTGGCTGAGATCGCTAAGGCGTCGGACTTGAACAGTAAGGTCCGGGGATCGAATCCCAACATTTCAATACATTTTACGACTGCCTCCCTCATCCCAATACGACTCAAACCCGTCGTCCGACACTCGGCAGACGTGCAGTCGTGATAGCGTAGTGGTCTGGATCATTTGTCGTCCACTATGCTTGGGTGTCTAAAAAGCAGTCCGCTTCGGCGGATTGGCCTCGGCACTGGTTCGATCCCCGGTCGTTCCAGCCACTCGCAATTGGTCGCGAGTGGGTCCATTCTGATTCGTCGGTTTGGAGTTGATAAGTCCTTTGAAGCTGGCCCTTCACACTGCATGTTCGGTAGAGAGCGCCGGACAGCGGGGGTACCACTGTGGGTACCACTGACCACCCCGCGAAAACCAAAGGCTCTCAACCCCCGCCCTTCACCCGGCCCACATCAGATGAGAACCCCTGGGGTCGCCGCCTGGAATGCACCGGTTCCCCCGATCCACCGAAGTTGCAGGCGGTCCTCCCTACTGTGTGGGGAGGTGGGAGAAGGGCCCCCATTTTTTCTTCTTTTTTTTTTCCTCCAAGTTCTTTTGTTGGATGCGCTGCTGGTTTGACAAACTCATAAAACTGGAAAGGGATGGTTTTAAAACGCGGGTGATCTTTGTTTGAGAAGTATGAGCACTGAAAGTCGCGAGGTGGAGAGCAGAAATCATGGTGGTAACTGAATCAGGTTTGACCGGAAGTCTTCGGTATTGGTCGGTTTGAATTGAGCGCATGCGCAGGAAGAACATTTTGAATTTCCCGCCATTCTGCTTTGTTTCTACTGGTCAGTTTGAATTTTGACGGGTGGATCGTATTCGTTTCTATGGAAATGATTTATTCATGTTTTTCGTATTAGACCGTAACGTAGACAAGTTTTCGTTAATTTAATGAGTCAAAAGTTTGAATTTTCTACTGAGGCACATTTTGTCTTTGAAACGTTTCTCGATAAAACCAACGGTTAAGGGTGTTTGATTGTTGAAGTTTTATGTTTTAACAAATTACGCAAAATTTCCACGATAAATTTTTAAAAACTTCCCGCTACCCTTATTTTTTTATCGTAACGAATAATTTGGCGGTACTCATTTTCCAAAACCGAATAGGATATAAAAAAAAGAAGAAGCGGAGCCGTCAAAAACAATAGGGGTCCTCCTTCGTCGGAACCCCTAATAATTGAGTGTTGGTTTAGTCGTTTCAACCACTTGCAGTCATCCGTGAATCACAACCATATTGACTCCAGGGATAATCATGACGGCTGGACATACGATTAATTACAAGTCTTTTCGCCGTCAAACTCAAGGCCTAATCAGTCAAAATAAAAAATTAATCCGAATTTCATCACCACTGTGAATAATAAAACTAAATCGTCCAGGTCTGGCGTCCATCTATTTACAGAGTCACTACTAATGCGTCGTGCTGACTGGAGCCCCTTCGAGCCGCGAGTGGAGCAACAGGGGCTTCCGGCCGGACAATCAGTCAAAGGTGTCTCGGCCCTCCACCGGAAGCACAGTGGGCCGCACTGCAGCGCTGCCACAACACGCGCGGTGTGGAAGTAGTTTGTCTTTCCGAACGATCGACAAAAGAAAAGATTGACTCGATTCAGCCTTCGATGCGTCCAGCATCCATGCAGGCCGGCCGGGCACGCCCCCACCGCGACCGCGGCCCGGCTGGCTGCACACTGATTCGCCGCTCTCTCTCTCTCTCTCTCTCTCTCTCTCTCTCTCTCTCTCTCTCTCTCTCTCTCTCTCTCTCTCTCTCTCTCTCTCTCTCGACAGAGTGAGTCCGCTGATGCGGGTGACGGAGTGACGGGGATCGTAGGATGTCTTAGGACGCACCTCGGTCGGAGGCACGTCCCGGAGGCATACCGTCCAGGAAAGGGCGTGGCGGGGCGTGGTGGGGCGTGGTGGGGCGTGGCGGGGGCCGCGTCGCTCCGTCGCCGGGGGGTTTCCGGTGGCTGTTGGATAATAGCTGGATGCAGCGCCGCCTGACGGCCACCGCGGCCACCCCACCCACTATATGGACCGGGAGGAGTTGGCGGAGCACCATCACCTGGGCGATGCATGGACACCCCGGGCTCCGTTTCTCCGTCTCACGACAATATTATGAGAGTAAATGGGCCGGCCGCCCCGCCCCGCCCCACCCCGCCCCGCCTCGCCCCGCCCCGCCCCACCCCGCCTCAGCCTACTCGTCAACGAGGAGGGCCGCTTTAAATCAGCGAGGAGGGAGGAGGGGCGAGAGGGTCTTCATGGCAGTGGTGCTGCTGAGAAATTTCGGGAAATTCGTGCACCTCCAAAAAAGAATGTTCTAAAAAAAAATAAAAAATAACAAGCTAACAAGATTTAAAAAATTAAAAAAAAATAAAGGAAAGGGTGATTATTTTTTCGCGAACAAACGCAGGAAACTAATGGTCTCTGCGCACGCGAAAACGGCCGCTCGTCCTGGTACGTGCAGGTCGGTCCGGCCTGGCTCCGGGCTGGCTGCCTCCGGCCGGCCGGGACGTGGCCCTGCTTGAGTAGCACTCCCTGTAGACTGATTCCGAGCGTCGTTTTCGTCGCTCCGTCTCTCTCGCGCCTCTACGTTGCGGCCCGTTGAGTGCGAGAGAGACGGAGCCACGGACTCTCGGAGAGACTCTGGCCGGGACTGGCCTGGACTCCCAGGCCGGCCATTAGTGCGACATTAACCGCGATTACCCGTTGATTAAAGCCCGTATAAGTTGGGCGCACTGCTCTACATCGCGGCCTGTGTTTGGCGCACAACCCACTTCGGACCCCGCACGAAAACACAAAAAAAAACAACATCAACATCAATAACAACATCAACAACAACAGCAAGCAACGCGTTGCGCAGTGTGGTGGTGCTAGAATACGCGTGCAGAAAGTCTCTAGCAACGGCCTCTCGCTCGCCCGCATGGTGCGCGTGGGTGACGTCTTGGTTAAGGGAAACACGCTGTCTCGCGCTACTGTACGGTTTAAGTGCCCATAAAAGACTGCCCTGTGCGACGACGTGTTATCGCGGAGCCACGTCGGGAAGGTGACATAGAGGTGTCCCGAGGAGCTCCCTTCCCTTTGGCAAAGCGGAATTCGCAACTCACTGTGGCACACTGCAGAAAACTCAACTACGAAACAAAATTAACGTTAGTGTGAGGATTTACTGCTTTGCTCTTGTACTAAAACAACTTCGGTGACAGAATTTAGGTCAAGAGCTTTATATTTCATTCTCTGTTTCTGGCAGACCAAACTACTCTTATTCGATTTTTTGGGGTTTTTTGGTTTTTCTTTAACTTCTCAATTATTTTCCGCCAATAGTTCTGCCTGTGCCGATTCGAGTCCCATTCAGCGACTGTGGAGCTCAAAACGTGTCCGGGATTTCGGCCGCCTCGACGGTCTTCTGGCCCACTGTGCGCCTTGACGAGTCCGGACGCGTCGACTGAAGGCTAGATGATGCGGCGACGCGGTATCTCCGGCGTTGTATCTCCGCGCGGCCGTCACGAACACGTCAACACAACACAACACAGCGCAGCGTTGCGATAGAAACGAAGGCTTATGCAAAGGGAACGCGACGAGTGTTTTAAGCCGTCCGCGAGCGCCAAGCCTAACGAGGCGCTTTCATTGGTGTTGTGACGGGCTTTCGGCTTTCGCGGGCCGGCCTCCCCGATCCGCCACCGAGAGACTGCCTCGTCGCTCTGTCTCTCTCGCACCCCGACGGGCCGACCCGCGAGTGCGAGGGGGACAGAGCGACCCGCGGCCGCCTGCAAGTCATCCTCGTCCACGAGGAGGCCATCGCCGCGCGCAGTGTGCGTCGGGCTCTCGTTGGCAGCGCCGGGGAAGTGCTTCAGTGCGGCGGCGATGGCGCCGGAGAACTGTGACAGCACTACACCCAGTCCGGTTCGGGGATCGGTCCTGCACCAAATGACCTTTCTCATGGAAAAAAATGACGTAATTATTTTTGAAGCAGCCTTTTGCTCTAGTATCAGGATGGGCGCGGGTTTTTATTTTTTTTATTAGTCTGGCAACCCCAGGCGACCCCAAGGACCGCGGAACCGAGTCGCGGCCGCGGTCTTCCCCACGTGTGGGCCCCACGGCCCTCGGCGGGGAGGGTGGGGCCGGGGGGCAGATCGCGAACAGTGCTCGCCGTCCCTCTCGCCCTCGTGGGGCGTCGGCAGGGGAGCGAGGGAGACAGAGCGACGCCGCCGGGCTCTGCGGCAGGCCGGCGGCCAGGCCGGGGGCGGTGTCTTGGGCCCCGCGCCGCGCGGCGGGCCAACGGCAGCCAATGGCGTGGCGGCGCGGCCCGGGGGGGCGGCACGTCGAGGCACCTGGGCGTCGTGGTGGGGGCCGCGGGGCCCGCGGAGCCCACGCCGCCTCAGTGCGCGCCGACGGCCGCTGCAGCGCGGGTGTCTAGTGTGTCCGAGGGCCGCGCCCCGCCGACCCAGTGCGCCGCCGTCCAGTGCGCGCCGCCGCGACGCCCGCGATGTGGTGCTCCGCCCGCGCCGCCGCCACGGATCCTGGATACTGACCGCCGCCGTGATGGTGCAGCGGCGTCGACCCTTACAGTGACAGTGCGTGGTTGCCGCTGCCTGCCGCCGCCGCGGCACAGACACCCCTCTTTATATGTGTGTGACGAGCAACGGCCTACAAATGCAGGAGAACCCGTCGCCGCTCATGCAAACTGGGATACCCATGCTCAAAATGTGCAGGTACGTCGGCGGCAGTGGACGCGCAGACCGAGCTGGCGGTCGCCGGGCCGGAGGGTAGTGCCGCGAGGGAAGTCCACAGGGTGTTATTGCGGTGCGCTTTGCACAGCAGACTGGAAGTGCCGGCGTAGACGGCCAACTCTTGACACGTCTTCAGCTCCAGAGTTGCTAAACAGGAATTCGAACAAAACGTGTCACCCCACCAGTGAATTCCTCGTTCGGAGAGCAATCCATTGGTGGGGACACACGTTCGGTTCGAGTAAGCTTACCATTTAGCGACTCTGCGGAGCTCAAAACGCGTGCCGGCGAGTTTCTAGAAGCTTGATGGCATGACCCAATCAGGGGGAAATGGTCACTAACGCGGTTGATCTGCTGCCTCTGAGAAACGCCTTGAGGGACGCAGACTGGAGCGAGCGTGCCCCAGTGGGCCCTGCCCCAGTGGGCATGTGACTGGGGTGCCAAGGTTGGTGACTTGAACGCACGCCCAGACCGGTGCGCGCTGGCGCAGGGCTGGCGGCAGGGCACACCATCAGAGCGCACTGTGGTCGCCTTTTCACACACGAGGACAACCGGAGCAGAAAGCAAAACGAACAAAACGAGCCGAGACACACTGCCGCGTGGCACCGGCGTGCGCAATTCTTCTTGCGCTTGAACTAGGGGCTGTGACCAGGACCAGGGGCCTGCGGCCCGCTGCGCTCCGTCTCTCTCGCACCGACGCGGGACACCCCATGCGTGCGAGAGAGACAGAGGACAGGGACCGGCAGCCTTGCGGTGGCGGCGCCTCGCGCTGGCTGCCTCGCCTCGCGTGGATTCCACGCTGTGGTTTCTGCGCCCTCTGCAAATAAAATAATCATTTTAATCACGTGACCGGGTACCGTTGGAGAAGAGCGTCATTGCCCAAACTACGCGATAGATAGTGTAGGCGCCGCCGCGCGCCGAGCGGTGTGCTGGGCCAGCCGCCGGAAGAAGGACAACGCGCACTTCTTCTTCTTCTCCTCCTTGCGCCCTGCTTTTCCTTCATTTCAGTTAGCGCCCAGCCGTTTTGCACCGGGACGAAATCGGCGAGCCACTTTGTACGGCACGAGTACTACGCTCCCACACAACAGGACAAGGAACTCTCTCTCTCTCTCTCTCTCTCTCTCTCTCTCTCTCTCTCTCTCTCTCTCTCTCTCTCTCTCTCTCTCTCTCTCTCTCTCTCACACACACACACACACACACACACACACACTCACGCTCACACTCACACTCGGCCCCCCTGTCCGCATACCGGGTCGCTCGTGCGCGTTGGAATTATGACCCGCTAAGTGGTCTAATTGCTCTAATGCTTGCGGAACGTGTCCTCGTTCAAACAAAGCCACCTGATTGGCTGCCGGCGTGGCGCGACGCGGCGCAACGTGCGACTCCTAGGCCACCCCGACCGAGTCTCAACATCGAGGCGCTTTCCATGCGCACATGCGCACTACTTCTTTTAAATGTTATTTTTTAAAAAAATTTTTTAGGCACGGAGTAGCCGTAAAAAGGTTGTTGTTTTTTTAAAATAATTTTTTTAAATTTGCATTTCCGAAATTTTCGATAAGATTTTGATAAGACTTGGCAAAGTGGCAGAACTATAAGTACCCTGATTTCACTGGTGAAAAATGGTTGAGAATTTCGCGGCCAATATTTAAAAAAAAAAAAAAATTGAATTCATTGTTATTTTTTTGGCTGGCTGTTTACATTTTTGCGGCTTGTCGAGCACGCGTTGCTCGGCTTGCGTTCGTCTGGCCGATAAAGCAGCCTTCTGACTCACAGCCGCCTGGTCGGCCGAATAACCGGTCTCGGTGTGGGTGGAGTCCGGGACGTATACCGCACCGAGGCGGCCGGCCGACCGGCGCAGCGCCGCCGGTCAAATAGAGACTGGACGTCAAATTTAGGCGTCCTTGGAGCCTTGGAGCGGGCCGGCCGGCACGGCCACCACAGCGACGCTATCTCCCGTCTCTCTCGCACTCGTTCCGTCTTGGAGCGAGGCGTGTAGTCAAATCAGCGAGGGATTTTGATTCTACTGAAGTCAATAATTTGATGTCAAACCGACGACGTTTCGGCGACCCGTGTAGTGAGCTCATGGTACGTTGAAGATTGACACGAAACGGCGACTACGAGGCGCGAACTGATTTCGAATGAAATGGACGCGTTGCCGCGCGTCTCGTCGGCGCGGCGTCGCTCCGACCACTACTCGTTCCGGCGGCCTGTCCGGCCCGACAGCAGGACCATTCCGAGTGGAGTCGTTCTCTCGTCGCGCTGTCTCTCTCGCACCCGCGCGGCACGCCCTGTGAGAGCGAGAGAGACAGAGCGACGACAAGGGCGCGGGGTGCGCGGACGACGACGGCGTCGTGAAATACCTACGGCTTGACAAAACTGGGGCCACCCAGGGGCTGCCGTTAGAATGACACACGCGGCCTGCACACGTGCGCCGCACACGCTCTCTCTCTCTCTCTCTCTCTCTCTCTCTCTCTCTCTCTCTCTCTCTCTCTCTCTCTCTCTCTCTCTCTCTCTCTGTCTCTCTCTCACACACACACACACGCACACTCAAGCCGGTCTTGCCGATAGTACAAGTGTTGCGCGTTAGTTCGCGTGTTTCCCACGCGGCCGCTCCCCCTCCCCCACCGCCACGCCCCGCTCTCCACTTTATGGCACGTATTAACAGTTTTGATAATCTGTTTCTGATTCGAGAACCGGATCAGGCATTACGCGAGATGCTCTCTCTCGTCCGGCCGGCCGGCTGGCCGCGCTCCGTGCGGCGTGTGGGTGGGCAACGCAGCCCCGCCAAACGTACCCTTCGATTTCTCATAACGCGTTCCGGTAACGCAATCTGGAGCGCGAAACGTCCCCTTCGATTTCTCATACGAGACGTTTCAGAAACGCGCGCCGCCGCGTGCAGTCGCGCAAAAGCAATCTGTCGGATGTCAATGAAGCACTCGGCAGATTCGCGTGTGTGACGCGACGGCGGTCTTGCGCACACAGCGGGGGGCTCTGACGAACACGTGCTGCCACTGTGCACGCACACACGCACGCACGCACGCGGACAAGCCGCGAACACGGGCCGTGTGTGCACCGAGGCCATTACTCAAACGGGACGACCGCGCGTCGCTAACTGTCCTTCGATTGGACGAGAATAATTGGGCGATCCCCTGATAGGCGGAGGAGAGGTGACCCTGTTCGGGGCCCCGTCGAGTTTGGAGGCCCTGGGGGGGCCCCTTCGTGTGTGTGTGTGTGTGTGTGTGTGTGTGTGTGTGTGTGTGTGTGTGTGTGTGTGTGTGTTCAGCAGCCCTTTGGGGGCATCGGGATCGCGTCAAACGGTAGCATCGCTGGATGCCACACACATGACGAGGCGGTCAAGGTGTGTGTGAGTGTGTGTGTGTGTGTGTGTGTGTGTGTGTGTTGTGTGTGTGTGTTGAATGCAGTCCAGACTGGGCAGGACCAGGGCACGCCAGTCACGAGGCTAGTCACGCACATCGTGGGGTGAAGCGCACGGCTCAACTTCGCCCGCCACCACTTGGAAGCGGCCGAGCTCGACTCATCGTCGTTATTCACTCGAAATGACTTCGATTCACGACGAAAAGAAAGTCGGAGTTTTCTTCTGGTCAGCTTTCCACTTCTCAGTTTTAATAAGGCAGGCGGAATCTTATCGGAATGCGTCGTGGCAGTCAGTTCATAAACGGTGTGAGCCAGGTTTCGAAAGGTCTCAGCATCAGCACAAAGGAAGTTATATTTGTGTTTTTCTTCTTCCCGTTTTCAACTCCCTCGATGAAAAAATTCTCGTTTTGTTCAAGCGGTTCTTCCACGACAAAAGTGTTTAGGCCTTCGTGTTGGCAGCAGTGCCGTGCCGTGCCGGCTGAGTCCTCGCCCCGCCGCTCTCCGACCGCGAGGTCCGATATGTACAGCTGATTTATCAATGATTTAAGAACACTTAATGCTCGCGGGGAGCCCCGCGCATCGCACGGCCCCACGCCGTCTCCTATCCAGGCAGACACCGCCGGCCGCGGCCCGCGGAAACATCAGACTTGCGTCAGGCGCAAAGGACAGCAGGCTTCATGCACACACACACACCAAAAAAAAAAAAAAAAAAGTTTGGGATTTTAGACGCGCAGTGCAACGGGGAGAGCCTAATGTGGGAAAAATAGGTCTTACAAACCACGACAGACAGACAGACAGACAGACAGACAGACACACAGGGAGGCGCGCCAAGTGGTGGTCTATCGGAGCCGATCGTCGCGCTGGTCTCCCCCAAGGTGCTCGTGGCACAGGCCGACGGCTCATGGCGCGAAACATGATCTGCGCGGGCAACCGAAGAGAAGCGAAGCGCGGTGCGCGCGGACAGCAGCCCTTTGTCCACTTCAGTTCCTCCTCGTGCGCTGCAGCGAGAGATAGCGCCGCCGCACACGCGGCGCACTGGATTCGTGTATAGAGTTTCCACCTTTTCTGGCGTTCTACCTCTGTCCGCCTCTGTCGCTTCAAGTTCCTCTTGCGTGTGTCTCTGACAGTCTGCGTGTCAGTCTGCAGAGACTGATTCCGAGAGTCGTTGTCTTCGCGCTGCCGCGCCTGGAGGGTAGGCCGCCGGCCGGTCTTCCATGCATGCAAGTAGAGCGGGTTTGCCTACGCTAGTCTGCGCAGGCTCTCCCGCGTCACTCCGCAATTTAATTTTTTTTAACCTTCTTTTTCTTTATTTTTTTAAAAATGAGACTTTTCTATTGTTTGAACGGCGAAATACCTTCATATCCAGGTTACAAAATTTAGGACAAACATTTTTTTAATTTTTTTTTTAGAGTGTAGCTTTTCCTCTGGCCGCGAATGCACACACCCTGGCCACGTCCTCGTTCGGGACGCCATTAAAAACTATCGGCCCGGCCGCCGCCCTGCCGGCGTCTGTCTCGCTCGCACCCACGCGGCCAGCAAGCCGACGCCGAGAGTCGCTTTCGTCGCTCCGTTCTCACTCGCTCTCGAAGGGGGCACCGTGCAGGTGCGAGAGAGACAGCGCGACCGAAAACGTCCCTCGGAACGGGTGTGCAGTGCGAGGCCCACCGTGTGGCGGCTTGGTCGGCTTGGTCGGCGCCGCCCAGCCCGCGGGCGGGAGGAAGTCGTCCAGTAGACCCACTGCGAGGGGAGTCGCTCTCGTCGCTCTGTCTCTCTCGCACCCACACGGGAGCCCCCACGAGTGCGAGAGAGACAGAGCGACGAGAAGGACCCCAGCGTGCTGGCCATGTGGTCCGCGACTCCGGCCGCTCCACGGCGACGCAGGGCTGCCTGCCGGTGAGCCGGGCTGCGTTTTGAATACAATAAGGCCCTGACCCGGCGAGCCCGGCCGGACTGTGCCCGCGGCGCCGTGCTGTACCGAACACCGCGCCTGGGCTGCGTGCGGGGCGGCCCCGCTTGCGTCCCCGCCTCGGACGCAGCCGGGCTGGGCGTGCGATGCCACCACCGGCCGCACGGCCGCGTCGACATTGCACGAGAGTAACGTCAGCTGCAGACTACCCCGTCCTCTCTCTCTCTCTCTCTCTCTCTCTCTCTCTCTCTCTCTCTCTCTCTCTCTCTCTCTCTCTCTCTCTCTCTCTCTCTCTCTCTCTCTCTCTCTCTCTCTCTCTCATGGGCCGTTCCGTAGAGAGACCGCGCAACGGACTCTCGGAATCAGTCTGCATCCAGCGGGGGCGCGGCTCAAAAAAAAAAAAAAAACATTACTAAAGTCAGTTTATCCCCCGCCGGGTCTAATTTCTTTTTTTCTAACAGTGTGGCTGGGCCGTGAGAAAGGCCAAGCCCTGTCCCCTGGCTGCTCATTACCGGAGGCTGCCCGTCTTGCTCATTCATAACACCGCCGCCACTGCTCTGTATTCCCCCTCGGCGGCGTCCTCGCCATCTCGGGTATGTTGTGGTCCTCGGCGTCGCCCTGGACCCTGTCTTCGTCCTCGGCGTCGTCCTGGGACCACGTCTTGTCGTGGACGCTGTCCTTGTCTTCGGGGACCTTGTCCTTGTCGGCGACTTCATCGTCGCAGTCGTCGGGCCGCGGCCTCGGCGCGCACCTCGTCGTCATCGCCGTCGGGGACCTTGCCCCCTCTTCATGCCGGTCCTTGTCGTCGGTGTTGATCTGGCGCTGCTGTCGTCATCATCGTCGTCGCCGCCCCCGTCTTCATCTGCAGCCTCGGCCTGCAGAGCGTTTACGCGAGGTCACGTACGCGCCGCGCTACGCATGCACTGTTCGGTGGGTGCTCTCGGCTCCGCGTTGACATCTCATGTTTCATCTCGCAGCGCTCGGTCCGTTCTACAGTGGGTGCGCCAGAAGACCGGTGGAGGCGGTCACAGCCCCGGACGCGGTCTGAGGCTCCAGAGTCGCTAAATGGGACTCAAACCGAACGTGTGACCCCACCAGTGGATTCCCTGTTCGGAGGGCAATCCATTGGTGGGGGTCACACGCCCTGTTCGAGTTCCATACTCTGGAGCTCAAAACCCGTCCGGGATTTTGACCGCCTCCGCCGGTCTTCTGGCGCACTGTGCGTCCCCCGCGCACTTCAGTTGATGGAACTGGGCGAGATGTCTGCCGGGCCGGCCCGCCGGGGGTCACGGGCCTGACGGGCCCTGACGACTCCTGTCGGACCTCGACGGCAGACAGTCGACTAGTCGACGTGGCTGGTGGCGCGCACCGGCGTGTCCCGCTTCACGCGTCTACGCTGACAGACCGGCCGGCCGGCCACGCCACAGTGGGTCAGAAGACCGCTGAGGCGGCCAGAACCCCGGACACGTTTTAAGCTCCCCAGAGTCGCTAAATGGGTCTCGAATCGAACGTGTGAGCCCACCAATGGTTTGCTCTACAAACGAGGGATCCATTGGTGGGGTGACACTACGTTCGATTCGAGTCCCATTGAGCGACTCTGGAGGGCTCAAAACGCGTCCGGGATGTTGGCCGCCTCAGCGGTCTTCTGACCCACTGTGCACGCCACGCGGCCACAGGGCGGCCCTGCCAAAGTGGGGCCAGCGAAACAAACGAGCTGTGGTTCTGGGAAAAGGGACCACCGCGACGAGCGGCAATCGGGAGAAAGGGGTGTTTTCAGGGCAGACAGGCAGGCAGGCAACAGAATGACAGACAGGCAACAAACAGACAGATAGATTAGTTTTTATTCAGGGGATTTGAAACGACAGTCATGTCCTTGACCTAATCTGCAATATTTATACTTGTTGAGTTTTCGTCAAATTGGATGCTGTTTCTACGATTTGTGTTTATTTACTGACGGACGGACAGACAGACAGACAGACGGACGGACGGACGGACAGGCAGGCACCGTCCCCACATCGTCCACAGTTTAGTCAAGGCGGTGGTATTAATCCGTACGACGGACACCATTCTGACTTCCTTCCTCACGCCATAAAGCATGTCGGCCCCCTACCGCCCGCCGTCGCTCTGTCTCTCTCGCACCCCTGGGGCGTTCCTTGGGGTGCGAGAGAGACAGCAGTGTTCGGAAGCAGCCCTCTGGCCCACCGTCCGGGCCACTGCCCGGCCAGGTTGATGAATGAATTAATAGGCTTCTTCGCTCCCAACAGCGTTCTTGTCGCAGCACTGCTGTTGTACTTTTCAGAATTTTCAGCCGCGGCTAGTAACTGATGATAAATGTATTATTATTTTATTATTATTATTTTTATTATTATTATTTTTTTTGAATTAATCGAATAGTTGGGCGGCCCTATTCAGGGGAGATGGATGTATCAGGTGCCGACCGGCCATTGATAACGGCGGTAATGATGATTACCCACAGATGACGCAGCAGCATCCGATGATGTCTTTCTCTACACTGGAAAACAAACAACCGGCCCGGTCCGTTCCGTTCGCACTCTCGGAATTTCTGCTGCTTACATGAAGCAAACCACGATTAAATACATGTTTCAACTGTTTTTTTTTGTGTTTTTTTTTGTGTGTTTTTTTTTGTCCTCTTGGAAGAGGGTGCGAACCGCAGAATGTATGTGGTACCGGTGGGAGTCGAACCCGCGCCAGACTTGGGTACTTCCTCTCAGGACAGTGCCAGACTTCGTCGTAGGGTAACTGCTGTTCCGGTGTGTGCAGTGCCCTGGCGCAGCCACTGCTTTCCTCTTAATATTTTTTTTCTCCTCCCAGAGATCCGACCGGCGGCGCGTTGAATACGCCCCGACAGGCGCTCCGCAGCGCAGACAGACTGATTCCGCGCAGCGGCTCGTCGTCGCTCTGTCTCTCTCGCTCCGTGACGCACGGCCCCGCGAGTGCGACAGAGACGGAGACACAAAAGCGACGCGTTGTTCGGAATCGCTTTGTTGCTGCTGGCAGAGTGGAGGGAGTTAGCAGAAACAGCTCTCCGTTAATTAGGCGACTCTATCCGTGGCTTTCACGGCCTGTATGCGCACTTTTTTCTACTCTCTCTCTTTATTCCTCTCTCTCTCTCTCTCTCTCTCTCTCTCTCTCTCTCTCTCTCTCTCTCTCTCTCTCTCTCTCTCTCTCTCTCTCTCTCTCTCTCTCTCTCTCTCTCTCTTCGTTACGCCCTCGCGCTGGAATGTTTCTCATCACCGCTCCCGGGCTGACGCCACCGCCACCCGCTCCGTCCCTTGTCGTACACGTCGATAGGTCGATAGGATCGCAGCGGCGATCAAACGCGGTGAGCTTCCCTCCAGCGCCCTACCGTGTCCCAACGGCGCACAGTAGTGGGCCAGAAGACCGGTGGGGAGGTGGTCAAAATCCCGGACGCGTTTTGAGCTCCCGAGTCTCTGATTGGGACTCGAACTTAACGTGTGACCCCAACAATAGATTCCTCGTTCGGAGAGCAAAAGGAGCTCAAAAGCCGTCCGGAATTTTGACCGCCGCCGCCGGTCTTCTGGCCCACTGTGCGCCGCTCCGCCGCGGTGTCGTCTGCCGCGTCCAATTAATCAACCTATCGCACGCAAATTACGCGGAATTCCTTTAATTGCTCGCCGATGGTCTATGTTCTTCCTGCCGGTACGTCAAGGCGCCGGCCTTGCGCTTGCTGTTGTTGTTGTTGTTGCTGTTGTCGTTGGCGTGTTGTTCGACTGTCGCGGCCGTGTCCCCGCCGAGGCCTCGACATCTACATCGCGAAATCATGCTTGGCTGCGCGCGACGTCAAGTAGAGGCCTCCACACCGAAAAGGACACGCCCGGCGTCGAGCAGCAAGCAGCAGCGTCCAGAAAGGAGACCGTCACAGGAGATAAAGAAAGAAAATTAATTTGAATAAAAGCGGATCGTCCTGGGGCGGGAGTTTCTTTCCGAGAAATGCAGAGGAAGTTTCCCCCGCGGCAACGCCAGGCTGCGCGCCGCGCCGATAAGCATCGACCAGTGGAGTGGATACGGAAGCAACGCGATGCAGCGCAGATGACCTTTCCCGGAAAACACGTCGCCGTACGCGCGCCGCCCAGCCACACAGTGGGCCAGAAGACCATAGGAGTTGATCAAAATCCCGGACGCTAAATGAAACCCGAACTGAACGCGTGTGACCCGCACCAATGGATTCCTCGTCCGGAGAGCAATCCACTGGTGGGGTCACACGTTCGGTTCGAGTCCCATTTAGCGACTCTGGAGCTCTAGAGTCTGTGCCGCCTGCACCGGTCTTCTGGCCCTCTGTGCGCCGCCCGGTGAGGAACGAGGGGGTAAACACTTCCGTAATGGCCTGTACAAGCTGTCGCGTAATACCGTGTAATACCCTGTAATACCGTGTAATACCCTGTAATACTCTGTAATACCATGTAATACTCTGTAATACCGTGTAATACTCTGTAATACCATGTAATACTTTGTGATACGTGCGTATACCCCTAATCGTCCATGCGAAATGACCTCCCTCGATGACCTCCTTGACAATTGGTATAGATTTTTTTTTTCATTTTCACCCACACCTCCCGTGTATTTACGGGTGTATTACGCGTATTACGGGTATTACGGGTGTGTTACGGGTATTACGGGTGTATTACGGGTATTACGGGTGCATTACGGGTATTACGGGTGCATTACGCGTATTACGGGTGTATTACGTGTATTACGGGTGTATTACGGGTATTACGGGTGTATTACGCGTATTCCGAGAGTATTACGCAAATTTTAAGTGTTTGGAGCGCGCATTGCGTCCGTATTATTTACGTTTCATTACATGAAAGTTGTTCCTTCGACTTTCAGTGCGCTTAGTACTACGCGCGTAATACACCCGTAATACGCGTAATACACTCGTAATACTCGTAATACACCCGTAATACGCGTAATACACCCGTAATACGCGTAATACACTCGTAATACACGTAATACGCGTAATAGGGAGTAGTCTGTACACCAAAATCCTGAGTGTTTACCCCCTCGGTGAGGAATGGGTGGTCGAAGCCGCGTCGGTTCCACGTCAATTTGGCGACAAATTTATCGATCTGATGGTCCAAAGTCAGATAATCGTTTCCGGCACTCGTTGTAACTCAGCGGCCCGACTCCTCCTATCGCCATGACAGCCACCGGCGACTAGAATTAACTGGGGAAAATTTGCTCCCGCCAAGGCGCTGTTGTTGTTTTCATTTTCGTCCCCCTTTTGTGGCGGGGTCTCTGTCGCGCGGGCGGCGCGTGGCCCGGGCCACTACTGGGCCAGGAGGGCCGGATCGCCGAACCAAAGCATTCCAGGCCTGTCATTAGAGATTTTCCGCGCGACACGCTGCCCGCCCCGCCCCGCCCCGCCCCGCCCCACCCCGCCCCGCCGGTCCAGTCCGCACGCGCGGCGTGTGGGTGCGGTGCGTCCGGTGCCCCCGGACAATTACCCCCGAATGTCGGGCCGGACACTCGTTGTTCCGAACAGGATCGGTACGCCTCTCTCGCACTCACGGGCCGCCCTGCGTGGATGTGAGAGAGACTCTTCTACCGGCCTGCTGCGCCTAGCAGGGCGTAGCCAAGGCGTAGCCCAGCCTGCGGGGCACGGCGGCACGGCATTCGACGCGGACATCAGCCCGTACCGTCCCGGCCTGCCTCCGCCCCGCCCTGCCCCGCCCCGCCCCGCCCCGAGCGGCGGCAGCGCGGCAAAGGCTTCCTCTCACGCTGCCGCCGGGGCGGGGCCGGCCAGCGAACCGATTCCGCACAGCGCTTGACTTGGCGAGGGTGGCACTCGCTGTGAATGTCTCAGTAGCGGGAACGCGGCTCCAGTCGCTCTGTCTCTCTCACTCTCGCAGAACGTCCGAACGTTCCCATACAGGTGCGAGGGAGACAGTGGGTAGGCCGCACCGCGGGTGCCAAAGCCAGGCGGGGCGGCCCACCCTGACATCAGCAGGCGCTGCTCCTGGGACGGGGACGTCTCTGTTGGCTGCTGATGCTCGCTCTGTCTCTCTCGCACTCACGGGGCTAGGCAGCGCCACACGCGGGATAATGACCGCGATCCATCCTAAAGGCCTGAATTAAGAGGGCCAACTTGTCTTGGTGCGGTACCACTTTGTGGGTCCGGCCGGACTGCCCTGCTCTCTCTCTCTTCCTCTCTCTCAGCCTCGCTGGAGCCCGGCGGGGAATGACCTCTATCAGAATGGTATTAATTTGGACATAGCACGTGTCCGAGAGCATGTCACAGGGAACCGAACCGGTTGTGGGCGCTGGAATGAATGTCGCTCAACGTCTCGTCTCTCTCTCTCTCTCTCTCTCTCTCTCTCTCTCTCTCTCTCTCTCTCTCTCTCTCTCTCTCTCTCACCTCTCACACACTCCGGCGGACCGGTGGGCCTAGCTCCCGGTTCACTACGCGTTATCAAACCCGGTGGTTGCGTTCAACTCCCTGTGTCGAGCATGGCGCTGTCCCTCTCGCACCCATACGGGACTGCCCCATGCGCTTTGCGCGACAGAGCGACGAAAACAGCTCTCTGACTGCTGGCGTGCTGGCGTGTCTCTCCTCCCCCGCGTCTCCTCCTCCTTCTTCTCCTCGGCCTGCTCGACCTGATCGGCGTTTGGCCGCCAGCTCCGCATAAATCTCTCGGCGTCTGCGGCGCAAACTGCCGCGCTGTCGGTCTCTCTCGCCGCTGCGCCGGGCGCTATTGTCATCAGCTCTCTCTCTCTCTCTCTCTCTCTCTCTCTCTCTCTCTCTCTCTCTCTCTCTCTCTCTCTCTCTCTCTCTCTCTCTCTCTCTCTCTCTCTCTCTCTCTCTCTCTCTCTCTCTCTCTCTCTCGGATCCCATGTCCGGTGCGATTCCCAGAGGCGCCGACCGTCCGTCAGGCAGCAAGGCGGCACCTCGAGCTGTCGCTCTGTCTCTCTCGCACTCATGGGGCGTCCAGCAGGGGTGCGAGAGAGACAGAGCGAGTGAGACTGACCCCATGACGATTACCATTGAGGCGGACGGCGCCGCCAGGGGGCACCGAGTGCACCGAGTCCATGAGCGTGGCGCCATCCCGGGCGACATGAGTTGCAATTACCGGGCGGCATCAGCCTCCACATCGTGCATGTCGTTCGGGGCTTTCGTCGTGCGGTCTGTCTGTCTGCCTGCGCGTCTGTCCGTCCGTCCCTCCGTCTGGCCGACCGTCTGCTGCTTATTCCGGCCGCCAAAAAGATCGCAGCGCCCCGCCCACCCCTCGCGGCGCAACTTGCGATGCATCGCGAAACGATTAAATGTGCGTGCGCATTACCACCTTCCCCTCCCCCTACCCTCAGACGGCGGCGCACAGTGGGCCAGAAGACCGGGGAACCCGACCAAAACTCCAGACGCGTTATGAGCTCCAGAGTCGCTAAACGGGACTCGAATCGAAACTGTGACCCCACCAATGGATTGCTCTCCGAACGAGAAATCTATTAGTGGGGTCACACGTTTGGTTCTAGTCCCATTTGGGGCGACTCTGAAGCTCTAAACGCGTCTAGAGTGTTGGTCGGCTGCGCGGCGCGGCGGGTGGAGTCCCTCAGCGACCGAGGTCAGTCCTGGTCAGGCTCCTCGGTTCGAATGATGGCGACCATTACCGCCGCAAACAGTCAAAGGAGAGTTGCGCGTTGCGACACTGGCGGGCCGCCCCTTGGCGCGGTGACATTCGCTTTCAAATTGGACAGACAACGGGACCTTGCGATTCACGCCGCCGCACAGTGGGCCGGAAGACCGGCGCTGGTGGGCAAAAAAAAATTCTGGACGCCGATTGAGCTGCAGAGTCGATGAACAGGACTCGAACCGAACGTGTGGACCCTACCGATGGATTCCTCGTTCGGAGAGCAATCCATTGGTGGGGTTACACGTCCGGTTCGAGTCCCATTAAGCGACTCTGGAGCTCATCAAAACGCGTCTTGAGTTTTGTCCGCCTGAGCCGGTCCTCTGGCCCACTGTGCCGCGTGGTCTTCGCCGTGGCCGTCACCGCGGCACCGCGCGGCAAATGAGTGCAATCTTCACACCCGGGGCTAATTGCTCTGGACGGTGAGGCCCTCGGCGCCGGACGAAGGCAAAGGCCGCGCATGTGGCGCCACGCCCCGCTTCACAGTGGGTCAGAAGACCGTTGAGGCGGCCAAAATTCTGGACGCGTTTTGAGCTCCAGAGTCGCTATAAATGGGACTCGAATCGAACGTGTGACACCACCAATGGATTGCTCTGCGAACGAGGAATCCATTGGTGGGGTCACACGTTCAATTCTAGTCCTCAAAACGCGTCTGGAATTTTGGCCGCCTCATCTGTCTTCTGACCCACTGTGCGAGGGCGTGCTGTCGGGGGGTGCGGCCGCACTGTAATTAATGCCGCGGTGTCTTTGCCGGGGTCACTGGGTCGACGACGCGACGCCGCATTAACGCGTGAACGCGCTTAAGGCAGAGCGTGCGAGAACCGCGGTGCCCGGTCGGTGGCGGACACAGCAGTGTGCTCGCTGACCACGACGACGGCATGGCCAGGTTGGGACAGCCAGGAGCTGGCGACGGCAGCGGCGGCGACACTCCACGGCCAGGCTGATAGGCTCCGGCCGAGCACCGCGTTTGTTCCTCATAAGAGCTCCCGGAGGCAGTGCCCGGCGCCATTACTAGCACCACGCCGCACACTGTCACTCTGCCGGCCGGCTTTGCGCACCGCGCTTAGTTCTCTCTCTCTCTCTCTCTCTCTCTCTCTCTCTCTCTCTCTCTCTCTCTCTCTCTCTCTCTCTCTCTCTCTCTGAGGGGCGCACTGTCGGCCGGGTGTCCGGGAGACGTCCCGCAGGCGCGTCCAGCTTGGCGTCCAGCGCCGCGTCCACGGCGACGTCCTGGACAGGACAATGGCCCGGGCCTGACGGGCCGGCCTCAGTTAAACTGTTCTGTAATCCCTGCCGTGGCCAGGCACAGTGGGTCAGAAGACCGGCGCAGGCGGCCAAAATTCTAGACGCGTTTTGAGCTCTAAAGTCGCTAAATGGGACTCACGCCGAACGAGTGGCCCCACCGATGGATTGCTCTCCGAACGAGGAATCCATTGGTGGGGTTACACGTTCGGTTCGAATCCTGCTCAGCTACTTTCGAGTCTCGAAACGCGTCTAGAGTTTTGGCCGCCTGCGCCGGTCTTCTGGCCCACTGTGCCAGGACGGTCAGGCGTTCCCGCCTAATCAAACAAAAGCAGCAGCAGCAACAACAGCAGCGAACTATGAATGTTGCAGCTTCGACGCCGGCAAGTCGACGAAGGGCGCGAGCAAGCTGCGGAGGGACCTGATCAACGCCGAGATCGCCAACCTGCGGGACCTGCTGCCCTTACCGCCCTCCACGCGGCAGCGGCTCTCCCAGCTGCAGCTCATGGCCCTCGTCTGCGTGTACGTGCGCAAGGCCAACTACTTCCAGCAAGGTGAGTGCGCCTCCTCACCGGGTGCCGCGGCCGCCTACACTCCGCACACCGACGGATGAGCAGTGGAGGGAGGGTCGTTGTTCACGTCCCTTTGTGGCCGAGAGCGTACAGACATGGCATTCTGACCCCGAAGTTTCGGGGTTCAACACCCGCTGTTTCTTTTTTTTTTTTTTTGACCAAAGCTACTGTATTCACTCAATAGGTACAAAATAAACAATTATTTTTTTGCGGGGGGAGGGAGTTTGGGGTCGCGTAGGTCAAGTTTAGGTCGGTCAGAAATGCAAATATTTTTATTCAATTTTTTTATTCAATAATTTTATTCAGGTCGGTCAAAAATAGGTAGGTCTAGTTTTTGTCGGTCTACTTTAGGTAGGTCAAATGATATAGACCCATAGAAAAACAACATAAAAAATAATCCATTAATTTTCTGAATCAATACCATAAAGCATGTACGCCTCATTGTGCACGCCCATCCCTCGCCCTGAGCCAACGAGCCGCTAGCCTCGCTCCGCCCTTCGAATGCAGCGCGCACAGTCCCGGACGAGTTGGAATTGCAATGTAGTTGCAAAGCGGGCGCGGGGCGCGGCTGGTGATGAATGCGGTAATTCGAGTGGAGTGGATTATTTACGGGAAGCGCGTGTCGTAGTTTGGTCGCCCCAATTAGCCGCGGAACCCTCCTCGCCCACACTGTCCGAAACGAGGAAGCGGTTCAATCTGCCGCTAATTTCCAGTTTTCATTAATCATTTTCTCCTTCGCCGCGAGGATCAAGTCCGCCAGCCATGCCGCGCAATGTGTAAGTACGCGGCTCATCTCGGGGGAGAGAGAGAGAGAGAGAGAGAGAGAGAGAGAGAGAGAGAGAGAGAGAGAGAGAGAGAGAGAGAGAGAGAGAGAGAGAGAGAGAGAGAGAGAGAGAGAGAGAGAGAGGCGCTTGTCGGCGGGATGTGTTCCCGACCGTCAGTCACGGTGAGATACGAGCGCAGCGTGTGGCGTACCGGACCTAGATCAGCAAACACGAAACACGCCCCGTGCAACGCAACGGAATGAGGATGGCGCCCCTGTCCGCGACTCCGCGCATCATCGCCTGGCCAGCAGCGCACGACACACATCGGGACGTTTTAATCGGACCGGCCCACTGTGCGCGGCCTGCTGGAGGCCTGCTGGAAGCCTGCCCGGCCGGAGTGCCGGGAGTGAAATGTGAGAGTGGGTGTGAGCCTCGTAGACAGAGCGCCCATTTTTCATCACGTGTGCTGAGCCACTGTCCGCCGGCCGGCCGGGCCGGGCCGGGCCGCGCGCTGATGCCTGGAGTCCAGGATAGCCCGGCTCCAGCGCTGGAGAATGCTGCCGCGACGCGCCGCAGTGAACCGCGGAAACGCGCGTGATACTTCGGGTCTGGAACAGTCTTACGGCTTTGCCACAAGCAGTTCCAGATGTTGCGGTTAGGATGGGAAAATAACTGAGAACTTGAATCCCTCTAAGTGTGTGTCTCCAACCCCTTCCGTGCGTCATGCAAAATGTTGCTTTTTTTGTAATTTTTTTTTGAAATTTTTAAGCAAAGTACCGAAGGCAAAATTTAAAATGTTCAATGTATAACCCTCGTAAAAATTCAAAAAATGTCCATTTGTCCTTTTTTTTTTTGGCGGCGTTGATTCACTTGATAATCTACATAGCGAGGGCATTATGGAAATGTCCGGAGAGTCCCTCTGGCCATGCGGCCCGTGCGGCCCGTGCGGCTAGGTGCGGCCCGGCTACTCCAATGCCGCGCCTTTCACACGGTACTGTACCTGCCTGACGACACTGAGCCCAGCGGGCCGCTTGTCGAAACACAGCCCACTTATGGCAGCCAACTGGGTTACCCTTTGAAAACTGTCCGCGCGCGGCGTGGGGCACCCATCCCGGAGGTACAGTCACTCGCGAAAGTAAAGGCGCCGTTGATAGGCGCCGCCGCCTATAAGGTCAGCACATCGCGAAGCCACCCGAAAGGTACAGTCACTCGCAAAAAGAAGAGTGGTGCCGGCGGTACTACAGGCGCAAGACACCGCTAGAGAGGCCAGCCGAGTACCACAATACGGGGTCGCTGCTTTTGCGACCGGTTGTACCGAGAGGCTGGAAGCGCGCGAATAAATTCGGGGCTGGCTGCGGGTAAGGCAAATGAATGAATGCGATAGTGATGAGCTCCCATAATAAATTCGCAGATCTTCGTCGCACAAAGCGGGGCGTGGGCGCGGCGGTGGGTGGCCGGCCTTTCTCTCCGCGGAGCCGGCGGGGTGGGGCGGGGCGGGGCGGGGCGGCGTCTTCCCCGCAGGTAGGGCGGGGCAGCGCGCCTGCCGGCCCAGTGCGCCTCACAGAGTTCAACGCAGTGTACTACAGTAGGATAAAAATAAAATCACCACGGTACTAAAACAAACAAAAAATATGCCCCACTGAAGGAAAAACATAAAAAATAAAACTGACAAATTTTTTACACCGCGAATTGAAAATTGAAAAAATTACGCAATGACCGAGGTGGATCAACGTGGTATATGTTTCATCAAGTGACCTTTTTTTTTTTTTTTTTTTTTTGCGACGGCCCGGCAGACGGCACGCACGGCTTGGTAGCGACGGGTCCAGCGGGGGCGGGGAGGGGGGAGGCGCTGAGCTCGCGCTGCACGGCGACAAGGAACTTTACGGCGCAGGGGACGCGCCGCGACGCCCAGGCAGACGGAAGTGCCTCCTGATTACCGGGGGGATACCGCCGCGCGTATACGCTGCCGGCCTCAAGGGGAACAGCCATTGATGCGGGGCGCAGTGGTTACGCATGCAGATGCTGGGTAGGGTTCCAATCGTCACATATCGTTGTTCGGTGGCCGCGGGGCGCGCGCCGTCTCCCTCGCACGCGTGCTGAGGCCGCGCCTCTGTGCGCATGCGTGCGACGGAGACCGCCGCGTCCATAATGCTCGGCAGACCGGCCGCTTCATTGTGACCCGATTCGCCGCGCCCAACCGCTGAATTTTTCATAAGCAGAGAGCGAAATTTCCTGCCGGCAGTGTGCAGTTCCTGCCGTACATCCGCCTAGGACTTCCCCCTCCCCTGCCCCTCCTCCTCCGCGCGGGCTCGTAATTATATTCAATTGTGATGATCTGCCTCGACTTGCGATTGGCCGAGAGGGGGCGGGGCGAGGGGCTGCGGGGGCGTCGGGGGCGTGGTGCCGCCTGAAATGACGGGTGCGGCTGCCGAATACATGCATGCTAAGCAGGCCGGCCGGCCGGGCGTGTCCCGGATTGTCTTTTACGAAAGATGCGCCGAGGGGCCGAAGGGGCCGAAGGGGCTCAGCAGCGGTGTCGCAATAACGAACCGAAAGTGTGGCCAATTCTAGAGCGGCATTCATATTCGGGATCGACGGCCACAACAATGGAGAGCAGCGCGAATGGCAATGGCGCAGTGGCTTTTGACACGACAGTGGACCCATATTTCGCTCTATGTCAAATTTCCTTGAATTTTATTTTGGTCCGATTGATTACAAGTTTCCCCAGGCCAAGCTGATATTTTCTAATCTAAAGCCATATTTTCTCATTTATCAACAACAACGAACGCCAAGGCAATTGTTTCCAACCTTACCGTACCTCATTAAAGGACGGACCCCCTCCACCGCCCCCCTAGCTGCTCCCTGGACACATCCGGCACTGTTCGGAAGAGAGACTTATTCTAGTTAGGCGGTTCTGCGAGGCAAAAACGAGCACGCTTTGCTATTCGCTTGCTCGGCTCGCCGGGGAGCCCCCGCCCCCTCGCCCCGCCCCCTCGAGGGCCGCGGCCCTGCACTGCGATATGTCGCAGCCGCAAACCCCTTGGGGCTCCTGGGGGGCCCGGGGTGTAATTAGAAGGGTGTAGCCGCGGCGTGGCGGCGCAGCAGGCACGCGGTTCGCGGTACGGCGTACAGTCCGCGCCAAAAGGCAGTCGGACAGTCGGGTTCCGTTCCACTGTGCTCGGTCCGGCGTGCGCCCGCCCGCGTCCCACGTCGCGGCCCAGGACGGGGCGCGAGATGGAAACTCAAGCAGGGCGCGAGGGAGGGGGGAGGGAGGGGCGCCCACCCGCGCCCTTTCTCCGAGAGATCTCCCGGCGCCGACTCGGTTGCGCGACTGTACGCCGTCGAGGCGTCACCCGCCGCATGGTAATTCGATTGCCGATCGTCCGCTATCGACCCTATCGATCTCGATCCACCGATATCGCCCTCTCCGTCGGTGGACGTCGCCCTGCATGGCCCTGCGCGGCTCGCGGCGGTATGATGCTAGACGAATCGGCCGCCGAGGAAGGGAAGCGTCATGCCACAGCCGGCCACTGCTCCGGGCGACACACTTTCCAAAACGACCCGTTACTCAAGCCTCCAAGTCGAAAATAAGTCAAGTTTTGTCTTGGGTTGTGACTTTTGGGCAGGAGTCCAACGGTCCAGTCACGTGACTTCCGCGGACCGCCATTGCGTTCTGGCGTTGAGGTCGCCCGCCAAGATCTCTAGCGTTAAAGTCACCTGACACCTCATCAAAGGGCTCTGGCGTTGAAGTAACACCAGTTCAGCCCACCAAAACAGGACTCGAACCGAACGTGTGACCCCACCCATGGATGATTCCTCGTTCGGAGAGCAATCATCCATGGGTCACACGTTCGGTTCGTGTACCCATTGAGTGACTCGCGTCCGGGATTTTGACCGCTCCCCACCCTTCTTCTGGCCCACTGTGCGGTGATGTGAGCGCGGACACGATAACGAGGCATGGAGGTGGCGAAGGCCTCGCGAAGGGCCCAGCACAGAGGGCCAACTGCCGAAGGCTGTCCCACGGGAACCCTACGGCCCTCAATTAGAGTCGCCGGCCCCTTCCTTAGAAATTATGTCATTTGTGTTGGCAGCTCGGTCAAAACTAAATTTTTCATAGCCGACCGGAACACCTTCCTAGAACAGTCTCCGCCGCGTTCCGAGACGCCCTGAATGGAAGCGCGTCGCGGATAGAATGACCGTGGCGGGAGATGGGAAAAGGGGGGAAGGGGGGGGGGAGGAGGGAGCAGGTAAGGCAAGGTGAGATGGGAGTGCGATGAATGCTGCTAATGTGGAGCTTAAACCCACCTGCAGTGATTGATGGCTTTTTAAGAAGGGCTCAGCCCCCCTCCCCCTCCCTCCCCTCTCCACGCGGTGCAGTGCGCGGCGCGGGGAACTCTGCACGCTTCCTTACGCGATATAGGATTTCACGTCCCCGAAATTGAATCACACCAACGGGCTCCTCTATCCATCAGCGCGAGCCCGTTTGTTTCAGACTCGACGTCGTCAGAGTGTCGTAGCGGGCACCGTCGGGGTGCTCTATCTTGCTCAGAAACTCCGTGTTCTGGTTTCTGAAACAGTTAGAAAAGACGGCAAAAACCATTCAAGCTATCTCTCTCTCTCTCTTTTTTTTGGGGGTGGGGGGGGGGTGGAAACTGCACTAGCGCCAATCTGTCCGTCCTGCCCGGGCAGGGCAGCGGCCAGTCCACTGTGCCGAGCCCCAGCCAGGTCCGCCCCGGGGTGGCAGGGCGCCTATTAGGCCCACGGCGCAACGGCCGCCCGGCAATAATTGAATCATCAGCGCCTCGTCTCTCTCCCTCTCCCAACGTCCGTCTCTCTCTCTCTCTCTCTCTCTCTCTCTCTCTCTCTCTCTCTCTCTCTCTCTCTCTCTCTCTCTCTCTCTCTCTCTCTCTCTCTCTCTCTCCCTCACTCTCACTCTTCCCCCACATATTTCTCCTCCCTAGTGGTCCGGGCCCACTGTGCCAGGGTGACGATGACGAGGATATCCCCGGAATGACTCGCTGCTGTTTCTCCCATTAGCGGCGCACGGCCCGGCGGGCATGGCGTGCCCACCGGAAGGCGGGCCGACCGGCCGCCCGGCCGCCGACGGCTGTTTGTTGAAAGGAACAAATTCTAGAGCGGCGCGGAGGCGCAAGGAAGGCAGCACCAACATTCAATGTTTCGTGTGCATCCTTTAAAATGAATAGTGCCGTTTGATTTTCATTATTCGGAAATTCTTATACTTACAAGGAGTGGGTGAATTAATTTGGACTTACATGGTCAGGGAATTTTTGGATTTCAGACGCGGCGTCCGAAAATAACGACAGTGTGAAAAATCAATGAGGATTAATGAGGTGTCTGCGGAAATTTAGGTCACACTTTTGCCAGTGTGCTAGCCGTCGACTTGGCGCTGGCCATTCATTCATTCGTCCTTCATTTATTCATTCATTCGTTCATTCATTCATTCATTGAAAGGGCCGGGAACAAAAATCCGTTGCAGGTTGGTGCAAGTGGTACGACGGGCCGTATTGCCACTGCACAGTAGCGTCATCAGTAGCAGCGCGCCCATCCATCCCTTTCACGTGTGCCGGGCCGTACGGGCATCGCAGCCATCGCTCACCGTGGGCCGCCTTGGGCCGGCCAGCGCCAGGGACCCACATTCATAGAGCGTGTGGGAACGCGGCGGGGTCATATTTTGCGCGCGTACACTCGAACAATTGGAAAAGATTTTAGACGCTTCGACTGTCACTTCGCTCCCACACTCAAAAAAATTGTTTCTTGATATTTTGTTTCTTGTTTTTATTTTCAAGAAAAAAAATCTGGTGCAAGAAAATTTTTTCTTTATATGTACGAGGAAAAGTTTGGCCCAAGGAAATTTTTCTTAAAAAAAAAAGACAAGAAAAGTTATTTTTTTCTTTATTTAAGGAGTCATTTTTTTTAAGGTGCAGTGAAAATTTAGGTTGTGACTTGACGACAATATCAAGGCTAATTTTTCCGTCCGAAGAAAAACCAGCCCGGGAATGCAAGAGAAACGCTGCCACAGAGACCTCCGCAATTTCGGAATCGGCGTGTCAAAGTGAAACCATTCCCTAATGAGACTGGGGCGGCTATTATCGGCTTAGCAGTTCGCGGCTCGCGTGTCCACACGCGGCGCGGCTCGGCTCGCCCCGGGCCGTGCCCGCCGCCCCAGGATGCACGCGGAACCACCACACGGTGGCTCAAGCAGACTCATTCCGAGAGTCGTCGTCCTTTTCGCCGCCCTTTCTCTCTCGCGCCTCACCACGGTCACACGTTCGGTTCGAGTTCCCATTCAGCGACTCTGGAGCTCAAAACGCGTCCGGGATTCTGACCGCCTCCACGGGTCTTCTGGCCCACTGCGCGCCGACCGCGCTACTCACTGCCTCTAATACGTGTGCGACTCTAATAAACGGCCACGACAAAACGCATCGATGAGCGGGGGGCAATCTGAGTGTTTAGTCCGCGGCTGATCGTCTACGTAACTGCAGGGACGGGGCGCGTCAACCAACGGATGAGGGGGAGGGGGGGAGTGGAGGAGGGGGGAGCGGCTACCGGGTGCCGTGGGAACACGACGGCGCGGGCTGCTGCCGTGCGGACCAGAGAGGACAGCGGCGTCGCACGGGCCGGACATGCCGACGCCTCGCGGCGATCGGAGCGCCCAACCGAATTCCAGATCCGGCGCAGCAGTGACGCGTGGAGCGTACAAGCACCCTCTAATTCGTTTTTTTTTTTTTAATTTTTTTTTTTTAAATTTTTGGTTTTTATGAGAAAGCTAAAAAGGCGCTCATGTCCAGATTTTTTTTAGGCACAAAGGAGCCTTATGAGTTTGTCTCAAGATTTATTTCTTTTTAAATTATTCTGGCTCTTATGACAGTTCTAAAATTGTCTACACCATTTTTTTTTTTTTCGATGACGACAGCGGCGCACACCGGGCGGCTTGCCTTTCCGGGGAACTCATCGGCATTGACAGCGTCGCCGCGTCGCCTGCGCCCCGCCGCCCCTTTACCGAATGGCTCATTATTTTAAGTACGGGCATTGGTGGTGAGCGCGTAACCCGGCGGCTCAGCTCCACGGCGCCGGCAGGCAGGCAGGCCAGTGCCCGCGGCGGTCGCGTCGCGGCGCATCGCAGCGGCCTGGCCTGCCGTGCACTCCCTGCTATAAACTTTTTTTTTTTTTTTTTTTTTTGGGCAATGTGTCTTGGCAGTGTCCTTTTCCTTGGACCCGGAACACCACTCTGGCGCTGCTTTCCGCGGGCCCTTGGCCTCCGAAGGCCGCGAGTCGCGAGTGACACCTCCCCTCGGACAAGGCCGCCTTTGTGGCCCCGCTCGGCCAGCTTTCCCACCGCACACAGTGCACAGCGGGCCAGAGGAACGGCGCAGGCGGCAAAAACTCTGGACGCGTTTTGAGCTCCAGAGTCGCTAAATGGGACTAAAACCGAACGCCTGTGACCCCACCGATGGAGCCCTCGTGCAGAGAGCAGCCCATTGGTGGGGTCACACGTTCGGTTCGAGACCCCCATTGGGCGACCCTGGAGCTCAAAACGCGTCCGGGATTTAGACCGCCTTCACCCCGGTCTTCCGGCCTACTGTGCTGTGTATCGCTCCGCTTCTCAAAACACGTGCTGTCTGTGGGAAAGGGCCGCGGGCAGTCCAGTCTCGGCGGGCAGGCCGGCTAGTGCCACCGCCGGCCGCCGGGGGCGCCACCGCTGCACGCACCGCGCACGCACGGGCCAGACCTGCTCCACTTGGGTGGCGATTTACAGATGACTGTGTTCGCCTCCCGCCTCCCCCGCGGCCGGCATTCCCTGCAGGCAGCGGTCGCTCTGTCTCTCTCGCTCCCCTGCGGCCTGAGCGGCACGCCCCGCGTGAGTGCGAGAGAGACAGAGCGACGACGCGGGCACTGCCCATCGGAATCAGACGTAATGGCTTGATATGGCGTCCGTCCGAGCGAGACCAGCGACTTTCTGCATATTTCATTAATTTCCCAGTGGGCTGGCCGTGCGTGTGCGAGTCCGACCCTCGCTGACCGGTCGAGTTTCGCGCTCAGCGAATCCTGTTCCGCAGCGACTTGGCGAAGGGCGGCGGCGCAGCGCCTCGTTCGATGAGGCTGTTATTAATTAATTCCGACCTGATTACTGCGCTCGATCGCCGGCACCGGCACGCCACACCAAAATGCAGTTTTATTTATTCGCAGACGAATTGAGCGAAATTAAATGCACCGGTGGGAAAAGGTGCGTTATGACGTCAATCGGCAATAATACATTGTTTTATATTACAATAAATTTATTTTTTTTTCGTCATCTTGATCCGCGATTTGAGAATATTCAAGTAAATTAATTTATGACAAGTACATTATCTTGGTTCAAGAAACGCTCTTTTTGTGCTAGCAGGCGCAGCGAGTAGTTTCGGACGACGGTAAATCGCTGTGAGGATCGTCAAATGGCCGCGCAGCAGCGTCCTCGGTGAACACTGAACGCCCAGATAACCATCGGCCGCTTTTTCTCCGCTCTGGAAATCACATGGGCTGTAATGAAGCACTAAGCCGCGCCACTGGAGGGGAGGACTGGAGGCTGGAGGCTGGACCGGCCGGCGCATTACTTCTCACGGCTATTTGTCTCTAGCTTCCAGGTACTTAGGAATACTCGTCACCGAAAACGAAAGGGCGGGAGTGAGAAACAAGGAAGCCGAGGAAAAGAAGAAGGAAATATGTCGACATATTTTTCGGGGTCTAGGTCCGCCAAGGCCGCTACGCTCGCTATGCGCTGGACGTCCTGAATCGACCGAATCATGCTGGATATCCTGCAGACGCTGGAGGAACAACGACGCTGGAGTCCGACTAGCGTCCGTCTGGCGTCCGTCTAGTGTCCGTCCGGCGTCCGTCTAGTGTCCGTCCGGCGTCCGGCCGCAGTCAGTCCGTCCGAGGCGGCCAGTTTGACAGCCGTGGCGGGCCGGCGGGTGGTCGCCGCCCAAACTCCTTGTCGCTCCCCTAGCATTCCAGCGGTGCCTCTCTCTCGCACTCGCGGGCCGCGACGCGTGATTGGCTGTCAGACCGGCCGGGCGCCGACGCGCGAAAAACCGAACGTGGGCGGCCGGGCCGGTGTCGGAGCTTCGAATTTTGGCGCGCTTTTCGAGAACGGCGTGAAGTGCCGGAGGGAAAATACCGACAAAAATGGACTTTGTGTGTTTCTCTGAAAGACCGTGAAGAGTTACACGGCGATGCCTTCGAAACCAGACCCATGCCAGTTGCAAAGGAATCAACTTCTCATGTCACTTTGTATATGTAGTAAAAAGACAAATCATTTTTTTTTTTAATTAAAAAAGAAAAAAAAAACTGAAAAAAGGGCCACAGACCCTTGCCGAGTTAACTGCAATGTCTTTGTCATGGCCAAAATTGAGCTTCGCCACCGCGTTGCCTTCACAGTGCACTGCCTTTATCAGAGGGGCGGCAGGTGCCCGATCCCGACGACGCCCAAATTCGTGACTCGTAAAAATTGGGGCGATAGTGTCCGAACGGCACTACCGACTCTACGCTACTCGCAGCGGGAAAAGTTCCGCGCGTGGCGCGCCTTTTGCCCAATGACGTCAAACCATGCTCTTCTCGACGTTTGCACATTTTCGTTTTTTTCCAAGCCATTCAATTCCCAAGGAAAGTAACTCACTGAGGAGAGAGATGCGGGTAAACAGAGCTTGCTGCTAAGGCTTCCAAATCAAGTCATAGCGGGTTTATATGTTTGCTCTGTGTGCGCCGTAAACCAGCTTGGGGGAACACTGTGCCGGGAGTGTTAACTACTGCTCCGGGAGCACACGAGTGTGTGTGTGTGTGTGTGTGTGTGAGTGTGCCGCATGGCGTCGAGTTGCAGTTTTTATGTGCGGCCGATGAGGCGCTCGGCTCGTTTTGCGGCTCGTAACTGCGCGCTAAGAACTCGATAATAACAGCGTAGGCGCCGGCCGTGCCTTCCCTAAATAAATTAGAGTGACTCGCTGCGCAGCGCGCGTGATCCACCAGAAAACCCTCCCGCGCGTCATGCACGCAAAAGAGGCGGCAAATGTCGGAAATTCAATTATTGAATTATGTTGTGGGTGCGAGTAGAAACTGGTGGAGTTGAATTGAAAACCGTGACGAGAAGGACACTCCAAGGAGTCACAATGCGGGGCTCGAAACGCAGGTAATGAGAAGCCCGTTGTTGGCACACTGCATCACTATCTTGATAAAATGGTTATCGCTTCATTCTTGCCGCTCCGGGACACTTGTCTGGCCTCACTTTATACAGTTAAACATTGCTTATAATGTTTTCGTTGTTCTTTTTTGTTTTGTTTTCTCGTTCCTTTTTTCCCGATCCGGTCTTGTTCGGCGCGCTATTGTCTCTGCAGTGGAGATCAGCACTACCGCGGCGCAGCGCGGCTCGGCGGCGCGGGCTGGCGCCAGGCTGCCTTTGGGTTTCCGGTAGCCAGGCAGGCAGGCAGGCAGCCAGCCAGCCAGGCTAGGCGGCGGCAAGTCGCGGGGCCGAGGCGGGGGTGGCACGATTCCTGGAATCGATTTTTGGTCCTTGTCACTTCACACCGCCGCCTAATGCGCCCTTTCCGTTTTCTCACGGCACTTCGCTAATCCGCGCATTTTCCTGGAAAGTGTCCTGAAAGTTTTCCTGGAAAAGAAAAATCCGCTCGACCGAGTCCCTTCTTTTTGATCTCTGCCACTTCTTTGGAGATCTGCGTTTTGCGTTCAAATCGCAAACGACGCCGCGATTCCTTCACGCGGTCCGCCCGACGACTGCATGGAATAACGAGAGAGAGGAGAGAGAGAGAGAGTCGAACATTCCCGTAAATAGGCGACATGTGCTGTGGAAATTTTTAAAATGTATGCGGGATGCATGTGACCGCGATCGCGAAGAAAGAACTCGGGGAGAGAGAGAGGAGTGGGGGAGAGAGAGGGGGCTGTATTGAGTATGCAGAGAAGAAGCACAACACTCCTGGAACAATACCATGTCCGCAGGGTAAGGGCTTCATTACCACTGTTAGGCCAGGCCCTCGGCCAGGCCCGCTGTGCCTGCAGTGGAAGTGCAACACAGTGGAACAGGCATACTCGCGCATTCGTGGGACATCATTCTCGCCGGAGATGCCATCCTGCCCAGCACCCGCAAAAAGAAACAAAAAAAAACTGTTTTTTCTCAGTTTTGCTCTAATTACACCGCGTACCAGCGTCGAACTGTTGCTGACTCGATTAAGCGAAACTCATGTCACAGCAATGTCACACATGTCGCGGTCCTCGTCTGCATTCCTGCATGGAAGCCGCAAGGCTTCGGCCGTGAAAAAGACACAAAGCAACAAGGAAAGGGCGGCCCAAACAACAATAACCTGCGAGAAAAGAGAGCGGGGTATAATATTATGCAACCCGGCCAAACCGAATCGCAGAGAGGGACTGCGACCGAGCGACCCAGGCGGGGTGCCGGGCCCCACGGGGGCCTTCGGGGGCCCGGGTCTGACTCGGGGTGCTCGGTGCTACCAGGGCCCAGTATTAGCATAAACTATAGGAAGTTACCGAGAAACTGACCTGGCCGCTGCTGCCGCGCTCCTGGTCCCCACGGCCGTGCCACTCCGAGCCGTAATAAGACTATTTTCAGCTTGACTCATTTGCATGGAGGACGACATAAAGGTGGACATGATTTGGAGCCAAACAACAGCAGCACACTTTCGCGAACGAGATTGAGCGAGGAGGATATTTTGAAAAATCGTGGCGTGGGCTGTGAAACTAACTTGGAGTCTGGTCTTGTGAAGGGGTGGCCACTAGTCAGCAGAGCGATTTTACTAAGAGTGCGCCAGCATTTTGCAAACGATACGGCATTTCCTCGTACACTCACGCCGTGCTCCAGTAACGAGCTGCAATGCGAGTGATTCCCCCCGATATGCATGTTGCCAAATCCACACCGCCGGCAAAGTTCACCAGACGATCGCTTTCATGCCGCAGTACGCTGCGTTCTGCCCGAGCCGTCGGACAAAACCGCGAGTTTGGCCGCGCCTCGGTTTTTTCCTTGAACGGCCGGGCTGGAGTGAGAGGCAGGGGAGGGGAGGGGAGGGGAGGGAGGCGACACCGCCAGTACCAGGTACCCGCTCGGTGCCCGCTCGCTACTCGCTGCCGATGCGCTTTTACAAATTCCCGGAAATTTGCATTGGGTGGCCCGATGCCCCGATGGCCGGCGCCGATTTGAGTGGCCTGCTGCTGCTGCGACGCTGCTACTGGAACTGCCGAGCCACTGTTGGACACATTTCGCGGGAAAGGCGGCTGCGCTCCGCGGCACACTAAGTGCCTGCGGGACTTCTTGTACACAAGTATGGACGCGTAAGTTATGTAGTACAAATTAGAATGTATTGAATTGCGCACAGCTTACATGTATACGAATCAGTCCAGTTAAAAAGTTATGGACAATAGAAGAACATAAACGTATACCGAAATAACGCTTGGGTCCAGCGGGCTGGATTTAAAAAAAAAAAAAATTCAGGCGGTGTTCCGGCATGCGTCGTAACACTGCATCAGGTACACCACGAGAAGGAGAAGCAGTTTGACGCGGACTGACAAAACTATCATTCAAAAGTGTCTGTAGCGTAGCCTCAAAGCAAACATCCGAAAAACGGGAACAATTACTGACCAGCATTTGCACCTGGTGCCACTGGAAACATGTTTCCCGTTGGTCGGTCTCCTTCCCCGCGAGTCAATCCTAGAGTCCGGCCGGGGGATTGCCTTGGCCTTGCCTGCCGATAGGGATGAATCAAACGGGAATGGCCCGCCGCGGAATGGGCCCGGCAGTCACGTTTCGACTCGGGTTTACATATCCATCGGTCATGACAGCGGAAGAGGGGGGTGACACCGGCGGAAGTGGCCGATTGGCCGATTGGGGGGAATCCATCTGGCCAATGGGCGGCCGATGGCACGGGGGCATAGGCGCGGGCCTGGTCCTCCCCCCTTCCCCCCCTCCTGGCGCACGCTCCCCCGCCGATTACTTGTGGTCTGGGTCTCGGCCGCCGCGGGTAGGGCCCGGTGCGGCCGGGCCGATCCCAGATCGCTGTCCACGATTCAAATCGTCATATTCTTGCGGCCGGGCGTAGCGCACCGCGAGCCGGCCCTGTGGACCCATTTGACTTTCCCCCTCCCACCCCTCACCGTTGCCACGGCAACCACCGCGGCGGCCAATGGGGCGGCGCGTCTCGGAACGAGGACACTCCTAGGCTGCATTTCACCGACGGAAATGCGGTGAGTGTGTGTGTGAGTATGTGTGAGTGTGTGTGTGTGTGTGTGTGTACGACAGTGCCGGCTGCGAATGACTGGGCCGGACGCGGGCCTGACCACAAGGGCCACGAGCCATCATTGCGTTGGATCACTGTATCGAGCCGTCGTACATCCGGTGCGGTCCAGCGGGCATCAAAACAAACAACCACCGACCAAGATCGGTCCACTTTATTCGTAAAGACGCTTTGGGAAACAAAAAGGAAGATAGGGACGAGGATAACAAAAACAGTACGGAGAGTTGAATGCGGCAAATTGCGGCTCTGTCATCGCTTGACCCGCTGCCTGCGCGCGCCTGCCGGCCGTTTCGCGTCTAGCTGGCTGCCAGCTCGGCCAGGCCCGCCGGCCGCTTCGCGTCTAGTTGAGGCTGCCAGCTGGGCCGCCAGGCCAGCTGACCCAGGCAGCGTACCGGTGGGTAAACACCAGCCCCGCGGTAATGAGTATCCACGATACCGATACCATTACCCTCTCACTCCCACGCAACAACAACAAAATTTAGCTCAGGGGCTGAGGCGGGCCGTGTTGTTGTTGTTGCTAATTGCTCTGAACGCTCCGTAGTCTGCGCCAGGGTAGGCGACACTTTAGGGTCAGAGTGCCCGCGAGAGTTGTTGTTGTTGTGGCCGCGAGAGTTTGAGAAGAATGAAGTGGAGATTTATTCACTGGGTTTAAATGTGGGGCAGCCTGTCGGCTGATTCCGGACTGCACTACGTCGCCGTGTCTCTGTCGCACGCCTGCCGGACGCCCCGTGAGTGCGAGAGAGAGAGAGAGAGAGAGAGAGAGAGAGAGAGAGAGAGAGAGAGAGAGAGAGAGAGAGAGAGAGAGAGAGAGAGGCTGCACAGCGCGATCTCGGGTCGACGCCGGCTCCTGACCGGTTGGGCTCGGCCGACGGACCGGCCGGTCTAACGCAAGGACGCCACCCACAACCGCCCACTACTATCAAATGATTTGCCGCTATCAATCAGAGACCTCCGGGCATAAGCCAGACTGCACCTGCCGCCTTTCCAGCTGGAGCCTGATGGCTCACAGTGGGCCAGAGGCTGCTGGAGGCCAGGCCCTTCGTACAGTACTCACAAGCTAGCGGTCCAAAACAGAACTAAAAAAAAAAGAAAAAAAAAACGAAATTGGTAGGTTTGCGTCGCCGCTGTCAACTAACCGTACGCCGAAGTTTTCTGGCGGCAACGTTGTGTCTGTACCTAATCGCCTCGCACATGTTGCGCCGCTTTGTCCGCGCACAGCAGGCAGGGCGGCGCCGCACAGTGGGTCAGAAGACAACTGAGGCGGCCAAAGCCCCGGACGCGTTTTGAGCTCCACAATCGCTAAATGGGACTCGAATCGAAAGAGTGACCCCACCAATGGATTGCTCGTCCGGAGAGCAATCCATTGGTGGGGTCACACGTTCGATTCGAGTCCCATTTAGCGACTCTGGAGCTCAAAACGCGTCCGGGATTTTGGCCGCCTCAACGGTCTTCTGACCCAGTGTGCGGCGCGATTCCTCCTCGTCAGCGAACGCGCGGCGCCCTGGCCGGCCGGCCGTCGGAATGCTTTGTCGAGGGGCATTTTAATTATTGGAGCGGGCCGAAGGCGAGCCGAAGGCTAATCCGCCGCCCGGCCCGTTTGACGGCGCACAATGCAGGCTAGGCCCGCCAGCCCGCCACCGCACTCAAAGGCGTCGCGCTGTCTCTCTCGCACCCGTACGAGGCGCCCCACGAGTGCGAGAGAGACAGAGCGACGAAAACGACTCTCGGAATCGGTCCGCTGGCCGGGATGGACAGCGGCCGTCACTGGCCTCAATGCTTTCGCCATGTCACCATGCACTTCCTGGGCCGCCCCCGCCGCGCCGCGCCGCGCCCTGCCCGCGCCGGAGTGGCCGACTTGATTGATTTTTAATCCTCCATTTGAGCCATGCATCATCCTGGATGTGCCTTATGGCCACTAATTGGCCTCCTTCACCGCTTTCCATTCAATTACTCGGCGCGCTTTCCGGGCCGGGCCGTGCGGCAGTGCAGCAGAGAGGCCGTTGGTGAGGCCGTTTGAGGCTGTGTGGCAGCAGCGAGGCCGTGGGGCAGTGGCTGTGTGGCCGGACCCCGTGGCCCGCCGCGAACACCTCCCGCAATCAGATGGGACTTTATTGGCCGGGGGACACGGCACTTCATTACTGGCGGTCGTACGCCCCGGTCGTACGGCACTCATGGCACTTCACGTGGCCGCGGCCCCACCCTGTTACGGCCGCCCTGTCTCTCTCGCACTCACGGGGCGTCCCGCTGAGGTGCGAGAGAGACAGGGCGACGACAACAACGACTCTCGGAATCAGTCTACTTACTGCCTGCGGGGACCGAAGAGATCCCTCGGGCCGCCAGCCTCCGGGCGTCCCTGGCACCGGTATCACCGCGCTAAGTGCCCGCCCTGCCCTGCAGAGAGAGAGAGAGAGAGAGAGAGAGAGAGAGAGAGAGAGAGAGAGAGAGAGAGAGAGAGAGAGAGAGAGAGAGAGAGAGATGCCTTGCCCGTCACGCTCCCGACAGGCCACACCGCGCCACCCACTGCCATTCTCTCCTATCTCATTCCTACCTTTCATGATAATCAAAGCAAACTTTTCAAGCCAGTTCATTTGCCGTCGCCACTTTTAAAACGTCCCGCTGCTTTCTTCGGGAATTCCCGAAGGTTTCACCCAAAAAATCGAAACCACTCCGGGCGGGAGTCATTACAGGAGTACCCAGACGTTTTGATCCGGCCGAGAGAAGGAAAAAAAGAGTATGAGAAACCGCTGCTGACAGAGACATCGGCCGCCACCGAGGCAGGATGAGTAATACGTACGCGTTGCTATCAGATCCACCACCGGCAAAGCGAAGCACAGCGAAGCAAAGCGACAGCGGAGGACTGCAACAACGCCACCAGCGAACAACATCAACAACAAGATAGTCGTAAAAAAAGAGCCAAGTTCTTCTTTTTTGTATTTTTTTTTCCTTCTCTCTCCGTTTGCCCGGTCACAGCGCAGCAGCAGCAGGCAGCAGAAGACTGGGCGGATGAGACCAAACTTCGCAAGTCTCGTCGTAAAAACATCATCACGTGTTTTACACACTTTGCGCCGCGTCCGATGTGAATTACAACTCCGCGCCTCCCCCGGCCATCAGTCACTCCGAGTCACTCACGGGGCGCCAACTCCAAGTTTGTTGCAAAAAAAAAAAAAAAAAGTTTTGAAAATCCGCGCCTACTTGCACAAAGCGCCAAGTATGTTGCAATGTTAAGGTATATTTTTTTTTAACTTTTTGTTAATTTATATTTGGAGCCAAAGGTTGAATTTTCTTCTGAACCCACCAAGTTGTCTGCAATATTCAAGGTTTTTGGTTGTAGTTTTTTCTTTCGAAAATCGAAGCCTCCTCGCACGAGCCGGGAGGGGAACACACAAAGTAGCGGGCCGCGGGCCTCGCGTGAGGCGGGTGGTTGGTTCCGCCGCGGTATTTAACCTCGGACACGACCCCGTCCCGGCTCAAGCCTTGGCTCTAGCCTTGGCTCTAGCCCTCCCCGCCGCCCCGCAGCCTCGTAGGATTCGGGGCTCCACCTGCCGCAGCCTGCTGGCTGGCTGGCTGCCTGGCTGGCTGCCTGGCTGCGTGATAAAGGAAGACAGCCGGGCGGTGCCTCCTTGGCCGTGACGACCTTGACTTGATGCAGTTATTTGCTTTTGTTGCAGTGATGAAGCGGCCCGACGCGCACCTGGACCACACGCCCAACATTTTCGGCTTCTCCAAGGTGAGGACGCGGACGCTGCGCCTCGGCGACGAATGGACGAGCCCACAGTGGGCCAGAAGACAGGCGAGGCCGGCCAAAGGTCTTGACGCGTTATGAGCTCCATAGTCGCTGGAACGGAGCGTGTGATCTCACCAATGGATTCCTCGTTCGGAGAGCAATCCACTGGTGGGGTCACACGATCGGTTCCAGCCCCTTTAGCGCCTCCACCGGTCTCCTGGCCCACTGTGGGATCTCTTGGGAGTGTATCTGATGGATTGCGACACTAGCGGCCAATCACGCCCCACGTGGGGCTGTTTGCTTTGCCCGCCGGCACGCGACTCGCGAGCCACTCGACCGTGCATCGCGCGGGGCATCACACGGAACCGCCGCGAAATCTAAAGCACCGCCCGGGATCGAACCCGCGACCTTTTACCTCTTCCTCGGAAGGGTGCCGCAGGTCAAGTTTTCGAGCCGAGTGAGCACTGGGACCGTTGAGTCTTATTGCAAGTACACTCTCATGTGGAAGTGACTAGCGCAAGTTACACTGTTTCAAAAGAAAGTGCGTCCCGGCAAAAAAAACTTCGTGTCACGGTTGTTTGTGCTTTTCCTGGGCAGCGTAGCTTGCGTGCAGTGCAGTACCCGGGGCGCAGCAGCAGCGTTTCTGGAGCACGCGGTGGCGCCGCAAAGCTGAGGAAAAGCGAGGCTAGTTCGTGAGAGCGGTGCGTTTACATAAGACGCATGACGGGTCCAGCCTCCGCCACCCGCGCCTCGTTTCATCGTCACTCCGTCTCCCTCGCTCTCGTGGGCCGCCCCGTAGGGGTGCGAGAGAGACAGAGCGACGGAGCGATGACTCTGGCCCGGCTGGACCCGCCACGCCGAGCCACACCGGGCCACGCCCACAACGCGCGGAGACTAACTGCGGGCGAAACGCGGACACCGTTTCGCCGTGACGGGAGCGTTGCTGTCTCCAGTTGGCCGGCTGCATAGTTCAAGTTGAGCCCCTGCGAAGTGTGGCCAGGCGACCCGCACCACACCGGTGCAGGCTGCTGCACTGGTTGCCTACCCGCCACGGCGCTCAGGCTGTGCTCGGCGGCGCCAGGCTTCACCGTCAGGCTTCACTAGGCTTCGCGAGGCACCGCTAGGCTCGGCCGGCGCGCGGCGGCGGTGGCTCGCAGCGACAACAAGGCGGCCTCCAACTCGAAGCTCGATGCTCGCAAGGCGAGACCTTCCCAGTAAGATAAAACAATAACCTGCGAGGGTTGTGCAATTAATATTTCTCTAGCGGCTCCGCGGCCCACCGCGCATTCCTGATGGGTCTCGATTGACCTTTGCCTGTTGTTTCCATGCATGGATACGCTGGGCGTCGGGGCCGCGGGGAAGCGCACTGGAATTGACACACACACACACACACACACACACACACACACACACACACACACACACACACACACACACACACACACACACACACACACACACACTCACTCGGGGAAACGAGCTCCACTTGTTATAGGTGGACATGTGAGCTCAGGAGTCCAGAGGTGTCCTCACTGCGAAAAGAAAAAAAAATCGGTTTAATTTTGTTGGTTTAATTTTGATTATTTTGCTTTAGAGTTTATCCTGTGCTTTGTCTATGTCACTTAGTGTCATAGTAAAAGCAGTGCAAACCTAGCCGCACGCAATATTCAGCTTTTTTTTATTTTTATTTTTTTCATTTTTTAACTGCACTTTAAACACGCGTCACTTTGTGTTTCCATGCGGCTGCTCCGGGATCCCTTTGCGCTGTGAGGATCGATTTTCCGGCCTCGCAGGCCGGCAGGCCCCAGTAAACAGGAGGTGGCGTCACGGTCCCTATCATTTCCAGAATCTAGTAGACGCTCGCGTTCGCTCCGCCGCGGCGCCACACAGTGTACCCGACGCCGCGTCAGCCGGTTAAAAGGCGTTACTCACCGCGAGCCGCAACACCAACGCCGCCCGTTCGAAAATGAGTCAGCTATTTGAAATACTGCCCGCTCCGCGTTTACGAGTCGCCAAACAAGCGATCGCAAGCCTCGTCTCCTCTTCACTCTCAATGGATTCCCCGTTCGGAGCGCCATCCATTAGTGGGGTCACACGTGCGGTTCGAGTCCTCCTGTTTAGCGACTCCGCGAGCTCAACACGCGTCTAGTGTTTTGGCCGCCTGCGCCGGGTCTTCTGGCCGACTGTGCGACGCGCGCGTGGCGATCGCCCATTTGCATAAAGTATTGCTCGGAGATTACGGAGGTCTGCTGTCAGGTTGACAAGTTTAACGATCAGCGCATTGTCCCGCTCTGCCACTACTGTGTCGTGTGGATCCGTTTCCCCACCGGCATGACGTAACGCGTCGCTTTATTTCCATGTAAACGAGTCGTTTGTTTCGCGGAGTCGGCCGTCTCCGTCCGGAGGCGTCCCTCTCGCACTCACGGGGCGTCCTGCAGGGGTGCGAGAGAGACAGAGCGACGGAGACGCGATCCTTCGGAGTGAGGCGGTGGCGTGGCGTGGCGGCGCGGCGCTCCACATGCGGGAAACCCATCCCGGCCCCGCGGCCGCAGCCTCTGCAGGCCTCATGCACAGCTTCGCTCTTTGAGATTTTTTTTTTTTTTTTTTTGCATACCAGGTAATTCACGTTTTGCATACGATTAATTTAACTTCAATTTTTGTTGAAAAATTTTTTTTTTTCGATATTGCTGTTGGGTGAAATTTGGTTGGCGTGACTCACACACCAGCCCGCCACCGGACCGTCCCACTGCCCATTCATACCAAGGTCGTTAAAACTGGACGGACGCGGCGTCCACACCCACCAACACATATAGTTCACAGAATGTATATTTATACAGCAAAGGTGGGGGAGGAGGATAACTCGCCGTATAAAAACTAAATTGGATTCCTGATTGTGGCCGTGATAAGCGCGCTCCAGCTCATTGCCGCCCCCTCCCCCCCCCCTCTCTCTCTCTCTCTCTCTCTCTCTCTCTCTCTCTCTCTCTCTCTCTCTCTCTCTCTCTCTCTCTCTCTCTCTCTCTCTCTCTCTCTCTCTCTCTCTCTCTTTCCACGAGGCTCCAACCTGCTGCAGCCAATGTCCTTGCCAGGAAGAGTATTGGCTGTGCCAAAATCATAATTGTCTCGCACGTACATGCAGGTCGACGATATGAACTCTCAATTATTTTGTAACTTGAAGGTTTTTCTCTGCTGGTACTAGGGTACCAGGCAGCAAAGTCGAAAACGTGAATTAACAAATAATGAAAAAACAGTTAATTTTTGATGTATTTGTTTGCGATGGATTCACTCCCCGGACGCCTAAACTGCGGAAAATGGGTTTCTCGCACCTTGCTCGCCACCTCCACGGCGCTGCCGGGATCACACGGTGCAGCCCGATATCCAGCACTCCATCTCGGCCCGGGCCTGCCAGCCCCGCCAGCCCCGCCAGCCCCGCCGGCCGACGAACCATACCAGTCCCGGCCGCTGCGCCGCTGCGCGCTCCGCCCCCTTCAAAGGGATCGACTGTTTGGACAGCGGAGGTGAAGGTCACATTCCCATTCTTTATTTCCAACAAGATACTTTCCGCGTCAAACATCCCCACCGGTTCCCGATATGGCGATGGTCACCGCGACGAGGCGCGGTTCAAGAATCGAACGGCAGGTGGGAGCGGCACGGCGGCGGTAATTCCCCAAACGTGCTTTTTTTTTTTTTTTTTTTAAATTAAATTTTAAATAGTTTATTTTTTGCGAGTGTGGAGTGGGCGGGGTGGGCCGCGGTGCCGGCACGCTGACCGCGTCCCGCGCGTGCAAACTGTGCAAACTAAGTGTCTGACAGCCGCACCGCTATTACCATGTGTACGCCACTGCAAGGCGAGGCTCTGCACTGCAAGGCTGGCTCCAGCGGCTGGAGCGGCTGGCTGGAGCGGCTCGCTGGAGGGGGCGATCGGGGAGAGGAATCTTGTCCGTGGGAAACCGCACTGTTCTGCTCCTGAGCCGGCCTCCTCCCCGCCTCTCTCTCTCTCTCTCTCTCTCTCTCTCTCTCTCTCTCTCTCTCTCTCTCTCTCTCTCTCTCTCTCTCTCTCTCTCTCTCTCTCTCTCTCTCTTTCTCTCTCTGTTTTTCCTTTCTTTTTTTTTTTGTTCTCTCCGTGGCAGATCTAAGATGCTGCTAAATGGTAGGTACCCAATTGCCGATGTCGGCCTGCTGCCAGGAATTCCTATTGGATTAAGCTCTCATTTCCGATCTGGCTTAGTGTACTTTCTAGGAACGGGGGCGGGGCCTGGCCAAGGGCCTGGCGCGGACCGCGAGCTTCGGGGAAGCAGTCACAGCTGGTGTCGGCTGGACCAGGCGAGCTTTTTACCATTTTGCGAGCTTAGAACTCCTTGATTCCTGACAACTGTACTATGGAACCGCGCGACGTATATGGTGTTGGGGTGTTTCAAGCGGAGAAATGTGCGCAACCCTTTTTTTTTTTCAAATATTTTTCGGGCTAGACGCATCGCGCCTTAACAGGATTTCGTTTCTTTCATTGCCTTCCTTCCCTTCGCGCAGCCCTACGGCAACTAACTGTGCGACACAGTGGCGCCAAACGGAAGGGTAAAGGGGGGTGGGGGGCGAGGGAGGCAGGAAGAGAGAGGACCTCCGGCGAGAGAGAGAGAGAGAGAGAGAGAGAGAGAGAGAGAGAGAGAGAGAGAGAGAGAGAGAGAGAGAGAGAGAAGCGGAACAAGCATTCTATTTGTCTCTGCCGCCCGGAGCTGCGCCGCGCTGCTCGGCGAAGACTCGGCGGGGAGCAACCAGGACGGCCTGCAATCAAGGATTTACGCTTCAACCGAGGGCGGGGCGGGGCGGGGTGGGGCGGGGCGGCCACTCGCCGGCAGGGCTTACTTTGGACAGCACTTGATGGCGGCCCCACCCGCCTCCACCCGCATCGCGGTGTGCCGGTCCAGCGGCAGCCCCGCTGCCCTTGGCGCCGCCTGGGGCATCGGCAACGCCGCTCTCTTAGTTTCTGTTTGAAATGATGATGCGAAAAGATTGATTAAACCCTGTCGTGCCCCGCTGTTTCCCCTGCACTCGACTTCCCATGCAAATGTTCGCCTTGGGTCAGACCGATGGTTAGCACGCGGAAAATATCAATAACACATCACGCCGTTTTTTGTTTTTTTTTTTGTTTTTTTTTTTGTTTTTTTTTTAATAAACGCGTCTAGAATTCCGGCCGCCTCGACGGTCTTCCGACCCACAGTGCGTTGCCGCCACGCGCCGCGCCACTCGGGATGACGCGGTTGGGCGACATTCACTTCCGACGACCAATCCGGTGGCGCGGCGGGCCAGCGCAGGCGGCCGAGGCGGACTCGGCGGACCCCTCCCCGCGCGGCGTGTCAATGAACGCGCGGCGCCGACGCCCTCCGCGCCGCCGCGGTGCCGCGGGAGGGGGAGGGGCGCGTCAGCTTCGACAGCCCCGCCCCGGTCCACAAAGCGCGGCACCCGGCGCGGCCCCGCGGTGGGGACGCCGGGCCGCGGGGCCGCGAGGCTGACGTCGCGGCCAATGGGACGCGCCGAGTGACGGCTGTCGGCCAATCGCGGCGCGGCCGGCCGGGCGGCGCGGGCGTCGCGGGGGGCGCCGCCGCCGCCACCGCGCCTCCGCGGCCACCGACCGTGACGGCGCCCGGCCCACAGTGGGCCAGAAGACCGGTGGAGGCGGACGAAAGACGGTTTCTTGCCGGCTTTTGACTCGGACGGAACGTGTGACCACCACCAATGGATTGCTCTCCGAACGAGGAATGCGTTGGTGGGGTCACACGTTCGGCTCCAGCCCCATTTAGCGACTATGGAGCTCAGAACGCGTCTAGAGTTTCGGCCGCCTCTGCCGGTCTTCTGGCCCACCGTGCGGCCGCCGACTCGCAGCCGGGCCGACAGCGAACGCCGCCCGAGCTTCGGCCGGGTGATTTGGGCGAGTGCGTCGCTCCTCTCGGGGCGTCCCATGTAGGCCCGAGAGAGACAGAGCGACGAAAACGACTCTCGGAATCAGTCAGGCCCCGGCGTACTGTACCGAAGCCATTCACTGCCAGCGACAGACAGCGGTGCCAAAACAGAGATAATTATCTCCCTGGCTTACTGGCTGAGGCGACGATGCAAGTGAGGTTATGTTGCCCTGTCGCTCGGTCCGGTACAAGCTTCCGCCTTGGGATCACAATAGGAACTACACTGTACCTCGCGGACACTGGGCAAGGAACAGGCTCTGTCTCATCCGGCACGGCGGCACTACTTGAAGTTGAGTTTGAAGTCGCGCGGTGTCTCCGTGTCTAAAAGCCTAAAGCCTGCGGCGCGTCGGTTGTTTGTGTTGTGGTGTCATGGCGTCATGGCGACAGGCGCATGCGCCCAGCGCCGCGCTGCGGGTTGCGCGTGCGCAGTGGTGACGGCGGTGGTTGCCTGCCTTCAAGGCAGACGTGCGCCCTGGCCAGCAGACTGCTTCCGAGAGTGTTTCCTTCGCTCTGTCTCTCTCGCACTCATGGGGCGTCGCGTGTGCGTGCGAGAGAGACAGAGCGACGAAGACTCGTCTCGTAGGCAGTGTGCCGCCTGGATGTCGGACAAGAGTGTCACGCGGTTTAAACGTGCCCGGCCGCTCCGGTACCGCTCCCGGCCGCGCGGTGCTGCCTGCGTCTCGTGATTCCGAACCGTCGCTCTGTCTCTCTCGCACTCGCGGGCTGTCCCGTGGCGGTGCGAGAGAGACAGGCTGACGAGACGCCCTTCGGAGTCAGTCCACTGGCCGGACAGGGGCAACGAATTGCTGGGATTACACTGCGGCTGCCTAGTGCCGCGCTCGAGGCGCTGCCGGCCGATTCCAAGGAGTCGTTTTCGTCGCTCTGTCCCTCTCGCACCGGTACGCGACGCCGTAAGAGTGCGAGAGAGACAGGCCGACTAAATCAGTCCGCTGACCAAGAGGCATCACCAAATTTGACAGAGCTAGACGCGGCCGTCGGGAACGGCTTACGATGCCACTGCGCCTTGCTGGAAATCCTTGTGAGGTTCTGATTACGGAAAGATTGTTTCTCGGAAGCCGATACGCGGTGAGGGATTGAACATCGCGTCGAATGACGCCCCCCTCCCCGACGCCCCACTCCGAGAGCCGTGGATTTTGAGGGATGTCCTGGGCCTGCATGACAACGCCGGTAGCTGCTCCGCCCTGCACAGTGGGCCAGGAGACCGGTCCTCTGGTCCACTGTGCGCTGGGTGCTGGGATTCCGTGAAAAGTCCGGTGCCGAAACGCACTGACGCTGATAACCGAGTGCCGTATGAGAAATGCGTCCACTCCCCGCTTATCGGCATGTCTTTCTGTCTCTCTCTGTGCCACGCATTCCCCGGGCTGGATTACTCCGGAGACAGTGATGGAACATGCACGCCGTACGAGCGCCTCGGTCATTTCAAGCCCCGGCCGCCCCGGCTGTCAGGAGCACATTTTCGCCGCTTTTGTCCGTTGGGCCTCCCGCGGACACACTCTCGCACTGCTGGGCGTCTCTCTCTCTCTCTCTCTCTCTCTCTCTCTCTCTCTCTCTCTCTCTCTCTCTCTCTCTCTCTCTCTCTCTCTCTCTCTCTCTCTCTCTCTCTCTCTCTCTCTCTCTCTGAGCGACGCGGTGTTTGGAATCAGCCTGCTGCGCGGGGACCCTAATGAACGGGGCATTCAAACTCGCCACGGCGCCGCAAAACTTTCCCATCTTTTAATTGCGTAGGGTGCTTTTGAGGCAGGCGACAGGTGGCGGACACCGAGTGGTGCGGGCCGACCCGGAGGCAAACCCGGAGGCAAACCGGGAGGAAACCGGGAGGTAGTCCGATGACGACCCGAAGGCGATCCGAAGACAACCCGAAGGCACTCCCCGTAAGATGTGCATTACCGGGATTTAGCCGGCAGCCTCTACTCGGCCCGGAGCGGGGAGCGCAGACCATTAACATTCCCGGAGAATAGTCCTGTGATTACGGGGGGCGGCGCCTCCACCCCCGCCCCCCTCACCGCCTCCACCGCGCACCGCCCGCATGTCTCGGCTGCGGTCCCCAAAACGGCCAGACTTTGTCGCCGGTTCTCCGGCCGCTCCGACAGCAACACCGCTCCGCAGCGGATTCGATATTTTTCTTCCCCACCTCTGGAGATTCGCTCCCAAGAGTGATAATTGCATGCCAGTTTGACTGGTTTATTCTGTTAATTCCAAAATTTCAAATAGAATGACAAGGCTCGACGCCGTAAGTAGGGTAAGCGCGCGCTCGAACCCGCGCCAATCGAACCACGAACAGTGTCAGCTCAGCTTCGTTAGCCGAACCTCTAAACTCCCACGGGCCTCAAGACGAAACGCTCACTCTTTCCCGCCAAATTTCTCATAGCGCTGCGACGGCCGGCCAGAAAAAAAATAAAAAATACGCACGCCTGCTTACCTCAGCTGGCGGCGCCATACTCGGGCCGGCATTAAGTCACACTCACCAGTTTCCTGGCGAGACATGGGCAGCTTCCGCGTCCCGAAAGCATTTAGACGCCCGAGCCCTTTTCTTGCCGGATAAATTATTTTATTTTCTCTCGATTTGGTACTTTGTCCCTGCAGCCTCCGGCCGCCTCGCCTCGGGTCGTGACGTACCGGTAAATCCCCCCCCTCCCCCTCCCCACTCCCCCCTCCTCCCGCGCGTCGGCCTTCCTGTGCGCCTCTCCGCGCGTCCTCCTCCTCGGTGGCTCTCAAAATGCATAGTCGACATTTTCTCTGTGCTTCGTTATTTTTTCTGGACGCGCCTTTCAAAATGAGTGAAGAGCGCGGCGCCGGTTCCTCGGAGTCTGAGGCGCCGTTACGTCAACGCGGCAAAAACACACAAACACTCGGTGCATTTCGGTCGGTGGTGATGGCGGTCCCGACCGCGAGGCGACACCATGCTCCCTGCCGCGGGCACAGAGCGTTACACTCACTCACACACACACACACACACACACACACACACACACGCGCGCAACGGGAGCGTCCCGCGCTTACTTTACGATGCACGCGCCGCCCCCCCCCCCTGCCCCGCTTCCCCTTACTATACCGCCAGCGCGGTGGCCGTGTCACACAGCCCCCCTCCCCCTTGCCCCCCTCCTGCCCCTATCTCGGACGCGCGCCCTTATCAGTGTATTTGGCACTTGCAAATGTCTCTGTCTGGCCGAGGGCCATTAGCGCCCCGCCGCCCACCCCCTGCCCCTCCTCGGTCTCTCTCTCTCTCTCCCCTTCCCGCTCGCGCGGTGGCGACGCAGCGGACAGAAAGAGACCGCGTGCACTCTGCTGGTCCGCGGGTCCGCACCACCGCCGCCGCCTCTTTCTTCCGAATCCAATCCGGCGCCGTGTTCGCTGTTGTGTGGCTGGCTGGGATAAAAGGGGCCAGCCTAGCCGCGCTGCGAGAGGAACCTCGCTCTGTCTCTCTCGCACGCCTGCGGAGCCTGCGGGGCGGTCCGTGAGTTCGAGGGAGACGGAGCGTCGGTCCTTTCGGAGTGGCCCGGCAGTACACGCGTTCGGCATCCGAGGCGCGCCGCGGGAATGTCTCGCTCTGCGTATTAACGCGAATGTTTTTAGGGGAACGGCTATGTTTATTTTTCCGCGCCGCGATGGACGAATGGCGCCCCACGTGTGGATGTGTGTGTGTGTGTGTGTTTGTTGGTTTGTTTGTTCGTGTTTGTATCATCATATTCATAGAAACGCCCTTTTTTCTCTCTCTTCGCAGGCACTCAGTGGATTCCTCATGATGATGACGCAAAACGGCAAACTCCTCTACATTTCGGACAACGCGGCCGAGTACCTGGGCCACTCTATGGTGAGTACTTCAAACACAACAGCAATTTTTTTTTCCTTCTAAAATTGAATTTTATTTTTTGAAAGCCGATAATGGAGTCCGGTCGGTCACCCGTCTCGAGAAATCTGGCATTTCCTCCACAAGTAGCCGCGGCTGCCAGCGTGATGTATCTGGGCCGGTCCGGCCGCGGGCCGCGGCCACTGCCCTGGGTGGCTTGTCGTGTTTGGGTCACTTCTGACTCCTGGATGCGGTGCTCGCTGGCGCCGTTAAGCCGACAGACTCTGTCTGTCTGTCTGTCTGTCATCGTCCGCGGGGCAGACGGACTGACGGACAGACAGACAGACCGTGATGCGGGACGACGACTCCTGTCGAAATCTGATCTCCTCGCTTCCCGTACCGTAGCGCACCTCCCTCCGCCCTCTGCATTGAAAACCCTTTTTTTCCTTCTCTCTCTCTCTCTCTCTCTCTCTCTCTCTCTCTCTCTCTCTCTCTCTCTCTCTCTCTCTCTCTCTCTCTCTCTCTCTCTCTCTCTCTCTCTCTCTCTCTCTCTCTCTCTCTCTCTCCCCACACCCCCTCGGGGTGACCGCGTGACCGTATGGCACTCTCATGGCAGCACTGCGCGTGAGGGCGGGCACAGGTGCTGCGAATGAAGTCGTCCCCACACCGTAAACCCGGCGAGTCAGTTGCCAAGTGTCACTTTAACGGCGCCGTTAGTGGCGGCGCGGTGGTGGTTTAGTTGCCTCACTCCGTGCTCGTTTTACGATTTTTTTTTCTTTCCCGAGAAGTGGACATACGTACTCCCGCGGAGCCCCCCTGCCTGCCAGGGTCGCGCGAGCCGGGACGGCCCTCTGAGAGAGAGAGAGAGAGAGAGAGAGAGAGAGAGAGAGAGAGAGAGAGAGAGAGAGAGAGAGAGAGAGAGAGAGAGAGAGAGAGAGAGAGAGAGAGGTGGGGGGGTCGTGGCAGGGCACCGCCGCCTTAATCCGTGGAGTGCATGTCATCCGGCGAAAAACATGCTCCGATAAAGGACTGAGGGAGACGGTGAGAGGAGAGGGAAAAGAGAACGAGTTGACGCGCGCGATGTACCGGGGCGCCGAAGCCACTCCGGCACACTCCGGGGACTCCGGCAAGCCCGGCACTCCGTGTGACATGTTTTGATCCATCAGCCAGGGCGGCGACTGGAAGGCTGGAAGGCTTGGAAGCGGCTGGAATGGTATCCACGTAAGCCTCGCTGACAGCTCACTGGAGCTCTCCTCGCAATGCGTCTATTGCCAGAGCCCCGCGTTGAGGTCTCCGACACGCCACCCTCACCGACTGCACGCCTATTCCGAGAGTCGTCGTTTTCGTCCCTCTGTCCGTCTCGTCTACGTGCACGGGACGCCCCGCGAGTGCGAGAGAGACAGAGCGACAGTGCGGTGCGATGCGCGCCTGTTGGAGATGACGCATCCGTCGGGGAGTCTGAGGTTTTGAGCAACCGGCTCCGTATCAAATCAAGAACTCGTTCCCCGTGTCACTACTCCACTACCGGTGCGTGTCGTTTACCTTCTCGCTCCGTAAACAACCCAGCGGCATTGCAGGGGATATCGCACAAAAAAAATGTCAGTCGTCAGCTCGAGTCGTTAATCAACAGCACACTCCTGGAGGGGAGGGGTGGGGCACCGGCCCCTCGCCCAGCAGGGATTGGACTCGCTGCCTTTAGTCCAGAGCGCTTTTTGATCCATTAGAAGGGGTCTTCGGTTGGTGCCCCCCCCCCCTCTCCTGCTTCCCCTCCGCCTTCCTCTCACACAGCACTCTGCGCGCGGACTGTACCGACGGACTGACTGAGCGACGGACTGTACCGACGGACTGACTGAGCGACGGACTGTACCGGCGGCGCGCGGTGTTTGACTGTAGCTGACTGACACCTCGTTATCCCCTTTGCATTCGCCGAGCTGATTTCCCCACCAGCTGACTTTTCATATTGCCGCGGCGCGTTCAGTGAAGGTGCTGCTCCCCCCCCCCCCCACAAGCGAGCGGCCGGACCCGTGACGGACAGCCAATCATCTATTTACCCCCGAAATAATAACGCACTGGGTCCCTGCAGTTCCGCGCGTTGAAAGGCCAAAAGGCTGCGGGCGCTCGCAAGTAGTGTCTTAAGCCGCCGACGGCGCACACTGCGGAAAATTTTGTCATCACCGGACGACGGTTTCAATCCACATTTTCCTAACACGAGTGTCCTTCAAACTGCGGATGATATTGAGGTACGCCCGTGCAATAGTAGGTTTGATGAAAATTTCGTCAATTTGTGATGAAGAAAGATTGCATGAGAGTCGTCTCTCTGTTCGGGTGTTCGGGTCGCAGCGTCGTGGGATCGCGCCGACGGAAGGCCTCCTAATTGCGTTGACTTAAATGCGTAAAAGTATGAACATTAAAAGGGAGGAGGGGAAAAAAAGAAAGGGAAAGACGCGCTGGAGGATTAGAAAAAAAAAGGGGGAAAAGTGGAAGAAAACGGGGCCGTCCTCTTCGCGGCGTTTAATGGACGATCTTGGCCGCCTCGCCTCAACGTCGCGGGATGGGATATAGTTGACCCCCGCTGCGCCCGGAGCAAAACGGGCACCCACCGCCACTCCGCCAGCACAAACCATTTCCAACATTTTTTTCTACTCTCTCTCTCTCTCTCTCTCTCTCTCTTTCTCTCTCTCTCTCTCTCTCTCTCTCTCTCTCTCTCTCTCTCTCTCTCTCTCTCTCTCTCTCTCTCTCTCTCTCTCTCTCTCTCTCTCTCTCTCTCTCTCTCTCTCTCTCTCTCTCTCTCTTATTTTATTTTCTTATTTCGTCCCGTTCTGACAGCAGCTCTCCGTTTTGGTTTTTACACCGGTAATGCGCCCACCGCCCACAGCTCGTTGCAAGAAAGAGGACAAATTGTTTGACGCCATGAGTCGGGCCCCTCCGTGTGGGAAGCGGGGCGCCGCCCGTCCGCACGCTGCACAGTGGGCCAGAGGACCGTTCAGAGCAATCCATTGGTGGGGTCACACGTTCAGGTCGAGGCCCATTTAGCGGACTCTCGAGCTCGCAACGCGTCTAGAGTTTTGGCCGCCTGAGCCGATCTTGTGGCCCACTGTGCGCCGCCTCCTAGGGGACCCCCCTCCTTGACCCGAGGGCGCCGCGGCGACACGACGAGGTACTCCCCGACGACGGACTTGCTCGCCAACGATAACAATAATTACTGGATGGACGGACGGCTGGCTATCGACCGAGTATCGCCACGGGCTGCCATTGGCTGGCCATCGGCTGGCCATCGGCTGGCCATCGGCTCGCAGCTGTCTGTGGATGCGTTTCCAGAACCTGTTCCGGACTTAAGCGCGCTTTATTAAGGACGTGTGAAAGTTCTCATCCGAGGAAAAACATGTGCAACGGTCGGGAACTCATTTTCAGGAGAGTTACTGTCCTTATCGGTCGCTGGTTGTTACTTGGCGTTGCAGTGCACAGCGCCTGGCATTAGATTACAGTAAGACAAAAATTAGCACGTGTGAAAGCTTCAACACAGATTGTCGAATTTCTTCTATTCAAGTACCTCTTACTCCCATTCTTAGTCGTTTTTTTCCAATTCGACTTCTGCAACACCAATAACACCATTAAGAATCGAGCTGACCTTTTATCAATTTCTGATCGATTTCGAACAACTACGAAAAAACGAATCCACACGGTAAACACTTGTCTCAATGATTTATCGGGATTCTCATACATGTCCCGCCTGCCCTTCCATCCCTGTCTGTCTGTCTGTCTGTCTGTCTGCCGTCCGTGTCTCCGTAAGCCCCGCCCCCGCCGCGCTGCGCCGGCCTGCACAGCCCGGGGCGCTAGCTGCGGTCGTCTGACGCAAGCGGTTCCCAAACGGTTCCAATACGGATGGCCACTGCCGCCTGATTCCGAAGGATCGTCGCTCTGTCTCTCTCGCACTCATGGGGCGTCTCGCAGGGGTGCGAGAGAGACAGAGGATCCTCGGGGGACCGTCCAGGCGAGGGCCGAGCAGGGTCGAGGTCCGGCCGGCCCGACAGTGATGACGTTATTTAGTGCCAATCCAGGATGCCTCCAAATAGTGGAGCGATAAAGTATTTGTTTTGAGGCCCGCGGTGGCCGGGGATCGCGGACTCCACGCCCTTTAGCCTTGATTTACAGGCTGCCCACCCGGGGCACCCCGACCTCGGCCTCGCGCCCCGCGTGCAACTTTGTTGTGGCGTTGGTGACGCTATTCGCAGTCAGCCGCTGCGGGATTTCCGAGAGCATCGCGGTGCGTTATTTGCAGTTTTCCACTGGGATTTCGGAGGGCATCGTGGCGTTATTTGCAGAGGCTTCCTGCAGTGCGGATATCTCGTGTGACGCTGCGTGCTGCGCGCGGAGCGGCGGCGAGGCGGAGGTGTTTAGTTTGGTATTAATAACAAGGCGGCGCCCTCGCCCCGCCCCGCCCCGCCCCGCCCCGCCCCGCCCCGCCTCGCCACCGCGGCACGGCGGTAGTCATCGCGTCGGCGCCTTGCATGGCGTGCATTCCGCGCACACATCTTCCCAACCGTTAACAGAAAAAATAGTCAAAAAAAATTTTGCGCATTTTTCATTTTAGTTTCGCTACCTTGATTTCTACTGCCCTCCTTACCCATGGTAAACATGCCTGTGGGTCACACCAGCGCCTGCTTCGCGTTCGCTTGTCGCTCGGTAGAATACACGAAGAATGCGAATTGTGCGATAGAAAGCGACGACTGCAGACGAATGCAAGGTGGCTGTCGCGCGACGGGTGCGCTGTTTCCGAACGGACCCTGTGAGAAAAGTCGTTCCTCTCGGGGCGGTGTAGTCGCCGCATCGAGATCGACGCCCCCCTCTGCCCCGCCCCCGCCCCCCGCTGCCCCCCGGCTCCCGTGTTGGTTCGGTCGTAGCGCGGAGCTTGCCGAGGGCTCTCCGAGGGGCGGGGGGCGGGCGGGCCGAGATCGTTGGCTTGCTGTCTCTGCCGTCAAAATTGCCGCCATCACTCTTCCGTCGTCGTTGTCGTCGGCTTCAATCAAAGCGCCTGTGCCTGTGGCGGCCCGCAGCCCTTGTCCCAGTGCCCTAGCGGTGCCATTGTTCTTATTGCACACTGCCAGGAATCGGCCGCCCCGCCAACGTCACAATGACGATTGGCTGTCGAAAACAAAACATAAAAAGAACACGTCAATTTGACGTTCTTGATTCTAAATTAAGCTGATAAAAAAAATATTCTGACCAGGTTTTTTTAAATTACTTTTTTCCCTTGTACTCTTTACAAATTATTTCATACGTGCACATGGCATGCTCATGAGTTTGCTATTTATTGACAATACAACACATGTCAATATGTCTAGTTTAATCCGCAAAATAAAGAACATCGGCATGTTTTTTTTTGTAAAGAAAAAATCGCGGGGGATCGTTCCCAGGTATAATCGGATTGATATCAGCCTCGCGACGAGTTAATGACACGCGAGCGGCTTCCAAGTGCGCTGCGCGACAAACCGACGTCGAGCCTGGTAATGACCGCCTAACCTAATCGACCCATTAGGTAATCGATACCCCGAGTGCTCCCTGTATGTGAGAGTGTGTGGTTGCGTCTCGCCCCGGGCAACATACGTATCAACTTACTGCGTGTGTGTGTGTGTGTGTGTGTGTGTGGTGTGTGTGTGTGGTGTGTGTGTGTGGTGTGTGCGCTCGTGAAATTTCACACTGATTGATCTACCGCACTGCGCTGCCGGGGCACGCCGCGGTAGTGGTGCGGTCCCGTTCGACACGCTGCGACGGCTTGTTGTTTTTCTAGATTTGTTGCCGCGCCACCGGCCGGTGGTGGTTGCCTCGGCTCCTCCCACGCTGGCTGGAGCGCCTGGAGGGTGGGCCCTCCAGTCCGAAAGGGGGGGGGGGGCACGCTGGGAGTGACAGGCGCTCCGCGGTCAAAATCTCAATCGCGTTTTGAGCTCCAGAGTCGCTACATGGGACTCGAACCGAACGTGGGACCCCACCCATGGATTCCCATCGTTTGAAGAGCAATCCATTGGTGAGGTCCGATTCGAGTCCCCATTTAGCGACTCTGGAGCTCAAAACGCGTCTAGAATTTCGGCCGCCGCAACGGTCTTCTGACCCACTGTGCGGCGGCGGGGCGGCAGCAGGGCGATGAGCGGCGGGCACTCGGTGAGAAAGGTGAGCGGGGCGCGGCGGCGGCTCCGCCAACAAGGGCAGCCGCGGCGGAGTGGCGGACGGCCGGACGGCCGGCGCAGATCTGACAAGAGCATATAGCACTCCTCGGCGTGGCCGTGCCGCCATGGGCCGCCATGGGCCGCACAAGGGCCTCGAGCAAGACGATCTGCTCTTTATGACGCCGTGTCGCCTCCTGTACCGTGGCGGTGACGAGCCGAGCCGAACCGAGCCGAGCCGATCGGACGTGCCGAGGGAAAGCATAGGGCATGAGGGCTCATGGCGCGGCCAATCCCGACCGAGCCTCGCGACGCGATGTCAACCCCATTCAATAATTGATGGTTAACTCTGCAGAAGGCGACCTCTATCGCTGCGGAAGCTGAGCAATTAAAAGTGGCGTCTGTGTGTGTGTGTGTAGGTGTGTGTGTATGCGTGTCTTTGCCATCCGTTGCCGTTTCTAATGCCAAGGGACGAGTAACTCTTTCCCCGTTCCGTTTGCTCATGGAAATGGAGCGGGGCAACCGCGCGTATACTGTGAGGAAAAGAAATCGGCCTGAATGCATTTTTGATAATAATAACAATTTTTAGCTTTACTGGTGTGTCATCAGGTAAATAATTATTTTTCGTTGTTGTTTACCTTGCAGGAGGACCTGCTGATCCACGGGGACTCCGCGTACGACCTGCTGGACCGGCAGGACCACGCCGGCGTGCAGACGGAGCTGCTGCGGTCCGGGGACGACGAGAGGCTGTTCCTGTGCCGCATGAACGTGTCCAGGAACGCCCGGAGGCAGATGCGCTTCGGCGACCAGAAGGTGGGCCGGTCACTCTGTTTCTGTCCGTGTTCCCTCGCTTGTCCCATCTAAGGGAGAATTACTTTGAATTTCGGTGTGCAAATCAGTTGAATTTCGATGAATTTTGGGCTAGAACTGCTAAATTTAAAGAAGAATTTCGATGAATTCTCACGAATTTTCGCAAATTTCAAATTTTATGTAAATTTTGTTGTACCAATTTGGGTGAAGTCATTTCCCCTCGGTCCCATCCAATCTGCGGATGTGACAGTGCACGGCCGTTGTCTAGTCGCGAGGACGTTGCGACTTTGCGAGGAGTCTGCCGGCGTTGCTGCAGCAGGCAGACACCCAAAGCGTGGAATTCGGTCGCTGTGAGTCGCCCTGCGAGTCCCAGGCCGCGAACACGGATCGCCCACTGACCACTCTCAATGAATTCATGCATTATGCATGGCTACGGGAGAAGTTCCCTAGCGTGCCAGGGGTGTCCAGGGCGTCGCGCGGACACTCTGCTGGTCACTCACTCACCGCGCCAACCCCCCTCCCCCTCCCCCCTCTCCCCCGCGGGCACTATGGGTGGCAAACAGCACGCTACGCTGCTCAATGGGTCACCGCTTCTGGGAACGGCCTGCAACGGCTGGTCGCCGCCTAGGTTCGTTTCTCCGCCCTTCTTTCGCCAGACCGGATCACACTAACCTCGCCTGCCAGCCAATCACTGCGCCTTCACTGCGAGAGATTTTCTTCTTTAAATGGCCCAGGCGTGGCCAGGGGTCTGAGACTCACGCTCAGACTACCCCCGCCGAAAAAGAGCTTCTCGCTTGCCTGGCGGACAGTCCCTACTCAATAACTTCCGTAATTTGGCACGCCGAACGAAGGGTCGTTTGTAAAAAGGTAGCTACGCTCGTCCATGTATGGATGTTATAACCACGGACACTTCCCGCCCCGATCCGACGTGCGCGTCCGCCCGCAATGCATCGGCCCGCTCGCGCTGCCCGCGCTGCGCGGTTTCAGTTTTCAAGCGCAAATTTTCCGCTCGGGACGCCAGAGAGGCGATTGCATCACCTGGCCGCTCGCACCACGCGAAGCAGCGCGAAGCAACGCGCATGCATTTGATTTAGTCGACACGACCGGACCCGCGAAGGCAGCCGAGGACGGCCTGAGGCACCCGAACGCACCCAAAGGCACCCACGACGTAGACCCGAAGACAGCCGAATAAGCGTCCAAAAGCACTCGAAGGCAACCGAAGGCAGCCAAACCCCAAAGGCAACCGAAGGAAACCGAAGGCACCCGAAGCCCTGGCGATACGACCCCGATATGGGCAGCACGCGTGTCACCCGCAATATTTCGCGACGGCCGCTCCAGAAATATTATATTCCGTGCCGCGCGGGACGCGCTGCGTGTCCCCCCGCCCCGCGGCCGCCGTCTGCGATAGGCCGCAGCCTTGGCGGCCTGCTGGCGGGTTTTATTATTTGCTCGGGACAAAGGGATGTCCGCGGACCGTTACACTTTGCGAAATTTCAGAGATCACAACCGCGTTATCTCGAAAAATAGCCCGGTTAAAAACCACCTAAAAAAAAATAATATTAGAGTGGAATCGAACGTGGGATAATCTGCTCCGAAGCCCAACTCGCTACCGTCTACGTCAAGCAGAGCTCTCCCGGCCGCCACCGTCCGTCGATCCGGTGCTCCGGCGCGCATAGCGCATACAAACTCCAATTTGGTGAGTTTGGTGGCGGTGGCCTGGCGGCTGCCGTGGCCCCGCTGCCCCCCGGGCCATGTAGGGCCACACAATGGCACACAGCGCACACGGCCGCGCCGCTCCGAAGAGTCGCCCCATCTCCGTCGCACCCGCGGGGCGGTCCGCAGGGGGTGCGAGAGAGACAGAGCGGCGGAGCGAGAGACTTCGGAATCTCTCGGCGAGGGACTCGGGGCGCCATCGGAGTGTCGTGCGGCGTCGCCCGGCCGGCGTCCCCTAGCGCCCCCCTCCCCCCGGCGTCCCCCCGGCGTCCCCCCGGCGTCGCGACGCAACATAAACAAACTGATTGCGCCGCTGTCCGCGGACAATAGTAGTTTTGTTTATCATGCGGGCTAAACGCATCGGTGCAGGGTTTACAGTTGTTCCACGCGAGTCATAAGTTTGTGGAAATCCTTGCGCCGCCGCACACTCTGGAAACAAAACGCGCGCTTTCGCAACAACGGCCCTACACGTGTTTTTATATCTCTTTTTGTTGCTTTTTTTTTGTTTTGCCAAGCAATAGCGACCCTGTGAAGACGTTCTGCAGTTACACGTTGAACTACAACAAGCAACAACTAATTCATTAACGTTTTTGCTTTTGTTGTTGGCCTCCCCCAGGTGGTGCTGGTGCAGGGCCACTACTTGTCGTTCGTCCCACTGTGCTCCCGCAACGAGCCCGTGTTCCTGGCCACGTGCACGCCCGTCGCCATGCCCGAGACGCGCGAGTGCGTGGTGCAGGGCGCCACCAACGTGTTCACCACCATCCACGCCATGGACATGTCCTTCCTGCACATAGACAAAAAGTGAGTATACATTGGACCAGAAGACCGGCGCAGGCGGCCAAGAATCTAGACGCGTTTTGAGCTCCTGAGTCGCTCCAGCCAACCGTTCGGGTTCAAGTTCTGTTTCACGAATCAATAAGTGATTCATACTACTACGGACACTACTAAGAGATCCATTTGCTAAAAACTTTTTTTTTCTCAAATGATTAAGCGATGAGGTTAACACTTACAGCCCGCCAGGGCTAGGCCGGCGAGTGTTTTCTTAATTTGTCACGGTGTGTGTGTGTGTGTGCTCTGCTGCCCGTCGTGCACTTGTCACTTCCGCTCTCTCACGTCAGCTGCTCCAAACGCGCCGTGATTCATCGCCGTCCCGTGTTTCTTCTTCCCCGCCGCGTCGGAATTCGATTAACCAAAATCGGGCCGCGGCCTAGCAGCGCAGGACGGGGAGGCGAGAGAAAAAAAAAGAATTCATAAAGCAATTGGGAGCTGCAGAAGGGATTGTTGCCGCGCTGGTTAGCAGTAGTTGGGTTTCAATCGTAAATTGCTTCACATTTGTCAATGTCGCCGGCGACGGAATTAAACAAAGAAGGCACCCCGGCCAGCGCCGCGCAGCCGTGGCGTACTGCACCGCGGCGCCCAGCTTCTGTAACTTTAAAAACTTTGAAAAGTTTTAAAACTTTAAAAACTTTAAAAACCTTTTCAAAAAATTAAAATTTTTAAACTTTGAAACTAATAACGAATTGTTTAAAAACTTTAAAGTTTCTAAGACATAAAACCTAAAAAGCTTTTTTTAAGTGTTTTCGGTGTCGAACGGGATAAGTAGTGTTGCTAGGCCCCCAGCGACGGCGGCACCAGCGCTGTGGTAGCACAAAGTCACTGCGGTAATCAGTGAATACCTGCTGCATTGGGGCAAAATGCCTCGCCGTGGCTGCCCGCCTGCGCCCGGCTGCCTGCGCAAAGTGCTGGTCGGGCTGGTCAAATCGTCAGGTATCGGTGCCATCGGGGGACTTAGTCCTCCCAATTAACCCTGGAGGTTACTGCCGATAAGGGCCACTGGCACACTGTACTCCCACCGCGCGGAGGCGGAGGGGAGCGGGGACGGTGGGGAGGGGGATTCGCGTTACCACACCGCATAACGGAAAGCCGAACACGCGTAATAAGCGGAGAGCATGCGAGGCATTAGCACTGGCCACTGGAAATGGGGTCGCTGTTTTGACGTCTGTCTGTCTCTCTGCCTGCAGCGGCGAGTTCCACCTGGGGTTTTGCCGGTCCGAGCTGCAGTCCGTCTCCTGGTACCACCTGCTGCACTGGGACTGCATGCGGGAAGCACAGAGCAAGCACCGACTAAGTGAGTACCTGTGATTCCGAACACTTTGCTTTTCTGCCCATGAGTGCGACAGGGAGACCTCTGAATCAGACTGCTGCGACGGTGGCCTTTCCATGTCAACGCGCAGCAACACGCGCGCTTTCATGGCGTTGGCGATCGGTAAATTCGCAGGCGAGTCCAGCCCTCCCCCCCCCCCCTCACCCTTCCCGCGGTCCCGCCCCCGCGAAGCAAACTAGCGAGATCAGCTCGATGGCCAAAGGCAGGCAAAGGCAGCCGAGGGCGGGACAGGCGTGCTATTACACTGTGCGGCCAAATTGCAGGGAATGCGCGCCAACCGACCGGCGGCCCCTAAACGGATCGGAAAGGGATCCTTATGGGATCCTAAAGGGATCATCTGAAAGGACCCACAAAAGGGATCCGTAAGGGGTCGTCGTCACACGCCTTGCGACGACCTACTGGGGTTGCTCGAAGGACCTCCAGACCTGTAAGGATCCCTTAGAGGATGAGGACCCTTTAAGGTTCCACGATCGATGTCTTTGTAGAGCGTGAACATGACGGACCGGAGGGGAATGGACACAGGAGAAGGGCATGCATGAGCGACCCTGAAGGGTTCGGGTTCGGCCTCGGGTTCGGCCGGGTCTTGGAAGGCCACGCGAAGGCCGCTTAGCGGAGTCCCCGCGGCGCTTTTAGGGTCCGACGAGCGTTCCGAGCGCCTCACATTGCGAAATCGATTGGAGCTGCTCGCAGTGTAGCTGGAACCGGTAAGGCGCCGTGGCAGCAGCAGCAACTTAAAGAACAAACACGGGCTGGAAATGACCGTCATTACCCCGATCCCTATTCCTAGCCAATCCCTGGGCCCTGGGACGCCCCGCCCGGCCCTACACTGGCAAAACAACACGCAGGTCTTCCCATGTAGTGCAGGCAACCCCAGTCCAAAAATGTCCATGAGTTCCTAGGCATGAAGCAAAGTTCATGGATTCTCCCATGACTCCCCAGGTCCCACTTGTGAAGGGGTTGTGTCTCTGGAGTCGATTACTCATGAAAATTGTGGCTTGACCCATGGTTCTTCGATCTTCGCCTGTGGATGTTGCCCATGGAATCGAGACCGGTCTCACGGGCTCGTGAAGCCTGGAGGAAAGTTCACTAGCCCGGGCCCGTGCGTTGAAGTTTCCAATCTGGCACTGGCTGGTTCCCGTTGACACTTGGTCTGTGAAGAGGGCCTAGGGGACGAGAAGAGACGACGAGAGACGTCTCAAGGCGCGATCGCAAAGCCCGGGCAAATTCGCCCAACGATTCAGAAGAGTCCTTGTCCTTTTTCTCTGAGTGCGAGAGACACAGAGCGATGAACCGCTCCTCTGAATCGCACACGGCAGGAATACACGCGTGTTTCACGCACATGAGGACGACCTTACACGCAGAACCGAAACGTAACCGTACGGACCGAGCAGGGCTGGACCGAGCCGAGCCGAACCCAGCCGAACCGAGCCGAGCCGAGTCATTGGCACGCACGCTTGGAAGGCGCAGATCGGTCAGCACGCTCGGCAGGCCAGGCCGGCTGGGGAGCAGGGGGTTAAGGTAATTGTCGCCCTCGGACAGTGTTTCCAGCACGCTGGGCAGCACAGTGGTGTCGTCGTCACCGTCGTCCGCGACACCCGTGTCCCTCGCGCACGCATGCAACGGCCCGTTACAGGCGCGTGTGTGTGTGTGGGCGTGTGTGAGTGTGTGTGTATTGTATCCTAATTAGCCCGAACGGGAAGGTTCGTTTCCGGATGAGAAAGGTTGGATTCGACGCGGCAGTGTTTGGTTGTGTAAACAGTTTTGCCGCCGCCGAGCGCAAGCGTGTGTGTTTGTGTGTGTGTGTGTCTGGAGACGCATACGGCAGGCGAGATAAGCTCTACTCCCTCCATCATTGGTAGCGATCCCGCGACTAAGGCGACACTGGTAATCCCGTGCGTGTGTTCCCTTGTCGCGCGCGCGTGTGTGTGAGTGTGTGTGTATGTGTGAACCCGTGCGCGTGTTTGCGCGTTTTCTTGGCCGTTCATTAACAAGATATTCCGATCGATGGTGACTTATGGCTGTCGTGCGATATCGCCTGCACAGAGCGCCAACAATGGCCCGCACACCAGCATGGTAGTGTGTGCACACACACACGCACACACACTCACACACGTGTACTCACACACGACCACGCATCGCCCGTCAGAACATCAGTTAGAGGCGGACAATGAAGTCATTGCATTGTTGCCCTGCGCGTGATGCCGTGTGAGAACTAACAAGCCGGGCTCGCACTTCCCCCTCCCCCACCGCCTTTCCCCAGCCCCCTCCAGCAAAGCGACTCTATTCACCGAAAGAAAGTACCAGATCACACACACACTCGTGAAGGACTCGATGAAAATTGGTGCCAAAAAGTTGTGCGACGGACGAGACGACAACAAGAAGAAGAGCGAGAAAGCACGGCGCGGGAGCAGTTTACCGATCTTGGAGTGCACCGCGGCGGTGGTGGTCTCAGACCGTGACGCCAAATAATGCTTCCCTGATCGCCCCGTGCCACGCGCCGTTAGAGAGAGAGAGCGCAAAGCGGTGCAAAGTGTGTAGCATTGTGTCTGACTGTGTGTGTGTGTGTGTGTGTCCTGCAGTCACCCAGTCCGAGCAAGAGCGGTCCTGCATCCTGCTGCTGCGGCTGCAGCGGCGCCAGGGCGACTGGCTGTGGGTGCACTGCGTGCTGCAGGTCAAGGACAACATGGACAACAGCCAGACCCCCGTCATCGTCTGCACCAACCAAGTCCTCAGGTAAGGGGCAGAACACTCAAGCGGCGCATTTATTGGATTTTGTCGATCCTCATCACGATATGAAGCTTCGTAGACGTTTTCGAGTGCTGGTTGCCATGTCGTTCATGTGTCCGCCCTCCGTTGCAGCGACCAGGAGGCAACCGTGATGCAGGCCAACAACTGGCTGTACCAGCACTACACTATGCAGAGCAAGCTGCAGTACGGGCTGGCCATGGAGGCCCAGGCGGCGCAGCGAGCGTCGCAGCCGCCCGCGTCGTCCACGCCCACGCCCTACATGTCGCCCTACGGCATGGAGCCGGCCACGCCCTTCCAGCACCACCCCGGCTACATGCAGCCCCACCCGGCGCCGTCCCCGGGCAGCGTGATCGCCTACCACCCCCACCACCACATCCACCCCCAGCACCACCACGTCAACGGCAACGGCCTCCACCACCTGGAGCAGCAGCAGCACCACCAGGTGCACGTCCCCATCCCGCACAACCCGGGCACCGCGCTGCACACGCCGGTGCACACCCCGGTTCCGCACGTGTCCGTCGTCACGCCGGCCACAACGCCGTCGTCCAGGAGTCCGGAGTACCCGACGGCACTGGCAGCGGGCACGCCGATCGCGGCCTCGGCGGAGGAGATGGCGACGCGGTTCCACTACGGCGGCAGGCATAGTCAGGAGCCCGTCGACTACTCCCGGCACACGGGGCCCACGGTGAGTGCGCTTCGCTGAACGGGCCAATGCCCGAGGGGGAAACAACTGGCCAAAAATATGTACAACAAAAATAAAATTTCGAAAATATTTCAAAAAATTTGAAAATTTTTGAAAATTTTTGAAATTTTTCAAAAAATTTCTTAAATTTAATTTTTTTTAAAAAAATGAACTGTTTAGGAAAAATTTACACAAATTTCTAAACCATTTGAATCTATTTACGAAAAGTTTCAATTTTTTTTACAAAAGTGTTAAAGAATTGAAAAAAGTTTGATAAATATGAACAAATTTGAAAAAAAAATCTCAAATTTTGGCAATTTTGACAAAAATTTGCAAATTTACAAAAATTTAAAAAAAATCTAAAAAATTTATGAAATTTCAAGAAAATTTCTAAAACGTACACAATAATTTTGAGTTGTTTCCCCCTCGCCTATGCCGGTGCCCTGTTCCGGATATTTCAAATTCTGTTGTTTTTTTTACCATGCTCCTACAGCTGCCGGGCTACCTGCACCTGCATCACGAGGACCTGCAGCTGCACGGCCACCACCACCACCACCACAGCCACCACGCCGTGCACCACAACGGGCACAAGCGGAAGGCGTCCTCGGCGCTGGACGACCACCACTCGCACCACCACGTCCACCACCACCAGCTCGACTCCCGGAGCCCGCCCGAGTCCACGTCGCCGAGGTCCTCCACGTCGCCGCCGCCGGGTGACCTGGCGGTCGGGGCGGACGAGGTGGGCGTCGGCGGCGGCCCGGGCGTGGCGTCGAGGCACGGCGGCGGCGGCGCCACGCGCCACCGGGGGCTGCTGCACGTCAAGACGGCCGCCGTGGCGGACCCGGCCGAGCTGATGGAGCAGTGGAACCCGTCGCCGCCCTGGTCCGACACCACGGTGCAGCGCGTCCCCGACCTGTCCCACCAGGAGCTCAGCCCGTACGTGACCGCCACGCCGCCCACGCCCACCGGCACGCCGGGCTGCTACGTGGCCTCCGCGCACCACGCGGGCACCTACTCGGCCTTCTCGTTCGACCTGACGCCCGAGCAGTACGTCCCGAACGTGATGCCGGCCGGCGCGCTGCCCCGCCCCCCGGCCGACCAGCAGGACGCCCAGGACCAGCAGGACCTGATGTGGGCCGAGCAGGCCGAGCGGCGCCTCTTCCCGCTGCACCCGCCGCCGCTGTCCAGGACCGGCGTGGCGACGGGCGTCATCCTGACCGCGCCGCCGCGGGTCGAGGACAGCACGCCGCACAGATCGCCCGCCACAGGTGAGTGTGACGCCGCCTCTCAGTGGGCCAGACGACCGGTGGAGGCGGACGCGTTTTGAGCTCCAGAGTCGTCAAATGGATCTCGAACCGAACGAGGTGAAGTCACGCGTTCGGTTCGAGTCCCATTTGGCGACTTTGGAGCTCAAAACGCGTCAGTTTTGGATGAGTTTTCGCCGGCTTACGTGTCAACGCTGATTGTAGCCTGTAGGCGTATTCCACAAGACAGGACCTTAATGTCGGCTTTTCCCGATGTTCGTTCCAGACTCACGAGATTCCGGCGGCAGCGTCTGAAGAGGCGTCGTCGGTGGCCGCGCTCTGCTGCGCTCCGTAGTCGATGCCTGCGAGTCGGGCGTCGTCCGTGTATGACATATTGTCAGTATTGCCTGTGATTCAAGCGAGGAGTGATCATGAAAGTGATTGCGACCGTTGCCAAATTGCGAGTTGAAGGTCGCCAGGCCCTCCCCCTGCGCGGCAGTGCCGACGCGTCTGACCAAGAACCGGCAGCGCGCACAGTGGGCGCGTCCCCACAGACTGCCTCCAAAAACGAGACCGTTGGCACTGCGGCGCGCGAGGCTGCCGGACCTTGAACGTCTCAATGTTTGTGAAAATGTGTTATAGTACCTCCTGAAAGATTGCTTATAAAGCTCGACTGTGATACAGTAGATTCAGGGCGCGCGCATCATGCGAAGAACCCTTTGAAATCATTCTAGTGTAAGCGTACTCCTCGAAATTGAAGCTCAAAGCCCCTTTGTTCTGGCTGCACATGTGTTTTTGTGTGATTTCTGTTTGTGGCACGTTTTAAAGTCTTGGACGCTTGGCGTAAATCAGGGGGTTTATTATGGCAAAATAACCCCCAGCTCATGTTGTTGTTTTTTTTCTGACATTAATAATACCGGTGAAGCTTTAAAAAGGCCGGATTGTGCAATAAAGTATGTTTACAAAAATGTTGAAATATTTAAAATATTGTTTGTCTTTTTGTTCAGTTATTGTAAATATGTTGAAACCGATGCGACTTTGTCGGGGCATCTTGATGGCTTTGTACAAACCGTTGTTTCATATTGTAAAAAATATTAAACCGTTAGCTTGTAGCTGCGTAGTGTGCCAAGCACGCCGTTATTGTTTTTATTTTCTGAGACGAGTTTAATTTATTTCAGGGATGAGTGTAGCAATGAAGACTTTGCAGTGTATGTCCATGTTGAGTGAAATGCACCGATAAACGGTTCTTCGAAATATCAATCTTTTTCTTCCCCTGATCAACCCAACACTCACCCAGTGCTTTCGAATGATGATGACGATGATTCAGTTTGGAGGTACAAGTTATTTGGCGTGAACCTTGCCGGCGCTTTTGACACAGGCTGTACAGGGCAGTAAGGCGGACGGGACGGGACAACAAACCACAGTCTGGCGCCAAGCCGTGCAGCGCCGCGCCGCAGGGCTTGGGGACGCCGCCCGCGTCCCAACCTCTCTCTCTCTCTCGCGGTGGGTGCGCCTAGCTTCCTCGCGTGGAATTTTTTAATAATTTTTTTTTAAATTTTGGTGTTTGGATATGGGAAACGGTGTTCCCGGGCGCTGGCGATCGTGTTTAACTAAAAATAAATTTTAAAAATGGAACTCTACACCCCCTCCCCAGTCTTAATGGGGAGGCCTCCTGCTTTACTTCGGTGTTCGGGATGGGAACCGGTGCTATCAGGTAACTGGGGTTAATCCGATCCAGCGACTTCGATATCGTACGCCGGGGGACCCAGTAGGACCCGAGCCGCCGACACGGCCCAACATGGGCAGAGTAGAGTAAGGCAGAGACGATAGAGAGACAGAGAAAGAAAGAAAGAGAGAGAGAGTAGTTTTGGGAGCTTTTGTTTGCGCAGGCTGGTCGGTACCCAAATGGTACACCCGCTGTCCGGCGCTCCCAGACCCGAACATGCAGTCAGTGGGCCAGCTTCAAAGGACTTATCAACTCCATCCGACGAATCGAATGGACCCACTCGCGACCAATTTCGAGTGGCTGGCTCGATCGGGGATCGAACCAGTGCCGAGGCCAATCCGCCGAAGCGGACTGCTTTTTAGACACCCGGGTGTAATGGCCTGGATTGAGCCTAGACCACTACACCACCCTGACTTGCACGTCTGCCGAGTGTTGGACGACGGGTTTGAGTCGCAGTGGGAGGAAGCCAGTCGAAAAATGAAAGGAACAACTGGGATTTGATCCCCGGACCTTATGGTCGGGGTCGGACGCCTTAACGCCCTCAGCCACCACGGCTCATGTGTAATGCCGATTGAAGCGGGTTCTTGACGCGACAATGAGCAGCGACCAGAGAAAAAAGTTGTGAAGTAATAAGATACGAATCGTCGATCCTCGTACAGGCAAACCGACGCATCGACACCTCCAGCCACCACGGCAGATGGTGGACACAGCGCATTGCTGTGGCTTTGAAGCACAGGGCAGTGAAAAATAATAATTGTTCGGTCGGTCCTGGAAAGCAAATTTCGTGATTTTTTACCACATATCTTCAAATTTGTTCAAATTTTCAATAAAATTTTTCAAAAAATTTGAAGTTTTTTTAAATTTAATTTTTGGTGTACATGCTTTTGGCCATTTATTTCTCCCTCGACAGCGCCTCGAAAAGATTCAAGGAAATAAAATGGTTTTTTTCTTTGTTTTTTCGAGAGTCCTTCCTTTCCTTCTCCACACTCGGTGTGACTCCAGCGCGGCCGGGCAGCCAGAGGCGCCGCTGCAGAGACGCTGGAAATGAGGGACTTGCGGCTTGCCGGGCTCTGGAGGGTCCTGGAGGGTCCTGGAGCCACACCGCCGGCCTGCCGCTTGCGGGCACCGGCACGCGGCTCATTCCGAACAGTGCTCTCGTCGCTGTCTCTCTCGCACCCGCGGCCCGGCCCGTGTGGGTGCGAGAGAGACAGCACGCTGTGCTGCCGGGCGGGGAAAGGGGGCAGGGCGGGGGCACGCACACCGCGTATACCACAAGGCACATGCTGGTCCGGCTCTGTCCCTCTCTCTCACTGTCGAGCCAGACAAGGACGGAGGTCACCGCCGTCTTTGACCTCCAAAAACGCACTCCGGCCACATCAAGCGCGCCGGCCTTATTGTTTTCGGAGGCCGGGTGCATCCGCGTCTCGCCGCGTTCACCACTCCCACTGTGCGCCCTCGCGGTGGCGTCTGGACAGCGGCGGCGTCCCGCGCGACGCGTCGCCCACAGCGATCTCAGCGGCGCCCCCTGGCCGGCGACGCTGCAATCAACATTCCGGACTAAACGCGGCGTCGCGACGCCCGCGCCGTCAGTGTCATCGTCGTCCTGGGCGCCTGGCGCCGGCCGGCCGGCCGGCGGACGGCCACGTCAGGCGTGTCTTTATTTCACCGCCACCCTATTAGGGAGGCGAGGGGAGGGGGGGAGGCGATCTGCATATAATCATGTGTCACTCCGGCGCAAGGCGCGGCGCGATGGACAATCGCTCCACGGAGAGGCACCGCGGGACTCTCCGCCGCCGAGCCGTCGCTCCGTCTCTCCCTACGGGCCGGGCCGCGAGTGCGGCAGAGGATCATCAGTCTGCTGGACGTGCGCGCCGAGTCCGCCAGCGACGAGTTCAATGCGGTCCTGAATGCCCGTCCCGGCGGAGCGGCTGGCTCGGCTCTGCGCCCCTCAAACTGAATCTGAATCTAGTTCATTTTGCCGCCGCGAGTCGCGTCGCTCGCTTTCCCGGCCGATGATCGCGTCCAGGCGGCCGGGCTGCGGCTTCGGCTTTGTTCCGCCGATCCAATTTTTATTCTTATTACGAGGCGCTGACCCCGACTGACCCTGCTTGGCTCCGAGCTCGGCCCTGCAGGCCGATCGTTCCGAACATCGCTTTTGTCGCGCTCTGTCTCTCTCGCACTCGTGCGGCGTCCCGTATTGGTGCGAGTGGGCCAGAGCGACGAAGCGCGGCTTGGCGAGGCTCTGCTTGGCGAGCCCGGGGTGCTTGTGGCTCGCCTCTGCGCGGCCGCCTGCCAAAAGGAAACAGTGCGTTGCTCTCTCTCTCTCTCTCTCTCTCTCTCTCTCTCTCTCTCTCTCTCTCTCTCTCTCTCTCTCTCTCTCTCTCTCAATCAATAATAACTTCAGTGAGCGCCTGCCAAGCTTTCCATTAACGACAAACCTTTCAAAAACCCACCCGCAGCTCTACTCGCTTGAAACTCGATTGAACGAAAGTAAAATCGCAAACTGAGGGGTTTCTTCACGAGGTCGGCACACCATGAGCAACTGGTTCGAGACTGCCTGTTTTGCCAAGCGCGCTCCATGCCGCCGCCTTTTCCATTTTCAGGCCTGCCTGTTTGCAGCTTTGCGTAGGGCGGCCGGCTCTTAATGAACGGACGATATAGCGATACAGTAATTAATTGGCATCATTACAAGGCCGTTACACGCGACCTGCGATGACTCAACCCGATGCCTGCCGCCGCCGCTACACTGCCAGCGCCGCACGTTTGGGGGCCTTTAGCCGCGCCAACGCGGCTAGGGAAGGAATTTAAAGGTCACTTCAAGAAAGAAATACGCTCCGAGCTGGGGGAACGAAAAATTGCGGTTCAAACCTGGTGCGTCAAAAAAATAAATCCATTGGTGGGGTCACACGCTTGGTTTGAGTCAGAGTTTAGCGACTCTATGGAGCTCCAAGCGCGCAAAACGTGTCCAGAGTTGGCCCACTGTGCACCGCTTGCCTTGCGGCCCGCGCGGCTGAAACCGTTTTGACGGAACTCTGTGGGGCAGACGTGCCGATGTGGGTGCGATACCGGATGAAAAATTGGACGACGTGGAGGGCGGGGCCGGCGGGGTGCTGGTGCGGCCGGGGCTGCGTCCGCGGCGCGCGGCCGAGGGAGACGGCAGCGACCGATTGCGAGTGCGAGCGAGAGGGCAGAGCCGCGGCGCGGCGCTCTCGAACTTACCGACGGCCCGAGCGAAAGGCATTCTGCTTGCACTGTATCTGGATTAAACAGGATTACAGCCTAATTATCTTTCGGCGTGGATTGCTCTGGTGGCCGACCGCTGCCGCGCTCTGTCTCTCTCGCACTCGTGGGTCGTTGCCGGACGGGTGCGAGGGGGATAGAGCGGCAGAACCCTCGCAGGCCGGGCTGCAACCCACCCCGCGGTCCAAACCCTCTGCGGTGACACTCGGCCGGTCGAGAAGAAGACCACCTCGGAGGACCGCGGAGGGAAGACTAATGAAAACAGGGCAAAGCCCGCAGAAGCGTGCGGGGAGCGCCACAACCTCAAACAATGCGGTTATCTTTTAATTGAACGCGGAAAGGCGTGAACTAATGATTGATTTGTGGGGGAGGGGCAGAGGGTGGGGGGAGGGGGCATCACGACGCTGGAGGGGCAGCAGCGGCGAGGTGTCTGCGAGGGTGCAGCGCTGCCCTGCCGCCCTGCCGCCCTGCCGCCTCCACGCCGCGTACGCCGTCACGAGCTCAATTAAGATTTATACCCCGCGAGGGAGAAGAGGGCGGCCGGGCCTCGCGAAGAAGGAGGTTATGGCGGCCACATGCGCGCGGATTGCGGGCACTGCTTTCGTCGCTCTGTCTCTCTCGCTCCCTTACGGCACGCCCCGTGGGTGCGAGAGAGACAGAGCGACGAAAGCAGTGCCCAGCCTGCAGCCCGCCGCGAGCCGCGCAATACCGGCCAGGGCCTTACGCGGACGGCACGGGGAACAGTGGACCGTCTTCTCTCCTCTCTCTCTCGTACACGACATACCTGGTGAGAGTGAGAGAGAGAGAGAGAGAGAGAGAGAGAGAGAGAGAGAGAGAGAGAGAGAGAGAGAGAGAGAGAGAGAGAGAGAGAGAGAGAGAGAGAGAGAGAGAGAGAGGCGACGAAAGCGATGTTCGGAATCGCTCTGCTGTCACAATTCAATTCGGGATGACGGACGCGTTCCAGGTACGGCGGCCGGACGCGGCGCGCGGAGTGGTGGCGGCGGGCAGCGCTATCGCCCAGTAGAGCATCCCCCCCCCCCTCCTCCTCCTGGTCCCGAGGGTTTCGCGTGGGAACCTCGCTTGTTGGGCAGCAGCCTCGGCGGCACTGGACCTGCCTGGGCGCTGCGGGACGAACAGTGCTCTGTCTCTCTCGCACTCACGGGGCGTGCCGCAGGGGTGCGAGAGAGACAGAGCGGGGGCCGCCTGGCCGCCCTTACGACCAGTTAGGCAACCTACACCACCGGCCGGCCGGCCACACCCCCGCGGTCGGACGCCGCGGCATCTGCCTCGCGAAACAGTTTGGCGGGAACGGACGACGAGATCTGGAGCGCTGATTCATCGTCATTGGATGATTCAGGAAAAGGGTGGGTTGGATCGCTGATGATCATGAACGAACGGCCCAGTGGAGTTCAGACAGTGGAATTGACACTGACTGACTGACTTAAAGGAATGAATAAAAGAATGAAATACTTTAAAATGAATGGCTTTAAAATGAATGACTCAAGAATAAATGACCGAAAGAATGAACGACTAAAGAATGAACGACTAAAAAATTAATGACCGGAAGAATGAACGACGAAAGCATGAATGACCGAAAGAATGAACGACGAAAGAATAAATGAACAAATCGAATGAAAGCCAGCCCGACGAATGAATGGTAGGCTCAGTTCGATGAATGGAGGCGCTGACCACGCAGCAACGCTAGGCGCTGGCGGCGCGGCGCGGCACGGCACGCCGGGCAGCAAGGCGGGCAGGGTCATTTGTGAGCGGTAATTCGGTAATGATGTGATTGCCGGAGGGGCGAGGTTGGGAGGATGGAGACGTATGGGTCGAGCCTCCGCCTGGGCCGCGGTGGACCGTGTCACCGCCCTCGCAAGAATACTCCACGGTGCGGGCGGCGCGGGGAGTAGTTGAGAGAACTGCCGTTGGAGGGCGCTGCGGCAAGTCGCCGGACTGTCCCTCGCGGTACTAGCGTAGGTTGGGAGTTGTGTTGGTTGCGGAGCGACTTCCTCACACATTCTGGAGGATCGTTGGCCCATCCCCAGAATGTCACTTGGACGAGTGGTCTTCACGTGGGTCTGCTATCAGCAGAGCTGGGCGCAGTCGAGAGCGCGGGCCTTCCGATCCGCACACTGCGTCTGTCTGTCAGCTCCGCTTGACGCTGAATGTGGATCCCCGAGGTCGGTCCGATCGCCGTGCTATCCTCGCGACGCCGTCCTCCTCGTCCGTCCGGACGGCCTCGTTGAGGAGGCAAGGGAGAGTGATTGGTGATCGACCGGCTATTTTCACATTGTTTGCTCACGTGGCGAGTAAGCACTGCAATCACGCCCCCTGGGCCCCCTGGGCCCCTCGGCCGGCCAGCCCCGTCATTTCCCCGCATTATCATTCTGATGTATCCATAGAGGCGTAAGGCCGCGCGGCCAAACCAGTTACACTTTGAGGGAAACTCCCGGCCGGCGGTCCCCGGCGGTGCCTGCTGCATCCTGTACTGTACTGTACAGTGTAGCGTCCAGCACACGACGCGCTTCGCACGTATTCTTCTTCCGGCACTGCTCGGACGATCGGAGCCGACTTCGGGCCTGCGGGCTCATGCCGAACAACAGTGCTCTGGTCCCCTTGTCTCTCTCGCACCCCTTGCGCACAGTGGGCCAGATGACCGGTGGAGGCGGTCGCAATACCGGACGGGTTTTGAGCTCCAGAGTCGCTAAATGGGACCTGAACCGAACGTGTGACTGCACCGGTATGGATTCGCTCTCCGAAAGAGGAATCTACTGGTGGCAGTCCCATTTGGCGACTCTGGAGCTCAAATCGCGTGTAGACTTTTGGCCGCCTGTGCCGGTCTTCTGCCAGAAGACTTCTGGCCCACTGTGCCGCGGACCGCCCCTTGGAGTGCGAGAGAGACGGACGAGCAAGCCGCCACGATGACCCCGGCCGGGCCGGCCGGGCCGGTATGGCACGCCGCCCGATGGGAGATACGGCGGCGCGGCAGGCCCGAAATGACCCCTGCTCCAAATTAAATTTCTGTGAATGTGGATCGAAACGCGCGTTGGAAATAACAGAGGTCGGCACTCTAGCGGATGTGATCGTCCGGGGATCGCCTGCCCCTTCCGCCTCGACGAAAATGTTTTGATTATCGGAGGAGAGCCACGACCGGGCCTCCTCGAGGAATTCCCTCCCAGCGCCTCTCCAATGCGCTCCGCGGGCCTTACGCACTCTTCCCGCGCCCGTCACAGGATGTTCTGGACTTCATAATTTCTCGAGTTTTCTCCGAGCAGCTCCTTCGTTAAAATCAAGGGGAAATGACTGTGAATTTCGCTGTACAAATTTAATGAATTTGAATTGAATTTCGATAAAGTTTGGGCTAAAAGCTCCGAATTTTGAAAAGAATTCCAATAAATTTTAATGAATTGCAGTAAATTTTAATTTTTGGGGGGGGAATTTTGGTGTCCAACTTTGGCTGGAGTGATTTCCCCTCGGTTACAATGCAAAGCCTGAAGGCCCGGACGATAAGTGTATGTCACCTTCTTGTGGCCAAAGAATTCGAGAAAGCTGTCGGGTTGTGGCCAAGCGATAGGGCCTTCGCCTTTCCCGTCTGCACTGCAGGCTGCGTCCGAGCGGTGTCTCTGTCCCACTGTCAGGGCGTCGGGTGTTGGTGCGAGGGAGGCGAAGCTCGCGAAGCTCAGCTCGGAATCCGTCCGCTGGCCTGGCAGCCGCGCAGCCCCGGCCTGGCGTTTCCAGGTCCGACCGCGCCGCTGCAGTCGCTAGATCGCTGGGGGAGTGGTGCTGGATCGGGTCAGAGTTGAGCCTCTCGTATCCATAATTAAACAGTCCGTTCGGCGGCCGGCACGCCGTTTTGAAAGCGGACTGCACTGTACCGTTTCCTGACAGGCCTAGATGAAGCGGTGGCGGCTCCGGGTAACAAGTTGATCAAGGACCGGGATGGGTGGTCCCTGGACCCTGAGCCTGTGGCCCGCCGGGCTGCTTGGCTTGTATGAGCGAGGCGAAGGTTGCCATTTTATCATTTTGATTTATATTGAATTGTTTTGAACTTTGAATTATTTTTCTACGTTGAACTATTTTACACTTTGACCTCTTTTTGCAACTTAAAATTATTTTGAATTTCGAATAATTTTTAACCTTAGAATACATTGACATTTAAATTCCTTTTAGTTCAAATTTCTCCCTACTGCGCACAGCGTTTGCATTCCAGTCGAAACTTTTCGCGCGCGCCCTTACACGCCTTTTGTTTGGAGTGCGCTCTCCACGGCCAGGCGGCCAGGCAGGCAGGCAGGCAGCGCTCCGGCCCGCTGCAGCACGGCCGGGCAGACGGGGCAGGCAGGCTGCGGCACTATGCGGTACTATGAGTGTAATAAATATGTTACTTACCTTAACAAACCGCCACGGCTTGGCTGCTCCGCCCCAGCCTGGGCCCCGCACGCCACTGCTTGCGGCGAGGGAGCGGCGCTGCGGCCGCCTCGCCACTTCCCTCCAATTGTTCGCAAGATTCTTTCGCATTTAAGGGGAAGCGAAGCGGCGCGGGGTCGGAATCATGTTTCGGGACAATCCTATTTAGTAGCCGTCGCTGGGGAGTTGTTTTGTTTTCCAGCGGTGCTGCTCTCTGACCAGTGAGGCGGCGGACCCCGAGCCCGCCCCCGCCAAATATGGATGGTTGCTCGCTAGAGGCGCGCTAGTCTAGAGCCAGATAAACGCAAGTGTACCGACACTCACCGAAAAAAATTATGTGATTCGATTCAAGGTTTGCGTCGGTGCACTTTCAGGTAAATCTTGGGGCCAAAATATAGCTCAAAGTTTATTATTTTTTTTTTTGTTTTTTTTTTAAGTTTAAAATTTTTTGTAAATAATGTGTAAAATGGCCGCAGCGTCGACAAGTCAGATCCGGAAGTGTGTCTCCACGGCGCGAAAAGGTGGCGGGCGATAGATGCGCCCCAACGGGCCGACACTGCGGTGTTCGTGTCTCATTACCGTGTCACCGCATTCCGCGGCGAGAGAGAGAGAGAGAGAGAGAGAGAGAGAGAGAGAGAGAGAGAGAGAGAGAGAGAGAGAGAGAGAGAGAGAGAGAGAGAGAGAGAGAGAGAGAGAGAGAGAGGGAGGGAGGGAGGGAGGGAGGGAGAGAAGTAGAGAAAAGGGCGCCAGGCGCCACCGCAGCACGTGTCAGCGGGATCGATTTAATTTGACCAGAAACGACCAACCAGCCAGGTGAGGCAGGCAGCAGCCACGCGCCGCGCGTGTCGCCGCGACACTTTGCAGCGTGATGCCGCGGGATGCCGCGTCGTGAACCTCGGAAGAGACTCTGGGCTGCCAACTTCAAACCACGACAAATAATTCAGATGTCCTCGAAAACGAGCAGGATTAAAAATACAGAACCCGGCGGGCGCCAAAAAAAAAAATTATAAAAAAATTAAAAAAAAAAATTTAATGGGAAGATTTTATTTGTTTAGTAAAGCAACACAGTGGGCACGGCCGAGGCAGGGAGGCCATAACGAGGCAATCCATCCCATCCCCGCTAGACGGCAATCAACACTCCCTAGAGTTTCCAGGGCAGGGCGACTAATTTGCAGGGTTGTCAACGCCTGGCCACGGCCCGGCCCTTCCCTCCGGCCCGTCCGGTGGAGCACAGTGGACCCGTCGCGCTGTCTCTCTCGCACCCACAGGGCACGCCCCGTGAGCGCGAGAGAGACGGAGCAACGACGCCTCTCGGAATCAGTCTGCAGCGCGCGAGGCAATGCACAGTGCAGCACACCCGTTGTTCCGAGAAGACTCGCTCAGCCAATTAGGCGCCACTTCTAGCACTCCCCGGCCGGAACGACGACTTAATGCTCACCACAAGCAGCCCGCCCCGCCCCGCCCTCGCACCCCCTCCCCCTTCCCCCCACGGGATGATTAATGATCGCTTTTCGGACGCGGAAATGGATCGGGGAATCGGTTACGGATTCCCGAAGCAGCGCAGCTCGGCGTCGACACTGGACAGGCGGCGACGAATTGGTCAGCGACGTCGAGAGACAACAGACGCGGCAACAACCGCTGGTCCACGACTTGGGTCGGGGGACACTTTGCACAGTGGACCAGAAGACCATGCGGCCAGAACTCCGGACGCGTGCACGGTTGAACCGAGTCCTAGTTTTCCCAGGTCTGAAAGGTCTCGGTCTGGGTCAGCGGACCCGGTTCCAGGACCGTCCTGGGACTTTGGTGATTTTCTCCCAGGACGGTTGTTCGATGGGAACCGGTGTATTCAGGCGCTGGCGATCGTGTTTAACTAAAAATAAATTTAAAAAATGGAACTCTACACCCCCTCCCCAGTCTTAATGGGGAGGCCTCCTGCTTTACTTCGGTGTTCGGGATGGGAACCGGTGCTATCAGGTAACTGGGGTTAATCCGATCCAGCGACTTCGATATCGTACGCCGGGGGACCCAGTAGGACCCGAGCCGCCGACACGGCCCAACATGGGCAGAGTAGAGTAAGGCAGAGACGATAGAGAGACAGAGAAAGAAAGAAAGAGAGAGAGAGTAGTTTTGGGAGCTTTTGTTTGCGCAGGCTGGTCGGTACCCAAATGGTACACCCGCTGTCCGGCGCTCCCAGACCCGAACATGCAGTCAGTGGGCCAGCTTCAAAGGACTTATCAACTCCATCCGACGAATCGAATGGACCCACTCGCGACCAATTTCGAGTGGCTGGCTCGATCGGGGATCGAACCAGTGCCGAGGCCAATCCGCCGAAGCGGACTGCTTTTTAGACACCCGGGTGTAATGGCCTGGATTGAGCCTAGACCACTACACCACCCTGACTTGCACGTCTGCCGAGTGTTGGACGACGGGCTTGAGTCGCAGTGGGAGGAAGCCAGTCGAAAAATGAAAGGAAATTTGGGGATTCGATCCCCGGACCTTTAGGTCGGGGTCGGACGCCTTAACGCCCTCAGCCACCACGGCACATGTCTGACGCCGATTGAGGCGGGTTCTTGACGCGACAATGAGCAGCGACCAGAGAAAAAAGTTGTGAAGTAACAAGATTTGAACCGCCGATCCCCTCATCCGGGGAAACCGACGTATCGACACCTCCAGCCACCACGGCACATGATGGACCCTGCGCATTGCTGTAGTTTTGAAACACATTGGGGGAGGCACTGAAAAAGATCTGTGCTTTACCACGTCTTTGGCTGTACTAAGAACACATATAAAATTTAAGTTACTAAAATTTGGGTGATTTTTTACAGTACGCAACCCTGGCCACCGAGCGCCTGTCAACGGGAGGATAGGCCACCACGCCAGACTGCCGCGCGCTGCAAGCCGAGGGGTGGCCTACCCTCCAGGCGCTCCAGGAGCCAGGGCGACGACCGATCCCGAGGCGTCTTTTCGTCGCTCCGTCTCTCTCGCACCCCCACGAACAACCCCATCAGCGCGGCAGAGACAGATGGAAGAAGCGTCGCCCTGTAGAGGCATATTGCTCGGCAGTCCCCGACGCCACCACGCCAGCCAGCCACCGCCTGCAGAGAGATTAGGCACGTCCGACGCGGCGCGGCACAGCCGGGCAGAGCGAGTTCAATTAGCGTTGTCACCGCACGCGCACGCATTGCGGCGCCTTGTAGAACGCCGGTAATAGAGACGTTCATCCCGGCGCACGTGCCCTCGACGCCTGGCACGGCACACGCGGAAGGCGGCGGAGCACGGCGCGGGACGCGGCGAGTGTTCGCGCTGAACTGCTATGCTGTCGGGCTGACGGGTAGCACAGTGGGCCACAGGACAGGTCGAGGCGGTCGAAATCCCGGTCGGGCTTCAAACTCCAGAGTCGCTAAATGCGACTCGAACCGAACGTGTGACCCCACCAAGAATGGATTGCTTTCTGAACGAGGAATCCATTGGTGGGTTCGCGCGTTCGGTTCGAGTCCCATTTAGTGACTCTGGAGCTGAAAACACGTGTTGAGCTTCGGCCGCATCCATGGCGGCACCCGACGGCGGCATCCATGAAGGGTGGGCCCGTCCGCGCCAATGACTGTGCCGGGCCCGCACGCGCCGCCGACACGGGTCGGCACTCAGCCCCCCTGCCGCGGCGCGACGGCGGCCTAGACTAAAGGACTAAAGGACGACAGGGGCCCCACCGTATCGCGCCGCGGGACGCGAGGTGTGCGAAGGACACGTGGACTATCGGCGACTATCGTTCAGCCTGAGTGGCGAAGCGAAGCGCGAATAAAGTTCCTCAACGAATATCCAATCGATATTTCATTGATCCAATGCGGAATAAGTGCACTGTGTTTGGTGAAAAGATAAAACTGAAACTAAAGCTTTAAAAAAAAAAAAAAAAAAAAAAAAAGCGGATAACTGGGTATTTGAACCCGGGTGTCCAGAGCGACAGGTTGGGGGGAGTGTGCCGGCGGCCGCGCGGAGGGCAGCGGTTCATCGGCTGCCTTCGGCGGGGCGGCCTTCCCAGGAACCAATAACGGCCGCTTCACAGATCGGACACACTTTACGCACTTGTTTGGCCGCGACGCCACGACGCCGCGCTCACGGGGATGATGACGGGGACCGCGGCGGGGAGCGGCCCGCGTCGTCGCTCTGTCTCTCTCGCACTCACGGCGCGTCCCTTCGGGGAGCGAGAGAGACAGAGCGACAAAGCGACGCAGCCCGCTGGGCGGCGGGGCTTTAGATCGACATTTTAACGAGGCGATCCAGGTTGTCCGGGTTCAATTTGGATTATCCTCGAGGCGTACGTTTGGTCCATTCCGCGCCGTCATCCCCCATTATTGCGACCCGCCGGAGTGTTTGGGCAAGTTTAGCGTCCCGTTCCAATCCGGAGGGCCGGCCGGCCGGGCCGCACCGCACCGGGCCGCACCGCACCGCCCCACACCGGCAGGGCGGGCAGCACGGCCACGCCACCAATCATGCCCAACAGATTTGGCCGTTGGGAACGCGGACGCGAGCAGGCGGGAGGGTCTTTTTTCCGCTGCCGGGGTGACTCACAGTGGGCCAAAAGACCGTTCGAGGCGGCCAAAACTCTAGAGTCGCGAAGAGGGATTCGAAACGAGTGTGTGATCCCACCGATGGATTCCTCGCTCGGAGAGCAATCCATTGGCGGGGTCACACGTTCGGTTTGAGTCCCATTTAGTGACTCTGGAGCTCGAAGCCCGACCGGGATTTTGACCGCCTCCACCGGTCCTCTGGCCCACCGTGCAACGGCCCCAACTGCACAGCTGGCTTGTGCTGTTGATGCGCCTTCCGTGGGGGTGCGAGAGAGACAGCCACTCTGGACGGCGAGGACCTGCCTCCCCGTACTTCCTTATTGAGCGCCGCTTTATCGACACCTCAGCGCCACTCAGTGTTTCTCATCCTCGAAGAAGGCAACTTGCATTAAGGGCGCCGCGCAACACAGTGGGTCAGAAGACCGCTGAGGCGGCCAACATCCCGGACACGTTTTGAGCTACAGAGTCGCTAAATGGGACTCGAATCGAACGTGTGACCCCCCCCCCCCCCCAAATCAAAAATGAAAAACTCCAGCTGTATCCTTACAGTTCATTCACGGCAAGAGTCGTTAATCGGTCGTCATAATCGTCAAGAAAAAAATAGGAGAAATTAATTTAAAATTCGACTTGTTCAGTCCCTCTTTGCCAGGTTGGCCCTGTCTTCCGGCACGCCGACCCGCAAGCCGGAACAACTAGACTGATTCCGACAGTCGTTTTCGTCGCTCTGTCTCTCTCTCGCACTCATGGGGCGTCCTATACAGGTGCGAGAGAGACAGAGCGACTCTCGGAATGCATGCAGACACAGACGCGGCGCGGCCTCGCCGACACCCCAACGGGCCGACGGGCCCGCCGCATCATTTTAAAGCAGCATCAAGCTTAATTGTGAGGTTACAAATCTTGATTGGTAGGTGTTTATGCGGTGAAAGGAATTGTGTAGTATGAGGTGAGAGGGGGTGGGGGAGGGTGATCATCTCGATAGGATCTCGGGCACGCGGCGCGGCCGGCGCGGAAGGTGTGAGTCCGTGGTGCGCAATGCCTACGCCGCCTCGGACAACGCCAGCCGCGCCGGCCGCCCTCGTCGCTCTGTCTCTCTCGCACTCGTGGGGCGTCCCGCGTCGGCGCGAGAGAGACAGAGCGACGAACACGACTCTCGGAATCGGTCCGCAGCAAGCCCGCCCTGGGCTGATCCGCACACTCTCACGGATACGTTGTCTGTTTTTTTCTTTCCTTTTGCGGTGCGTTTTCATTCGGCATACGGGGTTTTCCCCGTGTTTTTCAATTTTATGTTGTTGTTTTTGTTTTTTGGTGGTTTTTTTTCAACTTTTTTTTGTGTGTGTTTGACTTGGTTTGGTTTTGGTGTGTACTGGAACGTTTTGGATTTCGATCGACTGGTGGTGACTTCTAGATTAAGCGGGCCGCAGCCCGTCTAGGGCAAAATGAAGCAATAATAACGATGAAAAGGGCGAAGGAGGCTCAGGAGATGACAGAGGACAGTAAAGCAACGTCAGCGAAAGCGATATAATAACGAATGGCTCCACGGCTCCCCATCCCTCTCTCTCTCTCTCTCTCTCTCTCCCTGTATTCTTATATTCACTTTGTCCTTGTCTGACACCGATCGCAAAGTGATTGCCGTATTCGCCATATTCTATTTCATCCGAGCATAACTTGTTCGCGATAATGCGTCTACACCCCCCTCCCCCTTCTCCGGTCCTCCTCCTCCTCTCCGGTTCCACCACATCCACGGCCTAAAATAAACACAAATTATTTTGCAGCTATATCTGGTTTTTCATCCAGAATCCCACGCGTATGACTTTTAATACCAATCTGATTATTTTTTTTTCAGTTTGCTCGTCGTCAAAGATAAAGGAGGAGGGGGTACTCCTTCTGGCGCGCTGCATTCCAATATAATGTATCAGGAACAATAGACGAAAGGATTACGTAAATTATGCAAATGCGAGTGCGGCTGAGCTCGTGTGCGCGGCAAGTCTGCTGTTGTTTGCGTCTGTTGTCGTTCAGGAGTCACCCAACAAGATCCACCGATCCGCGGCGGCGCTGGGCAGCGCGCCGGCAGACCGGATGCAGAGCAGAGCGGGAAGACGGCCACACTTCCCGAGTGTGGTTCGGATCGACATAATCGAGGGAAGCCCCAAGTCCACGGTAGAAACGCTATGCGCTGCACCCTAGCTGCGCTAAACGGACCCCGGAAATAAATACACGCACACATACGCACACTAACACACGCACGCACACTCACACAAACATACACAATACACACACTCACACACGCGCGCGCTCGAAAGCGCAAAACCCCACCGCCTCGGCTGCCCGTGCCACGGCAATGGCAAGCCGACAAAAAGACCACCCAGCAAAAACGAGCCAAGCGCTTGGAGCGGTGAGCGGTTCGGCCTGGACAACGACGACGGGACACACCCGCGGCCCTGATCGGCAGTGCGACACAAGCGCGTACCTCGGCGGCGCACAGTGGGCAGGGTGGGCAGTTACGCCGCACCGAGGCGGTTACGCCACTCTAGCCCGGGGACCGCGACACTGCCGCACAGTGGGTCGGAAGACCGTCGAGGCGGCCAAAAGTCCGGACATGTTTTGAGCTCCAGAGTCGCTAAAGAGGACCCGAATCGAACGTGTGACCCCACCAAGGGATTGCCCTCGAAACGAGGAATCTATTGGTGGGGTCACACGTTCGATTCGAGTCCCATTTAGCGACTCTGGTGCTCAAAACGCGTCCGGGATTTTGGCCGCCTCAGCGGTCTTCTGGCCCACTGTGTGCCGGCCGTCTGCCTCTGTCGCGGCCGAGAGCGACAGAGACGCGACTCGCGCCGACTCCATACCTCGATGGGTACCTCGATGGATCGATCTATATACATCGTTTAAGGTATCGGTGCTAACGGCTCGGCCGCACGATGCCGCCCGACCGCACTCGTCTCCGCCTCGGCTTGCCTTCGCTGTCTCTCGATCGTGGGGTCCCGATGGCAGTCCTTGGGTCCCGGTGTCCCCGTCACCGGTGGGCGGCATCCCCTACGCCCGCGCTTTCAGCTCCAGAGTCGCTAAATGGGACACTCGAAACGAACGTGTGACCCCACCAATGGATTGCCCTCCAAACGAGGAATCCATCGGTGGGGTCACACGTTCGATTCGAGTCCCATTTAGCGACTCTGGAGCTCAAAACGCATCCGGGATTTCGGCCGCCTCAACGGTCTTCTGACCCACTGTGCACAGGTGCCCCCGGGCGCCGCGCCGCCGCGGACTGTTGGCGTGGCGTCTAGACTCCATCAAGCGAGGCGGAGCCCTTTAACTTGACGGGGCCGCGCTGCGCTGGCTGCGCTGCCGCCGCCGAAGCCGTCTGATTCCGAGGGGTCGCGCCGTCGCTCTGTCTCTGTCGCACTCACGGGGCGTTCCGCAGGGGAGCGAGGGAGAGCCGGAGCGTGCGAGTCAGGCCGGAGAGATGCATGCCAATCACATTCCAGGAATAGCGCGTTTGTCTCTGAGTGTCCTCCGCTCATGCCTCCGCCGGATGGCTGCACTGGCGCATTGACATTTTGCCATGTGGAAAGTACCCAGGAGAGTAATCCATTGGTGGGGTCACACGTTCAATTCGAGTGTTCAGCTACTCGCTGGAGCTCAAAACGCGTCCGGGATTTTGGCCGCCTCAACGGTCTTCTGACCCACTGTGCGCCGCCCGCCGCCGCGCTCGACGTCTATATTCCGAGAACGCCGGGCATATGCACCGCGCACCGCCTCCAGGCCCGCCATGCAAATAGCCCCGCAACAGGTACACTGGTACAGGGTGATCCCGTTCACACGACGCACGGGGGACGGACTAAAGCAGGCTGCTAGCCCAGCGGTCGATTGTGAGTCACTGTATTGGAGATGGCCTGGGTTCAACACCCTGTGCAGCTGTCATTTTTAACAGGCTGTCCCGGGAAATCGGCCGCCAAATTTTGTGTCGGCGGGCGCTTCGCTCGCGGTGATGACTTCGCTTCCTTGTGACCACCTGAAAGCAAGCCTCTACTCTTGCTACTCTGTCCGTACGGTGGGATGCCTACCACACAGGCGAATCCCACGGAGCGTGTGGGATGGGTTGCCTACCTCGCTGGGCGCACCCACCGACCACAGCCATCGAAAGGGGGCCTGGACTGGGGCAAGGAGGGAGACAACCTGCACTGAGGGCAGCCATCAAACCCACACTATGAAACGTCGTGGTCACAAACACGGAAAAGAAGTCTTTAAATTAGAGCAAGAGTCCTCCTACTTTCCAAATATTTTGGGCGCACTGTTTGTCATACTCTGACACCAACCAATCAGATCTCATGAAAAATGCCATGGTGGAGGCGGCGCGCCCCACCCTCGCCCATTCTGCTCTAGGTTTGGTTCACGACAAGCAAGAAGAATTGCGGACAAGTGCGGAGGATTAATCTTGTTTATTGACATAAACATGTTCTCATGATTTGGACATGAATCTCTGAGACAGTGTGAATTTTAGACGCCTGGGATATGGCATTCACTTCCCATTGTTGTTAAATCTTCTAACTTTGTTTATATCACAGGTTAGGATGCTTTTAATTTTTATTCGAATTATTTGGTCCTACTGTTGCTTATTATGTTGATATGATTGCTTCATTATTTTTTAAGTTTTAATTTTACGATAAAATGGGGTCTTTTCGTTTCAGGACACTCAAATCTTAGTGCTTGACTCAACATATCATGGTACACCATGATTCTCTATTTTACTTTTGTTGTCTTGCAAGTGTTCCTACTTCACCCGCATTGGACTGCTTCTGAATTATCAGCATTTCAATGTGGTCCGTCCTTCCGAGGCCGGTGTCTCTGTGGCAGTACAGCCAAGAAGGCGTTCCTGGTTAACTGCACCAACACTGGTTTCACTAATACGACTATGCTTCAGAACTTGCCCCTAGAAACGGAGGTAGCTCATGCTACATCTCAATTTATAGTGTAGGAATACAAAACTCTGATCTTAATCTTGTTGTAACCTTTGCAGTCTCTTATATTCACTGGCAATAATATTCCTATTTTGCCATGGAATGTTTTTGGAGATCAAGACCAAACTCCTCATTTAAAAGAGGTGGATATGTCCAACAATGCAATAAAAGAAATCAGAGGCAAAGCATACCACCATGTGGCCAGTGTGGAACTTCTCATTCTTGATCACAACGAGCTATCGCTATCTTCATTGAAAACAGGAGAAGAAGTTCACCGCCACTCTCGGATGTTCTCCAATTTCCTTAATCTGAGGGCATTACATTTAACTAATGCTTTTAAAGATAACTCTCCTGCCAACCTTGCCAATGATCTCCATGACATTTTTATAAACAGGTGTGCTAACATTATATATTTATTTACTACTGTTCTATAAGAAACACTGTGCATTGATAGATAAAATTTTCTTCCAGCAATTTATCAGTTTTGATAAAGCTACACCTTGAGCAAAATGAACTAACGGGTTTTGCAGATCCAATGGTGTTCTGTGATTTGCCAGCCTTAATGGACCTTCATCTCGGAGATAATCTTCTTCGGAATCTTCATTTTAATATCACTTGTTTGCACCATTTAAGATTTCTTGATCTCCGTAAAAACCGTATCACTCGGTTAAGTAAGTCTGATCTTGATACTCTTGATGAGTTCCCTGCCAGAGGGCAGCCCCTCACTGTTGATTTGGGAGGCAACCCTCTATGTGACTGCACGGTAAGTGGCGAACTGTCCTATAATATTCTCATCCTATACACTGTTAAATAATGTCTCCACTTATTTTTGTATATTTCTACAGGATTTGCTGGTATGGCTGAACACCACCAAGGTAATAGTTCGTAATAAAGATTCTTTGGTTTGCAATCCTTCATCTGCAGTCAGTGGCAACACTAAGGACGATGCGTTTCAACATGTCTCGTGTACAACATTACACAAAACAGCTACTCTCAATGTTGGAAAAAGCACTTCCCCGGGTATGGGCCGGGGAGCTGCGTTATCCATGGTACTTCTGGCTTTGGCCGGTGTCGCATTAGTCATTGGTTTGATTTACCTTAGACGCATTCAATTTAAAGCACATCGTGGTCTATTAGACACTGTCTCAAGAAAAGTTCAGTATACAACTATTGGACATCATGAAGAGGAAGTGGATGTATAAATCCCCTAGAAGTTGGCACCCTAAAAACTCTGTGTTATATTTTTTTTACCAAAAATGCTATTTTGTGAAGTAAAAGCAGAGGAGAAGTTTTTATTTTAATTCACTATTATGAGTCAGCGATTTGTTAGAAGTGTCCTTTTGGGACTTAAATTATCAGTATTAAGAGAGATGTGGAACAAACCATCCATTTAATATCAATTTCTGATTGAATGTGGCTTTCACATTGATTTGGTAATTATGGTTATTAATTGCATTGCAAGTATGACCATAAAATACTATGCACAAATGCGCTTGCCTGTGTTATTTCTTGCAATTCTTTTTTTTTCTTCTTAAAAAAAAACATCTTTATGACGGACGATTGAGAGCATAATCCACATTTCTAGGCGGACTGCGATAGCAAATTAGCTTCTAAGTTTCTCTTCAAACTCACAACAGTGTACGATGGAAATCATCAAATTTGAAACAGACTAATATTTTTCCCTGTCCATGTTGTAGCAGGATGGTATCCTGCTTAACTCAAATGAGGTTTTTTTCTTGTGTTCTGTTTATCTCAGTCCTATGACGACTTTAGTTAGGTTTTTATTAAATGACTGCTGGACTTGTTCTGTCCTTTCATGGGATCTGTGATTCAGTAGAGTTTTCTCTGAGCCCATTTATCATTCTTAATCTTAAGGGACCACTAGTATGTTTGTGCCATTTTGTACTTAATTTCTTTTTATTTGAGTAGTAAATTAATTGGCTTTTCTTTTACATTTTAGTTCTAGTAAATCTGTGACAGATGGCAGCTTGTGGGTAACTGAATACCAGATAAAGGCCACTGTATTATTTGACTATTCTTGTTCTATTTTCTCAACCTTTTCAATGTTTTCAGATCTTTCTGTGTGCTTGGTTTTGTATGTACATTTGGGTTAATATATATATTTTATACGATGTTTAATTGTGAGTTTTAATTAAGTGAGTTTATTCACTACATGGTAGTCCAAGTATTTGGCCTATAATGAAACTCAACATTTGCTTAAAACTTTAAATCAGCATCATTCCACTGTTACATAAAAAGTAGCTTATACAGCAATTTTTCTAAAAAATATAAAATGTACAGGAACATTAAAAAATACAGTAGGGTACAAAATTAATGCACTATCACAGAATGTCTTAGATTTTACGATTTCGCAATGACCTCACAAAACCATCAGGTGTGGTCCCACGCATACTATCAACCTGTAAAACAGGAAAAAAAATAGTCAGTCTTTAGAGACTACCACAAAAACTAAACACAAACATTCATTGACATTACCTCAATGGGTTCAATTTCATCACAGTCCTGCGACAGCTGAGTCCTAGAGAAAAGGCGTCGTGTTTTCCTTTTCGGTTTTGCTTCAACTGGACAACGAAAAACAACATAAGTGTCACTAAGTACAGTCAGAATGTTCATGATTTGATTTTACTTACTTCCAGGTTCTGCTGCGGCCTCTTCAGGATGTTTCCTGAAACATGACATTTTTTAATATTTGTGGATGTTAAGATGTCACTAACATAAACAGCAAGCAATAATTCATCATGCGAATATTCACATTTTACTGTTGGAGCTTGTATCATCTTCACGCTCGACAGCAGCTGCTTTCCGAGACTTAGAAGCCACCACAGGGATTGAAAATTTGTCTCCATTGTTTTCCTGGGAAACAAGGTTCAATCACATTAGCATCCAACAACATCACCAACATTGACACTTGACAGAAGAGATGGACAAATTTTAGATTCATTTCAAAACGCACCTTAAGACTTTCATTGCTTGAAATAGATTCCTGTTTGGCTTTCCTTGCACTTCTAGGGGGCTTCATCCCTGATGGTTGCTCCTGAGAGGTAAGGGAAGCAAAAACATTAATACAACAATAACTTAAAAGAACCATTTCTTTAAAATGAAACTTACATCTCGCATTTTATATTTTGAGATTTCTGCTTGTAAGCTCTCTACAAGATCCTTATAGTGCTTTATTTCATTCTGAAAGATGGAAACATACACCGGTTTCAAACACATTTATGAGTAATTACAAAGAATGGAACTATGAATGAATATGAATGGTTGAATAGTTACATCTGCATTCTTTTTAGGGGTGGGAGTACTTTTATTATACAGTGTATCTTGGAGGCGGACAACTTCCCTCTTCTCTCTATCCAGTTCCTCCTGAATTTTACTGTACGCATCGTCATAGCGACTTATTAGCTCCTGCCTGTGAGTTTGAATGGATGTTACCTCGAGGTCCTAGTTAAAACAAACACACATAATTCAGAATATTGATAATTATCAAGAATTTACAATAAAAATGCACCAGAGTAAAATGATTAACCTTTTCATTCAGAAGTTTCTCATAAGTCTGAATTTCTGCTTGGGCTTCTTTCAATTCATTTTTTAACTGCTCATTTTCTTCCTTCCACTTATCAAGAAATCTCATTGTATCTTCATAGTTCTTTACCTTACTTCCCAATGTTTCTATTTCAATCTGAGAGGTCACACTGGAAACAGAAAAATGAATAATTCCAGCACTGAGGAACAGAACACCTTGCAACAGAAAAATACCTTGAGTTGAGTTGGGTAGAAGACTTCTGAAGAGCTGATTTTAGTTCTTGTTCTAGGCGGGATGAGCTGTTTTGGCTGCTTTCCAGCTCTGACTGAGTATCTTTCAACTGTTGTTCAGCAGCAATGTTCTTTTGTAACGTGTGTTTCAGATCTGAAAAGGGAAGCATGGTAACATTAACAACCTATATATTCTGCAGGGACCAGAAACAGAACACATTCCACTAACCTTTTTCAAGACGTTTGATTTCATCTTGCAAGTGCTTGATGCAAGAGGAATCTGTGTCTTTCTGTGCCACATTCGTTGATATAGTAGCTCTCAGCTGCTTCAGCTCACTTTCTAATTGATTTCTGTCATGAGTGAGAGAATCAATAGCTACTACCTGCTCTTGCACTGTGTTCTCCAATGCTTTTAGTTGAAGTTTCATCTCCTCAGCTTCAGAAAGATACCGTTGTGACTTGGTGACTTCATCTTCCTTAGCTTCTAGGAGGCTCTTCATCTCAGACTTCACATCAGCAACTTCATCTTCCTTAGCTTGCAGGAGGCTCTTCATCTCAGACTTCATATTTGCAAAGTGTTGAAGTTTTAATTTCAGTGTATCCAAAGCAGATTGAGTTACTGACATTAGTGATTTTGGGCCTTCAGAATCCAAGGTTGCTGTGGCACTCTCTTCATCAGACACTGTTAACAACTGTAGCTGAGATTGAAGTTCCTCAACAATGTGGGCTGTCTGCTCTTGCTCCTATTTCAGAAAAAAATTTGTTTGAAGTTCTAAAAATGAATAGACCATATATGTAATTCTTTTTATCTTACCTACCTTCAACATTGAGGAAATGTCATGCACGCCTTTCACACTGGTCTCATGGACCTAGAACAATTAAGAAATAAAAATGTGAGATCTAGGCTAAAATTTGGTACAACTTAAAAAAGCGGCTTAACAACACATTTGTCAATACTTTTAATAGACGTTCCAATTCTTCCTCAACTTTATTGAGGTCCTCCGTAGCCTCAGAGTGCATTTGGCGGGTGGCTTCGAGTTGCTTGCTGGTTTCAACAAGTTCATCTTCCTACACACAGAGGCAGAAGTGTGGTAATAACAGTTCAAAGACTGAGGAACAAAAAAAAACAAAAAAACTTGTTTTTAATAGTAGTACTTACTTTTTCCACAAGCTCATTTTGTAACTTGATCAGTTCCAAATCTGTTTCTTCTTTTTCTTTGATGGCAGCTTCAATATCTTGTTTTGCTTCATTTAATAAGCTTCGCATAGTCTACAAAAAAAAATTAAATGACAGCTATACAAGAAGAACAAAAATTTCATAATTAACACCCAAGTTTTATCCAAACCTCGTTTTTCTTCATCTCAGCAGAAAGTTGCTGTTGAAGTTCCTGAGAAAGAGCACCCTCAGCACCACCACTCTGTCTGTCCAATGCCTGATGTATGAGATAAAAAAAGATACAAGTTGACAGTTTTGTCAAAAGTTAAAGCTAGAAATAGGAAGGACTACTGTGATATGTTAAACTTTACCGATAGTTGACGCTGAGCCTTTTCTAGTTCAGAATTAGCATTTGCGAGCTCAAATTTAAGAGAGGACACGTCAGTTGAGAGAGATGCTTGGATTTCCTGTGCTTCTCTCAATAGCTGATGAACAGCATTGCACTTTTCTTTGAGCAACTCATTTTCTCTCTCCAACTCCTGAATTCTTCCATCCTAAATTGTCAAGATGAAAATCAAAATGCAATAACTAAGTACTTGTTAGTGTGCACGTATTAAGTCTAAATATAGAGTGAACTATACCTTTTCTGGACTATCACAAATTATAATGCTACTGTCATCTTCAGAATCTCTACGAGAACGCTTTCTAGAATTTTCCAGCTTTTGCTCGTAATACTTTTCAACCTGCGCTATCCTCCAAGAAGAGCGCTGTTCATTACGTTCCTCAACATCCTCCAATCTGGCTCTGCAAACACAACAACACATTAATTGTCAACAGCAAAGTTTACAGTAAGAAGTTGTGTGCAATGGTCCAACAAAAGGCACTTACTTCCATGTATCCTCCATGTCCGTAATAATTTTGGAGAATGTTTCTGTAACACTCAGACGAACATCCCTTTCCAAATTCAAATTCTTCTCTCGTTCCTCAATCAATTGTGCTTTCAGTTTATCTACAAGCTGTATCAGCTCCTGGAAGGAAAGGAATGTCAAGAACATTCTTTAAACTTTGAAACTATCTTAGATGTTAGAAATAATAAATGAGTTAACTACCTCATTACGGGCATTATACTTCTGAACACAATCATCAAAGCTAGCAACTGTTGATGAACTACTGGTATCTGCATCTGTAACTTAGAACTGTGAGGCACATTCAAATTTATATGGAAACTAAACTGACCTAACAAAACCAACCTTGAGGAGGAGCATCCCAAAGAATGGTAGCATGTGGTTGAGATGCTAAGATAGAAAAGCGACTTTTCTTCTTTGGCTTCACCTTCTTGATAGGGGTTTCAAGGACAATTTGTTTGGCAATCGCAGAAAACTTCAGGACATTGAGCGTTTCATCAAACAGCACTGGAGATGTGTTGGCAGCCACAATCATGGTTATTCGCTCATGACCAGTGAGAGCACGTTGAAATATTCTAGTCAGTTTCGAATCTCTGAAAGGCACCTGCTTTTTTTCATTTCTCTTCTGATTTTCTCTGTGCAAAGAAAAAAAACAATAGTACAACAAAAAAAAGGGGGGAAAACATGAAGAAAAGAAACAGAGAGAACCACAGACCTGATTGTTGCTAAACATCGACCCAACACATGAAGTGATGTGTTAATGTTGTTGGATTCTTTTAAACGATCTCCTGCATTAAGAGTTTTTTTAGCTCTTTCAGCGCCAGCCAAATCACAAAATGAAAATCTGTTTCAAAAAGGGCAACAGAGGATAGGAGTTAACAGGTAAAAAGTTTCAAATTGAAAAGAAGATGATGAAGACAATCAGACTTGGTACTTACGAGCTGACAATTGCATAAGATGGGTTGTCAGAATTGGCATATCTAACAAGTCTTATGGTAAAAATGCAATGAGAGCGACTGGATCGCAAATTCATATTTGTGGCTGCTACTTGCAAGTTAGCTTTGCCATAGTGCATAATATGAAATGCCTCATCACCAGATGAAACATGAATCATTCTCAAGTCTGAAAATGGAAAATGATACAGGAAATATAGATCAGTCAAATTAAGTACTGCCACGACAAATTATACTCTCAGCAACTATAGTACCTCGAATAAAAGTGCAGCCCTCAGCATCTTGTGCTAATCTCAATGGAATTCGTTTGCGATTACGAGTAACCATTGGATCTAAAAGGTCAAAAACATGCTCATTGTAGACCTCAGCAAATGAAATCCAGACACCATAGACCACATCACCATCATTGGCCATATCAAATGGGGAGTCATTGGATATTGTTTTCTGCATCTCTCTATAAGTGTTTGAGATGAAGTCTGTAAGGAAAATTTTTATTTTTATCATAAAAATAATGACAAATCTCCCATAAGGCAAGTACAGTAAGCACTTGTCTAGTTTAGTATTTACACACCTGACTCACTGTTTGAAGTAATATTTGGAGATATATTAGACCCAGACTTTATTGGTTCCAAGGGCTGCATGGAGAAAACTTCAATGAGATACATTTTGTAAAAAAAAACATTTAAAAAACAACAAGCTTCCAATGAAGAAATGAATTATCACCTTATCCCAATTCCACTGTAGAATCCTGTTCTTGTAATCAAGTTCTTGACTAATTGTCAAGGAGTCCACTTGAACTAATCCTTCAACCTTGTCAGGCTTATATTTGCCCACTCCTGCCACTTGACCTTGTATGCTCTTAAACAGGGTATCAATCGCTCTAGGAATGAGGCCAGGAGAGGTTCCATTTCCTGACAAACAGAAAACATGATTGGCAAACTGCTTCGAATAATGAGTTGACAAACTGAGGTCAAAGTAATACGTACCTTGTATGGTGTATGTCTTCCCTGCATTGGTGGTGCCATAGGCGAAGATCAGACAGTTGCTGCCAAGGATGAAGTCTTTCACTTGAAAGGCAACACATTCGTCAAATAGATCTTTCTGTGACGTGTCCGGTCCAAACACCTTAGAAAAGGAATATCTAAACACAAGGGAAAGTTATCAATTGTTGAAGACTCGAAATAAAAGTATCGCACAAGACATAACTTACTGATGTACTACTCTCGCAGATATATTGTTCTTGAATGCAACAGAGTCTTTGGGAGCGTTGGTGCCAACAGTCCTTTCGTTGAGAATGGTCAAAGTGGGCTGAAAACAAGGCATGACAAATTGAATAGAACATAGAACATAAAACTATGTGGGGGTCTAAAATTAAAGGAAGGGTTAAAACGGTGAAAGAGGAAGGCGAAAAAAGTCGAGCAAAGAACGAACCTGCTCACTAGCCACACTGCACGGCTTCAGGCGAAGGTAGGTGCTGATGCAATTCTTTTCAGGTTTCACATTTTCTTCTTCCTCTTCGAAGATTTTGTGGAAAAGTTGCTTGCGGACAGGTTCGACGAAGCGCAGTCTTTGGTCCCAACCTGTGATGCTCGGGTCTCGCGGATGCAGGAAGGACGCTTGCTCTACAGCAGCACCCGAATTCAGAGACATCGCGACCACGGGGCATTCATCCACAACGCCGATAAACGATCTTCCAGCTGATTCAGAGGCGAGAGTGTTGGTTTGGAAAGTTTGCTCACAAAAGGCAGAATAATGTTTTTTCAATGAAGCTCCACACCACCGGTAAGAGGCTGCAAGACACTGAAACGCGCCAACTGAAACGTAAACATGGGATGGGACCGTACAAGCCGACCGCAGAAGACGAAATTTTCTACCATTATCTAAACATAGGAAGCGTAAGTACGGTGAGCTACGGTGTTATTTATTTACTATATTTACCAAAAATACCCACGAAAAATGTTTGTAGATGTGTTAATGATGTTTAAACTCATAAAATAGAAAACGTAAGAGTCAATATTTCATTGAGTAGATTGCCGGTGTGGAAACAGCACATAATACCAACACCGTGGTTTAAAAGTCCTGAAGTTTTTTTATGTGGTCCCCAGTCAAAGGTTTATCCCCGCTCAAAGTAACATTCTTTTCAAAAAAAAATTAAAATGGCTGTTTCGATTTGTTTATTTTCATATTTTGTTTATTTTGTTTAATTTTGAATTTCACCACTTACTCACTAGGCGGGATGTTTAGTAGCCAACCTAACACCGCAGGGCGAGGGAGAGAGAGAGAGGAAGGGGGAGGCACTCTTCCACCCATCCCCTTCCCCCCCCCCCGTACCCACCTGCGGGAACTGGACAGGACACGGCAGACCAGCTGAGCACCCATAAGACCAAAACAATCTGGACTGGAGTCGCTGGAGAACCTAACCTAGCAGAGAGTGAGTACGTTACGATCCGCGCAGAAATAAGAGTGCGAAGGCACCACACAAAGGTTTCTTGACTTTGGAATGGGGAAAGGGCATTGGATTAGGGCAGCGAGTCATCGTTTTTCTTTGGAAATTTGAAAACAAGAATTTGGTTTGAACGGTTATTTAACAATGGGTGGTCGTGTTTGGTTGCTTGTGTTGTGTTCAAGTCCATTTCGAGTCTAATCGTCTCTGCTCGATGAGTGGAATCCCTTTCTGCTAACAGTTGTCAATCCTGACGGATTTGAAAACGCACTTTAAAGAAAGGCTTTGGACCCCGGAAGTTGCTTCGGCCCGTCACTGCCATGAAAATCGAGGCGACGACGCTTTCACCGCTTGAAGTTCAATCGGATCCCACGGCGCTACTCCACGCACCAGGGGATGGGGTATCGGCATTTCTTTTGGGATTGCCGCGTCGGTGTCCGCACTGCCCGTAAGCAGTGGCGTGCACTCTCCATTTCCCAGCAGCCGTCACGGGACACGAAGCGCTGACCCCCTGGCGTGGCGTGGCGTGGCGCGAGTGGCGTCACCTTTCAGTCTTCTTCGATGGTGTGGGTGTGGCGCTATGCGACTTTGCAAATGTTGCCTCGGCGGCTTGGCTGACGTCGAGGCGCGAACACAGGTGTCAGGCATGAAGGGCAATTTGAGCAGAGGAGGGGGGATGTTCACTCAAAAACTGTTTGATTAATTGTGTGCGTGTAATTGCGGCGAAGCGGCGCCTCGAGGTTCTCCATGTCTCTTGACCGGGTCGGCTGCTGAGCTGCTGGCCCTCCGTAATGACGAGTGTGCGAGACAGAGGCAGACAGAAGACTGTCAGCAGGCAGTCACGCGTGGCGCCCTACAGTGGGTCAGAAGACCGTTGAGGCGGCCAAAATTCTAGACGCGTTTTGAGCCCCAGAGTCGCTAAATGGGACTCGAATCGAACGTGTGACCCCACCAATGGATTGCCCTCAAAACGAGGAATCTATTGGTGGGGTCACACGTTCGATTCGAGTCCCATTTAGCGACTCTGGAGCTCAAAACGTGTCCGGGATTTTGGCCGCGTCAACGGTCTTCTGACCCACTGTGCGTCCGCCGCTGATTGTTCTCAACAGGGTGGACTCGGATTAAATGAAATTAATGGAGAGATCATAAAACGAGCGGTTAACCGCTTCTTAGCAGCCTAGACGCCACCACCCCCCGCGTCAACATGGTGTCGCGGCGCAGCGTGTAGTGTCGTTGCAGCCCTTCGCCCTTCACACAGTGGGCACGACCAAGTGACGGCCGAAGATGGACGGGATTGCCTGCCAGCGGCAATAAACGGGTTCATTTTATCGCCCCCTCATTGTCACTTGATTTGCAGTGACAGGTCCACAAATCGCTGCTAAACGTCAGGGTTACAGATCGAAACCGAAAGGGCACTCGTTTGGATTGCGACAACGGGACGCGTTGCATGATAAGGAGCCATCGCACAGGGGGTCAGAAGACCGTTGAGGCGGCCAAACCAAAATCCCGGACACGTTTTGAGCGCCAGCGTCGCTAAATGGAACTCGAATCGAACGGCGTGTGGCCCCGCCGATGGATTCCTCATTTGGAGAGCGACCCATTGGTGGGGTCACACGTTCAATTCGAGTCCCATTTAGCGACTCAGGAGCTCAAAACGCGTTTAGAATTTCGGCCGTCTCAACGGTCTTCTGACCCACTGTGCGACGGGTCGCGGGTCAGTCGCCGCCGCCGCATGGTCCCTGCTGCATACGCTTGACCCTGTTAGCGCCACGCGCCGGCCGCGGCCAGCCAAGTCACTCCGACTTTTGGTCGCTCCGTCTCTGTCGCACTCATGGGGCGCTCCATAGGGGTGCGAGAGAGACAGAGCGACGAGGCGCTCGGCTGCCTAGCGCGCGTCCCTTTCGGCGGCCCGTTCACGCTCCGTCGGTCTGATTCAAACGCGCCCATATGGGTCCGAGCGTGGCGGCCGTAGGCAGTCCGGGCGCATCGAAGGGACGTCAAGGGACGTCCTACCTCACGGCGACCGACCGTGCGTCCGACTGACCGTCCGTCAACTCTGCGCCCTTCCTCTCTATCTCTACATCGCACTATGCACTGCACGCGCCGGCCTTAACCCGTTTCCTTGCGTCACTCATTCATCTCTGCAACAGCAGACTGATTCCGAGAGTCGTTTTCGTCGCTGTGCGCCTCCCCCCCCTCCCCTTTTGCACCTGGACGGGACGCCGCATCGACTGGTGGAACTGTTTGGTATACGTACAAAGACTCAGTGCAGCAAGGCGAAGGAGGGACGGAGAGAGAGAGAGAGAGAGAGAGAGTCCGCGATAGCACTTATCACTGCGAGGTCCATGGAGGGCAGCAGGCCGGCCGGGCCGAGACTGTATCGCGTTGTGCACTACTAGTCTTAGCCGTGTCGATGACAGCCAGTGGCGTGAAGCTCTGGCGTTCGGCCAGCAGACTGATTCCCAGAGTCATGTTTCCCATCGCTCTTTCTCTCTCGCACTCATTGGGCGTGCCTTATGAGAGAGACGAAGCGACGATCGTCTCTCGGAATCAGACTCCGGGCTCCGCAGCAACACTCGGAGCCCCTGGCCGAACCAGTCCACCGCGTTCGTATTCTTTTTCTTTATGGCCCACTGTACGTTTACGTGACCGAGCAGAGGTAGCCGGGCCGCACATTGCCGGGCGCACCATCCTGGCAGAAGCTCAAACAAGGTTACGCTCGGAGTTCCACACCCGGAGCCGGCGGAGGGGGAGGGGGGTGGGGTGGAACTTACGAGGTTACACCCTGCCGAGGCACCTGGTGTTCCCCTGTCACGTTTTCTAGAGCAGCCCGAGCAGAGCATTGGCTTCAACTTGTCAGAAAGTGTAACTTGTTAATAAAGCGTACGCAATTCCCTGTCTTTTTCATATTTCCTTCGCTTTTATGTTTTGTTTTGTTTCGTCGAACTTTGACCCCGATCCAACCTCGAGGCTCAGAGTTTGGAGGCCGCCGCGTGATTGTGAGACATGTTCGGAGACGTTTTGCTGGCAGAGCAAAATTTCACGAGGAAGATGTTTACGTGACGATCTGTTGACTCGCGCGCACTCCGTGCTCCATGGACATCCGATGTCATGTGTTCATCGCCGTGTGGATAATACTTTTCCGGACATTTGATTCTTAATTTCATTCGTAGTGTTGCAGCTTCGCCGTAAGGCTGTCCGGTAGTCCTGGAGGATGAGTGTGTCTGCCGCCCCCGTCCGTCCTGCCGCCCTGTCCGCCGCCAAGATGTGAACCAGGCGCGAAGCCGCAGCGGCAGCGCGCCGTGGACGCTCTGCACTACCTCACCCAAAAACTGAATAAATGCTCGCTTCGAATTGAATTGGTTTGACTTTGCCGTTTCGCTGCGTGTGGTGCCCTCCGACGGCCGCGAGGGCCCCGCTGAGGCACTGCAAGACCTCCAGGACCTCCAAGAAGGGCGTGCTGGCTCCAACACCCCGGCCGTGGCGGTGGGTCCCTCCGTCCGGCCCACCCTGCCCCCGCCCCCACCACCTCCCCGCGGCCCCGGCGAGGGCGTCGCGCGGGGCCCGAAGCGCGGCCGCGGCGCGCCTGGTAGTGCTGGTGACGGCGCGGCCGCGGACACACGCCGCGATGCCAGCAGCAGGGGGCCTCGGCCACGGCCTCCACGGCCTCCGCGCCCCGCCGCGCAGTCGCGCCAGGCGTTCCGAGCCGAGCGGAGGCGAGCCGAGGCGCGCCGGGATGGGCGGCGCCGCCGAGTGACGCTGGCCGACGACGCGAACCCTCTGACTGACTACCCCCACGCGCCGCCACCGCAACAAGTGCGCCCGCTGTTCGGGAGGAGGAAAGTGTTTCCCCGGGAGTGGACCGCGGTGCGGACCATGAGCGGGGCCGGGGTGCCGCCCAGCGACTGGATGGCCACGCCGGCGTCCTGGCTCAACGACTCGGCGGCGGCCCCGGCGTGGGAGGACAACGCCACCGCGGTGCCCCCGCTCCCCACCAGGCACATCAGCCTCACCACGGAGGTGAGTACAGCAGGCCAAGTAGCACTTGTTGCCTACTTACAAAGCGTTGCTTGTTGTCCGCCTTTTTAGGCAGGTGGCTATGTAACGGCTTGGAGCAGGCGCTTGGGTTGACCGCTGTCTCGCTCGCGCCTACACGGAAAGTGACTCAATGACTGACGTCTGCCTTTCAACAAAAGCAACTTTCTTGTTTAAACAAGATTCAAGACCAGGGGTTTCTCCACTGCAAAAACGCCGCGCGCGGCGCGTGCTTATCGAAACGCGACGAAGCAAATTTTTTTCCTGGCGCGGTCTATTGTCTCTGCATGCCGCTGCTTTGGGAGATGCCTCTTCGCGTCAACGTCATTGTCTTGTCGCGTGCATTGAATCAAATGAATCAAACTTGCGTCTAAATGATAAAATCCGTTCAAAGCTGTGAACAAAACAAGTGAATAGTGATGGCGTGTCGGTACTCGCACTTTCGGCTGCCGATGCGTTCAGAGCGTGCGAAGTCTCGGAGGTGTGATAGGAAGCTGCCTGCTTCTCGAATGGGGCGAGCGTACTTCTACTGTATCGGCTTTCGCCTCTGCGCTATCACTCCTTCACGCGGCGTGCTGTCGGCGCGTGGGCGGGGCCCAGCAGGGAAGCGGGATTTTATTACAAAAAAAAAAAACAAATAAAAAAAACAAAAACAGAGATGGACAAGCCTGCAAATTTTGGAAGCAATTAAAAATTTCCGCACATTTTATTTTTGAACCTTTTCTTTTTAAAAAAAAAATAAAATGGAAAGATAGAAAAGGAAACTTTTATGTAAGAAATGTCTTGGTGAATTTCGACCAAGAGTCCAATAATTATTCAGCCAAAAGTCAAGACTTTTGTCAGTGTGTGTTTGGAAGCATTTCACGCCTCGGGGAAGCGTGGCAAGTGGATGCGTGCTGAAATGGGTGGACAGGGCTTTGTACTCTCACGCCGCTTGCATCAGATTTATCTCCATCATTTGCATACAGGGGGAAGGAAAACAAGATCCGCAAACGCAACCCAAATAATAATTGTTGGTGCGAAGGATTACTTGCTGCTGCAGATCGCTGGCTATTGCCATGTGCTATTTGGCGGGAGATTAAAACTTGGGATGGGTTCTCCGGGAGAACTTCTCCCGCGGAAGACAGTGGGCTGCGAGACCACGACGTTACCACCCCGGTGCCAGCTTTGCAAGCACAGCGCCGGTGGAGTATTTTTGCGCGAATGAAAAACAAGGTAGTGACAGTAGAGAGACTGCCCCTCTAGCGTCGAATGCCGTGTCTCTCGCACCTTGTGGTGGTAGAGCGACTGCCTCTCTAGCGTCGGCGTGACGTGTCTTTCGCGCCCGGTAAACGTCCTGCGCTAAAATTATGGGACGGCAAAAGAAAATACGGCGCCTTGATGACGCGTTGTAGGCAAAGCGCGGAGTTTGTTTTTTTTTTTTTAAATTGAGGTGCTGCTGACAGTTATTAATCGTTTACTTTTACGTCGGCGGACGACTCATCGACTCATTGGAAGCAGGCGAGGATAGGTATGCGCACCTCGCTAGTAAAGCCATTGCATCGCGAGCACGAGCCCGAAAACGCTTCCAAGGCGAATGGCGGAAGTAGCCAAGTTCGCCGCCCACGAGGCAATATAGACTCGCTGCTCCTGTTGACGCTGCCATTAGCTTGTGGGGCGGGGGGTCGACGACATGAATTCTCGATGGCGAAGGGGTGCATTAAACTGGCGACGATGGTCACTTTCGAATACAACCCTGGCCACCTCGAATTGCCAGCCGATTGCCGGTTCCGGTTCAAACCACGAGCGCCCGGCATTCGTCACGCCTCTTTGGCGCCAGAGAGACATGGCCGGCTTCGGGAAGGCACAAGAGGGAGAGAGAGAGAGAGAGAGAGAGAGAGAGAGAGAGAGAGAGAGAGAGAGAGAGAGAGAGAGAGAGAGAGAGAGAGTGTGCGCAGGATGCCAGCAAAGGAGTGGTCTCGGTCGGAGGTCAGAACGCCGGAACCAACCACCCCCAGTAGTGCCTCGAGGCGGCAGGATGGGACCAGAGAGAGGTCGGTGAGCAAACTACGCCCCTTCACAGAGGGGGCCAAAATTCAAGACGCGTTTTGAGCTCTAGAGAGTCGCTAAATGGGACTCGAATCGAACGTGTGACCCCGCCAATGGATTGCTCTTCAAACGAGGAATCCGAGGTACGCACGTTCGATTCGAGTCCCATTTAGCGACTTTCTGGAGCTCAAAACGCGTCTAGAATTTGGCCGCCTCAACGGTCCTCTGACGCACTTGTGGTGGTGTGCCTAGGTGTGCCTCTACGTAGTGGCCTTGAGAAGAAAATTGGGGTGACATGATTAGAATGAGGAGTCCCTTTGAAGCGGCGGCGTCCACGCCGGCCGGACAGCAATATCAGTGTAACGACGGCCCTTGCCCGCGTGCCTTTGAGACCGGCTTCTCTTCCTCCTGTCACTTCGTCACTTGTCTTGCTCTCTCTCTCTCTCTCTCTCTCTCTCTCTCTCTCTCTCTCTCTCTCTCTCTCTCTCTCTCTCTCTCTCTCTCTCTCTCTCTCTCTCTCTCTCTCTCCCCCTCCCGTATGTGGCACGCAGCGCCATTTGCCACGTGGATTCGAATGCTGCGCAGCGTTTGGCGCCTGGGGAGAAGGGGGGAGGGGTCTGAAGTTAATATTCCGATCCAGACGTCAGATTCTGGAAGGAAGGGAGGGAAGGAGGGAGGGAGGGGTTTACGTTTGGGAGGGGTAAGCTACACAGCACACAGTGGCCCGCAATTGCCACCAGAGTAGTATTAGCAACAGTGTGGACCGTGCAAGGGTCGGGGCGCGAACGGGGGGGGGGGGGGCCTCGTCCATAGGGATGGGGAGGGGGTGCGTAGGGGGGCTGATTGCCGCGGGCCCCACCCTCCTCGTTCTCGGCGGCGCAGCGCGTGTCTTTCGTCCGAATCTTTTTCCAGGCGACCGGAGCGCCGTCTTTTCTGGCGCGGCGCGGTACTTTTCACCGTTCGCTCGCTGGAGCCAACGCTGGAGCCAACTCTGGAGCCAACGCTGGAGCCAACGCTGGAGGGACATTTAAACTGCCCTTGGCCTTTCTCGGGCCCTGTGCCTGTCCGACCCGTGCCCACTCTAAGCCCCCGCGCTCCGTCCGGTCCGAAGGCGTCGTTACGTCCCTCTGTCTGTCTCGCCCTCATTGGGCGTCCCGTAGGGGTGCGAGAGAGACAGAGCGACCAACCGCTCTCCCTCTGAATCACACGGTTGGTCGGCGTCGGCACCCGGAACTACTGCTCGTGTAGTTTTGTTTGCCCGGGCGGGACTTTTATTCCTCAATTTCACTCCGCTAGACTTTGATTGCCTTACAGACACTGACGGGAAAATTCAAAACGTTTTTTCTTGACAAATACTTCTTGTTGGAATTTTACTGGATAACTTCCAGGTTATTTTGGTAAAACTGGGAATTCTACTCCAATTCAGTGTGGACAACGTCAACTGGGTTGGACTGTTTAATTAAAATCTTCACGCCAACTTAAACAAAAGTAAGGAAAGTTTTCACGTCGCTGGAACGAAAATAATTTTAAACGCGAATATAAAGAAAGAGATAGGATAAAATCAGCCCTCTAGCGTGAGTCCGCTCGCTTGGCGAGGGATCTAATTCCTCGTGGGTGACTGTGACTAATCCAGGCTTCCAGGCCAGCGCGCAGCGCTTCGAGCTGGCCGCCGTGGCTTCACTCAGCCACCCGCTCTGTCACGCCTCCCCTGGGGGTGCTACACAGCCCGGGGCCCATGACGTGGGACGAGTGGCTGGTCCTCGCTAGGGGCCGCGGGGGCTGCACTGTGAGAAGTAGAGGAGGCGCCAAGACTCGACATTACTCAGCGAAATTCATCTCCAAGTTGGCAACGGCGCCCCAGCACTGTGGGCTAGAAGACCGGCGCAGGCGGCCAAAATTCTGGACGCGTTTCGACCTCCAAAGTCGCTAAATGGGCCTCATATTGAACGTGTGACCGCACCAATGGACTCCTCGTTCGGAGAGCAATCCATTGGTGGGGCCACACGTTCGATTCGAGTCCCGTTTAGCGACTCCGGAGCTCAACAAACGTCTAGAGTTTTGGCCGCCTGCGCCGGTCTTCTGGCCCGCTGTGCCCAGGTCCTAAAAGCTTCCGGAATAAGCTTCCCTATGCGACCACTGCGCTAGACGCTGGATTGGCATTCATAGCATGGGGGCCCAGAGATGATGCTTATTATTGGGAGGGGCACTCGTCGGTGGCGCGCCAAACTTTCCGCGATGGAGTCCTCGTGAGCGGAAATAAAGAGCCAGCCCGTGAGTCCATGGACGCGAGTCCTGCAGGCTTGTTTTGCCGGCCACCACCGGCCTTGAGGAGTTCGCCCAGAGCCCGACTGGAGGCGGCCAACAGAGTGCCTGTCGTTTTCATGGATGTCTTCGGCCTGCAGGTGGTGCTGACGGTGTGCTACGCGGTGGGCATCGCCGGCAACCTGGCCGCGCTGGTGATCCTGGTCCGCGGCGGGCGTCGCGCGCACCGCAACGCGCGCCACTCGCTGATGCTGCGCTGCCTGGCGTGCAACGACCTGGTGGCGCTGCTGGGCATGCTGGTCATGATGCAGGCCCAGCTGCGGCTGCCCACCGCCCTGGTGCGGTCGCGCTGCTTCTGCGGGCTCCGCGTCGTGTGGCGCCTCTTCGGCCTGGGCTCCGGCTCCGTGGCGCTCGTCATGGCCCTGGAGCGCTGGCTCGCCCTCACCAGGCCCTTCCTGTACCAGAAGGTAATCCTTAATCAAATTCCGCCCTTTTTTAAACGTTTTTGAACCAATTTTCTAAAATTTTACGCGTAATCCCCAGTAACATTCTCGTAATCCTGTAATCTTGTGTACACCTGAAATGAGAGTGGCGGTCGGGCGGCCCCCTCGCTATAAACTTCTGCAGGCAGAGCGAATTGCTTCGCTGGGTTTTCACCGCACCACATACTGGAGTAATGTTCCCCACGATGCCGTCGGAACACGAGAAGCCTGTCGACGTTCCTCGGGGCTGTGCTGGGCTGGGCGGGGCGGGGCGGGGCGGGGCGCCCACCAAGTTCAGGGCCCACATTAATGCCGTCCCCTGCCGCCCCGCGAAGACCCACCTGCGCAAGGCACAGAGCTACGCGTTCGCGTCTGCATGACTGCTCCACTGTATTTTGCTTTGGAACAGACAACTTTTTATTGGACTCGACAGCGAAACGGCAGGAGAGTCCGTCGTTTTGTCACTGCTGTCTCTCTGGCAGCTCAAACGGGGCGCCCCGTCATGAGTGCGAGAGAGACAGAACGACGACGGTGATTGCGACTGTTTTGACTCACTCTGCTGTTCTGGGCGGTCCTCCGCAGCGCGGAGGTAGAACGGGGCGTGGCCGAGCGTCCTTGTATAACACGTGAAGCAAGCCGCGCGGGGTGTGACGGACTTCGCCATCAACCGTTATAACCGCCCCCAACGGCGGCGGGGAGGGAGGGAAGAGGAGGGGATGCTGTTAGGTGAGCACAGACTTCCTCAGGACCGCGCCGTGTTCTCCCTTGGTCGCGCCATCGCCTGCGTGAGGTGGGAGAGGGGCGGCGAAAATTGGGGGGAGGGGAAGGGGTTGGGGACAGATCGGTCCGTCGCCTCGAATAATGGAGAAAAATTCAGCGCCGAGGAGGCGGTGCGTTGGAAATGAAGCATGCCGGTCAGATAGTCGGCGCCATCACTGTAGAGGTGGGGTCGAGCGCACGCTATTACGGTCACGGACCGGAAATCGTGTCCGCATCGCCATTCACGCGGGAACGGCTGCCGTGATTACGAAGGATCGTGCCGTCGCTCTGTCTCTCTCGCGCCCCTGCGGGACGCCCCCTGAGTGCGACAGAGACAGAGCGACGAAGCGATCCTTCGCTATCAGCCGAGCTGATGGTCTGGAGCGCCTGGCGGCCAGGCCGGCCCGTCGAACCGGCCTGTTGAGCGGCTCTGCCTATCGTCGAGTTCGCAGGCGTTTCTGCGTTGCACGACGCTGGACAGAAACAGAAACGTGACGCCGGATTTCGACGCGACGCACGGAAAAGTCTCAGCGAAGACAAAAAAAGCAGGACGCTGTCGCATTAGCGCGTGTCGCGCGGTATCAGAGGCGTGCTGCTTATTTATGAGGATCACGGCCGTGTTCGCTCCCACTGTGCCCTGCACCAGGCTGCAGCACCGCGCTGCAACATCATCACACGGTGTATTTATATTTATCTACTTGGATTCGCTGCTCTAGCCTCGGCGGAGGGCCCGACCATTAGCGCAGAGATACGGCCTGCCCCACACATCGAGTTCAGGTTGATTTGTGTGATAAGGGATAAGGGTCTCGTTCGCGCCGCTGCCTCCTGTATTTTTGCTGTCACTTTTTGCGCTCTGCGGGGGAAGCGCAGGCTTGGTTTCCGGGAGCGCAAAGGAGCCCCAACTTTCCCAAGGATAGCGCGAGTAAGAAAACGCGCAAGTAAACAAGACGATACGGAATTCGTGCGGAAGTCGGAGGGAGCGAGATGGAGGAGCATCTGGCGGCTCATTCCCATTGGTCCACACTGCTGTCGCCACAGACCGAATCCAGGAATTGCGGCGCTTCTCGGAGTTTCCTTTTCCGAAGCCGTTAGAACTGCGATCGGCGTCGTCGCCGTCTTCCAGAGCGCTTTGGGCGGCAGGGTGCTCCCCCCCCCCTATTCCAGTGGTAGTCCGAGCAGTCGCTCTGTCTCTCTCGCACCCCCACGGAATGCCCCATGAGTGCGAGAGAGAGACAGAGCGAAGCGCTGGCGAGGCCCTCGAAGGGGTGACAACAGTCATCAGGGCTGCGACTGCTGCGGCACTGGAATGAGACGAGTTTGGACAGTTTGGAGAAAGTCCACGCTGTTGCCGTAACGTGCACACTCCGCCACAGCATTTTGCGTCCACTTCGTTTCCGGGTTGTATCGAAACAGTGCGGAGGACAACACTCAAACTCTCTTCACTCACATTCGGCAGGCCAACGCGACATTCGAGGCGGCGCGCTTGCCTTATTTGGCTTTGTTGGCGGGTGGGCCGTGCATAAATCAGCAGGCGAACCTTCGTCTCGCGGTGCAAATCGCTTCTCCATCGCTCTGTCTCTCTCGCGTCCCTGCGGGACGCCCCATGAGTGCGAGAGATAGCGACGACGCGGCTCCGCGGAATCAGTCCGCCGCCTACCCTGACAGCGTCAAGTGGCGCCCCGCGTCGGGTTCTTTTGTTTGGGTTTGTAATTAAGGGCAAGAAAGGAGGGGAGGGGGGCTTATGGTGAAAGGGTTTCCGTCCGCTTTGCGTTGCGGCTGCTGCGGTGCTGTGGGTGCTCAACCAAAAAGAAAACTCCAGCACGAAAATAAAAACCGACATTTGGTTGGCTCAACGAACGAAAATAGTAATACATCGCATTGCAAAAGGAAAAAGGTTGTAAGAGAGTTCGTAAAACAAATGCCGCAGAAATATTTTTTTTGTGAAGAAAGGGCGAAAGGGTGATTCCGAGGGGGAAGGGGGCGTTATGGGAAATACCGCGTCGGCTGGGACGGCATAGCCTAGGCATAGCCCAGGACCACGCCCAAGTACTCTCCCCCTTTCTTTTCCATTGATGAAATGCGAGGCGGAAAGACGGTGGCCGACTCTGACGAGGCCGGCAGGCACGCTGTCAAGGGGGAAGTCCAAATATCCAGTGTCTTTCATTAATCACTTTTTTATTTATTTTTTTTTCATCCCACTAAGTTTGCACAATTGAATATCAGTTTACAAAACTTACCAAGGCGATATCAGTACAAAGACATTCAAATTCTTTCTCGACCTGACGGAGGTGTTGGGCGTAACTGGCGACCGCGCCTCGAACGGTGGTTAGGTAAGCGCCCCCCTCCCCCACCCCCATCATGGCTGAGCGCCGGCCCTCATAAAGTACCCCTTTTAGGCGACCCGTGGCGCGCGTCCCCGGAACCGAGCCTGAGGGATGGCCGCTGTCGAGGGGCGTGTTGGCCCACGTCAATTACCGCGGCTACATCAAACAACGCGCAGCACCGCCCTGCCCTGCACGCCCGGCCCAGCAAGCGTGGCTCGCTCCGTCGCGCTGTCTCTCTCGCGCTCGTGGGGAGTCCCGTAGGGCCGTAGGGGTGCGAGAGAGACAGGGCGAAGAGCGCGACCGAGGGGACTAAATGAGAGGCTCGACGGCGGCAGCCCATCGGCGCGTCAATTGTCGACATCTCGTCGCCGATATCAAACACATGCTGCACCGCCTCCCCCGCACCGCCCCCGCACAGTGGGTCTGAAGACAGGCGCAGCGCGTGGAAATAGAAACACGGTGTCAGGGGTGAAGGTCTAGGCATCTCAGTTGACGAAAATACTCGAAAACTAGCGCCAGGACGGCGCCGTTGATAAATGTTTCGGTAATTCATGTCTGCGGGCGGCCAGGACGGATTCCCCACCCCTCCTCCTAGTGCGGTTGCGGTTAGCTCCACCGCTGAGCCAATCAGTACCAACCTTTTACTGCCCCACTCTGATTGGTTGGGGGGTCGTCCTCATATGTTACATACTCTTGTTTCGGATTATTTTTGACCAAGGCAACGTTTTGCAATTGCGAATGGTTGACTGTCCTCTACAGCACATCACGTACCACGTGGTGCGGCGGGCCATCTTCAGCATGTGGAGCTGCGTGCTGCTGCTGGTCCTGCTGCCCCTGTTCGGCTTCGGCCTGTACTACAACCCCGAGTCCAACGAGTGCGCCAGGTACCCCAAGGCCACCAAGCCAGCAGACATCGCCTACGCCTACGTTTACTTCACGTTTGGTGAGTCGTTTCGCACATTTATGAAAATCATCAAACACGGAATAATTTAATGTTTTTGAAACCGCGCGTAGCAAAAAAAATAAAAATTAAAAAAATAATCAAGGGACTGCTTAGAAATTTTGATTTTGCATCGCTCTCCGAACGAGAAATCCATGGGTGAGGTGTCACGTTCGGTTCGAGTCCCATTTAGCGACTCTGGAGCTCAAAACGCGTCTAGAGTTTCGGCCGCCTGCGCCGGCGGTCTTCTGGCCCACTGTGCGTGACGTCATTCCTCCCCGCAGGCATGCTGCTGATCGCGAGCATCCTGTGCTGCAACCTGCTGGTGGTGCGGCGCCTGCACCGCGCGGGCCAGTCGACGTGGGGGCGGGTTCGCTCCAGGACGCTGACGAGCGCCACGTTCTCGGACGCGCGGCCCGCCCCGCCGGCCGAAGCCGACCCGGCCCACCCGCAGCAGCCGGCCGGCCGGTGGCGGCTCCTCAGGCTGCTGCTGCTGCTGCGGCGCGGCCGGCCGAGCCCCGCGGACACCAAGACCTCCCTGGAGGAGCCGCAGCCGCCGCTGATACGCAGCTTCTCGCGGAGCTGCAGCCGCGCGCGCGCCGTCCAGCACTCCGAGTCCGTGGACTCGGCCACGCACGAGGAGACGGCCTTCGCCAAGCTCATGGGCTTCCTCTGCGTGCTCTTCGTGCTGTGCTGGCTGCCGCAGATGGTGCGTGGGTACTTACTGTACTGCCGAAAAGGTTCAATGTCAAATCCAGTCGAATTGCGTCCTCGTTGGACAGTGGCGGATCTAGGAGGAGGTTCGCAAAGGGCGGAGGAGCAAAAAGTTGCCTAACGTGCGACTTTTTGCCTACCTTTCCGGCGGCTTCGTTGCCTCTCCCCTTCGTGGTCCGATTCCGCTGCGGGCACGCGTCACTGTCCCTCTCGCTCCACACAATGGAACCGCTCCTCCTGCTTCCAGATGGCCATCCCCCTGACGCAGCTGTGGCCGGCGTGGCCGCCGGGCAAGAAGTTCGCCCGCCTGGCCGATATCTCCCTGCTGCTGCACTTCACGCTGGACCCCTTCGTGTACGTGCTGCAGAGCTGCACGCGTCGCCGCCACCTCCGCAAGGCGCCCGACATGGGGGCGGTGGGCAAGGCCCTGGCGGGGGCGGGCGCCACGGGGGCGGCCTCGGCGACGGCGCGGGCGGCACCCTGGCCGCAGGCCCCGCCGCCCCAGTGCTTCGCGCGGAAGCTCGGCGCCTCGCTGGGGCTCTGCTTGTGCTCCTGCGGCGTCTCTGGCCGCGACGACGCGTGCAGGCGGCGGCAGGACGGCCTCCCCTCGGACACGCGCTCCAGGGACGTGTCTCTGCTGCACTACCACCGCGGCGCTGCCAGTCGCTCGGCCCCTACGCATTCCCACCCCACGGTCGCCGACTCGGTCGCCTTGTAGTCAGCTCACAGTGGGCCAGAAGACGGCAGGACTCTGTTTTTCTACTCGCTGCTTGGAGCACATTTTGCTGGATCTCAAATCTTTACGTACTTAGGAATGTGTAAGTTATTGTATGAAACGTGCGTTTGATAAATTGAATATTTTTGAAGGGACATCAGGATTTTTCATTTAAGATGAACAGTGTGATGTAGTAATATCCTGATCAGTATTTTGGATCTCCATTAGCCTACATTAGGTTGGTGTAATGAGGGCATCCTCGTGTTGTGTGACATGAATGCCCACTGAATGTTAGTCTAATGCCTCTAGAATGGTGTGTGTCTGCACCGTTCCATTTTTGTGATTGATGGATTGGTAGTAATGTAAGTCTCCTAGTCAAATTTTGTAAAATCGCATTGCTTTTGTGCCAATAAACTTTGTAAGATGAGATACTTTGGAATTTCATATGACGAAGTGAAATTACAAACACGAGGTTACTGGATGGTATCATTTAATTGTATCCGCAAGAGTTGATGACAGCAGTGTCCTTAGCAGCTAGGGCCTCGATACGCTTGCCAGCTTCAGCGGTGAATTTCTGAAAAGAAGAAGGCATTGTTAATTATCATCTGGGGTTGAGCATCTTGGGATTTAAGTTGCGACAGACAACTGGCCAAATAACACAAAGCACTTCATTTAAGATCAATTTTCATTAGCATCAAATAATGGGTAAGATAAGATATAATCATGTGTGCTGGATATGGCATGTGAAGTTGACAATCAGCCCAAATAAAATTAACTTAAAGCGAGTGAACAGACAGTCAGAATTATGATTGGATCAGGCATCTCATCAAAGGTTAGGTTTCATCCAACTCAAATAATGTAGGTAAGATAAGATAATCACAGACACCCAAAGAAATTATGAAACAATCAAACCAAACTTTGGTTGAGGTGCCCTCATAAGCCTATTGTTCCATTAAATCAAATAGAAGAAAAAAAGGACACAGTACTGCATTAAGGTGACAAGCACTTATCAGACAAACAAAACCTCTTCATAAATTCAGACGCAAATTACCCATAAGTTAACTATCATCACTAAGTGCTACCAATCACTGGTCAAAAGTACCTTGATAAACTATTGTTCATATGAATCAAATATAAAGAAGCATACAGTACTGCATTAAGGTGACAAGCACTTATCAGACGGACAAAAACTCTTCATAAATTCAGACGCAAATTACCCATTAGTTAAATATCATCACCAAGTGCTTAACAAACAGATGATTAGCTTAGGTGAAGAAATCCTTTCAAGGTACATCCTGAATAGATCAGTGACAATTTATCAAAAGCATCTCATTGAAGTATTTGTTTCACTTGAATCAAATAATGTAGGTAAGATATTTTATAATCACAGATGCCCTTACTCATATGGTTCCACACATGCACTTTAGAGTAGTTACTGTGAGTTCTGATATCAGGGAGGGACACAGTCAAAATAACTGAAGAGTCAAACTTACCCTCATGATATTCTTCTTACGAATGTGCATAACGGCCTTCAGCTTGCGCTTAGTTTCAAGAGCCTTGACAACATGTGCATACTTCCAGCCAACCTCATGTGACAGACGGCCAATTCTGCACCACTGTGGAGGGGGGACAAAAGATCGTTAGACATATGTCACAAAATTACAAACAGCATCATGCTGAGAGCAATATGAACATACCTTCATGCCTGGCTCCAAACACAGATTCCTAAGTGCCCCTGGGACAACAACGCGGTTCCTCCTATCGTAAGGGGGAGGAACACCTTCATAACAGTGCAGTCTGCTGGTAGCCTTTGCACCCCTGGGTGTGTAGTGGGGTAGCATACCTGAAAAATAAAATATGGTCAGTAAAAAAATTAACAGAAGATATCACTTTAAGTTATGCTCTGAACCTCATAATGAAAGTAGTTTCATGGGAATCAAATAATGTAGGTAAGTTAAAATAATCATTGGCAGAGCAGACAAATTAGTATCTTAAATTCATTTCCCTCAATAAAACCACAACCTGCACAACAGGTTTGGATGAATATACCCAAATAAGACAGGTTTGTCTAGGAAATGTTTTCAAGACCTAAATCTCTTCTAAATATAGATAATGAGAATGAAAATGAAACATACCTCTGACTGTCCTCCAGAAAATTTGTCTGGGGGCACGGTAGTGGAAGGGACCACGAGCAGGGTTGACATTACAACGCTTGCGCATGAAGTCAAGGTACTTCTTCTTGGCCCTGAAGGATAGGAGTTCAAATTAAACCAGAGAGCAACAGACATTCCATACAGAGGAGATGTGACACGTAAAATCAGATAAGACAAAATTGAAACACAGTTTACCGGGTGAATTTTCCGGATATGTTCATCTGCTCACAGCGGACCACAACCACCCTGCGGCCCAGGAGGAGCTGCTTGGCCACCACAGCCGCCAAGCGGCCGAGGAGATGGCCTTTGCCATCTATAACGAGTTCCTGCAACAGAGAAAAGAGTGGTTCACAGGAAAGAATGATAATCTCTCAACTCAGACAAATTAACATCAAGCTGAGTGCACCACCAACATTGCGATTACGAAGGTTCTGATCGAGGCAGCTTCACCTTTCACACAGTGAACTACCATAACCTAACAAACATGCAGACTCCAGTATAAGCCGTATTCAGGGGCAACTTAACCTCACATTTGAGCGAGTGTTGGCCGGACCGACATACAAAGTAAAAGCAGAACATCGCACGAGCGTATCAAGGGAATGAGATTATGGAGCATCTTAAACGAGAGGCGTACGAGAACATAGAAAAGGACGATAGGAAATTAAGAGTGTCAAATGTGCCACGGTCCAAAGCCTAAACAGGCTGGCGTCCCACGCCGCATATCACTGGGGTAGCCAACTAGATGCGAAGATTCGGTTCGGTAAAGGAGGAGACACGACAGTTCAAATTTCTTACTCCAAAATAATTAACTCAAACAGACTATACACAGCAAACTTCATAATTCGACGAGACGCTGATGCACACGTGTTACGCGAAACACAGACACAAGTCCGGTTCCAAACAGCAAACCTGACGCACGGTTCGGGCCCTCAAGAAACATGTGTAATTGACAACAAAATGGAACACAGAAGTCCTGAGTGGTCCATTCGTTAGTTAAATCCCGCGTTTGACGAACAAATATATACAAATTTCCACATCATACCTTCTCTCGTTGACGCATCTTTACCACCCTACAACCTCAACCGGAAAAGGGGGTCCACGCCGGGGGCCGGATATTCAATAATGACAGTTTGCCAACAGTACGGCGATGGAATGGAGGAGGACGTCCAAGCTGGCCAACTGCATGCCGCTAACATCGAGCGCTCTATTAGCCAGCAAACACCAGAAGAAAAAAAGAAGAAGCAGTGTCGTCTGTCGTCTGTTGTCGGTCCCCTCTGTCGTCAGTAACCGTTGATCTGTCCTGTCCTGTCGTTTTCCAGGTAATGTACCTACTGTCGCAAATTTCGTCACGTTAAGAAAGTAACCAACAAGTAAAGAACTTGTGAGATTGTTCTCCCTCAAGTCTCTCGAGGTGCGTGTTCCAATGCCTATTTTATTGTTTGGAGCATCTCCCTTTAATTGTCTTTGATACCAGTCTCTCAAAACACCCCTTGACATTTCGCGTATAAATACTTGAATGCGTTAATAACTTAGGTGGTTGATTTTAGATTCTTTGCCAGGCATAGGCACTCACACTTTCGTTGTCCCTTCCATCTTGTAAGTTCCGTGAATGTTATTGCTCAATCTTCTATTTTGTATTGATTAAGTATCACAACAAAGTCCTGTGGTTATGATTTATCCTCATGTTTTATATTTAAATTACTGTTGCATTGTGCTTTAATCATTATTGTATCCCTTACCTCGTCTGATAATCTCAAGTGTGTCTATTTTTTTTTTGTAGCTCGAGAGGGGTGGCACATTGACAATGGAGACGAATAGCAGTGAGCAGGAGTTTTCAATGGACATTGCGAAGGAACAAGAGAGTGACGCTCTGCTAGAAGGACAGATAATCAACTCTTCCGACGGTCTCCCAAACATCCATCCAAACTTTTCTGAGCTTGAACTCCATCCCATTGTCAGTGATGAGAGACCAAATGATGAAATACGAAGCCTTGATGAGCTGATTCATGATGAAGACTTACCTACTTCATTAATTGTCACTAATTTAGGGAGCTCTGTGTTTGAAAATGAAGATCAAAAGGTAATTGCTTGATTTTCGTCAAGCTGTCTTTTTTTTTTATTTATGCCTGAAGCTCACCATTTACATCCACTGGGCCTCTTGCATGTTGCAGATTCAACTTGAGGCGATGTTTCGTGCATTTGGCGAACCTGCCACATTCCAATTTTTCCGTAGCTTCAAAAGGCTCAGGGTTAATTATGGATGCCCAGCATCGGCTGCTAAGGCTCGTATCCAATTACATCAAACTCAATTTGGGGACAGGATTATTAACTGTTACTTTGCTCAGGTTAGTTAGTGCTACTGGTGAATGTGCCAGTTTTTCATGCTATAGAAAGTACCTCATTAGATGGATTTTTTTAAGATATTAGTTCTTAAGTGTTTAAGCAAAACCTTTTCCATTTCCCAGACTGTGTCACCAGTTGATATTGAAGATCAGAGACTTCAACTCCCACCACTGACCAAACAGTTCCTCATATCACCGCCAGCATCACCCCCTGTAGGCTGGGAGCCTCACAGTGAGGGTGAACCCCTTGTCAATTACGATTTACTTGCTGCCATATCAAGACTTACCCCAGGTAACCAAGCTGTATGCTCTCATTGATTGAATGTAATTGTTTCAATCAATAAGACATCTTAATCCAACAAGTTTGGTATTTTTCTGTTTCCAATTTAAAAAAAAATGTTTTGTCTTTTTGTTTTAGGAGATTCATATCAACTGCATGCACCATCTGAGCATCACCCAGGAATAGTTGTTCATGTTTGTGAAGAGGAATCTCATTATAAACCAGAAAATCAAACCCCTCTGAAAGGCAGGATACCTCAAACACGCTGCCCAGATCATAATTGAGTAAATTTTTTTACAATTAAGTCCAAATGCCTTTATTCTCAGCAAATTGTCCTACAAGATAGTCGCACCTATTACTGTAAAAACATGTTATCGAACAGCTTTTGATCAAATATGAACCTTCTCTTTCCATATGTACTTATGGGAAAAAGATTTCTAGCAAATATTTGCTATTGTGGTTCACACATCAAAGTCTAAGTTTGCTTTGCAATTTCAAGTACTGTACTGTAAATTATGAAATGGTGCCCAAAGCAACACGCTCCTAGACAGTTCCCTTAGAATCATGATGTAAGAATTCAAGACACTCCTTAGACACTCCCTATAAAAATATTGTTCTACCTAATAGATGTAAATATGCAGTGTGAGTTTCCTCTCAGCTTGCTTTGTTTCTTGTCAGTCTTAGGTAGAATAAGATTTTAATCATCAAATTGTCGACTATATCATCAGAGGTTTTGTTGCAGGTTGGAAATTGAAGGGTGGTTGAAGGTGTGACATAGAAGATGCTTAGGGTTCTTGCTCCTCCATTTACAACTCCTATGTCTTTGATAGGGATAGCCTGACAATTGATAGCTATCCTGTAAGAAACGTTGCAGTTTGCTTACACAATATGTGGATGAGTCTCTGCCAAAAGCAACAATTGTCATGTATCCTTTTTAAAAAAATAAATTTATGGAGGCCCTATGAGTGTTCGCTGCTGTTTTTGTATAATTAAGATTAATCTCTCTTTCCCTTCTATATGTTTCCTTAATCCTGCACAAAGCTGCTTCCTCATATTTGAATTTTACTGTGAATATACCCATATTTTCTTCCTCTTTAGTATCGTCAAGGTAGTGTGTTCTTTGTATTAGAGTAGCATTGGAGTTAATGCATCACTGGCCTTGGGGCAAAAATTTGCCTGTGATTAGTGTATTTTTGTGAATATATTCCAAGATGTCTAAAATGAATGTTATGTAATTATGTATAGAGAGAAAAGATATAATTGTTTGTATAGTTCTCAGTTTATATCAGAAGACCAACCTAAAACAAGTAATTATTGCTTTTTTAATTTAACCTGTTTTTTTACAATCAAGTACAATACCTATGGGTTTCGTGTTTTTTTAAAAATTATGTGTTGTTTGTTTAACTTGGTTTTAGATCCTTTTATTTCAAGAGTACTTTCAGAGTACAGAGAAATTAAAAATAGGAAAACCACACCAATTACTACTCTTAGTGACTTTTAGAGTTGTATGATGTGTCATTTTGCATTCATCAGATGTCTAAGGAGAAAATTTCATTTGAAGGGTGAAGCCTTCTTTTCAACGATTTTCACTAGAGCTTCAATTGGAGGAAATGCTTCACTGACTGAATACTCGGGCAATAAACTCCCCCTTATTGGCTTGTGGAAAGAGAAAGATTTCCTTTCCAAGAGTAATACTGTAATTATATTTTTGGGAATGAAATGTTTTCCTTCATCACTTTCAAAGCAAGGCATTTTGTGTATTGTAAATAAAATTTTAATGTCTCAAAATTTAGTCTTGGTAATGTTATTTTCACATATCTCTGAAATCTCAGCTTATGGAATGTTTGTTTCCTTTGTTCAGTAACATCTTGAGCATTTCTTTAAATGTGCTTTGTTTAAATTAATTATTAGTGTATGAAAATGTGTATAACATATATATATATAAGGTAATGGCTGTGCTGTGCAATGATGTCTATCACGTATTTCCTATAGGACTTTAGTTGTGGCAAAATGCATGCATTGGGTAGCTACGAATGATTTTACCTACTACTCCTCTAGTCGCTTTATGCTCACCCTTGGTGGAGGGGGACCCTGTATGGTTTTTAAAAATTTAAAGCAATTGGTTATGAATATCTGCCTAATGTGCATTTTTGCTGTCATGTATTTCAAGTATCACCTTTTCCTGTATGTTCAAGTTACCTCAGATTGGTTGTCAAATGTATTTTCTATAATTCATGTAGTAAACTTATGCTTCAATAATTTGAATGTTCTCAAGTGTTCCTAATTGAGATTTGGTTTATGACCCGAAATAGATTTTATCCTTTCTCAGGGTGTCTACTCATTTTCCCCCCAAATCCTTGTCTACTAAAAGTAGTGTCCTTCCAGCCAGCTAGACTTCAGCCGTGGGCTCCCTCAGTAATATTGTTGAAAACCTGTTCAGTTACAGTAAGAGGATGAGGATTTCAGAAGAGAACTGCATTGGGCATTAACTTTGAGCAAAAATAGCTGTTAAATAAATCACTCAATTATACAGCAACTTCAGTCATTACAGTCCATAAAATAAATACACAATAAGTAGGCAGTTCTAAACAAATCTGTACATACAAAAATATTCTATAATTTAGAATTTTTTAAAAAAAGGAAACCAGCAATAACAAAATACACAAGTGTGCATTAAGTACAACAAGATACACATGTACAACAGAGGTTGCATTATTTTCACATTGCCTTATGCTAAAATGACTGAGAAGGCATTGCTTGGAAAACAAATTCACAGTGCTCTTTTGATGTCCCAAATTACAAGTACCTGGAATGATGATCCATTCAGATACTGAAACTAGAGCTTTGCTCTAAAATTATGAACTTTTTCTTCGCGTGATCAACAAATTAATCAAATGGTTGGTACGTTTTTGGGATAAAATTTATGACACTTTTATTCTTTTACTTACATGATGGCAGACCGTGTCTGGCACCACCTTCAGACTAATACACAAGAATTGAACACAAGTGAGTAAAAAGCAGAAGAACCATCAAAATGTAAAAAGACTACAAAGCCACAAATTCTATCAGCTCTTATTGATCTCTCACATCAAATGTAATGTGGGATTTATATAAAAATTTGTTTGCCACAGGTTTTAGTTGGTGGTTTTTGATCACAGGCCATACCTTGAGAGGATGAAATTTTGACTTTGCTCTCTGTAGTACCAATAGACTCACAGGGTTTGTGGAGACCTGCTCCTAACAACATGATTGAACAAACATTTTCTCACAGAAACACAAACAATCTAATCCATTGATCTAGTATCTTTTACAAACTATAAGTAAAGAACAATCAAAACAAAGGGGCACATTTACATGAAAACAATTCATTATGATGGAAGATTCAGATAATATCATTGTAGGTAATCAAAACCTTGGCGCTGCAAAATGTTATAAAGTTGCTTGAACCTGTCACGGCAACAAGCAGCGCACAACATTTCTCCAAACAAATTACTTCAAAGGTTTAAGCTACAATAGAGGAAACTGAGAAGGAAAAAAACAGCGTCTTATAGTTGAAAGTCTTATAGGTATGTGAGCTGCATAGACACATCTTTAATTAAGTTACAATTAGTAGTGGACGGATTACAGCACAAGTGGACAAGGATTTTCTTTCAAAAGAAACTACCAAAAAGAAAAACAGGACAGGAACTCTATCAAAGTTGAAAGTTGGTTCAATCACTTGGTTATGAGTACAGATTGTACTTGTATGTGAGAACACTCAGAAATGGAGCACGGCCAAGTATTTGGTTAAATAAGAAAATATTCAACTAACAGAGCACACAAAAATACATCTAAAACAATGTCTGGCTTTAAGCCATATATATAAAAGTGTTAATATCATCTTCATCCCGACGCATGTATTTATGTTCAATTAGCCATTCAATTTGTTCTTTGATCATCTTTTTACTAGGAAGGAACATATTCTTTAAAATATCAACGAGTTCAGTTTGTAGCTGAGCATTACTCATTTTTTTCCTCATTTTCAAAATTTTAATAATAGCTTCCTGCAAAAGACCAAATAGGAGAGTTACTGATCTGAGACACTTGTAAGGTGAGAACTCAAAACAACTCAAAATCAATTATTATTCTTCAAATAAGCATACAATTTAGCAACACTTACCTGAACTCTCAATATTCTAAGTTGAACAATGCTTTCATTGTCTTCCTCTTTGCTTCTCTCTGTTGAAAGTTGAAGTCTCCCTACAAGGTTAATCTTCCCTCGTTTTTGCATCTTCCCATTTTTGCTACAGTGACAGAAAATATGAGGTTAATAAACATGAATTAATGACACTTTTCAAACAATACAACATGATACATACACTAGAGCAAACTCTTGATTGACCCAAAATTGTGTGTCTTCAAGAAAATCTTTGGGGGATTGAGCTTCGGGTCTATAAAGAAGGACTTGTCGCCTAATCTTGGGGAAAGCAACAAGTGACCACAAAGTCCGTCTAAGCTCTGGATCTGGGAGCTCTGTTGCAAGTCTAAGATTCTCATATGAAATACGATCTTGAGGTCTCTGATTCCAGGCAAACAATACAGCCATTTGGAATGTAGTAACATCAACATCATATCGTCCTATGGAATTTGCAAAGGTTATCTGCAATACAAAAATGAATCAGCAAAGAAGGTAGTTTCCTTTAAAGCAAATTAAGATAAGGTATAGAACAAAAACATTGTCAAGAAATTCCAAAATTAGGGGACGTACAGTGCCATTAGACATGTGATGGTACCACTGGAGCTTCCTGCCACTATGTTTCTTCTTGTAAAAGTCCTCCACTTCCGGGATATAGTCTTCTAGTTCCATAGGGAGTGAGACCGTGACTCTCTCACTGCCCCGGGCCCATGCACCCGCATTTAATATTTTTATATTAATGGAATCTGGCAAAGAGTGTATGTTCAATCAATGATCCTTTCATGAGAAGAATAAATGACAAGAAAGGAACAACAGGTTGGTTGAATAATATATACCTGCTATGCTTCCTCTTGTTGATCTACATTGTTCTTTGAATTGTTGATTCAGATCTTCACTAACTTTAACATCTTGGAACATTCTTGCAAGTTTGTTGACATAATCCGCTGGCATACCAACTTCTCGCAACCTGAAAATAATTCAAATTCAATTTTGTAACTATAAAACCAAATTTCAGTTCAATTTTAAAATTATTTTATTTCTCAGTTTGCTTTGCAAGGAATATGTGTTGTTGTAATTACCATTCCACCATGTTTTCCTCTTTTTCAGAATCTGCAGATGTATCTAAAATCAATCTTCTGGTCAGATGAGCTTTGTGATAACGCATGAAAACATCCTTATTTTGTACGTATTTTAATACAAGGAGCTGCAATCGAAATACAATTCATGACTTTAGATGACAGAAGGATTTTCGCTATGGAGGGGTTACTAGAAACAGTACACACCACATCTCTGAGTTTGCTCTCTATTTCATCTGATGTAAGCTTCTTACTTAATGGTGTTTTTCTTAAGAGCATATCGCAGTAGTTAGCCAATAATTCTGGGCACTTTGATTCTGGTGTGCACTTTACACCAGCATTCTGAAATATTTAATTTTAGTTACAAAAAGGAGAATATTAACATGGCATAACAAGAACTTTGAATTTGTTTAGTTACAGGAAGTACCAAACCTGTTTGCTAGGAAGTTCAAGTCGAAAAACTTGTGTGTCATTGACAACTTGCTTGTAAGCTTTGTCTCTGGCTGTCAAAAACCTAGGATCGTCACTAAATGCATCCTTTACTAGGAGACTGAACTGGTTGAAAAGTTGAAGCAATCTTTCAACATATTTTTCTGAGTCCTGACACAGGAAAAATATTACAGAAATAAATCCAAATGATCAATTATACATGAGTTTTTGGTAATCATGCTTTAAAAGATTTATTTACCTGTGTAATGATGTCAGCAGAGGCTAACATGTCATCGAGGCCGGCTTGCAGTATGTGGTCAACTAAGTCATCAAGCATGGGAGAAATGCCATCAGGAACCCGGTCCATTAACTTGAACATTAACTGCAACTCTGGAGGATGAAATGGAGTAATGTAAACACATGGTGCACAACAATTATTATTTGACGGCAATTGATGAAACTTAATCCACTTACTGTCTGTTTCATTAGCTTTTATCATGCCTGCACATTCAGCAAGAATAGTATTCTTGAATGCAGTAACTAAAACATTAACACAGCACTCGGTGAGCTAGAAGTGAAGAAGAAAGTCACAGTGAGATCTTAATTAATATCTAAGAGTTTTTCTTGCACATACTATTCACACAAAAGTTGGTTAGAAAAGTCTTACCAACTGCACTGAACCGCTACAAGATTCAAGATACTTGTGTGCCCTAAGTTCTTCCTCTCTCAACTTTGCATCAGCATATCTCATGTAGTTTTGAACACCATTGGCATGCAAATACTGAGGAGCTTTCATTTTGTAAAATGCTTCTGTGGCCTCCATATAGGCCTTCTCAAAATTATCTCTATATATTTGTAATTTATCTTTAGGATTGGAGCACAGGTTCACTGGAAAAGACATGTTGGATTTGTGATAAACAGGAGAGAAAGACTGTGGCAAAAGTCGAGTAACAACAAACTTATTTCTAAATGTATATGTTACCATAGGATTCTCTGACTCCAATAACCAGTTGCGAATCAAAAGCTTCACCAGCTCGTTCTGCATGCACTAGTTTCATGGCAGAGTCTTGAAGCCGCTGTTTAATATCTGAGAAAATACTTTCATTCCAGCTGTCTAACATAAGCTGAAAAAAAGCAAAAAAAAAACAACATTGGGAAAACAAGATATAGATTTTAACTTTGAAGCAATGTGTGGTAACAATATCCAGTAGGTATAAGTAAATCTAGGAGAAATTAAGAGAGAAACACAATTACCTTGCGCACGATGCTAGTCTCAGAAGTTGCCTTGAAACTTGAAGCAGTTTTGTAACCAACTAGTGATGCCTCAAGCTGTCGAAATGGGGTGGGTAAATAGTTGCACTGAGTAAAAAATTTCCTCCATTCTGCAATGTAAGCCTTAAGAAGTGCTTGGTCTTCTTGATGGGACATGACTCTCTAAAAAGGAAAAAAAAAATTTAATTAATGAAGCAAGAAATCAGATGGGCCTGTAGAATCTTCATGTTAGGACCAGGATTAAATAACACCAGATTGCGTAAATGAGACAGGAACTGTGCAGGGGTTGAGTAGCACTCGGGTAAAGGCATAGAACTCTGTTTATCTCTAACAAACAAAATTAGAAAGTTACTGACCACTTGAGCCTTCTTAATGAACTCCATGATGTCATCTGTGAGGGCATCACGAACTTTGACAGCTCCCTTTTCATCCCACAGACAAACTTGATGAACATTGTAAAACAAATCTTGCCATTCATTTTGTGTCACTGGTTCTTGCTGTAGAAGTTTTAGTACAATGGCTCTCATTGAGGGCCATTTGTCTTCAAAAGTGTGCTGCTGTCCTTTATCCTAGAAAGAAGGAAAGCATAGAAATATGTCATAGAGAGAAAATAATAAAATCTATGGTTTTTAGAAGGTACATTTATCCCATAATACGAACACTATTGGACATTTTGAATCGCTTTTACTAACTTTTCGATACAGAGATTGTCTGAATCTAAAAGCAATAAGACCAACTGGCTGGCAGTGTTAATAAACGAATGTAAACATGAAACCATAGTCACTGCTACCGGCTCAAGGTGAAATTTGAGGATTACACAAATTAATATTGACCAGTTAAAAGCGGCGCAGTTTCTTCAGGAGGAAAAGGATGACCGGTTCAAAATTGAGTGCACACTCATTTTCATTTATTCAGCCAGAAAACAGCTGAAATTTCAGCACTGTCATCAACTAACCTCTCCCAATTTGCACTTCGGAAACATTCAGGTTAAAATGCAACGCTAGGGAACGAAACGCGCACTCTGCCTAAAATTAGCGGCCATAGGAAACAAGGATCAGCTGAGGATACATAGGAACTCACTTTCAACATTCCAGTCATGACAAATATTAGGAGTTCACTCTCTGTGTGGTTGTTCGGCGGGCTGGGTTTGGTTGCGGTTCATGCGCTGCTACTTGTTTATGGTTGCAGGCAGGCGGTGGACCGGACCGGGCGCGCGCGGGGGGGGGGGGGGGGTGTACACTGGGCTGGGAGATGAGTGACCTGGGAACTCGCGCCTCGCGGGAGTGACTCGAGGGAAGGGATCCAAACAAAGGGATGGGACGTGGCGACCCACGGGCCAAGGCTCACACGCATACGCTCCAAAACGAGCGGCCGGCCGGACCGGACGTCGCACTGCCTGGCATGGCCTGGCCGACTCAGAGGTGCCGCCGCCGCCGCCGCCACGCCCCAAAAACATTTTCAATGAGGCGCCCCGCCGGTCCGCCGGACGACTGGCTGCACAGCAGACTTGATTCCGAGAGCCGTTTTCGTCGCTCTGTCTCTCTCACGCCGACACGGGGTGCCCCACGAGTGCGAGGGAGACAGAGCGACGAGGAAAGACTCTCGGAATCGGTGTGCCGGGGAAGCCCCAACCGGGGTCTTCTTGCGCTCCTGCAGCGAAGGCCCCGACGACACCTTAGGGTGCTTCGTCGCTCTGTCTCACTCGCACTCATGGGGCGTCCCGCCCCCCTCGGGCGGGCCGCAGGGGTGCGTGCGCGCAGTGCGGAGTGACGAAGCATCTCCTCGGCGTCAGCCTTACTTCAAGGGGCGGGGACTGCGGTAGAATGGGACATCCCTGTGAACCCTACAGGCACGTGTTCCAAAAACTGGTGACGGGAGTGGAGCAGTCCTCACCGCGGATCACCTGATGGGCTAGCTGGCTTCGCGGAAGCGCTGGAGCTCTTATGCGCGGGGGGGGGGGGGCGTTCGAAAAAAGAGCCGCTGTCGTCGCTAGCCACGCGTGACATGACGCCGCCGGCCAGAACGGCGCGACAAAATAATAAAATAATCATCATAAGAAAACCGGGAAAGGGGTCCTCCGCTTTGGCGTGTTGGTCGCTGGCTGACAAATTGCAAGCGCCGCGGACCAAACCATGAGCACGGCAGAGCGGTGGGGGCGCCGCCGCGCCTGCCTAGCCGTGCCTAGGCTCGCCGTTTTTATAAATGGAGACATCCCGAGGCGCCATGGGCAGTGGAGGCTGTGAACCGGCGACGAGCACAGTGCAGCCACACACATCCCGACCATGAACGCGTACCTCCGCTGCGCCGTCGCCGCCCTGCTGGTGAGTGTCTGGCCAAAAAGAGAAACTGGAGGTCCATAAGGGTCAAATCGACTGAACGACTGACCACCCTCCGACTTCATCACTTTACGAAAATAACGGAGCCTTACAGTTTCAGTCGATGTGATGAAACTATTTTTGAACGGTGGGACGATTTTGCGACCAGTGTACCCGCGGTGCGGTCGCCGATAGGACCGAGTCTTAAAAGTCGGAGATTCCCCACAAGCCAGCAATTCACTCAAGTGGAGACCACACAAAGAGAGTGTTTGGTACAGTCGGACTTCCGACCTCAGAATATACCACGAGTCCTGAACCCAGGTCTCGCCCGGGATAACCTGGGCTCCTCCGGGTCCGGGTTTTCAAGAGCTCCAATGTGAGGATCAACCCTCGATGTTGTGCTTGCAGGCCTGCGGGGCCGCGGTGTCCGCCACCTTCCTGGACGAGGCGGCGCTGTCCGAGCTCGCCGAGCAGGAGGGGTACGCCCTCACCCTGCACGCCGTCCACCGCGCCCGGAGGCAGGCCGGCGACCAGGTAACTGTCACCCCGAGATGCCCTGTGTGTCTTGAGGCGACGCGCCGCAGTCGCGAACCCAGAGTGACGAGCGACTTGTCTGCAGTGCCGCTGTCCGCCGTTCCCGGAGGCAGACGACGACATGCAGCCGCCGCCGCCGGGTCCTGACGCACCGCCGCCCCCACCCCCGCCCCCGCGGGGATGCTGGCCGCCCCCGCCCCCGCCCGGCCCCTGGGGCCCGCACCACCGCCACCACCACCGCGGCGGCTTCGAGGTACATGAACACGATAGGCTAGACCAGGAATGATCCTCTGCCCGGTTCAGGCCCGGTTTGCCCACCTCACACTCTAGAAACCCGAAATGAGACATTGTTGCTTGCTTCGTCTCGGTGGCGCGCAGGCCCCCGCCTGCGAGCTGCGGCCCTTGTTCCGCGTGCCGGAGAAGTTCAACTTCACCGCCAGACTGCAGTGCTTCGAGCGCTGGGAGCGCCAGCAGGCCAAGGAGCTGGGCATGGCGCCGGAAGACCGCATGGACATCGCCAGTGAGTGCACTTGTTTCATTTCTCGGCCCAGCAAGACAAAGTCACTGCCTTTGTTTTGACAAAAAAAAAATAAAAAAAATCTCTTCGCAAACACGCTGCATTTACGACGCTTGTCTCGCACACTCAATTATATTTTTTTTTTGCGTCTGCAGAGTACAAGCCGACCCAGCGCAAGTCGCTCATGTGGAACAAAGGGGTAAGCAGTGTGCAGAAAATAATAAAAATACGTTAGTAACGGTGCACGAATGTCGCATGAAATACGAGCGCCACAGGAAACGATCGAACACTAAAGTCTGGTCAACAACGTGTTGCAGTGCGACATGCAGTGCCACTTCTTGGAGCTCGAACTGGTGAGTACACTTCAGGTCGAAGGGCGTCCCTCTTCCCGCGCGAGTGGCCGGAGCAGGCTGTCGCACAGTGGGCCAGAACGGCCAAAACTCCAGACGCGTTTTGAGCTCGCTAAATGGGACTCGAATCGAACGTGTGACCCCACCAATGGATTCCTCGTTCGGAGAGCGATTCATTGGTGGGGTCACACGTCCGATTCGTGTCCCCTTGAGCGACTCTGGAGCTCAAAACGCGTCCAGGATTCGGCCCACTGTGCGCGCGGGAGTGACGGACTTCCCTGCCGCAGCTGTCGGGCGAGGACGACGCGCTGGCCGTGGACGCCGAGGCGGTGGCGGCGCTGCTCAAGGAGGAGGGCGACTCCTCCGACATCGCCGCCGCCGTGGACCAGGCCGTGCGCCAGTGCCTGCAGGCCGCGGCCGAGACGGTGCACGCCAAGCAGGTGTGCCGCACCGGTGCCGACGAGGTGCTGTTCTGCGTGCAGCGGACGCTCGACGAGGTGAGTATACGCTCTGCCTGATGAAAAGTCGACAAAGTACACGATACACTCGTGGCGGTGTCGTGTGTACTGCAGTCAAGGAGAAAATTGCGCCGTTTAGTGACCGAATTGTTTGTTTGTTTCAGACGTGCCCTGGATCCAAATGGATAGGACGTGAGTATAGCAGAGAGATTTCTCCTGATGATGCTCATGATGATGGTGATGACGACGTTGTTGATGGTTTGCAGAGCGCTCCTGCGACGAGGTGGCGTCCGTGTCCTCCAAGCTCCGCGCCTGCCACATGCGCCGCATGATGCAGCACCATCCTCCGCCGCCCCACATGCGCCCCGGCGGCCCTGGAGGGTGGCCGCCGCCGCCACCGCCGCCGCCGCCGACCGGACCGGCCAACGCGGCGCAGCCCAACACCCTCCCCGACGACGACTCCAAGAGCGACGCCTGAGCCGGCTGCTTACTTCGCCGCCCCGAGGCACTGCTGCCTCGCGAGCGTGTAAACAACGTGATAATTTTTGTGTCCTCCATTTGGAGGTCGACTTTGATGATTAAACAGTCCTCGATTTTACCAAACCTTTGACTTATTTGGCCGAGCGTCACCGAAAGGGGTTTCTACAACGCTGAAAAGAAACGCCAGCCGGTCGCCAAGGCAACGCCACCAACATTATAGACCCAAAACGGTTCCCCTTTTCGCTAATTACATCCAAAATTCAGCGTAACAACTTACTAGTAACAAATTAAAAGCGAGGGAGATAGCCAGAGGAAAAACGAGGTGAGGATCAAAATTTGACTAATTTTGACCACCCCGGTGTGACCACCCCTGTGTGACCACCACAGTGTGACCACCACGTTGTGACCACCATGGCGTCCAACGCGCACCGGGACACGACGCTGGACAGCGCCAAGGCGCGCCACCTGCAGATCATCTGGAACAAGAAGGTGAAGGCGCTGGCCAAGCAGACGCGCTTCACCGAGGACCAGCTGCAGGCCTTGTGCCTCGTCTTCCACAAAGTGTGCGAGACCTACGGTCAGTTTCTGGACCTGCCATTCTGAATAATCCAGTCTCACGGTACCGCTCTACAGTATCAGATTGAGCGTGAATTTTGCGATAAGCTTACACAATAATTTATTTCCATGTTGTGGCAAAATACGACTTGTGAGCACTGTAAATTCTCAACAACAACAACAAAATACATAAGGACAGGTTGACCCTGTTTCGCTGACATTCTCTCTACGCATGGCGACCATTTCACTGTACGGTATTTTTTTTTTTTTTTTTTTTTTTGTCTTTCTTTGCTTGTCCTTGTGGCTTTGGGTCCTGAATGGAAAAGTGATGGACGGCGCCCAGAGTGCTGCTGCTGGATTTGTCGGACAGCTTCCGCTCGCGTGGCGTAGGCGCAGAGACTGATGATTCCGAGAGTCGCTTATTTCGTCGCTCTGTCTCTCTCGCACACATACGTGTCGCCCCATGAGTGCGAGAGAGACGGACTGAGTCCCGCGGTCCCCGTGCCGGTTGGGCAGACACGTGCCCGCGTCACCGCGTCACCGTCCGCGCGTTGTGCAACGCAAAACGCCGGTCTTCTGCGCCGGTCTTCTGGCCCACTGTGGTTGGCTGCTCGGCGCAGAGTGGTGGGGCGCCGGCATCAGCAAGGACCGCGTCGACCGGCTGGACAGCCAGGGCTTCCGCGACGGCATGAGCACCCCCATGGGCATGGCCGACACGGCGGCGCTGGTCGCGCTCTTCGCGGTGCAGGACCCCAACAACAAGCGCTACACCACGGCCGGCCGCTGGATCAAGCAGCTGGACGCCATCCTGGTGCGGGCGGCACAGTGGGCCAGGTGGAGGCGGTCAAGATGCAGGACGGGTTTTCAGCCCCAGAGTCGCTAAATAGGACTCGAACCGAACGTCTGGTCCCACCAATGGATTTCTCTTCGAACGGAGAATGCATTGGTGGGGTCACACGTCCGGTCGTCGAGTCCCATTTAGCCACTCTAGAGCTCAAAACGCGCCTGGAGTTTTGGCCACCTGCGCCCACTGTGGACCTGTCTATGTCACCCATTTTCTGTTCTCCTGATTGTCTGACCTTGGAGTCGCTTCCCAGGGGAGTGACGAGGACAGGGCGAACCTGTGCTGGCGCGCCTACCTGCGAGGCGAGGAGGGCGCCAACACGCTCACCCGCGCCGCCATGGCCAAGTTCACCAGGAACATGTTCTTCGACGTCGGGGTCGATGACTTCAGCGGGTTCTGCAAGGTGCGCTCAGACGACACCCACTCCTTCTAACGCGCTCTGCTCTGCATCGCCTGCTCCAAATGCCGGAGTTTCCCAACACTTTTCCTGCAGGCGTTCGTGGACATCGTGCTCAAGGACACCACCGCGGGCAGGGAGGGCTTCATGACGCACAAGCAGTACCTGAGCCTCGTCGCCAAGTCGCCCTTTTTCACCGAGTTCCTGTTCGAGCTGCTGCCCTCCAGGGACGCGCTTGGCACCTTCTTCGCCACCTTCAGCCCGCTGCCACACCCCCGCAGGCGGAGAAGGGGCTGAACTCGCATTCAAAACCAACACGTCACCTTACACAAAAAAAGCGGCAAATTAAAAAATAGTAACATTTTTATTGCAATTTTTAGCAAATTCTTACAAAAAAAGCACTTTTTTGCCACCCCTCTCTCACACACACACGTACTCATTCACTCAAGAGATTGTTATTATCATCATCATGTACAAGTAAGGCACTCAACAATTTAAAAAAAAAAATAGCAGTTGTAGAGTGCCGTCGTCGATGTTTAACACGCGAGAAATGTCAACCCAAATTGCCGAGCGATGACATTAGAGTGACATGTTCGCAATGAAGGCGGCCCTATTTCTTCTCTCCCTCGATTTTCACCTGCAGGTAGTCGCGCAGCATGAAGGCCACCGAGGTAGGGTACAACCTGAAAAATACCAAACACCTGTGTTAAAACCAGTTCCGGCGTTCTGCGGTGATGAGTCATCGCTGATGACTCGTCGGAGAAGCAATATTCACTTTTCGCAGTCATTTTCGAGCGCTATAAAATAATCAACAAGACGCACTGTACTCACCTTATGATCCTGAAGAAGTGGAACATCCAGCCGGGGACGGACACGTCCACCTCGTTCCTTCGCATGGCGGACACGATCTGCGCGCCCACCTCACTGGGGTCCAGGATGGGCATCAGGCTGCCGAAGCGCACCGAGTGGGACTTGACGAGCCCCGTGTTCACCATGTAGGGGTAGATGGTGGTGAAGCGCACCTTGTCCACCAGGTCGGGCCGCAGGTCGTGTTGCTCCACGGCCAGGGACTCCATGAAGCCGCGCACCGCGAACTTGGAGGCGCAGTAGGGCGCCAGGTTGGCGGTGCCCCCCTGGCCGCACATGGAGGACACGGCGACCACGTGGCCGTGCTTGCGCTCCATCATGGAGGGCAGGAAGGCCTGCAGCAGCTGCGGCCGGAGACACTAGCTTCAGCGGACTGCCTCACAGTGGGCCACAAGACCGGTGGAGGCGGTCAAAATCCCGGACGCGTTTTGAGCCCCAGAGTCGCGAAATAGGACTCGAACCGAACGTGTGACCCCACCGATGGATTGTGCTCTCCGAACGAGGAATCCATTGGTGGGGTCACAAGCTCGGTTCGAGTCCCATTTGACGACTCTGCAGCTAGTGAACGCGGGTAAGAGCAAGAAGGTGTGACGCACCCAGCAGTGAGCGAGCATGTTGATGTCGAAGATCCGCGTGATCTCCTCGGGGGTGTGCTCCAGGAAGGGCTTGGTGGGCATGATGCCCGCGTTGTTCACCAGCACCGTCACCGGTCCGACCTCCTGCGCGATCTTCTTGGCCACGGCCAGCACCTCGTCGCGGTTCGACACGTCACACCTGCGGGTTACAAGGTACAGCGGTGAGATGTTGGTCGGTCCGTGAGGCGCCTTTGCGTGGCGGTGATAGGCAACCCTTCCTACTCGTCGCAGCAGCAGCGCCCCGCAGGCTAGGCACCCCACCGCACGGTGGATCAGTGGACCGCGTTGAGGCGGCCAAAATTCCAGACGCGTTTTGAGCTCCAGAGTCGCAAGATGGGACTCGAATAGAACGTGTGACCCCACCAATGGATTGCTCTTTGAACGAGGACGCCGGATGGCAGTGGGCAACTCGCAGGGCACTCACTTGTAGGCCTCCGACTTGACCCCCATGCCCTTGATGTCCCTGGCGGTCTCGGCGGCGCCCTTCTCGTTGATGTCCATGCACACCACCGTGGCGCCCAGCGACCCGTACTTGAGCGCCACCTCGCGGCCGATGCCGTGGCCCGCCCCGGTCACCTGCAGAGGAACATGTCATTTGTTTATCAAGTTGCAAAAAGTGTTGACCGTGTCGATGGACTTGATGAACGATTCCTCACCAGCACCACCTCGCCGGCGACCGACTTCTCCGGCGGCGGCACGATGCTGAGGTAGATGCTGCGGAACACCTCGGCGTAGATGCGGACCTGCAGCCAGAGGAACTCCAGCACGACGACCAGGACGCCGAGGATCTGGCCGGCGAGGCCCCTGCAGCGCCCGCGCAAGAAAATGGGTACATGTGTGAAGATTTAAAATCCCGGCATGTACAGGCCATTTTTAGAGTGGGTGCGCCCGCCCCCTCAACTTACCCCGTGGCTGCGTCTGCCATGGTGTCTCTGCGCGCGCAAGTGGCCTGAAACAATGTGAAAAAATTACTTTAATACAAACATACAAGTACAAGCATTCTGACACATTATTTTTATTTCTATTTTTGCGTCTACTAGCTGTGTACTACATAAATGTATCATCTTCTAAAAATGCATCCTGCACCTGTGCACGCGCGGTTCATCCTCTTCACGCCGTATTGAGTCAAACTTAAGTTTGGAATTCCAAAGCGACTCGTGACGAAAATTCAAAAGCAAAACTGTTGCGTCACAGGAGGCCTGATGCAACGAGTGTGGCACTGCACCGCGTCTTTGCCGCGCCCAGTCTGCGCGACTCTGCGACCGCAACGCCTCGCCACTGACACAAAGCCACTTTGCATTTGCTCCAAAGAGAGACAGCGTCAAGGGCCAAGGGCGGCCAAGGGCACAGTGGGCAGCCTCAAAGGGCGAGGAGGAGACATGTGCGCACCCAGCAATCCCTTGGGAGGACAAGGGAGGGGAATAAGGGAAACGACGGATGCTGTCTTTGCGAAAGCCCGTTTTTCGTCGCGTGGAATTGGCGTATCACACGTTACCCAAAAATCGATTTAAAAAAAAAAAACTGTTACAAAGAAGGTATGGTGCCGTTGCGTTGCATCATACTTTGGATTACAGTGTGGCGTCGCGCAAAAAGAGTGGCTCCGTCCTCACGGGGTCGTAAACACCTACAAAACACTACGGTTCTTCCCGTCTACTGTCGTAATAGCAGTAGCGGATCCAGCTCAGAAATGTAATGGGGGAGCGGGGGGAAGTTTTCCAAATTCAAAGCTCCGTCGCCATATTGGTGCCGAGTGGTTTACATAGCCTCGCTAAAGGAACAAAAAGGTAACGTGGAAAAACCGCATCGTGACATCGCCTGTTGAAAGAACGCCTGACTCGAGGCCTGCACGGAAAAATAGATTGACTGCCAGAGTCAGAGAATCCTCTGTTCGCCCTTTTTGAGGTTAGGTTAGGTTAGGTTTAACCTCCACGCTCGGCGCGAGTACCCTCCCAAGTGCCTCGCTGCGTGGGCGCTGTCGCACCTGGGTCATGAAGAGAAGGGATTGGGAGGGGGATGCCCCCTCTGGCCCTGACCCCGCCTCCGCCCCCGCCCCCCCAGGCGTCTGTTTCACTGCAGTCTTCGCTTCCTGCAGTGGGCCCGCCTATTTTCGTCTCGCCATGAAAAACCAAACCTAAACCGAGCCCCCAAAACGCGGCTTGCACGTTCACGCCCCGTCCACTCCGCCCGGCGGACACACCATAAAAGACAAAGAAGTAAAATCTTTGGGCTTTACTGCCCGCTACAAGGAAGTTCGGCTGGCGAAGGCCGAATGTTCGCACCTGCTGCCGACGACGGCGGAAAAATCATGTTTTTGGTGAGTTCCTCTCGTGACTGGACGTCGAGGCTCAAGAAAGTTGCCGAGTGACACCAAGAGTTCGCTAATATAAAGGTGTACAGTGTAGTGCATGACTCGTGCGCAATAAAATCCTCTTTGTCGCAAAACGTAAGTAAAAACTGGAGCGCAATCAACCAACCGAACAGTTTTCAGAGTATGCTCCTTTTGTGCAACAACAAGCGGCCATCTTTTCAGAAAAGAATTAAAATAGCCGTTACAGTTGGCTAAAAACGAGCATGAGTCTTCAAAACTGCTTGCTTGACACTTAATGCTTCCGATGATACCACTTCCTTATCAAGCGACATGGCATGCTCTGCGGAAGTCACGATAAGGCTGTCTGCACGGCTGCCTCTCGCGCCTGAGGTGAAGGCCCTCGGCTTGCTCCAAAACGCACAGTGGGCCGCAGGCGGCCAAAACTGCAGACGCGTTTTGAGCTCCAGAGTCGCTAAACGGGACTCGAATCGAACGTGTGACCCTCATTCGGAGAGCAATCCATCGGTGGGGTCACACGTTTGGTTCGAGTCCTGTTTAGCGACTCTGGAGCTCAAAACTCGCCTACAGTTTTGACCGCCTGAACCGGTCTTCTGGCCCACTGTGGTACGTCTGCTTGATTATTCGGCAATCTATGCACCAGGCATGGTATTTCGCTTGCGTTTGGCGCGGGGCGATGCGGCGTGTTTTGCTGCACAGGCGCGCCAGATAGTAGCGGGCTTGTCGAGTGGCAATGTATAAATTTATGCAAATTTGTGCACAATTTTATGCAAAACGTTAAGCACGTTTAAAATCACGCATCACCACGTAACAAAATTCTACATAAACATTTAGTGTGCGCGCCTGGAAGCCAGCCGTGGCCACAGCTGGTTTTGACGAAGTGTTACCCGTGTGTGTCTCACTCACCTCGACTAGCACTCCAGGCTACCCGACTGCCCTGCCGCTGGAGCGTCTCCTGAAGTGTCGGCTGGAGTGTCGACTGGAGGCTGGTGTGTGTCGTTGGAGCGTCGCGCAGTGCGACGGACGTCCGGAGCAGACTGCAGAGAATGCGTGCTTCGCGTCCAAGTGTCGCCGCTGGCTCGCGCGGGAGCTTACTCACTCACTCGCATCGGAGGCGGTGGGCCCTCCCTACAGCGGGACGCTCAGAGACCCCGCGCCCCGCCCCGCCCCGCCCCGCCCCACCCAGACACGCACGGAAGGAGGGGCCTTTCCCTCCCCCTCAATGCTCGTTGAGACGTCTATTGAAGACACGGTCTGGTCCGCGGCCTCTCAAAGAAACAGACCACGCCCGGCGATACGATGTCAAGCTACGCCACAAGTTCGCTATCAGCGCCGATAGAAGACGATGCCGGGAAGGCCCGCGAGTGCGAGAGAGACAGAGCGTCGGGAGCGCACGTCCCGTCGCGTCGCCTTCTTTTTGTCGCGGTTTACGACGCTTTTGGTACCTCGGCACTCCAATTGGCAAGGCAGTGCGTCCGACCATCCCGCCGCCGTGTTGTCGACCTGTGCGACAGAGAGAGTGAGTGCGGGAGAGATTGAATGATGGATTGTTTATTTATGGGTGCAGTACCAGAGGACTCGGTGTGTGTGTGTGAGAGAGAGAGAGAGAGAGAGAGAGAGAGAGAGAGAGAGAGAGAGAGAGAGAGAGAGAGAGAGAGAGAGAGAGAGAGAGAGAGAACGACTCTCCTCGGAATCAGTCTGCAGACGTGGCGTGAGGGGGTACGGCCCCACGCTAGCACGTAACACTTGGCAGCGGTCCCCCTCTCGGTCAAGGTCCGCGGTCCTTTTCGTCCAGCGACCTTGAACGGCTAGCTCGAAGGAAAAGGGGTGGGGGTTCGATTGCATCCTTGTGTTGAGGTGCGATCACTTTCGGTGACGTCTTCGGCCGTCGGCCAGATGCGCAGAGAGGGAAGAGGGGGGGGGGGGTTAGGAGCAGATAAGGAGAAGGGCGGGGCTGTGGCGCCTGCTGTCGCCTGATTCCGAAGGATCGCTCAGACTCTCTCGCGATTCGAGCTCTCTAGCGACTCTCGAGCTCAAAACGCGTCTAGGATTTTGGCCGCCTGCGCGGTCTTCTGGCCCACTGTGCGTAGCGCCCTCACTAGTTGCCAGTCACGGACGCATCGCGAACACACTCCCAGTGACAAGGCGGAAACGGGGCAACTGTATCAACAGTCTCCGGGAAAGGGACGAAGAAAAGACTTCGGCCTCGACCATGACCATCCCTATCTCCCTACAGGCGGTCAAAGGGTGCTGTCGTGGAGGTAGACGGAGAACAGTGGAGCTTTCCTGTGGAAATTCATTTAACTCCGCGCAGGAATTTCAAAAATTCATATTGCTGAGCCGAAAAATTAATGTTTCATCTCTGAAAGAGAAGTTTGAAGTTTCTTTGACCCCGCACGGAAGAGCGCATTGTCTTCACGCGGACACTTCCACTGAGCAGCCAAGCCAGCTAACCCAGCCGGAAAGGAGAAAACTGGGCTGTGAAGCGGAAGAAGGAGATAAGTCGACTTATCCCAAAATTGAGTTTTCACTGGAGAATTGTTCCCAATGATAATTAGCATCATCCAACCAATAGCCCTGGTTGATATGTCACATAGTTTCCCATTAAAACAAGGTTGAAAAATGAGCTAAATTGACATATCACTTTTTACGTCGAAAAAATTGTAGACAAAAGAGATAAGTCCTCTTAACTCAAAATCAACGGATACTTAAAGAGACAAGGCAACTTATCTCTTTTGGAAAGCTTATCCTCATATGGATGAATCAACTTATACCTTTTTGCAAGCGCTGCATCTACCCTAAGCAGCTCCATTCACCACAATACACTAATAACCTAAAAGTAACTCCTAACCACCAGGCCGTCAGTGCCTTAGGCGTAGAACCATCGAGACTGTATGGTCAGCAACACATAGTTTTTATTTTAAAATTGAGGAAAACTTATCTTCATGAACTCCGAAGACGCGACAAAATCAAAGCCCACGATAAAACAAACTTCAGCATCAAAGTATTGACATAAAGTCGTCTGCCAATATCTCTATCACTGCCTTCCGTGTCGGCGGCCGTCGTCGTCTGCTGCTATGAGAAATTAAAGTGTGGTGTACGCACTCCGACATTGTACTACTGTACTACGATTGCGCAAGCGAGCGCGAGAAGAAATTGATTGGGTAAACATTTCTACCGTCTTTAGAGCATGCTATCGTTTAGTCATTACTTTTGGCTTTTGAAATTTCGCTGAATCTTTCATCGTCCTTGTATTGTTTTCTTTGATGCCCGCACCACCCACCGGTGACTGGTAACGAAAACGAAACCTATTCAGACGGCCTATGTTTTGATTAACTTGCACTTGCTTTCGTGGACAACAATGTATTTTTTCCCCGTTTTTGTAAACAATTCTTGTCACACCTCACCCTGTCCCAGTTTATGCTGTGGCCGTCTGTAAAAGGTTCTATGAGGTCATGCTTGTCCGCCTAGCACTTCTTATTCCTTCATTGCTTCTTAAAATTTAAGTTTCTTCTTTTATGTCTGATTTGCTCCCGGTGAAGATACTGAACCTTCCTCTGTGGCACTCAACCAAGAGAACGTCAATTTCCTTCCTCTTGCTTGCAACTAATTCATTGCATTGTAGTTAACCTATACTCCAGTGCAGCTGACCTTGCTGAACCCATTGTCCTGTCATTTTTACGATTGCTTTTGTTTCAGGTACATCAAAATCTGCAAGAGAAAATCATGCCCTGGATTTCAAAGGAAACTTTCCTCCCCACCAAGCATCATCACCAGTCTTCCTGCTGATCCAGCGTTAGTCAACATACCCCCTTGTGTGCAACAACAGCTTTCTTTAAGTGAGTATTTATTCCAGCCAATGTGTAGAGTTCGCTTTCAAACTCTTCCCATGAAATAGAGATCCTTTTCTCATCCCTAATCGTGGTTGTCTTGTTGTTGCCAAGGCTGGAGAGCAAACTCTGGCAAATTCTAAATCATTCTAAATCACCCAAAATAATTTACACTGTCGTATTTCTCATGACGAGTTTTTAGTTTGGTTAAAGCCGTAATATTTATGCATTCCCATGATATTTATTTGTCATTGGGTGTGGTTGATTTGGTCTCAAAAATGGAGCTGGGCTGTCATGGTGGAAGGAAATCAATTTTCAGAGGTTGTTCCCTCTCTCCATATGATTGTGATGGCAGCTCTAGATAAAAGATAGTTCAAAACCTTGTCAAAAGTGCTGTGTATATTTAATAATGAAGTCTTTGTGTGTGTCTTGGCAACCATCCAGTCATAATAGTGCTTGTGCTTATATTTTGTGTTTATTTTTCTTGAGGTGTGGAGGATTGTCTTGAGTATGCTGCACCATCTTGGTTTTACTACTGTGACATCTAAGATAGATCCTTGCCCCATCCTTCTATGACGGAGGCTCCAGGTAGACTTTTGTTTTTGCTTATTTTAATATTTTGCCATGTCAAAGTCAAGATTGACCCCTCCCTCAAGGTGGTTTGGACTAAATGACAAGAGAGATAGTTAACGCAAGTCAGAAATCTGTTTTGAACTCCATCTCAGTTATTTGGGTAGAGCAAATATGCATCTGAGTCCTAAAGAGCAAATTTATCGGATAGTAAGTCCACACATTGACTGAAGTGGATTGACGTCTAGACGGCTTGTAAGTGTGATCCTTATTTTTCCATTTACAAAGAGATATGCTGGTCAACTCTATGCTTGATGAAGAAGGATTAGATTACCTCTTGTTGAGCAATAAAAGAGTTTAGTTTTTACAAAACATAAAAAGTTTTCATGGAAATAAATAATAGCAATCATAACTATCACTGCCAGTAGTGGCAACAGTTTATGTGGAAGGAGGGAAGCAAGCGAGTAGGCAATCATTCATCTTTACATTCCATGAATACATGACGGGTCATCGTCTTTCTCCAGACTTCCTTTTCTTGCCTCCCCATATCCTGGGTGGAAGGAAATCCTAGCTTGCAAAAGTCTTAAGAAAAATTTTAATTCATTAACACATTTATCACTAATCGAGTCCTCACTTATTTTCAGGTAGCACCCCGATATTAAAGGAAACAACAACTGAGATAAAATGGATCAGTCAGCATTCACAAAGAAATTTACACGTAAGTAAGTGAAGAAAAGCCATCAAAATTGTGTATTTGTTATTACCTAATTATAAGCCTACAAATTCAAGAAGTGACTGCCATAGCTAATCTGGCTTCAGTATGTTAGTTGGTTGCAATTGGTAACTTTGTCAGTAGGCAATCTGGTCCGTGAGAGATGTGACACCTTTTGTTAGCTTTCACTTGGTCCCTAACCAAGCCTCGTCAGTTTTTTTTTATTGTCTTATTTATTTTATACCGGCAAACTAGATCTCTCATTCTTTACAAACTATTGATTTTTTGTTCCCTGCTAGAGTGAATTGAAAGAATGGAGACGCCAAAATGTTTTGCATTCTGTCTAACTGGTTGTTCAAGAAGTGAGAAGTTACTATTGCACTTGAAATAGGAGTGAAAAAAATACTAGAAAATACATTGTTTATTTTAAAATCCATTAGTTGGTGTACAAATTTCAACATCATCAAAGTTAGAATTGAAAATACAATTTAAAATTAACTTAAAAAGACCATTGAAAAATATGGTTTACATTTCAAAATCTTATTGCTTCAAAAACAATTCTACTGAAAAAATCATTTGGTAAAGCTTATGTTTTACATTTGCTTACATGTCGATTCTTTGAATGTCTTCCTAGGAGGGAGCTGCTCGGGGATGCTCTGTTTTGGTGTCTTAACAGGGGACCTCCAGCTTGGGTCCCAGTACCCTGGAAACAGACCAGTTTTTAAAAAATTGTTGTCTTACATCTCTGAGAGCGTAAAATAAGATTATTTACCCTCTGGTGTGGGTGGTCTCTTGGTCCCCCTGTGCCTTGTGCACTGCTGTATGTCCATCTCCGTTAATCCACTGGCTTTGTAAAACTGTACAGAGAAGGAAAAGACCACATACAATCAATTGTAAAGGTAAATCCAGTGCACATCAAGGTCTATGGTATGGCTTACATTTTCACATTGTTCGCAGGCATGGCCTGGCAAATTTCTCCTGCGCTTTCCACGTACTTTTGATGGTGTTCGTTCAGCTCTTGGCACTCTGAGGAAATTATCAAAGATGTATTAGTAACAACTCTGGGTATCGTCCTTGTTTTTCAAAAATCTTTTAATATCTAAAGTACCTGTCATAGCTGTTAGGGGTCTTTGGTTTTGGCTGCTGTTCCCTTGGTGGTGTTTTCGTCTGAGCCTCGTCGCTTACTTGGGATAGACCCTGATCACACAAACTAAATTTTTTGTTATCATAGTGGGTAATAAATCATGATTCACAAGTTGAGCATTGTGCTTCAAGCAACATTAATAATATCTCTTTGTTAAGTTAGACTGGAGCCGAGCAAGCTGCTTCAAGCAATGCATTAAAAATGTCTGTTCTTTAACCAAGCGGCTCATAAATTACCTTTCTTTTGAACATTTCAGCTCTATATTCTTCTGTTCTTCATCACCTTCACCCTGACGGCTCCTGTTTTTTGACATTTTTATTATAAATAATAATTATTAATGGGTGCCTAGTAGAATATTACTTCAATGGTGACTTGGTATGTTTTCCCGGGCTTCATGAGACAAAGGCTGAGGCGCAAGGTGGGGAGAGGAGAGGCGGCTGGTGTATTCCCCTGTGAACAGGGGGAAGTGGAGTTTTCTTGTTTTCATACCAACATTAACGCGTAACCATCGTCAATACTCACGATGTACAACGTTTCCTAGTCTTTGTACATGTTTTGATGTTACATTTTTGTTGATGTTTTGCAATTTACAGATGCCAATCAATACCGATGGAAGTGGGACACGGCATTAACGAAAGTCAACCGAAAGCTGCGGTGTTGGCAGCCCTTCGTCGTTCGTTGGGATTGTCCGGCAGCGTCTTGGCGGTCGGCTACGGGACCAATCCTCGACTGTTCAAAAGTAACGGTTCCTTACTGGCGTCATCTCGAGAGAGATTGCTGCAGGTAAGTCGTTATTTGTATGGAAATCCATCTGGAAGGTTTTTTTTTTTGGTCGGTAATTGACCGCCCACGTACGTATTAATGGTAGGGCGACGTTTTTCCTTCCCTGGATTGAGAGGTAGCGTTAGGCCAAGGTTGGCGCGTACATAGCCTAGGGATGATGCTCCTTGATGCCAAATAGTACTTTTAAAGACTTGATATTGTGGTAGAATATGAGCCATATTGTTGGGTAATTAATTGGCGCGGTCGCCTCTCTTATCCCACTGGTCTCAACTTCGGACCCTTAACCTTGCGTCCTGTGCCTGGGCCCAGGGCTAAGACTCTAGTGCAGCTTCTCTGTGTAGCACTGAGAGGCCTTTACATGTATACTGTAATCTAGTGTATTTTAAAAAGTAATCGAAACATTTCTTTTAAATGATTAACTTTGAATTTTGAATGAGGGTTTTGGTGGCATTACAGTTGCAATCCACGCAAAAAGCTTCCATTTTGATTGCCACGAACTTTGTTCTAGATTCCTTTTGATAAGCTTTGTTCCGTACTTTTTCATTATTTTAAGACTCAGAAGCCAAAATATTAAGTCGTTTCAGCTTGGGCTCGGGGCTGGCTTGGATGAGGCCTTAAATAGGATTCCTTTCTATTTAAGATTCTATTTCTCTTTTTTTTTATATCCACACCGATCGTTCCCAAGGTGTGTTTGTAAGGCTGGCTTGGATGAGGCCTTAAATAGGGTTCCTTTCTATTTAAGATTCTATCTCTCTTTTTTTTATGTCCACACCGATCGTTCCCAAGGTGTGTTGGTAAGTGACTTACTATTTTAATACCTTCTTGTGTTGCAGGTGTCGTCAATATGGGTTCAAAGCAAAATGAATCTTACCAAGCAACGAAACTCTTTCGCCGTCTGGGAATGATGCCCCCTAAAATAGTTATACCCAGCATGGTAAAGCCAGCAGGTAAAAATAAAGTAGCTTCAGTTTTCACTGTGAGAAAAAACTACAGAAAGTGCTGTTAATTTTTAAACAGCTCTCCTCCGTACTTCATAAACCACAGTGATTTCCGTCCTTTGACAATGGAATTCCCTCGTAGATTTTCTGATGGTGCTTCTACAGCTCATCAGACTTATTTCTTAGTCCATTTCCACTCACTTGTTGAGACATTTGATTTGTTATGTTAACAAAAATTACTCATTTTTGAACTTCTTTTTGGAAAGTTTTCTCAGGGAAAGGCAAGAGCTGTATTGTATCTATTAGGTGCTTTGAGCAGAGCAAGACTAAGAGAACAAACAAACAGAAGTATATTCCTCAGAGTCAAATAGTACTGAGTACAGCTGACAACTACAAACTCCAAATTTGGCTTGTTTGAATGAGTCTGTAGTTGTCAGCTGTACTTTGTACTATTGAACCTTGAGGAATATTCTTCTGTTTGTTTGTTTCTCTTAGTCTTGCTCTGCTCAAAGCACCTAATAGATACAACACAGCTCTTGCCTTTCCCTGAGAAAAGTTTCATAAAAGAAGTTCAAAAACAAATTAGTTTCTGTTACCATAACAACTGTCTCAAACAAGTGAGTGGAAATGGAATAAGAAATGAGTCTGATGAGCTGTGGAAGCACCATCAGAAAACCAACGAGGGATTTATATTGTCAAAAGACAGAAATTACTGTAGTTTATGAAGTACAGAGGAGAGCTATAAAAAAAATTAACAGTACTTTCAGTAGTTTTTTCTCACAGTGTTGTGTTCCTCCCATTGTGCATTTTGCTTTAGATTTGGAACCAATCTGTATCAGCTGTAATATTTTTATTTTCAAATAACCAGCTTTATTTCTTTAAAAATATATACACTTTCAAATCCTTAATCTTGCTCCGCATATTTTAAAAGAAAGTAGTTGATGGATTCTGTATGTATCCCCATGTCATTGCCAAAACACGATGATGCAGCATTATATTGTTTGCAGGTGTGAACAAAGAAAACGATGACAGTGACCAGACGTCACATTCTTCCTTCAGACCTTCACAGCAAGTAAATGATGCTGATGACCAGATATCACTTTCTTCCTTTACACCTTCAGAGCTCAATGCTCTGAACCCGGAGAAGAGGAAGGAATGGGTGCAACCTTCAAAGCAGCAGTCGTCTATGGTCAATCCTTCTAGACTGCCATGTGAGCTAGCAGGTAAAAATTAAGTAGTTTTAGTTTCGTGTTCCTCTCATTTAGCATTTTGCTAAACATTTGTGATTTATGCAGCTCTATAATTGTTATTTTTAATGAACCAGCTTTATTTCTAAAAAAAATGATGCACCTTCTAATCAGTTATCTTGCCCTCCTTTTTTAAAAGAAAGAAATTGATGGTTTCTGTGTATTTCCATGTCATTGTGAAAGCACGATGATGCATCATTATATTGTTTGCAGGTGCGAACAAAGAAAATGATGACAGTGACCAGACGTCACTTTCTTCCTTCAGACCTTCACAGCCCGAGGTTCGGAAACAAGACTGGGTAGAGAAATGGGTGCAGGTATTGCCATCAAGTGAGTGTTTAGGATAAGCCAATGGAAGTTCATTTATTGCAGCAGTCATTACATTATTATTTTTTTCCCAGGTTCAACTTCTGAAGCTCATCATGAGCGCCCAGTTGATTTTAAGAGGAAAAGAAGCATGATTCCTCCTCGGATGCCTCCTACCAATCAACTTAAACCTAACACTTTAAGTAGGTGTATGTTCCCAAGACTTCTTTTTCATGTCTAACTGTTTGATACTAATATTTGCAATATATTTATAGGGGCCACTGTCACCACATCTCCACTTGCAAAAGTCTCTTGTTCTGTGGATCTTCAGAATCACCCCTCCTCAGGTATTTTATATTCAAGGCATTACAATGAGAATCCTCTAACTTTCCATACTTAATAATATTTTTCACTCTTGTTTGAAGAATTTTTCATTTAACTTGTGACTTCCCTCTCACAGTTCTATTGTCCAAACAAACAGGGTTAATTAGTTACCTGTTTGATGTTTCCTTTTTTAGTTTTAGGCGGCATCCTTTGTCATTATAACTTCAGCTTGTGTTTGCTGAACAACGTTTTGTTCCAACCATAGTACAGTAAATTGAATGTGGCCTGGTTTTGTTCTTTAGCATTAACTTATTTCATTGGACTGAATAGTACATTTTGTTAAATAGAAATCACCGAAGTGGCTACCCTTCAAAGGCTAGGCAATGAACAGTCATTGTATTTTCTTCTTAGAAAATACATGAGTAATCATAGAATTCTTAATGATACTTTACGTAACTTATTACTTCCCTTTTGTTGTTTTTTTCTTAAATTTGCCCTAGTTTTGGATATATTTGGAATAGTTACTGTGTTTAGAATATATAGACTCAAAGGCTGAACTGCTGCGAGAATTATTCTTAGGACATGAAAAGTTGTAATTTATTTGGAAGAGAAGTGAATGTACTTCTCAGAAAAATTCTCAATAACAATGAAGTGTTTTCTTTCTCCCTCAGGACACGCATCCAGTCCTTCTATGAACATCTCTATCCGTGTGACTCAGGCGGAAGCCGCCAGTCCATCATCTAGCAAGCCTTCCCACCCTGCAGCTCCCCCTGAAGTAGTTCGTCAGCTGTTTGAAGCACGAGAAAAAATACTGGCTGACCGGAGGAGAAAACAGCAGGAGGAAGAAGACACTGCCTCCAGTGAACAACATTCTAGCTATCATCCTTCCGAGCCTCCTTCTACAGACAGTGAATCTGAAGCAGAGTCTACACCTACTCATCAAGAACTAGAGACTTATTCAAGAACCAAAGATATGGAAGAGGAAGCTGATGCATCTGAAGAAGACAAAAGGGCTGGATCCAGCCACAACAACACATCTGAAGATAGAGACGAGAGGGCTGAATCCAATCATAACAACACATTTGAAGATGAAGATGATGAGGCTGAATCCGTTCATAACAACACCTCTGAGCAGGGAGATGAAGACAACACAGACTCAGACAACGACACAAGTCCTCCAAGGAAGAAAAGACGGAAAGTACGAGTTCGCCAAGCTGTGTCCTCCACAAGAAGAGAGAGACAAAAAGCTAGGAACAGTGGCCAGCCCTACGTGTCATCATCAGGCAAAAGAATACCAGCCAAAGAAGCTGTACCGTTAGGTGACTGTAGAAAAAAGTGTTCAACTCGAGTATCCCAAGACCAGTGTTCCAAAATTTGCAAAGAGTTTTGGGGGATGGGGAAGCTAGATCTAAGATCTGCATACCTCAGCAACTTAATGGAAGTAAAGCAGAAGGCCTCTCAGAGGCTTCGTTTTTCTGTATCACCATCCAAAAGAAGAAACCGTCAATTAACAATGGACTACCATTTAGTAGTTGATGGAGAAAATGTGCCTGTGTGTCGGGGTTGCTTCCTCAAGTGCTTCCAAGTAACTCCCAAATTCATTGAGTTAACAGTCAAGAGAAAGATGGCATCTACAGGTGGTGTCACTAGTTCAGAAGAAGCTCGTGGTAGAACGAGCTGTGGTTTATCAGAGGAGCGACTGGAGGGTGTGAGAGAACACTTAAACAGTTTCCCACGGTACAAATCCCATTATGCAAGGAAGAAAACCGACAAACTGTTCCTCAATAATAATCTGACAATGAAGAAAATGTATGATGAATATGTTTCGAAATATGACAAGCCTGTGTCTAGGTGGTCATATGAACGAGAATTTCATGCTATGAACCTGTCCATTAAGCCTTTAAAAATTGATACTTGCAACAAATGTGATACATTAGAAAAGGCTGTGATGTATGCTAGAACTGAGAAGGCAAAGAATGATGCCAAACTGTTACAGGAACTCCACCACAGAAAAGCTGAAAAGGCCAGGGATCAGAAAGCAGCAGATATTGATGAGCTGAAGAGGGACAAGACCAAACGGGTCATTGCTTTTGACTTGCAGCAGTGTTTGCCGACTCCTCACCTGCAAACTTCAATAGTTTTTTATAAACGCCAGCTTTGGGTGTACAATCTTACCATCCATGACTGCGGCTCTGGTAAGAGCGTCCACAACATGTGGCATGAAGGGGAAGCGGAAAGAGGCCCTAATGAAGTTGGTTCTGCTTTGTATAAATACCTCATGGAACTTCCTAATGATGTGACAGAAGTTACTCTCTGGTCAGACACATGTGGAGGCCAAAACAAAAACTCTATCATTAGTGCAGTATTCCAAGCAGTGATACATCAAAGACCAGCTCTTGTTATCAACCAAAAGTTTTTGGTTTCTGGTCACACTTATCTTGATTGTGATACTGACCATTCAGTGATAGAAGGGAAGAAGAGGAATGCAGAGGGCATTCATTTGCCACGTGATTGGTATGCCCTTGTCAGGAATGCAAGCAAGAAATTTTCTGTCACTTTGATGGATCAAAGTCGGCAGCTTGACTTTAAATCTCTTCTCAAGGGAAGAGATAGTCCTTTTGTCAAAAGACGCAAAAATACTGATGGAGAGAAGTTTGTGTGGAAAGATGTTGTATGGTTGCAGCATTCTACGAAAAATATTCCAGTCGGCACTGTGGCTTACAAGACAACTCATGACAAAGATGCTCAGTTCGAGTTCCTGAATATCAAGAGGAAAAAGAAGGGAGCATTAAACCTACAGATTCCCTTGAGCTACGATGAACCTAGGGCTATTAAGCAAAAGAAAAAGGATGACCTCATCAGTATGCTTCACTTGATTGATCCAGAGTGCCGACAATTTTACTTGGAATTGGTTGGCGATGAAGAAGAGGATGACACTCCAGAGTATGACCCTGACATTCTTCCATCATCTTCTGAAGAAGAAAGTGCTGATGAAGATTAAAAAGATGTGTTTTTTTCCCAATGTATCTTTGTGATTTTCCCAGTTTTGCTTTAACTTATATAACATTGTGTTTTTTTTCTTAAGCATTTGGTTGTAATGCTCTAACTAATATTTCGCTGTTTGTAATGCCTAATTTTATCTCTCATAAAATGATTTAATTTATAATACTGACTTATATTCACTGTTTCTTTTTCTTTAGCATTTGTTTGTGATGCATAATTTTTTCTCTCATGAATGATTTAATTTTATTTATTATTCTGACTGCTTTTGTGTATTTGTATTTTCAATGTAATTCTTATTGACATATAATAAGAGTATGTAATGAATGAACTATTCTAAGTGGTCCAGCGGAAAATTGTTCAGCCGACTCGACTGATGTTATTTTGTCATTGGCATTTTTGTTTGTAACGCCTCATGAATTGATAATTTAATCAATGGCGAAACCACAGTTGAAATAGTTTATTCATTACACACTCTTGTTACATGGCAATAATGACTATTGACAATACAAATACATAATTTTTTTTAAAGGAGAAGCAATTGTTCTGATTAAATGTAGCATTTGCTTGTTGTTCTTAATTTTATCTCTTATATGAACTGATTAAAAGTAGCATTTGCTTGTTGTTCTTAATTTTATCTCTTATATGGACTGATTAGATGTAGCATTTGTTTGTGATGCCAAATTTTATCTCTTATGAATTAATTTAATGTTATTATTCTGACTGCTTTTCTGTATAATATATAATGTCCGTTAAATGTAGCATTTGCTTGTTGTTCCTAATTTTATCTCTTATATGGACTGATTAGATGTAGCACTTGTTTGTGATGCTAAGTTTTATCTCTAATGAATTTATTTAATGTTATTATTCTGACAGCTTTTCTGTATAATATATAATGTCAGGCACAATTCGTGCCAAGTATATGATACTATGTCATAAGCAAATTTGCTTCAGAGTGTCACCTACCCTTAGACAATTTTTAACTTAAGCTTAATTTCTTTCATATTCCTTCATAAGGTCATGTATAATGAACTCTTTCATACCTGATCTCACTCTGAAGTACCTTACAAATTTTTTAATGCATTCAATGTAACTTCCATGCATTTTATTGTTAGACTAAATTTATGCGTTGAAGTACGTTGCCATCAATTTAAGTTTAAGCATGTAATGTATTAACCTTTTCACTCTGGGTTGTCATTCAATGATAAATGTTTTGAAGTCTATTATATTGATTGTGTTCAATTTCCTCTCTTCCCAGTATGACTTAAGGTAGTTCTTCAGGGAGTCAAAAAACAAATGATGGAACATTCCAATTTTTGTTTATTTATTTGATTGATTGAGGATACACCAATCACAGGAAGCAAGTTTTAAACAGTCAAGAACATACATCATAAATACCTTTCCCTTAAAACTACTTTCACACTTGAGATTATTGACATTTAAAAGGCCCCGCAAGTGAGCAACATAACAGCAAATACACAGCAGGCAAAACAAGTTTTATAAAAAAAAGACAATACATTCCTGGTGTTATCAGTGACTTGAGTAGAAAACAGACTATTCCTTCAAAAGATTAAGTCTAGTCAAGAACATACCAACATTCAAACTTAAGAAAGTGAGACCACTACATCAAGCAGGAATTTCCAAACTTTTCTGGAACATAAATTAAGTTTCTTCGTGGCTTCAAGTTGGGGAGTCCTCGGTTGAGAGGCGCCAGAGAACCTATCACCACCAATCCGATCCAGCTTCATGTGCTTCTGATGATGATATCGCCTTCCTCTGAAACATGCACAAAGATGGTTTCAAGAAGGAAGAATAAACCTGACAAAAGGCATAGTTGTAATAGATCTCTCCCAGGGAAATCTAGGAATGATCTCACAAAACAAAGTCTTGAAACCCAGAGGAATTTATTTCTTTACCTGAGGTGGCTCCACTTTATTCACTCGTCTTTTGATCCAATCGGTACAAAAATAAATATTCCAAAAAATTATTTAAGAAAGAAACATGATTTCTTGAGATACATTTCAGAGAACAAAGAATCATTTAAAATGAATATTAAATAATGTTGACAATTGTTGTTGGATCCCTGGGGCTGAGAAAGGATAGGTTGAAAGAAGATTAAAACTTACTTGGTAACACGACAGTGCAGAAAGACTCAAATTCCCACTTTTTAAAAATAATTAAAGAATTCAAGGGTTGAATTTGTCAAGATGGGTTAGTATGAAGTGGCATCCTAAGCGTATGAAAAAAAATGCAGTTACCGTTTGGTGGAGTGTTCTCACAAGACATCTTATCGTTTGCTGATGGGCTGACTAGATTTAGTACTGGACTGACAAGCTCATGTACCATGGAACATTGTTTCTCAGAAACATTTTCCTTGTCATCAAAATCATCCGGAGGTTTTTCAAGTGACATGTCCACGCCTCAATGGAAGCATTCCTCTCTGAACCTGAACACGAAACAAACTCTGTCAAAGTACCAGTGAGTTCCTTTTGTTGCTATGTTGGGTGCTGCAAAGGAACAAAAGCAGAATAGAAACAAAAAATAAGAGTAGTAGTGGATGTCATGACCAACAATGGTTTGACAAATATACCTATGGAGTTGCTGTGATTACCGTAATTTTCTTTTGCCACCTGAGGCAAAACTCGTTCAACAGTGGATGAGGTTGGTTGGGAGTCGGAGTGAAAGCCATAGCCCAGCTATCAGTAAGGACCAGTGACCTGGAACAGAAATTCAAAACACTCATGTTAAACAAAAATGCCACAACACACATATCTTCCACAAGGCAGCACACAGCTAGTTTGATGCAGAATTTCATGTTAAATCCCCAGCAGCAACAAGGCAATGCTAAATATAATGGGACTGAATGTGACTTTGATGGAGTCCATTTCCCAGCTTCGCCAACAATAAAACAAACAGGAATAGGGATGAGAGAAGGATCCCTTCCTTACAGAAGGGGTTTGATAGCCCACTACGCACTGACTGGAAAACATGCTCACCTAAATAGGGCTGCTAGCTGGACAATGTTGACTGAATTTGAATAAGGTCAGGAAAACTAGTGGTGTTTGGTCCAAAGATCAGTTTTCTTCCAGTAACAAGGTATTCTATCCTCTTGCATATTCTGATGAACCTGAAACAAAAACCATCATATTTAACACAGAACAATGGAACGGGAGGGGATCGATCATCACCACCACAATCAAAGAACATACAGACTGACAGTGAACTTGGTTTAGAGAGTCCAGCATCTAAAGCAGGAAGGGGGAATATTAATTTGAATAGTTTGGCCTCTACAAAATGTTTTGAACAACATTAGAGGGAACATACTTTTAAACTTCAATTACTTTACAATATTTTGTTTGATAGAAATAGTTCAGGGTGTGGAGAGGCCAACAACTTAGTCCACAGGGGATTAAGAAATTCATGACTGTACTCATACCTCAAATTCAAATCTGTGAACTCGAAACTCTTCTCCACTTCTTGAATGCCGCCCCAAATCCATCAGTGATCGTTTTAAGACTGAGCCACTATCTTCAGATTAAGGTATTGGATCCAACCTTTTACACCGTCATTTCCTGCAAATAGAACTGTTAGTCTCAGCAATACTTTTCCGTCTGAATTAATATCTTAAGTGAAAAGCTCCAAAAAGTGCAGCTTTTGAGAGACGAATCAGACCAATTTAATAAGTTAGCATGCTTGCTACTGCATTAATTACTCAAGTTTTAAGGAATGCTTTCTAGTTGTTTAGGTACTCCCTCCTTTATAAACCTAAGAGTAGAATATCTGACATGAGTCTTCAAGACCGAAATCATATGATGTATTTTGTTCATACCTTAGATCGCTGAAGTCAAAGATAGGACAGGGCTGGGCGAGGCACCAACAACACTAAATGCCAGCCAGGACTGCTCCACCATAATGTTTCAGTATTGAATCTTGGATTTGTCGATTCCTGCAAAAACGAGACATGTTGTAGAGACATGAGAGTTTGAAACTTTTTACATTTCAAGACAAGGTTAAGCAAGAGCTGGAGAGGATAAGTGTGAATGATGAGCTAAAGGTTATGAAATAAAATTGTTGATAGCATATTTGCCTTTGGAAAACTTAAAAGACAAAAGCGCACAAGAGCAAATAAGTCAGAACGGACAAAGGAAACACCACCAACACAAAGTTTTAACCATCGTTGATAGCAACTATTTGCCTTTGGAAAACTTAAAAGGCAAAAGCACACAAGAGCAAATAAGTCAGAATGGACAAGGGAAACGACAACAAAACAAAGTTTTAACTATCAATCCTAACCATGCTTCAAGTTTGTGGGCGCAAATGAAAGGACTACATAAAAATAAAATTGCACTGCAAGGCAGCCACCTCTTAAAATTGAATGAAGTACACAACTAAAAAATTGTGATGAAACAGCGACAAACAGCACGACGGAAGTGTAGAGTAACTAACCTCACCAACTTATCGTCGCCAACGTCGAAACTGTAAACGGGGAACAGCTGGTTGCACGAGTGTTGGCAGTATTGGCAGTATTGGCAGTTTATGAAAAATAAAACCGCAGCGCAGCGGCAGCTGGCAGCAGCATGGACGTACATTGACGTAAGAATCCGAAAGACGAAGACGAAAATCCTTTCACCTAATGTAGGTGTCTCTTCCTTCGTTTGACAACCGTGGGCAGGTACATTTTCTGCCTGCCTTTGAGGTGTTATGGCTAGGAAACACCTTCTAGAGTAAGTGACTTCCTTATTTAAGACGATTCGTTCAACAGAAGAGAGCAGGTTTATAACCTATCACAATAATAGCAGTGCATATGAAGGTTGATGGTTTAGGATTCAGCAAGTATTCTTTGCCTTCACAATTTCAATTGTGATGATAAAAATATGTTTCCCAAGAAGACAGCAGTACTTTGTTGACTTTTAACTTTTAATCAGAGTCATCTCTTTTTGTCGGATGTTTTAAAGGCTATAAGTTGACTTATCTCTCTAGTTCCACGGTTTCTAAATGATACATCTTGACTTATCTCTTTTTGTCAAACCATGGTGACTTATCTTTTTGGTGCCATGTTTTTTCTGAAGGCTAAGTCTACTTAACTCTTTTCACCATTCCGTAACTTGGGATAAGTCACTGAAGTACTAGAAGGAGTTGGAATACAATTTTTTTAACGAAAGTTATGTATTTGGCATCCATTCCTCTACCAAATGCATTAATGATAGACACCAAAACTGCACTGCAACATGTTTTTCCTATTTTCTGAAAAATGAGCCTTCATGACTTATCTCCTTCTTCCGCTTCACAGCCCAACTGGCAACAAACACAATCTGACTCAAATTGGCCACAGAAAGACTGAGTGCTCACCAGCGGCGGCTCCCAGCGGCAAACTGGCGCCTTCTAAGTGGGCAGCCCATCGTACAGCCCAGCGCCGTGTCGCCAGGCAGCCCCTACGGAGGAAGGCAACCCATCACACAGCGCAGCGCGTTGAAGCCCGGCAGCTACAGTAGTGCGTTGTGTTACCGCGCCGAGGAGCGTAGGCAACCAATCAAGCGGAATTTGTTTGCAGCGTGCTGTCTCTCCCCCACTCACGTCCCCTTAGTGAGGTGGCAGGAGTGAGAAGGCTTTCAGACCCATGCGGTGAGGAACAGTGTCGTGCAGGGTCAAAAGTCTGTTTGCATACCGTCACCGTGAGACAGATAATCAGCAAAGTGTACAATGTCGAGTAGCAACCATCTTAATTAACGTGCACCTGACTAGTGTGAGGGCGGGGCAAGGCAGGAAATAAGTTTTAGCAAAAATAAAATTCTTATAAAGTTTATTACGGTAACAAATAATTGTGACAAACTAAAAATGACTAATATTGTCACAGAACTTAACAAAACAATTGCCTCCTTTCACCAAAGGATAAAAACAAAACAAGTTGACAGTGCCTAGTAGTCGGTGGTCGTCCTGACGTAGTTGACGCCTGATGGCATGGTGACCCTGTCGACGCCCTTGGGGAACAGCTTGGGGATCTCGGCCTCCTTGACGCTGGGCAGGATCATCACCTTCTCGCCGGGCACCCAGTTGGCCGGGGTGGCGACGTAGGGCAGGCGGTCGGTGAGCTGCAGGGAGTCGATGCACCTCAGCATCTCACTGCAGACAGACAAAAGCAACGTCAGCGAGCTGCGGTTGGATGGAACAAGCAAACAGTGCGACTCGCAGCGCTTGCAGACACTTACTCGACGTTCCTGCCGGTGGACATGGGGTAGTGCATGGACAGCCTGAGCTTGTGGTCCGGCGAGATGATGTAGAGCGCGCGGACGGTGAGGGCCGTCTCGGGGTTGTTCTTCTGGTCCTCGTCGATCATGTCCAGCTTGACGGCCAGGTCGCGGGTCTCGTCGCCGATGATGGGGTAGGGGAAGTCGCCGGGGATGTCGAGGCAGTAGGACTTGATGTCGTTCACCCAGTCCTTGTGGGACTGGAGCTTGTCGCAGGAGTGCGCCAGCAGCTTGACGTTGCGCTTCTCGAAGTGGGGCGCGTGCACGGCGATGCGGCCCAGCTCCGTGGTGCACACGGGCGTGAAGTCGGCGGGGTGCGAGAACAGCACCACCCACCTGCGGGAATAGAGGCGTCAGCCACCCTGTTGGCGTGAGCCGGCGCCGGCCAGGCCAAGCCAGCCGCAAAGCGCTTTGCAGTTGCACTCACGATTTGCCCTGCCACTGGTAGAAGTCGATGGGGCCCTGGGTGGTGTTGGCCTTGAAGTTGGGCACGACCTGGTTGATCCTCATGGTGGCGGTGCGGGGTAGAGCTTCTCGGGCGGCGGAGTGCTTCTAGTTGACTGCGGTGGCGCTGGTGGGCGACTGATACCAGAGCTAGATCTGGCGGCCCTCTTATACCCGGCCGGCTCTTATCCGGGGTGTGTCCTGGCGTGATCTGGCTGACGCAACCTGAACTGCGCAGTTGCGGCACGTGAAGTCCGCCAGATCTGGCTTCAACGCGCCGTGTTGCCAGGCAGCCCGGATAAGAGTGGCCACTTGGCTCGGCGGGTTCAACCGGCCTACTGTACAACCGGTGATAGTCCCCACTCGATGTTGTCCCGGCACCGAACTGAAAACACTTCATCATTCTTTCACACGATCTCTGTGAACTTAGGCTCTAAACAGTCTCGAAATGTTAGAGACATTTCGAGACTGTTTACAGTCAAAGTCAGCGGTTGTGATGAAGTGTTTTCAGTTCGGTGCCGAGACAACATCGAGTGGGGACTAACACCGGTTGTACAGTAGGCCGGTTGAACCCGCCGAGCCAAGTGGCCACTCTTATCCGGGCTGCCTGGCAACACGGCGCGTTGAAGCCAGATCTGGCGGACTTCACGTGCCGCAACTGCGCAGTTCAGGTTGCGTCAGCCAGATCACGCCAGGACACACCCCGGATAAGAGCCGGCCGGGTATAAGAGGGCCGCCAGATCTAGCTCTGGTATCAGTCGCCCACCAGCGCCACCGCAGTCAACTAGAAGCACTCCGCCGCCCGAGAAGCTCTACCCCGCACCGCCACCATGAGGATCAACCAGGTCGTGCCCAACTTCAAGGCCAACACCACCCAGGGCCCCATCGACTTCTACCAGTGGCAGGGCAAATCGTGAGTGCAACTGCAAAGCGCTTTGCGGCTGGCTTGGCCTGGCCGGCGCCGGCTCACGCCAACAGGGTGGCTGACGCCTCTATTCCCGCAGGTGGGTGGTGCTGTTCTCGCACCCCGCCGACTTCACGCCCGTGTGCACCACGGAGCTGGGCCGCATCGCCGTGCACGCGCCCCACTTCGAGAAGCGCAACGTCAAGCTGCTGGCGCACTCCTGCGACAAGCTCCAGTCCCACAAGGACTGGGTGAACGACATCAAGTCCTACTGCCTCGACATCCCCGGCGACTTCCCCTACCCCATCATCGGCGACGAGACCCGCGACCTGGCCGTCAAGCTGGACATGATCGACGAGGACCAGAAGAACAACCCCGAGACGGCCCTCACCGTCCGCGCGCTCTACATCATCTCGCCGGACCACAAGCTCAGGCTGTCCATGCACTACCCCATGTCCACCGGCAGGAACGTCGAGTAAGTGTCTGCAAGCGCTGCGAGTCGCACTGTTTGCTTGTTCCATCCCACCGCAGCTCGCTGACGTTGCTTTTGTCTGTCTGCAGTGAGATGCTGAGGTGCATCGACTCCCTGCAGCTCACCGACCGCCTGCCCTACGTCGCCACCCCGGCCAACTGGGTGCCCGGCGAGAAGGTGATGATCCTGCCCAGCGTCAAGGAGGCCGAGATCCCCAAGCTGTTCCCCAAGGGCGTCGACAGGGTCACCATGCCATCAGGCGTCAACTACGTCAGGACGACCACCGACTACTAGGCACTGTCAACTTGTTTTGTTTTTATCCTTTGGTGAAAGGAGGCCATTGTTTTGTTAAGTTCTGTGACAATATTAGTCATTTTTAGTTTGTCACAATTATTTGTTACCGTAATAAACTTTATAAGAATTTTATTTTTGCTAAAACTTATTTCCTGCCTTGTCCCGCCCTCACACTAGTCAGGTGCACGTTTATTAAGATGGTTGCTACCCGGTCGCCCCCTCCGCTCCCCCCTTGTGCACCCCCCTGTCATAATCACGACAAGAATGGCTAGGCTTGTTGGAGGATACAATATCTTTATTTGTACTCACAAGTATAAACAATTATAGCCAGTTACAAGCAAGGGAGGGTGGGGCAGTTCGTAGCAGAATTTACCATCTTTGCGTGGCCATTTACCTGAGACGGCCACGTCCATCAACGTTTAACGAACTGCTCCACCCTCCCTTACTCATGGAGGTAAAGGTTGGTAAACATGGCAAATTTCCTATGGATTTCCATAATATTTACTCTAAAACGTCCACAAAGAATCTGCCGCATTGCTTCGTATCATCGTACTACGAAGGAATTTTCGTCATGCACATGATTTCTTTGTAGATCTCACATGCCTCCGTTTTCTTCGTATTACAAAGCGGTGCTTCGCAGAATTTTTAGTGTTTTGAGATCAGACATATTCAGGCCACAACTAGAAAAAAATATCAATTGTTTAGTCTTAAGAATATTGACATAAGATAATTTAAGGACAAAACAAAACCCACTTTTTGGGGTATATGTGGCTTAATATTATGCTTACAGAAGTGCATATTCATACTTTCACGATGCTCCACCAAACAAGCGGCATAAAAAGTTCGTTTGCACGATTATTTTTTTATTTGGCAGGAAACAAGTCAACAAGTGCTTGAAAATTCTTTCTGGGGTGCCAAATGTTAGTGAAATAGATGCATGGGCGATGATCGACCATGCTCCCGGCACCCGGCCACGACTGCCTCAGAGAGTGAGCGCGCCCAAGAACTTGGTCATGGCCTGCAGCCGCTCGCTGGTGCTTTGCGTGTACGTCGTCTCGGACACGAGGGACGACGTGAGCTCCATCAAGTCGCTCAGCGGCATCTGCTTCAGGTTGGGCATGCGGGCCACCTCGTCGATGAACTTGATGACTTCGTTGAGGGACGTGGACTCGTCCATGGACTGCGCCGCCAGCGTCGGGTGGAACATCTCGGGCTGCCGAGGCCGCGGCTGCCGGCTGCGCCAGGGCTCCCGCCACACGTCGTTGGTGGTGCGGATGTAGTTGTGGCCGGAAGGGGTCTCCACGGTGTCCACGCCGCCGGGGAAGAGCGCCGGCAGATCCTCGTCCTTCACGTGCGGAAGGACCATCAGCTGTTTTCCTGGCTGCAATACGGAGTCGGCTTTTAGTCACACAGTTACGGATGTGAAGCCAACCCATGGCAGTTGGAAACAAAAATTGTCTAAAATTTAGACAATAAATGTTAACGAGAGTGCAGAAGTCACATTAATTCGCACTGATATGGACGTACCTCCCAGTCGCTGGGCGTGGCCACACACTTTAATCTTGATGTCAGCTGGAGTGAGTCTATGACCCGCAGTATCTCTCTGGAAAAACGAAACATGACGTTACATGATGGCGGTTCAAGTTTCCACAAAATGTGGTTACACCCATCTCAAATTTTAGTTAAAGCGTGTGCTTAATGATGACACAGATATACGTACTCGACACTCCGTCCAGTGGAGTTGGGGTACTGCATAGTGAGCTTGACCCTCCGGTCAGGCCCGATGACGTACAAGGACCTCACCGTCATGGCCACCTCTGGGTTGTCCTTCTGGTCCTCGTCGATCATGTCCAGCATGACGGCCAGCTCACGCGACTCGTCCGCAATGATCGGGTAGGGAAATTGGGTCGGCAAGGTCCGACTGAACTTCTTCAAGTCCTGCCACAAAAAAATATAAAAAAAATAGTTGATGGATGTGGGTGGATTCAATAGTTTAAGGCGAACGGTGCATCAAGCTTTCGATCAAATAAATGTCTTGGATTATATTAGTTTGTGTTCTTCAGACGACTGCTGAAAATAACTGTGACTCATTAGATTGTGGCTATTGGTGCCAGTCGAATCAGGGCATATAACACTGTACCTCGAGCCATGAGGTGTGTGACCGCAGCCGGTCGCAAGACAGCGCCAGGAGCTTGACACCGCGTTGCCAAAACTCGTAGTGACTTTCTGCCAACCGACACAGCTCGGACGTGCATACTGGCGTGAAGTCAGCTGGGTGTGAGAACAGAATGCACCACCTGCGAAGAAAATGCCAAAATAAATTGCGGGTTCATAGGTCGCAGTGGAAACAGGCAAAATGATGTCTCATGATGTCCTGCTGTTGAAGACTTCAAATGACTTGTTGGAACACGAATTCAATTTCATTTTGACCTGCCTGTTCTCTCCAGGCACGGAAGTCGCGCGCTTCCTTCAGGTTTGTTTACATTAGATACAGGATTCCCCCCCCCCTTTCAGCGCACGCGCGCACACACACACTCACACACACCTTCCACGTTTGCCCGCGTGCCCACTTACGAGTCACCCAGCCAATCGTGGAACTGGAGGCGACCCTGGGTCGTCTCCGCCGAGAAGTTGGGCACGTACGCCCCGAGCCGCATGGCCCGCGGCGGTGTCCCCAGCGGGGCGGTGTTGTGGTGAAGGTGGCGAGGCGGTTCGGGCTCTCCAACCTGGTGGGCTGCCTGCTACGGTTGCCACAAGTAGCTCATGAATGGCCGGCCGACGACGAACTACGAACTTTCGCGCGGCACACACTCACATACACACACACACACTCTCTCTCTCTCTTTCTCTCTCTCTCACACACACACACCCGAAGCACGCCCCACACCCGGACGCGGCGCGGCGAATACTGGCCGACTGGCCGCCGCCGAGGCTGGCTCTATCAGCTCTGTCGCTCTGTCGCGCGGCGAGGCGCTGCCGACTCGTTCCAAGAGTCGTCGCTCTGTCTTTCTCGCAGTCTTTGCGCGTCCCGCAGAGGTGCGAGAGAGACAGAGCGACGGAAGCGACTCTCGGAGTCAGTCTGCTGTCGTGGCTGCGTGCGGCGATACTCGTCGGCCTCGTCGACTCGAGGCGTCTTCGCCGCGCGACCGCCTTGTGTTGAGTAGGCTCGGACGCAGCCGCGCGTCACCGCCTGGCAGTTAGTGCACCGACCGCCAGGAGCGACACCAGCGCCCAGATAGTGAGGGCCAGCCGCTTGGTAAACACTGACACGGCGCGGCGGGGAAGACCGGCACAGGAACGCGCTTACGTTTTTTATTTTGGGCGATGCATTTTTTAGCAGATGATGTTAATCAGCTAGCTTTGACTCTCGACAGTTTAGCAATTAAATGTACCAAATCAGTTGCAAATGTTGCAGTTGCACGTTGCATTGGCACGTTGCGGTAGCAGTTGTAGCGAGAAGTCAGTTGTAGCGAGTAGCAGTTGTGGCAGGGGCACCGGCATCGTATACCGACCACCCGACCCGGGGCAGCGATAAACAGCGCTGAGCACTTGAGCAGGCTAGGAGCATCCGCCTCGGTCCTCAGCCCCAAGCCCCCCCACCCCCCCACCCCACCCCGCATCCATACTCTTCTCTGCACAGGCGGAGGCTGCCGCGGCGTCGCGGCGTCGCCGCGTCGCCAGCATTTTGCGGTTTTTCGCTTCTAGCGGTCGAACGATGCATTTTACACATATACAACCTCTATATCGTTTTAATCGTCTTCGCCCGTTCTTTGTAATGCACCAGTTAAATTCTCAAAACTCGAAATTCTCAAGTCGGATTTTGCGGTTTTTCGTCTCTATTCGCTTCTAGCGGTCGAACGATGCATTTTACACATACACAACCTGTATATCGTTTTAATCGTCTTCGCCCGTTCTTTTTTTGACCCATTCGGCCAACAGCAGAGATAAGTGTCGTCTTGCTCGGTGACAATGATGACAGTTAGAGGGAAATTAGTGAACTGGAACGGGTCAGGTTTTATTGTCAGTTTAGTACCATCATAATGGCTGCAAACTGCACTGCAAAAACCAATCGTGTGCTTGGTGCTCTGGGACATTGTGGTTCGACTTTTGCATGCGGTTTATTTCAAAATAGAGAGGACAAAATGGCACAGAATTTAACGTAAAATACTGAGATGAATATCCTTACACTACTTACCCCGTACATTGAGTAAAATTGCAAAAACAAATAAAAGACGCGTCTGGCGGCCGGACTAGCTCTTCGGCCGGCCAGAGAAATTCTTTCGGCCAAATGAACGGCCGTTATAACTGCTACTTTGAGAGGTCTGCGGCGGGTGGCGGTGCCGGCGTTGGCGGCGGCTCGAAGGCCCACGCGGGCGGCTCGCTGGCAGTCAGCGGGTCGTACTCCCTGAGCCCCACCAGGTCCAGGCTCACGTCCCACAAGCGCCGCGCCGCCTCGTCGTCCCTCCCGATGGCGTAGGGTGTCGACGGGGAGCAGTCCCTGCGGGGCAAGACACGTCAGCACAAGGCAAAGTATGATTTTTCGCCAAGGTATGGCGTGCCCTTGGCCCCCTTTATGTATCCGCGCCTGCAATAACGTCATTTCCTTCGTAGTTATGAAGCTTTGTAGACTTTTTTGAAGTGCGAGGTCGCCAGAGTTGCCTAGTTCAGGAAAAATTCCCACGATGTACCTGAAATGCCTGGGACACTCACGTGTAGTACAGGCCGGTCTCCTTGGCGGACTTCTCGTGCACGGCGCAGTATATGCTGGTCTGCGCGCCCTGCTTGGCGGTCTTGATGAAGAAGCGGCCGAAGTAGTCCATGAGAAACTTGGTTCCCGGGAAGATAAATGAATCGAAGTGTCGGAACAGGTCCGTGTCCACGGCCCCGGGGTGCAGGCAATACGTATTGATGCCCTCGATGGAGGCCTCTGAAAAACGAGAGAGGGTATTTTTCTCACAGTGCGCCAAGGAAAAAGACGCTTTTATTTATCCCCATTCATCTTTGCAGTGAAGTTCAAGACGCACCTTTGAAGCGCCGCGCCAAGTCGCGGGTGAAGAGCATATTGGCAAGCTTGCTGCGGGAGTACGCCATCAGCGGCTTATAATTTTTGTCGAAGCGCAGGTCGTCGAAGTCGATTCTGGAAACTGTAGTCGTGTGATCAAAACGCAACGAATTTGTGAACTAAAAGCTCTCGGTGTCGCCCGTTTCGTTTCCAACGCTGCTGGTAGGGAAACCAGAGTGGCGGCTTAAGATCTTAAGATTTGCGGTGTGGCCAATCGGCGTTTGGCGACCTGCCTGAACCTCGCAAGGTCGCGCGCTACTCGCAGACGACGCAGACGTTGACAACAAACGGCTCCCGCATAACTTTGTTTCTAGAATGGCGGTAAAAAAGTGCATTGTGCGGAACCTTGACTACACTCAAAGATCAGCAACTGTGCGTACTTACACATTAGCATTTAATGTGTACACATGCCAACCGCCTGCATAGGGTAGGCAACCAACTTGCCGAGGAGCCGCGGGATTGCCTACATCGGGAATCGCAGGCGTTAAGAGAGACATGCTAGAGTCCCGGAGCGAATGCAGCTATCCAAGAAGAATGGCAAAGTCAAAATGATGTCAACATGACCACACAAAAGGGGAATCTGATCTGAATTTATTGGTCTATTTTAACGTCATTTTGACCTGATTTCGACCTGTCTTGTTCCCCTTGGGTGTTGCCTCCGGTCCCGACACGACTACCCAGTCCTTCCATGCTCACTCATATACGCCATGGACGAGACGTTTACGATCCTGACGGGGTCCTTGGCGGCGTCCACGCCCCGGGCCGTGGCGCGCAGTCTTGGCAGCAGCAGCACCGTCAGGAGAAAGTGCCCGAGGTGGTTCACCCCGAACTGCAGGTCGTGGCCGTCCTCGGTGCTCGCCTTGGGGCACGCCATGATGCCCGCGTTGTTCACCAGGATGTGGATGGCCTTCTCCTGCTGCAGCACCAGCCGCGCGCACTCGCGCACCGACTGCAGCGACGCCAGGTCGAGCCGCTGCACGGCCACCTCGCCGATGGCGTGGTCCTTGGCGCTCTTTCTGCCCAGCAGGCGCTGCCGGATGTCCGCGGCCGCCCTCTCGCCCTTGGCCGTGTCGCGGACCAGCATCACGACGCGGGCACCTGGGGACCACCAAAAAAGTAAGACACTGTCGGACGTGCCGGGAGTCGAACCCGCGGCGCCGGCCGTGCTGGAGTCCAGGACGCCTACCTCTGTTCGCGAAGTCTGCAGTCCAGACCTCCTGCTCCTACCTCTGGCCACGAAGTCCAGCGCCGTCTCCTTGCCGAGGCCGGTGTTGGCCCCCGTGATGACGGCCGTCTTGCCGTCCAGGCGCGCATTGCTGCGGCACACCCCGCTGAAGATCCACACCATGGTGCGGCTGGTTGCGGGCCGCGGGGCCAGCAGGCAGCCGACGGAAAATTCCAACTATCCGACCGGATCGCGAGCCAGACACTGACTGGCGGAGGTGAATGACTTCTCCTCCTCCTCTCCGACTCCGGTTCCCCCTCTTTTTATTTCTGGAGGGGCGGCTGCGGCTTAGCAGGCTTCGAAGCGTGAGCGTGTGGCGGCGCGGCAGCAGGGAAGCGGTGCGTTCAACTCGTCCGTCTCTGCGCCACAGACCTCTTTTCGGATGTCCCGAATCCCGCCTGTTCTGCTCCGAAAGTTAATGTCAATAGCAATGTGATGCTCATGGATTGAAGCAGAGGGGAGGGGGAGATAGGGAAAAGGGTAGGGAGGGAGGGGGGGAGGGAAGGGCAAAGTGGAAGTGGTGATACCAACGTAATGGGAGTGAATAGTAGCGCCCGGTGTGACGGTGTGGGGAGTCAATAGTGTCCAACTACTGTGGTCGCTGCTACAGTTGTTACACTAAGGGAGTTTGACAGGTCTTCTGCATGAAACTTCGGCCCCAACCAACAGCCCAGATTGAAATTCGGTGCAACAAGTTGTGAAAAAAATAAATAAAAGTAACGAGTTACGAGATACTGTGTTATCAATCAGCGTTATCAGTATAAAAATTGCAGAGCATCTTCAGGGCGTCGATAGAACGAGATGGCTTCTTTTGATCCTACAGGTATTGAAGGATAATAACTCATGTTATTCCCTCAGTTATTATTTTTCCCCAAAGTCTGTAGGGATAAGGTCCGCTGTGAGTCATAAAGTGCTTGATATCATCCTGTTATTCAACTGTTCCAGATCACCAACACATGAGATGGAATCCCCTGAAAGCAGAATGGGTACTGGTTTCACCTCATCGTATGAAGCGTCCCTGGAGCGGACAGGTAGAGAAGACGACAGAGGAGGAGGTGCCAGAATTCGATGCTAGAAATCCTCTGTGTCCTGGTGTTACAAGAGCTAATGGAGAAGTATGAATATTTTCTTTTTCTGTTTTATATTTTGTCTCTCATATCAGATTATTAATTATCATTTCAATATTTCAGATTAACCCTGTTTACGAATCAACTTTTGTGTTCACAAATGATTTCCCTGCTCTCCTGGAAGATGTTCCTGCTCCTGAAACAGACCCTGAAGATTCTCTTTTCCAAATGAAAAAAGCGAATGGAACTTGCCGTGTCATGTGCTTCCACCCGAAATCAAATGTAACCGTTCCTCTGATGTCTCCAAGTGAAATACGAGCTGTCATTGATAGGTTGGTATCAAGCTATAAAAAATAAATACATTTTATTTTGGATTAATTTCTCTTTTTAACATTTGAATAGGTGGATCGAACAACAAGAAGAGTTAGGACAAAAATTTGAGTGGGTTCAAATTTTTGAAAATAAAGGAGCCATAATGGGATGTTCAAATCCCCACCCTCATTGTCAAATCTGGGCGTCATCCTTTGTACCTAATGAACCACGAGTGAAAAATGAAAATCAACTGGCTTATTATTTGAAACATGGACGTCCAATGCTGATGGACTATGTCAAAAAAGAATGCGCCAAAAAGGTTGGTTTGGATGTTGTGCTTTGAATATATATATATGTCTAACACATATATTTCCCATCAGGAGAGGCTCGTCCTTGAAAATGAACATTGGATTGTAGTTGTGCCATATTGGGCTGTGTGGCCTTTTGAAACCATGGTTCTCCCTAAAATTCATGTACAACGATTCACAGATCTTACTCCATCCCAGCGTGATTCACTAGCCGACATCATGAAGCGTGTAACCACAAAATATGACAATCTCTTTCACACCAGCTTCCCTTATTCAATGGGCTGGCATGGTACTTTCGTTTGCTTTTTTTATTTTGTGAAGTAATAAATATTTGTTTAGCCGGTTACGTAATTTTTGCATCTTCTCTATGCTCCAGGAGCACCCACAGGGAAGTTCATGAAAGAAGATATGAAGCATTGGGTTTTCCATGGCATTTACTATCCTCCTCTTCTTCGCTCAGCAACAATTAAGAAGTTCATGGTGGGGTAAGTGTTTTGACCTACCCTTATCAAAACTATTCAGGTCCATATTTCCTTATAACCTTGTTGTAACTTTATGTTTCATGTAGGTATGAAATGCTGGCACAGTGCCAAAGAGACCTCACGGCAGAGCAAGCAGCAGACAAACTTCGTCAGCTGCCCGAAATTCACTACAAGTTATCAGCAAAGAAGTAGAAAACTATCTGCTGCCCTGTTGGCAACACATTAATTATGAGTTCACCTGCTTTGTCTTATGAAATTTTGGTGTTTGACCAAAGGTTGTCTCTAAAAATTAGTACTGTATGTATAAAATACCTTTATTTCCTCAATGATCACTCCAAGCACTTGCAAATAGTTAGCATTCTGTGAGTAAAGGGTTGTTGTAGGAACTGATAAAGCCTTTTGTTCATCACTCCTAATTGTTACAAGGAGAAATTATCAGGAAACAAGAAAATTGACAGTTTTAGTGTCAGAGAGTGAAACACAAATCTTCATTAGCAAGATTAACACAATTATTCCACAATCATATAGATATATGTATCATGCAAACTTTTAGCTTTGAATATGCACACATGAACGAAATGAATACCCTATTCGTAAAAAAAGAGCAATGGTCTTCCATCAATAAAAGTACGACAATTTTTGCCAACTTCAGCAATTCAAAATGATGGATGAGTCAAGAAGTTTATAAGTCATAGACCGATGACAAAACAAATGCTTATTTCAACTTGTAATTGAAACCTTAAACTAACCAGATCATTACGAAGTAAAGTGTTATCAATTCCTTGGATATGACATCATTCACCCCTATCTTGTGCGCTCTGCTCAAATTTATAATTAAATTTCTTAAAATAACATGGTAAAGGAGCATTTGCAAGAATTGAGCTGCCATAAGGTCAGTCTGGGAACATTTTATAAGATAAAGGTAAAGACATACGAATATTGGAAAAGGGCGTTTGTTGTCAGCAAAGACACAAATACTCCAAAGAAAACAGAAGTAAGCTTTCTAACTTATCTGGGAAAGAAACATGCTGAGATTGACAGTTGGATTGTTTGAAATAAGAAGAGCTGACATTCTCCTCAGCTCCAGTGCAAAGAGTTCTGCCAAAGAAATGGAAGAACTAATGGAGTAGTGTGTAAAAGTGAACTTAAAAGAAACTTCAATGTACCTGAGCGCATTTATGTGGTGGATAGTTTCAGACCGCATATACCATTTTTAATTAGACATCTTATATGGTTAGGATTATAGCATACACACAACAACAATATATTCATGACAACAACAAAAAGAAACACAATCAGTTCTCTCAAAATTGCATTAGTTTCTAAAGTGTGACATATACATGGACCAGACTAATATGAGTGGCCTGCATGTAGAGATAGACGAGCACACTTTTAGCATTTAAGGCCCAATCTTCAAAATATTCTTACATTGGATTTAAATTAAAGCCAAATTAAGTGAAGTACAAACCACTCATTAATACAGTTTAGTGTCCTACTCAGGAATCTAGCAATGTTATGCTTCTAATACTGGGTGCTAATACTGCTGTTAATGCTGGGTGCCTAGGTGAATGTTTAGACAGGTACCGAAACAAACATCTAGACAAAATGAGCACATAAATTGAACTTGATTATACCTTCGCGTGATATCACAAGAACAGGTAAATTGCAATCTTAATATTTACCTGTAATAATCGGAGATCCTATGCAGCTTGAAAAAGTATTATCAACTACAGACACTTATATTAAATTGTAAGCTTCTCTTCGAGAATATTTAACACAGATGATGCTTCATAACTTCCTTAAAAAAATATCAATTCACAAATATTTATACTATAAATATATATGCTCATAAACATCATTCGTTACTAACGTCACTAAACACTGACCACTGGTTCTTGCTTCTACATCTAATTCGTTCACTACACTGATTCTTAATAAATTAATAAAACTAGATCGATGAATGAGCTTCTATGAAGAAGTAAACCACAAGCCTTCATATTTCAATTCAAATTAGTTCCACTTTGTCTTCAAATACATATTGTAACTATAATGGACTTGCCAACATATCCAAACAATGATGGGAAGGCATTATTACTTTAGGATTGAAGCCCACACTCAAGGGCACCACACCTGAAGGCAGTTGCTACTGAAAACTGCTGAGAGCAAATGCAGGATGGAGTCAAAGACACAAAAAATCAACATAAGACAAAACTCATACGCAGAACTGATGAACCACCCAGAGAATTGTTTATTTGAGTCAAGACTTTCATGCCAGCTGTCTCGGAAAGCCTCTGGTCATGGCTAAACAGAAATGAAAAACATGAACCAGAAGCCTCATGAATAATTTAGAAAAGTCTTACAACCCAATGTCAAAAATAATGTCATTACTAGAAGGTGATTCTACACACTGTCATCCATCAGAGGATCATTTAACATACAATGCTAAAACCAAAACAGTCACAAAAAACATCACAGAAAATAATGTCTCTTCAACCATTAACACATTTAGAAGTACATTTAGAGAAAAGTGTTCAAAAATAAAAACAAAGGTATTATTGTCTTATGGACACTGATTGATTCACTTAAAACTTATACATATGAAAAATATTTTCCACTTTTAATTAAAAAATATAACTCAAGCCTCACCCAATGACAACATCAATTTCTACCCTTTGCAATCAGTTTTCTTGCCACTAAATCTTCAGGCAAGATAACAGCAAGCGTAATAATAGTTATAATGGTACTAAATGACACCAATTGCAGAGGAGACATTCCCCCAATAATTTTCCAAGAATTACAATGTTTCACAGTTGCAATTCAAGATAATTGTTTATTGAACTATTGCAGAAGGTAATGATCATGACACTACTCTCAGTAGTTCTTCATGGTAACATTAGCCATGCATGTAATGTTCAATGGATAGTGGTTGCATTAACCATCCATGAGGTAATGGTGCACACATACCAACTATGAACTTTCAAAATAAAAATAGTGGCACTATACCACCCAGTAGTCAAAATAACATTGACGTTTTAAAACACTATGGAATATTCCAGGTCAAGACAAACATTCAACAGAATCTGTTAATGTTATCCAAATCAAAGAGTTGTGTCAAGAGCACCTCGACATATAAAATTTCCCCCTCTATCAACATAGATATTTGTAAATAATAATAAAAAAGATAATATCAATAAATAAACAGATGATTTTGAGGGGGCAATAAGAAATTTAAAAACGCTTCGCTTCACTATTCTTCTAAATTATTAACTTCTTACATATTTTTCACAAACTGAATAACTTACAACATTCAGGAACAGTTGACCCGCAACTGAGCTAACTTCATTCTTGCTTCTAGACTCTACATATAAAACAAATACGGTATGAAGTCATAGATCATGCTTAAGATATGTCCGCATCATTCATTCAAGACAACTGTGACACTGTCTGCCACACATACACGCAAGTTACAAATAAAAATGACCTACAGTATAACAAACACTTCCCAAAAACAAGCAGAGTAATTGAGCATATAAAACCATGAAGTAATATCATAAACTTTAAAAAAAGCATCAGCAACGTCAAAGAACAAACATTTCAGAAAGGAACTCTTACTGACAATTTTGAGAGAAAAATAAGACTTGCTTGGGCTCATAAAACAATTTCAACTTGACAAAGGGTCAATAGAGGGTTGAAAAAAAGAATAATAAATCACAATCACAGAATATACAATGAGATCAACACTACTTTGTACATAAATAATAGTGTGACATTCTTAGCATGTCACTAGCAGTTAGCAATGAGGTTCGCTCTCAAAGTAAATAATAATAATGTTGTAAAAGCAACAGGTACAAATTTAAGCTTTTGACCAAAAATTATAGACAGATCATCTCATAGTGCTGAAGTAATCTGGAAAAACATTAGCAACACTATGTTTTCTTACATGTGCTGTCTGCTAAGGTCAGCATCATCACACAGTATCACTGTGCAAGCACTGGTAGCCGATGGGGATTGATCCGATGTTGCCCTGTTAGATGGTCGAGCAGTATAAAGGCTTCCTGATCTTCCTCTTGGCTGTGACGATCTTCTTGCAGAATGTGTGAATGCATCAAGTTCATGGCCTTCACTTCCACTTGTATGCAATGGATAAGTAGTGCTTGAAGCTGATAAAGTAGATTCAGACAAAACATTGCCATACACAGATTTGTTTGACCTGTTCGCAACACTGGGAGTTTGGCTAAGCCCTCTCCTTTTGTGTAGGCAGCAAATAAAACTATTATATGAAAACTGACCAAATCCATGCCTGGGACCAATAATGCAAAGAAGTGGCATGAGGAAAAATGTTGAGTAGGTCCAACTCACACACATTATAATGATAAGGAACATCCCAATTTGAATGTAAGCCAAAACTGATGATGGCAGCATGAATACACCTGCGATTCCTGTCGTTAAAGCACCCATTGCAGTAGGCCCTCCCATTCTATGCAGAGCACATTTTACAGCTTCTTCTCGGCTGGCATTGTTGGGGGCTAGTCTATAACTAACACTATAGTGTAAGCTAAAATCTACTGCAAGGCCAATAGATGTACTGATTGCAACTGATTCTAAAACATTAAGTTCCCAGCCAAACAACAAGAGAATTGCCATTGTCACAAAAATGGTACTTGTTACAGATAGAACAGCAAATAATGATACCAGGGTGTCCAAAGTGACAGCAAACAACACAAACAGAGACATTGCCATTGATATTAACAGGGCAGAGACAGTGCTATCAGAAATAGTTTTTTGGAGATCATAAAAATGAAGGTCAGTTACAAACCATCCATTACGCATTCCAGGAGGGGCACTCTTTAACTCTTCCTGCATCCAGTTTTCAACCTAAAAATTGAAACAGGGAAGAAAAAGAGAACAAAAGAAGAATTTTAGATTTTCAAAAAAGGCAAAATTTTTAATAACAAAAGTGAACACAAAGAATCAGAAAGAAACAAACCTCCTCATAGAAGCTATTCATTTGTTCAAAAGACTCTAAGTAAGAATATTTGCTATCATATTCCACAATAACAACTCGAATTTTAGGGTGTGTTAAATTCTTTGAGAACTTTGGACCCGCTAAACCTGGTTCAAACAAATTCTGCGGAGTGCGATACAGACTGGCCATTGCTTGTATAGTACACTTTTTAAAAACTGACCGCTTATATGGCAAAGACAAAATCTCACAGCATGGACTACGGTCAATATCGTCCACAGGGTCTTTACAGCGTCGAGTCATCCATGTTTCCTGAGTTTTCCATGGAACAAGACAAAGACAAAAGATTAATATAAAAACGTGAATTAATGCTGCCTCTATACTTTCTAGCATTGCACCATTACAACTTACCAGACTTTCAATAAAACAGTTTGGTAGCAAAGGTCCAGTGGTAGATTGGTAAAAGGCCTGTTTCCTAACTTTGCCACAAAATTGTTTCAACCAAAGTTGCGAATCAGCATCTGCCATATCGAAAGTGTAGTCATATTGAAGTTTTCCTTTGGAATATGGATCATAGTAGTTCCCAGAATCAATTGGTTTTACTCCCCAAACAAATCTCAGTGGTAATTTGATGTTAGCCATTGAATGCTGAAAATAAATGACATAGAAACATACTTTCACACAAGAAAAGGAACAAAAAAAGAAAACAAGTACTGAAATTTTAAATACTTAAAAATTCACCTTTTCCAGCCTCTCAAACCAAAATTTCTCTCTGAAAACAGCGTCATATCGCTCAAATGGGTGAGAGCTACTGAATAGCTGAAAGTCAGGGGATTTCGGTAGTTGAAGACCAGGGTAGTACAGCACACAGACGCCACTTCCAATAGCTATAGTTCCCAGAACCAAAACCCAGAGAATGGGGCACCTGACCTAAAAGGCATGAAAACATTTTGGATTTATTTGCAGGTTCTTTCTATTGAAATCATCAGTTGTAAGAGAGAGTGCATTACCACAATAAAAACAAGAGCCCGATCAAAACTGCTGCTGATACGCTGAAAACTGCTACTGATGCGCTGAAGGAATGAAACCACGTGTTGCAGAAGGTACCTCAGAGCAGGCAAAGTAAAATTTGGAAAACTTGACTGCTCAGAAATGATAACACATGCTGGAAGCCATGTCACCATCAGGAAGAGGTTGGCAATCACTGCCATACCGGCAAATATGCTGCAAAAACCAACATAGAAATAAAGTGCTGGTAATTTACGACCACAAATGTTTGCAAAATGAATTCTAAAAAGCAAATTACAACTCACCTAAAACAGCGAATCGCTGTTATTGCACTGACAAATGAAGATAAAAATGCAACAGCAGTTGTGAAGGAAGTAATGAACATTGATAAAAGAGCATGGTTCATGGTTTCTTGAAGAATTTGTTGTAATGATGCACTTGCTTTTTCAGTTTTAATACATGTCCACATTTTGCAAAAAATGAATGCATCATCAGCTCCAATTCCTAGCAACATAAGAAAGTTGATAATTTTGTTTCTAAATTACCATTTTGATTCCAGCACAAATTTTTTATGTTCTTCAAAACAAGATAAATTGTGTGATTTACTCACCAACTGCTACAACACATGCAAGGAGGTTCATGAAGGGGAAAAAGTGCAACCTAAAGACATTGGTGTAAAAGAAGTATGAAATTCCAAGAGAAAGACCAATAGCAATTATTGCCATAAATGTGACGAGGAATGATCCAGTGTACAGCCACATACAAAAGAAGACACAAAGAGCTCCTAGTGAAATGAGCCATGTATCCCACACAAGGCTCTCATCAAATAGTATGGTCTTGAGGCCTATTAGAAAAAGAAAAAGGAGGAAATAACGGACAGTTTCAGAAGCAGGAAATAAACTTGGCATGGTATACATTTTTTGCCTCCCTTACCAAGATCCATCGCGGACACTTCTACATTTCCAAATTTCAGTGCTTTTGAGTACATAGCCCTATAATATGGCATCATAGCAGAAGACCGAGCCATTGGTAGGAATATCATGGAATGTTTGACAAATACTTGGCTGATATTCTGCAATATTGAAAACAAGTAATTGTAACAATCAATAGCTTAGAATTTTGTAATCAATTTTTTTTAAAAGTCCAGACCTACCTTAGGAGGAAGGAAGTCAACATCAACAAGATAATTCATTATATTGTATACAGCATTATTTTTGGTGCAGTGTGGAGGCACAACTAAACAACCTGCAGCTGCATTGAACTTGTCTTCTTGGCAGTCTTCAGGTAGTTTCAGATCATGATAATACTGGGCACAGTCTATGAGTAATTCCCTTGTCTTCTCTACATCATGTTCCTGAAAAGTAACAATGTTTTTGGAAATACAGTAAGGTTTTTTACATCATGATGAATATTGAAGAAGAAAAGTGTACCTTTATTTGAAGACAGTCTGTATGACCATGTAGAACAGCGATATAGTTATGTAAAGTCCAAGAGCGACAACAAGAATTGGCTGTAGAAGTCTGACAGTTTGTAGGGAAATGTGGCGTTTCCCGAAGAACATAATCTAAACGGCAAGCTGAATGTAGAGCGGCAAGAGAGAGTAAATCTGATCCATCAGTTGTAGACAAGACCATGTGTGAGTATTCTGGGCCTATAAATAAAATACAAAGTACAATTTCTTTTTCCTTGCAGCAGCATTCAATAGTTTACTTCGTGTCATAACAAAAACTTACTAGGGGCACCACAGAAAAATCCATCTCTCGAGAAATGGTCATGATCATGACCTGAAGACAGTTTTTTTTCACTTAGCTCGTCTCTCAAAGTTTTCCATGGCTCGGATGCATTGCCATAATCAGGTTGAGCCTGAGTAGAGACAAGTCCATGCTCAATCAAAAACCTAATTCCTTTCTTTTATAAAACAAATAGAAGACTATTAAAAATTCACCTCAGACACGTTCACTCCAAAAGTATAGTTAATATGCTGATCCCGATCATAGATGTCAGATGGTACTGCAAAAGCAGGAGGAGTCACATATGTGTCAATCTTTTTCTTCTTTTTCTGTTTTGGACCCTGGAATAGGAGAAGGAAGTTTTTGACTCCAGCCAGACGAGTGGAAGTTAAACGCCTTAGATGGCTTACCTTTCTTCGAGAAGTTGAAGATTCTTGGGGATGTGACGTAGATGAAGCTTCTTCTGTTGCATTATCTGGATTAAACTGAATACTAGATATCAGTGATAGTTCAATTGGGTTTGATGTCAGTGAGCCAGATGGCCTGGTGGATTCTTCAATGTTTTTCCAAGCTGTTATTCTCTCAGAAATTGTGGTACCTCTAGTTTCAAATCCCTGGAAGAATGTAAACGAATTTAAGTTTTTGAAACCTTAATTTTAGGAGATGTCACCAACTAAAACACAAGTTACCTACCAGAGTTGGATCAGTAAATGATGGTATCTTTTCAGTAGTAAATGGAACTATGAAACATATTCCAGAGAAAACAGCAACAATAGCCAACACTGCAAAAGGATGTTTGACCAAAATCTTTGCATACCTGAAATCAACAGGTGTCAGCATCAGAGACAAAGTAGATGCTGCAACAAACATGACTTTTATGCTCGAAACTTACCACTTCATTTTAAGGTTGACAGAATCACCAACTAGTTCCACGGAATCTCGCACAGCCAAATGGTTTACATTATATCGACTGAAAAGAAAAAAATAACAAACAAGGTAAGCAACACAAGAATTGAGGTGAGGTACCACAATAAGAGCAGGAAAAAACTATTTTAACATTGAAACTAAGACACATTATTATGTAAAATTACGATATTTAAGAAAATAGCGTCAAATTTGAGTAATGCTTCAAAGTTAAACCATTGAAACTAAATACCTAACCTATCAAAAATGTGAATATATCAAAATGTACACACTACCGTTATGAGTTGATTTTCCCAATGACGGCGTCTCAGAAGAGAGGCCAATATAAACAATAAAACATAGCAGAAAGAGTGAGATAAATAAATTGAAAACAACAAAATAGTTGCCGGTTTAGGAAACTCTAAACACTAGCCCCGCTCAGGTTGTTTGTTTTGTTTACATATGTCCCAACCAGTATGAGAAATTCACCACAGCGTACTTCACACTTTTGGGGACTGAAGGGCTGATTTAAATGTCCTATGTACCTACGGTCCCTGGTGGAAAATTGGGAGGGGGGGGATGCCGAAGTAAATGAAGCGTTCGTTACTCCTCTCTTCAAGGGTAGTTGCATGCTTGGATGTCGTTTACAACTTACGCCTCAGTTTCACGAGGATTAAAAATGACTTTTCTGTCGTCTCTGGCTGTCCACACGATTCCCCCCCATTTCGCAGTCTGTTGGGACCGAGAAGAGACCTACATGGATGCCGCCCCAGTGCCAAGACACAAGGCATCCCCCACCCCCTGTCCCTCCTCCCTATGCACCAGACGGTAGTGGCGCCTGCCCATGCGGTCCGTCCGGGCTGTTTGCAGCACAAGCCGTGTGGCGTCGGGCCAGCTGATTTCCGGCGCATTTCGACTGGCCGGGGTGTGGGGGTGGGAGGGTCCAGGCGGTACAAGGGGGCGCATGGTGGTTGCATCCGGCCGGGAGGGGGTGTCCCTGACCCAGTTGGACGCGCGTACTACGTCCCGGCACGGGGTGGGCACGAGGTGCGTCGTAGTCTCGCACCCCCTCCCCCCCCCCCCCGGCGCTGCGTCGCACTGCGTCCGGGGAAGCGGAGCGCCATCTCCTTCTGGACCACTGGCGCCTGTGCGTGTGTGAGCGAGCGAAGCAACGAAGGGGGCGGCAGCACCCACGCGGCCCCACTCCGCCGCCACGCAGCCACGCACGCGCACCTCCGCCCCTTCACCCCCCCGAGTGCCCCCGGCGCGCCGCCCCCACAGCCGCCCCCAGCCGCCCCGGCCTCCAGGCTGGAGCTTCCAGGCTGGCTCCAAGGTCGACGCGGCCACGTGCCCGGGCCGGTTACTCGGTCGCACACGAGGCGCACACGTGGCGCAGCAGAACCAACACAGAGGCACCAATACACCGACCATAACGTTGGTTCAGCCCAAGTTGGCGGGTCGGTGAGCCTATGCTAAGCAGGCCTATTTTTTGTGACTTTATGAGTGAGGTTTTTCTTTGGTCCTGGTTCCGCCCACTTTGCGACTGAACCAGCTACCAGAGCTCCGCAAACGCCCACTCCAACTTTTCCACCGAACGCAACTTCAACAGCCCAGCGGTGCTAAGTTCCCGCGTCCCGCCAACATTTCCGTGAAGGCCGATCGTCTCTCTCTCTCTCTATCTTTCGCTTTTTTTTTCCAGCGGCGGGTTCGTGTTGGCGTCGTGAGAAGAAATTCAGACGCGCCGATATCGATTCGCGCCGCACCGTATGCTCTCATCTCGGGAAAGAAAGACACAAGAGGCGGCGAGGCCCCGACTCCGCCCAGCAAGGCTAGACTCCCCTGCCCCCCCCCCTTCCCCCTCTGCCCCCGGTCGGGAACAACATTATTGCGTCGCACGTGCAGCTTGCTTGCGTGTCAAGCATCATCACAGTGAAGCACAGCACAGTGGGTCAGCAAACCGGCGCAGGTGGTCGTCAAAACTCTTGACGCGTTTAGAGCTCCTGAGTCGCTAGCCAGTTCTCGAACAGAACGTGTGACCCCCACTCCAATGGATTCCTCGTCCGGAGGGCAATCCATTGGTGGGGGTCACACTTTCGGTTCGAGTCCCATTCAGCGACTCTGGAGGTCTAAACCCGTGCGAGATTGGAGCAGAGCGCCTGCGAATGACGGGGTAGGCCAGCCCGCCGTACACCCGTGTCGCAGCGTTGCCTACCCTGCGCTCGTCGGGCGCCCCACTCAGACACTCACCTCGACGTGTCGAATGTTATTCTCAGAGGGCGATCCTCGATCCAGGGGCAAAATGTCCGTCCGTCTGTCTGTCTATCTGTCTGTCTGTCCGTTGGGCACGTGCTTGACTTGTTATCCCAGCCAGGGCCTAACCTTCCTCTACTACGCCTGCATCGACCGGCTTGGCGGCGCGTGGCGGCGCGTGGCGGCGCGTGGCGTGGCGCAGCATCCACAACCCTCCACGTGGCTGGCTGGCTGGCCGGCGTGGCGGAGTACGCTACAGTTTACGCACAAACAAAAGGACCCCCCCCCCCCCAACTTATACGAAGGGGTGGAGGGGGCAGACAAGAGGACGCCTCGTGGTGCGGTCAGGACTCTGCGCCACTCGCTGCCGACCGAGTGTCCGTCTGTCTCTCTCGCACCCGCATACACGGGGTGCGACAGAGACATAGCGACGTCAGCCTGCTGGCATGCGCCGCGAGCCCCGTGAGGGCCATTGCGCCATGGGGCACCGGCTCTGATTGGCGGCGCGTGGGGCCTCGAGCCGTGGGGTCTCGAGCCGGGGGGCGCACTCGTGGCGTTCAGAACGCGGCTAGCCCAGCCTGCCTTACCACGGTTGCCAAGCCGAAAATCACCCGACGCACCAGTGTCGAAAAAGTTGCAAACCTCAGCCAGCCAACTAGGCAATGTCTAGCTAGAGTCTAGGGGCGAGACATTGAGAGACGAGATTGCCTAGACCTTGCTCTCGGTAATTTGCCCAGTGGGCCCGCTGAAGTAGGCAACTCTTTCCAGACTGCGAGACGTTGCCTCTTCGTGAGGCAACTCGACCGCGCCCCAGTCCAGGGTCGAGTCCACTCCCAGGTAGGTGGGCCTTGCATGGCAATGGCACAGTCCGGTTCCCATGGCGACCGAAGGCCGAAGGGTAGCAGAAGGGGGAGGGGGGGGGAGGGTGGTCCCGGCCTGGCGGCGGCAGCTGCGGAGGTGGGCGGGTGGGGATGAAAAGACTGCTGGAAGCTGGAAGGGATTGGTAGGGTGCCGAAGGGGAGGGCGGCATCTGGTGCCCCGCTGGAAATAGGCGCAAGGCGCGGCTCGGCTCGGTTTTCAGGTGTGACGACCCAGACCCGCGGTTTCATGCGTGACGCTCGAGGGCTTTGCCTTGTGGATTGTCGGTGGTCGGTGCTGACGCCGCGGGGGAAGGGGTTGGGGGGGGGGGGGATGAAACAGCGCAAAGGCTCCATGCTGCCGCTCCAGCCCGTCGAGAGGCTCTCCATATTGCGGGGCACTTCGCGGCCAGGTGTCCGTCTGCCTGCCTGTCTGTTTGTCTGTCTGTCAAAATTTTTGTGGGGAACCTCTCTGCATTAAAAAAAAACACAAACAAAAACCAAACAATAAAAAAAAAAAAAAAAAAAGGTTGTTGTGATGCGGGGCTTACGAAGCCTCTCCCTGTGTTTTGCACACCACAGAGAAGCACCGCGCCCCGCGGCATCCCGGCCGGCAGTAACAATATTGGCGCCCGAGCAGCCTTCTTTCTTATATGAGAAAGCACTCGCGGCGGGAAGAATGCGCGCTACGCAGAGAGAGAGAGAGAGAGAGAGAGAGAGAGAGAGAGAGAGAGAGAGAGAGAGAGAGAGAGAGAGAGACGCGGGAGGGGCAGGTGTAGGCGTAGGTGGACGACGAGAGTGTGGGCTGGGAATGCCCCGGGCAGGGGGAGGGGGATGAGGTTGATGATTCAGTGACCGTCAGAATCAGACCCCGCAACCTCAGGCACGTCAGAGGAGAGCACTAGCGCTGGAATGCCCCCCCCCCTCCACCGCCCCCGCGCTCCAAAGCCCACCCTCGCTACAGGTGAGACCAAAGGTGAAGGGTGGGCGGGGACGGCTTAGCGAAGACACGGAGGAAAAAAAATGGGTCAACTTTTTTCGTGACACTCATTCGTATTAGCTCAGGATGTTTTGTCGTGGTGACTACCTGGCCGCCGCAGCCACTGCTCTCGCGGGGCGAGGCACAGTGGGCAAGAACACCGGTGGAGGCGTTTCTAGCTCCAGAGTTCGCTAAATGGAACTCCCACCGAACGGGTGACCCCGCCAATGGATTGCTCTCCGAACGAGGAATGCATTGGTGGGTCACACGCTCGGCTCGAGTCCTGTTTAGCGACTCTGGAGTCGTCTGCGCCGGTCTTCTGGCCCACTGTGCGTGGGCGTGCGGCAGCTGCCGGCCGACAGCGGATTGCCAATATACTTGATCCGACGACTTGCTGAGGACCTCGAACTGCGGCGGGCGAAGCCCAAGGCGGGGCCCAAGGCGGGGCCCAAGGCGGGGCCCAAGGCGGGGCCCAAGGCGGGGCCCAAGAAGGGGCCGCAGCTGCCCCCTGCCCCGACCGGCCCTGCCCGAAGGAAGGGGGTGGGGTGGACTTTTCGTTTTCCTTCGAGTGGAATGAGCCCGTGTTGGCTGTCGCTCAGGACGACGTCAAGGGGCGCAGTGGGGGGAGGCGCGGTGCGTGGGTGTCTCTCCGTAAGGGCGCTAGCCGAGAGGGGAGGGGAGGGGGACTCCCTCTTGACTCGTTATTGGCCCCAGTCCGTCTAAAAAGGGACCCATTTATTCTCCTTCTCCAATTTAAATAATTAACGGTCGCAAAATGGACCGAAAATGCGTGTTGGCAGTCCTGCGTCAATTAGCCTTCCGCATCACTTCGCCGTTCTCGGCCTCTCGGCTCCGGGCCGCTCCAATTAGCTTCCAGTCTCTCGGACTGCTCAGACCGTCTGCGCTGAGGCGCGCGGGGCGGGGCGGGGCGGCTCGCGTCAAGAGGAAGGGTGGGGGAAGGGGAGGGGAGTGGTGTGGGCGTTCCGAATCCTAAACGCAGCGCTGTTGTGGCCGGCCCGATGGCCCGATCAGGCGCACCCAAGATAAACTTGGTGCAGAGCGCCCCGGCAGCTGCTGGAGGAACTCGCAGAATCTGCGCGCCAATTCGCCATTAACGCTTGTCTAGTGTCTACGGACCGGTAGGGAGGGAAGGGGGGGGGGATGACCCCGTCGGGGGTCCCTGGCGCCTCCAAGTTGAAAACAGAGTCAGGCGCAGGAGCCGCGCAATCCCTAACTTTGCACGGCCCGACAGGGGGAATGACGAGTGGTTCTCGGTCCGTGCCCGGAGTGGGAATCCGGCGAGCCAAGGAACAACTGCTACAGCCTTGAGGAACAGTCTTCAGCCACAGCCTTGAGGTGCCAGAGCCTGGAGCTACAGCAGGTAGGGTCAGTTGGTGCAAGTTTGGGACATGGGGTAAAAATGGGACAGCTGTTTCATGAACAAGATTTTGACATGATAGAACTCCTGCTTCACCAGATGTTATGTTTTTATGGTGAAACCGACATTTGGTACGGCAGGAGTTCTATCATGTCAAATCTTGTCCCCCGAAACAGCTGTGCCATTTCTACCCCGTGTCCCAAAATGACCCCAACTGAGCGTGCAGCGAGTCCAGCGCCGCGCAGCTGCCGATGCCAGCAGGAGAGTGAGTTGCGTGGATGCGGCAGTCCCTCGCACGGTCGAGTGGCCAGTGGCCAGGGGTTCTGCCAGGCTTGGTTTCATCCAGCCGGCGGCAGCTCTGACCCCTTCCTTCTCTTCCCCCGCCGACTAATCCTGCACTTTTGTTAACGAGAACAGCGCGCCGTGCCGTGCCTTGCCCCACTAATTAGAGACGTCTGCACATTTTTCCTTCCCGAGGAAATAGTCACCATCCTATCTTGGTAATGTGATCCCGTCTGACTAAGTTGCAGGCGGGCAAGTCTGGACGTTCTTCACGGTGCACAGTGGGCCAGAAGACCTCAAAACGCGTCTAGAATTTTGGCCACCTGCGTCGGTCTTCTGACCCACTGTGCGGTGCCTCTCTCTTCACTATGCACCCTTCTGACAACAACGACAAAGACGACGACACGGCAACAGCGGCCAAGTCAACGACGCGATAACGACAACAACATTAACATCAACTTGTCATTCTCACCTGCTGCCCATGGACTCTAGGTCGGAGGCGAGGCTGATGGCGGCGACGGGCCCGCGCCAGGCCGAGCAGTAGAGTCCAGGTGTTCCGGAGACGACAGCGGGGGCGTTGGCGGAGGCGTTGGCGGGGGCGTTGGCGGGGGTGTTGGCGGGGGCGTTGGCGAGGACCGCGGCGTCGCGGTCGGGGAGGACGCCGAGGCCGGGCTGGGCGGTGGCGCGCGCGTCCACCTGGGCGACGCCGGCTCCAGCGCGGCCCCCACGGCCCCCACGGCCCCCAGCACAGGCGGCCGCGACGCCGGGGAACTCGTCGTCTCCCATGTCGGCCTCGTCGGCGTCGTCCGCCGGCCCCCCGCGGACGGGGACGACGGCGACTGGGGGACGTCTCGTGGCTCCAGCGTGCTCCAGCGTGCACCAGCGGGCCTGGCTGCTGGGACCGCGGCACGCCGCGGCACGTGTGGGGCGCTGAGGCTCCACAGGCTGGCTGCCTGGATGGCTGCCTGGCTGGTCGCCTGGCTGCTGCCTGGCCCGACCCGGTGGAGCGTCGCGGCCGGACTGAGCCCAACGCCAACACCCCGCGCGCCCGCCGCAGCCCGCCAAACAACCCCCACCCCACCCACCCTGGACCCCGTGGCGCCGCAACCACCGCAACCCTCCACGCCACCGGGAGGGTGGGGCAGCCTCCCCCTCCCCCTCCCCCTCAACGAAACACTCTCTCTCTCTCTCTCTCTCTCTCTCTCACACAGAGAGAGAGAGAGAGAGAGAGAGAGAGAGAGAGAGAGAGAGAGAGAGAGAGAGAGAGAGAGAGAGAGAGAGAGAGAGAGAGAGAGAGAGAGATCACCTCCCACGACTAGGTGCTTTCCGAGTCACAGCGCAGAACACGACACCACGTTTTCTATGGAAGGAGGAGAGTGTGCCATTTAGAGCGGGGATTAATTAATAAGGGGTGGAACTGAGTGTGAAATTGGCGAGGCACTGTGTAGGCGCTCGCCATCGCGTGCTCTCTCTTCTCTCTCACCCCCCTCTCTCTCTCTTTCGTATCTCTCTCTCTCTCTCTCTCGCGGCAAAGGAAAGGGAGGGGATCCGGCTCGCGGCACTTCCAGGAACGCGCGCGCAGTTCACATTATTCCTGGCGCTTCCAGGAACCTAACGCTTCCACTCGAAAAAATATTTTAAAAAATAAAAAATGAAGCGTTGGGTTGGGCGATTGGAGCCTTGTCGTCGGACCGTGGCGTCCGGCCAAAGACGGTTCCCTCGGTGAAGGTCACGGGAAATTTAAAATAAACTTTCAATGAATACATGAAACTACATGACTTGTTGTTGATGTAAAATCTGATCCTTTTTTGAAAAGCAGTTAAAATTCTGGCGCGCAAGGCATCCTCTTTCTTGCCAAGTGTTCCACCGCACCTGAACACCCCACCTATTGTGAGTGTTAGGAATCCGTCACACATACAAGCGCGTTCAGATTTTAAAACAACTGGCACAAATTTTATCTAGTAGTATCAAACACAATTTTCTTTCAATACACAAACTTTAGCGTCAATCCCTCCCCTCCTTTTTTTTTTTTGCAGTTGGCAACTCTTTAAAGCTTCCGACCGGAGCGCCCTCTTTCTCCCTCAAGAACAATGCGGCTTCCAGAAACCCTAACCTAAATTTCTAGATCTTTCTGCAGGTTGAGATAATTCTTGAGGGAATACGTTTGTCGCGTTACAGTCTCAAAGCCTTTTATTTCCAGTGTATTCTGTCTTGAATTTCGTTGAACAAAATGGTTGATTACAGTAGATGGAAGGATATTGAGGTAATGGAACACGAAGAGAGTTACGTTTTATGTTAGTTTGATGTGTAGCAGTATGCTTTGTTTATAGTTGGTGGACAATTCTGTTTTGTTTGCGTCAAATAATCCTAACGAATTCGTTTGAGACTCGAACTCCTCTCCCTTTGTCGGTTGATGAGTTGAACTGGTCATGTTTGACTCGATTTGTACGGATTTGTACATGTACGGACCATGTCTAACAAAGTCCATCTTGTTGTCAGATTTCTGATGATGAGGACGAAACTCACCCCAACATCGACACTCCTTCCCTTTTCCGATGGAGGCACCAAGCTCGCATCGAGCGGATGGAGGAACAGACAAAAGAAAAAGAAGAATTTGACAGGAGAAGAGCTGAGTATGTGCTAAAATGAGTTTTGATTTTTTTGCGCTATTTATGAGTCTTCTCATGACACTTTCTGTGTTTCTGTAGGCATGAACGCAAAATGAAAGATGCTCGTCAGAAACTTGAAGATGCCAAACAGAAGGGCTTAGATCTGAGTGAATTATCAAAAGCTATGAAGGACCTAGAGGATGAAGAGAAAGAAATCAAGAAAAAGGCCGATGAACTGAAATCTAAAGAGAAGGTATTGCAACGTTTCCAGTTCTCTGTGTTTCCTCTCTTTTCTCTGCTTATCCCCTGTACTATTTTTTTTGTGTTAAGATTACTCCATGGAATGTGGACACCATCAGTAAGGAAGGATTTGACAAAACAGTTGTGAATATTGCTCCTAGACGGAAAGAAGATGATGACTTAACAGAAGAAGAAAGGGAAAAGAAAATGAAGGATTTTGTCAAAAAACACGAAAAAGAACTCAAGCAGTATGGAATGTTCAAGCGCTATGATGATTCAAAGCGTTTCCTCCAGGAGCATAGCCACCTTGTAAGTGTCCATACATTTTCTCACTTACTAAAATTTTCTGTGATATTCAAAATGTTTCTTTTTTTTAGTTAATGTGGTTTGTTTTTTCTTGTCCATCAAGGTTGGGGACAACACAGCCAATTACCTTGTAATTTGGTGCATTAACTTGCAAATGGAAGGGAAGGAACAGTTGATGCAACATGTAGCTCACCAATGCATTTGTATGCAGTACATCCTTGAACTTGCCAAGCAGCTTGATGTTGACCCTCGTGCATGTGTTGCACAATTCTTCTCAAGGTATTAAATTGCCAATTTTTTCATACTATTCATTATTTATTGCTTCTTTTAGACACCTTAATTGATCCTTCCCTTAAACTCTATTAGGATTCAAGTTGCTGATGCTGAGTACAAGACTGCATTTGATGATGAACTTCGTGCTTTCAAAGAAAGAATCAGGAAGCGAGCTGATGAAAAACTTCAGGAGGCTATCAAAGAGCAAGAGGAGGAAGAGAGGAAGGAGCGCTTGGGCCCAGGCGGCTTGGATCCAGTCGAAGTGTTCGAAAGCCTTCCTGTTGTGAGTCAAGTTCATGAAATTTACAAAGTTGCCTATGTTCTGTTAAATTATTTCACTCTGTAAATCTGTTTTTTTCTTTAGGAACTTCAAAAATGCTTTGAAAGCCAAAACATTCCTCTCCTTCAAGAAACCATTTCCAAAATGCCTGAGTCTGAAGCTGTCTACCACATGAAACGATGTGTGGACTCTGGCCTATGGGTCCCAGAAGCTAATAAAAACAAAGATGAGGACGCAGAGGAGGAGGAAATTTATCAGGAGCTTCCCACAGGAGATGAAGCTGCTGCAGGCAGCAGTGGAGACAAGCCAACATAGAATTGAACATAAAAGAAGCAGCCGCTGTACACTCCACCTGACTTGTGGAATGTTTGTACTTTATTCAAATCTTGTGTCTTCTAATTGCTGGAGATGTTTTAGGCACATCCGTAATTAACCATTCTCATTGAATTGTTGTTGGCTCTAGATCACAAAGTTGTGAGTTGATTAGCTTCCCAATTTAAATTATTTTCAGACCACCTATATTTGATTGCATAATACATTCTGTTTCTGTTGACTGAAGTTTGTTGTTTCATACATTTTAATTCATGTTTCATTATAATTTTCGCTGATTGTGATTAATTTTTAGTAATAAGCATCTTGTTTCTAAGTACCATCATCTTTATATTTCTGTGAGATTAAAGTTTGTGTGAATCAACTAAGAGATTCTCTTGTTTCTCTTGTATGCCCAAATCTTCATAGAGGATCATTGATTAATTCACACTCATTCTAAAAAGAGAGTTCAAAGGTTTAATTTTATCGTACCACTAATTTCTTGGAATCCTGGCAATATTTTGGATTGGAATTAATCTAGACACTTCTACAAAATCCCTGCACAGTGGACACTGCGCACGAGTTTGCAGCCATTCAGTAATGCAGCTCCAGCAGAAGACATGTCCACATGGTGATGCAGTATCCTGAGTACGGGGTTCTAAACAGAGAGAGCAGCGATAGTAAGCCGCTGCACTGCTTGACTGATCAGGTTCATCTTCCTCTGGCAAACTGTTTGAGACTGCCAAAGACTTCTTCAGTCTGCAAAATTCACAGCACTCAACTTAGACAGGATTTAAAATTGGCCAAACTGATAGTTTTGGCTATTCCATTACCTTGGAAAGGTTGCTGGAAGTGTCTGAGCCCATCTAAAACTGGAAACAGCGGTATATATAAAAAGTTGGAACATTGTTACAGTGCTCAAAAGCTGAAAGCCCTGGCGAGTTGAATGGTCTTTCAACCACCTTCTGACTAGTACCTGTGATAAGAATGCAAACAAAATCACTCATCAATCACTTAACAATTTTTTTTACTTTGTTCAAATGATGGGTGCAACTAAGATTAATACATACATATCTAATTCCTGCAAGGCGTTTTGAGAGTTGAAAGTATTCGCCTCCCCAGTAAAAAACGCCTTTGTGTAGACGAGTTATAAATACTAATGTGCTTTTCAATGCACCCAGGCCTTCGAGAAGTGAGGCCCGAGCTTCAACAGTCAAGTCAGATGGAATGAGAAGTTGACGCTTGAAAGCTGCAATCAATCGCTCACAGACTATCCCACCGAAACATTCTAGCAGCAACGCCAAGAGTCTCCTCTGTACAGGAAAAGAAAATGTTAGTTCAAGGAAATGTTTGAGAGATCAGGGCACAACATATATAACTCACATACCTTCTTGCTTGGAAGTTGCCTGAGTGTACTGTTAATTTGAATTATACCAGTATATTCTTCCCCCAGTGTTTGAATGTCGGCAATAGTAGTAACTGCAGCATACAGTATTTTTGACAAAATTGGAAGAGAGCTATGATATTTCATCCAAACCCGATTTCCTGAAAAATGATTCTTCATTAATAGTATGAATTAAATTTTTTAGGAATGTTTCTGTAGAAAAGCCTTATGATCATAGCAAACCTGCAGCTTTTAAAAGTAGATCTGACGTTTCTTGATGGATTCGTTCCACCATAAGTTCATCACGTTGAGCAGCACGTAATACTTCTGCAGTGCCAGCAGGCTCAAGTGTTCGCAGCTTTATAACCATTTTTTATATATCTTTTTGGACAAAAAATTTAAAGAATTCTTCATAAGAATTAACAAAATTTTCTAAATACCGTGACAACTGTAGGGTTAGGTTAACCATGGCACAGCATGACTGGTATTTTCAAATAAATTTTTCAAACACATTCATTTTAGGATGTAAAACGAATCAACAATAGGGGCAAAAATCCTCCTAAAATAGTTCAGAGTACATTGCACAAATTCACATAAGAACCTCTTTACGGAAGATACATAACGACTGCTTTACAAATTTGGCGATAGTTTCTGCTTTTAACTTCTGCTCTTGGTGAGTAAACAGCAGGAACTGCTAATAATGTAAGGACGTGTAAATAACGCTGCTCTGCATACAGCAGAATGAGAAATTCTGCGATCAGTATAAACCATGGCGCCAGGAAGTTCTTTCACCGACAGTATTACACGTTTCTAAAGTGTCAAAGTTTCTGTATTTCTTAGCTGGATTCGTAAAAATATGCTTCTTGGCCATTTGAGTAGACCCTTAAGAATTTCACATGGTTGAAGAAAACTCCAAAACCACTGGCATTTTTGCGGCAGAAAATACTTTACTTTCCATGTTCTTGGAGTAATCTGTTTCTTTGTAAACAGACACAGATATGTCGAATATTTCGGGCTTCGTGGGTGTACATGCAGGTATGAATCGGAAAATGGTCTGCAACTAACCTTTCTGCTTGATTTATTTCTTACGATTTACCTCAGTTTTGTACTAAATCTTTTTATGTCCTCGTAGGTGCTGGCGATCATTCTGATGATGCTAGTTCTGCATACAAAAAACTTTGCAGGGATGCTTGTAGAAAGGTAAAGCAATTTTTCTGTGCTTGCAATATCATTAAGTTATTCCAAAGGTATTTTCTCTTAACCCATGTCTTTGTAGGGTGTAGAGGTCCTGAAACAGGGCGGCTGTGCACTTGAGGCAGTGACAGCAGCTACATCTGTTTTAGAAGACTCTCCTTTATCGAATGCTGGCTTTGGTTCCAATTTAACGTGGGATGGTTGTGTGGAGTGTGATGCGTGTGTCATGGATGGTCATACGTTGACATGGGGTGCCATTGGTGCTGTACCAGGAGTAAAAAATCCTGTCACGTTAGCAAAAAGTCTTTGCACGAGGCAAAGTGGTTCAGCCCTTTCAATGGGCCGAGTGCCTCCATGGTATGTATGGTTTGAATATATATGCATGTCATTTATCCGACTTTACAAATCTTTCATTGGCCGTGTCTGTAGAGCTCTGTCTTTGCAGTCTTCTTGTTGGAGATGGAGCACGTATGTGGGCTGAAGAAGTGGGAATACCCACCCTTGATCCGAAGTCTCTTGTGTCAGGTATGCCACAGCTTTCATATTTATTTTTAATTTTTTTAAAGTCTTCAAGTTTTAATAATGCCTGCTCTGTTTACTGTTAGAAAGATCAAGGAACATATACAACCACTACAAAAAAAAGCTGGCCAAAGTTCAGAAGAAAGATGTAAATGTAAGTTCCATATTCTACAATGTGTTAAATCTTGATTCCACTCCTTTAATTTTTATCTTAATGCTACTACCGTAATATTTTTAATATTTTTATAGACACTCAGCCCACTTGATACAGTTGGTGCAGTTTGTGTAGATGGACAAGGACATGTGGCCGCTGCCAGTTCGAGTGGTGGCATCATTTTGAAACACTCAGGCAGGGTGGGTCAGGCCGCAATGTTTGGTTGTGGCTGTTGGGCTCAAGAAGGCAAAAATGGCCAAAGCTCTGTGGCCACAAGCACGTCAGGCTGTGGTGAGTACTTGATCCGTACTATGTTGGCAAAAGAAGCAGCAATCGACCTCATGACAGCAGACTGTGGCACCACGTGCCTTCATGGAACTATGGTCAATAAATTTTTAGGTAAGTTGTGAAACGGATTATGCCTGGCTATTTAGGCTGTTGTTTGTGGAGAACTGATTGTTTGTTTCTACGGGCCTAATCCAACAGACTCACCCTTCTTAGCCGGAATGCCTGTGCGTCTGGGCGGTGTGATCTCAGTAAAATGTGAAGAAGATGGCATGGGCGAGTTTCTATGGTCACACACAACACAGAGCTTTTGTATTGGTTACATGAGCTGTGAAGATTCCACCCCAAGGGTAAGTAACAGTGGTTGGAAGAAAACTGTTCGACCCAACAGAGATTTGTGTCAGTTCTGTTATTTGGTCCTTCTCTATTGATTTCAGAGTCACTTGTCCAAACTTCCCCGTGGAATGGCCCCTGGGACAAAGGCTGTTGTTGAAGGAGTAGGACTCTGCTTAAAACGAGGAGATCCCAGCAATTCATGAGACAATCATCATCTTATGTTATTTACATTTCAATTGACTTAATTACAACCTCACGTAACAATGCGTTGTCTTTTCTGTTTTTCCCACGGCTTCTAATGTTGGCTATACCCCGCGCGCGCGCGCAGCTGTCGATACCCCGGTCGGTGAGCGCGAGGTGGAGATACCCCGCGGGAACTCAGTAGGTCTATACCCCTCCCCTATAAAGGTCTTGAGCTATTGTTTCCTATTGTTATATGGGGCATTCGCGGGTGCAGTTTTGAAAATAATCATGGCAGTGAAGGCGTGCGGATGATTTCTAGACAGAAAATTACTCTGATGTCACAATGATCTAGGTCCTAGTGGTTAGGCTACTGGAGTGGCAGAAAGGATACTTTACATCGTCAATATTTCCTGTTAGAGATAAACTTCATCTGGCGTTTAGGTTGGCAAACTTACCATGGATTTACTATTGCATGTAAATACCCTCCGTCGGCGACAAGTCCACTTGTTGAATTTACCCTCCGTGACGTACAATGTGTGGCAATATTTCGTTGAAACTCGTCCTGTATAGTCGCAGGGAATCTTCGTAGATTAATTCCGCAAAGTTTTTTTCTTAGTGCACTCAAGGCGACGTGGACCCAAAACCTCTCCCCCCCCCCCCCTCACCTGCGGCGCCGGCCGCCTCAAGTGTTGCCTTCTTCCAAGGCCGGTGCGCCACCCCGTGGAGCGATGTCACTGGCTGTACGTGCGGGCAAAAGTCGAAAGCTATCACTGTCGCGTCGTTGTCGCGGCGCCCGGATCGGATGGGACCCGGACAGAACGGAGCCGACACCAGGCCGTTTACCGCCACCGATTTGCATGAGAATGACGAAGCCGGGCGAAGAATGGGGTTAGATGGCGCCATTTCACGGCCCAGCGGATCGCCCCGAGCCCACCCCCGCGGCCTCCCCGCGCAGATTCCGAGCAGCGCTTTCGTCGCCCTGTCTCTCTCGCACTCATCGTTCGCTCCGTGAGGGCGCGAGAGAGACAGACCGACTTTTTTCGGATTTATGAGACTGCGGGTCCTGGCCCCCTCTTGCCGCGCGATCCATGCCGCCGTGACTTCCGCCTTATTTCTTTCCTATTCTTGTTTCCTTTCGGAGGAGAAAATTGCGCCGGACTCTTTTTTTCTGCCTTGTAAAGTATCTTTGACGCCGAGACGAGATATTTGACTGTGACTGTACGGCGGTGCAGCGAGGCGCTTGAGGCGCCAGCCGTCGAAAAAGAAACGAGCTCACTCCTTTCATCGCTGCCTCGTTTTTTTGGCCCGAATTATTCCACCTCACCCACGACTTTGTCTCATTCCCCTTCCAGTGGCGTAGTGAATTTAGCTTCTTTTTCTCTGGCGGGCTTTTGTCGCACGTTTCGCCAACTTTGCGAGTTGGTCAGGACCAGGGAGGAGAGCATAAACCACCGCTTCCCCTATCCCACCACTGCGAAGGGCACGCGGAAATTGCTACGGCAACACAAGCGTGTGTTTTTTTCTTCCAAATTTATTTATTTTAAAGTTTTATTTTTAAAAGGTAGATGGGTGGATAGACGACCGGCCGGTGGTGGCCCGCCGGCCGGTCCGCCTCCCGACGGCTCATGTCAAAGTGTCACCGGCAAAGTGGCGCCACGCAACTGCCATGTATATTTGTGTATGCGAGACGAGAGGACGCGTCGGGATGTGCACAGGATGTTATTGTTGGTTCGGCGCCTGCTGTTGCCGGCCGTGTCCGAAACGACCCCGGAAAGGGCGGGCGTGCGGCGAGAAAATAGACCGTTACGAGATGGTCGACGACTTTTTTGTTTCTGAAATCAAACGGTTGTAAGAGATCTTTTTTCGGTCTTGAGCATGTGCTGGACTTTTGAAATAACTGAATGGAGATATTTGTTTAAGGGTTGCTACCCAAGCAAATTGTTTTCGTTCAAACCATTTTCTTTCTCTAGCGGCAACCGAACCAAACACGTCGAGGAAATTTTTTTTCCGGCCGACACGGCATAGGGCTTGCAGCCGCAAGCCAATTACGCTTTATGAATGAATGGATGAATGAACGGGGCCCTGGATGGTGAAACTCGAGGGCGCGGCGGCCGACGGCCGAGGGCCTTTTTCGCACACTTTTTAAAAACGCAGAGAGATGGGGCGAGATTCGATGACGCGCCACAATGAATGCGTGTATCGCCACACTGAATGCAGTTTAGCGCGCCACCGCAAAGAAAGGGCCGAGAATGCGGAGCAGCGAGACAATGTAACAAAACAACCGGGCTGGGGGGCGGGCCGCGACAGCGCGCTGCACGGTGGACCAGAAGACCGCCGAAGACGGCTAAAACTCGACACGAATTTTGAGCTCTTGAGCGGCTAAATCGTGTGACCCCACCAATGGATTCCTCGTTCGAAGAGCAATCCATTGGTGGGGGTCACACGTTCGGTTCGAGTCCCATTTAGCGACTCTGGAGCTCAAAATGCATCCAGGATCTTGACCGCCTCCACCGGTCTTCTGGCCAACTGTGGGCTGCGGCCGCGCTCACAAAATTTAATCTGCTTTTCGGGTCAATAGGCTCTGTGTATCCCATTCCAGCGATTACTACTCGGGTTTCTTGTTCCACCGCTCGAGGGATCGACTTTGGTTCAGGGTGTGTGCGCACGGTGTACACGGGGCCCACCGATGATAGCATCAGTGACACCTGAGGTCTATTTCCACAACTTCTGCGAACTTCCTCTCGAACGGACAGGACGCGATCCTTGTTCGCTGACGGGCCGAATTTTTATGACAGTTTTCAAATATAAAAAATCCCCACCGAAATTTTTTTTAAAAAAGGGACCGTTGTACAGTAGACTTAACTGCACCATGGCGACCAGACGAGCATGTCAGTCTTTACATAATGTTCGGTTCAAGGCCAATTTAGACCGCATGATGGAGCGGATCATAAGTCACGAGTCAGCAACAAACTTAGGGAGCATGTTTTTATTTAAACTCTTATTATCTTACAGTGAAATTCGGGCGACGTTTCAGCGAATTTCGGATCATTTTCATCGTAGCATACGCGGCATGGCGGTCGAATTTGAGCAATAAAGAGTCGGTTTATGAAAACTTTGGTAATCCAATCCGCTGATCATGGGGGTAGATGGCGGCGGACGCGTGTAAACGGTGATGTAACCCAAGATTAACGGAACGAGATGCGGAGCGAAGCGATTTGGCAGGCTGCGTGGGGTGGCTGCGGCTGCTGCCGTCGCCCAGTCCCGAAGCGACTAGCGAGGGGGTGACTCTGCGCTATCAGGTTATCCGCTTGGATTAGGCACGCTTGGTTTGCCGGGCTCTGTTGCCGCCCACAGTGTGGCGAGCCGCGTATGGAATCCTGTCCCGCCAACAGCGCGCTTAGTTCGTCGCTCTGTCTGTCTCGCACCCGGCAAGGACGTGAATATAGTATTTTTGGATCCGAACCCTTTACTTTACAGTGTACAGTATAGCTCTGATTGATTGCAGTTCGCGCCCGTTGGTCACTTGATCTTCGTCTCGCGTCTCCACGGCACTCTTCGCTCCACTCCACTGCCACTGGGTGGCGGCCGGACCCATTGGCCCGCTCGGTGTCCTCGCCGGCCGGCCGGGCAGGGCGGGCCGCTCGCAGCCAGCAGACTCACTCTCTCTCTCTCTCTCGCACTCATGGGGCTCCGGCAGGCTCGGCGTGTTGGTGCGAGAGAGACAGAGGGAGTCTCTCGGCGGTGCTTGCCGCGGTGAGGCGGTGAGTGCCCCGGCCTGATGATCGGCGTTGGGTTTCACTCTGTTCACTTCTGTTCACTTCTGTTCACTCTGTTGCTGCTCGCCAGCCCCGCCAGGCCGAGCGTGCCTATCTCAGAGCAATTATCTTGTTAAAGCCCGTGCGGCACACTGTGCACGGCACGCCACGGCACGCCACGCCGCGGTCCCCTTCCCCCTCTCGGTCGCCGCGGAGTTCATGATGGCGGAAGACGATTCAAACGGACGGGGGAGCGGGAGGGGGAGCTGATCTGATCGATTTCAAAGTGCGTCATTTTGGGCTGGATTTGAGCGGGCCGTGGGCGAATAGACGCCGTGCCTCCCGGTGCGTGGGCGTGAGAGGGGGATGGGATGGGGTTTTGCCCGTCACTATCAACAACGCCTTTGTCGCAGCAAGGCGTGGCGGGGCGTGGCGGGGCGTGGCGGGGCGTGGCGGGGCGCGGCGGCGAGGCGTGCGTTTGCCGCACAAATAGGTCAGCACACCGTGGTTGCGGTCCGGCGGGCGCGCGGGTCTTTTCCCCGGAAAAGGCATGCGCCTGGCCGCAGCGCTGTCGCCGCGCAGTCTGCCGAGTCGCGGGGCGGGGCGGGGCGGGGCGGGGCGTGGCACGGCTCGCGATGCTGGACTCCACCACGTGACGACGGCACACCTGCACTCACCGCAGAGAACGGGGCCGAATGGGTGTCGACCGCGGTGCAAGAAGCAACCCGGCCAAATTCCATCGCACGCCGCGGTATAATGCTACCACCATACGCACAACCAAATGATAAAAGCAATCCTTTTTCATTAAAATTTAGTGTTATATTTTTCTAGAGTTAACTCTGTCTTTACTCCTTTTTTTCTTGTGCGAAAGAGTGATTCATGCGAATAAATAGTCACGTATCAGTGCACTGATACGTGACTATTTATTTTCTTGCTTCTCTGGGAGTGCTCCGCTGGCGGTGCCTTTTATTTGGTGAACGTGCGCAAGGCGGCAAGCCAGCCGTTCAGCTACAGTACGTACAGCGGGGAATCCCAAACAATGAAGAGGCGAACACCGCGGAGCTGCGTCCGTCCGTCTGGCCCACTGTGCGTCTGGTCGGCCGGGAGGCGGGGGCGTTGGAACGGAACGTCGCAAGGAGAGCGAGACGTCTGTGTGGACTCTGCAGCGCGTGTCGAGCATGCAAAAAGAGTAAATAAATAATAACTTTTTTTCCAAAAAGTAAACATCGAATATTAAAATACTTTGTGTTGCAAAAATACATACATATAGGGGATATTTACTTACACCGCGTCCATGGTGTGGTGTCCATGCTGTGGGGCGCCTCGAGACGCATTCCCAGCGCGTTGAGGGGGCGCTGACAAGACACGCGCATGCCGGTGGCTCTGACCTCATAATTACTCATCACGGTTTTTGTTATTTACTATTAGGGCTTCATTTGTTATGCGTTGTTTGCTTTTTAAAGAATGCGTTTAGGAGTGGGAGGGGCGCACAGGGAGTTTGTGTGCGTTCCCATTCGGGTCTTCTTTTTTGTTTTTGTTTTTATTTTTTTCGAGGAGGTGGTATGGTGTTAGCGTGCGTGTGTGTATGCGTGTCTTGAGGCGTCAGATTATAGGATGACGATTGTCTGGATAATTCTGTCATCTTATAAATTATCATTTTTTAAAATTTTCTTTTTTAAACGTTGTTACTAATTTTTTAATTTTTTTTTTTTCGTACCCCAATCGGTGCGCTGAGCTCCCTCTCTGTCCGACTCGTTTTCCACCATAAAGTCCGTTTCCTCCCCGCGGTGTGTCCAGCCTCTCCCCGCGCCTCCCACTCTCCTTCCTCTCTCGCCCGTTTTGATGTTTGATCCGCGTAATGAGAGTTTGCTGGAGTGAGCAGCCGAGTCGAACAGCACTGGCATGGAGTTGAGCCGAGCCGGGCGGGGCGGGGCGGGGAGGTTTGGCAAGCCGAGCCTGAACACGGTTCCCGCTCACACCCGCGAGCAGGGGCGTCGACGCGTTCAAATTCCAGAGTCTACCGTTCAGTAACGAAAAAAAAAATTTTAAAAATGCAAAAATACAACATTCAAATGTTTTTGAAGATGAAAACACAACCGAAAGTCTAGATTTTGGCAGCGCTATACTGCCTCACTGGCCGGGGTGGCGAGCGTTTCGTATCATGGGTCGCCATTAGGATCATGGGCGCATGCGGAGTGGGCCCCCTTCCCCCCCTCCCCCGGAGCGGCAGCGGCACCCTGCCTCAATCGATATTAATTATTCGAAACAAGTATAAATTGCCGGTAGTTAAATGTTAAGAGGAGCGGGGTGGCAGCTCGCTGAGCCGCATTGGCAATCGAAAGCGAGTTCTTGTTCTTGTTTGTTTGCCTCGCGACACGCAAGCGGAATAAAATAAAATCGAGAGAAGGAAAAAAAAAAGTTTTAAATTCGATTGCAAATTCTAACCCCGCGAGGTGAAAACGTGAACCTAGATTGATTTACTGGACACATCTATTACTCTTCTTTGTTGTAAAACTGTCTTTAATTTGTGGTGACACAAAGCCCGCGCGCGTCCGTGCGCGTGTTTTACACAACAATGTGGCGTCAATACCAAAGCCGGGACGCGGAATACGCTGGGGGGCTACTCACACTGGAAGGCCGGCAAGGCCCCACCCTCGGCAACCCTTCCTGGGAAGTGACGGATATTATAATGGAGGAATTGGGGGGGGGGGAGGTCGTCGCGCGGCAACACCGAGGCAAATAATAAATCCCCGCGCCAAGCAGCTCGTGAATGCCGTCGAACAAAACGAAATCACATTAAGCTAATCATCGGGACAAGCCGAACCAAAGCGAGCCGCGCCGAGCGAACCGAACCGCGACTCACACTCCGCATTAAGCGATCCGCGGCCGCGTCCGAGGCGTCGCCGGCCGATGCGACGACCGCGGCGCCGCTCCGCCGGGACAGGCAGGCAGGCAGGCAGCCCCAGCGAGGGCTCATCCCGGCGTCGCGACGCCGGCGCCGCTCTGGGAGGCAGCCCTGCGCCGCCCCCTCCCCGTGGGGGCGCTTCGCCGCTTCGGCAGTCGACTGATTCCGAGGGCCGCCTTCGTCGCTCTGTCTCTCTCGCACCTATACGGGACGCCCCACGAGTGCGAGAGAGACAGAGCGACGAAGGCGGCCCTCGGAATCAGTCGACAGGCTTAGCCGGGAGTTGTTTTCAAGCTCGCCTCGCAAACAGGGCCTGCAAAGTATCCCCACCTCGTCGTCACCTCGCCGCCGCCCCCGCCCCCCGCCGGCGCCGCAACGACCCCTCCCCCCTCCCCCTCCCCTGGCCCTGCCTTTGTCGGCGCCCTGTCATTGGCAGCGCGCGTAGCAGGGCGCGCTGATGGACGGCGTTGCCACGGCGACCGCGGCCCGCTCGGCCAATCAGAGGGCGGGGCGACGCGGTGGTGGGGAGGGGCGGTGGTGGGGGAGGCCTGGCAGGCCGGGAGGGGGCCGGCACTGCCCCCAGCCGCCGCGCGCCGCCGCCGCATGGAGGCAGTGCCAGTGAGGCAGGCAGTCGCGCCGCGCAGGAGGAGTGCGCCGTGCTGCAGCGCGACCAGGCCAGGGAAGTGCACCAGGACAGTGCGGCGATCGCCGCAGCGACAGTGTGTGTGTGTGTGCGCGCGTGTGTGTGTGTGACAGTGCAACAACGGCGTCCCCAACCAGTGCGAGTGACAGTGACGGTGCGACGTGTGACTGCGACGACGGCCAGTGCGAGCACGCCGTCGTGGTCGTGGATGCCGCCTCAGCCGTCACGCCCGTCACCGTGACCGAGAGCGCGCCGCTGTCTCCCCGGCCGGGCGTGCCGGGTGCGGGCGCGCTGGGCGGGCTGCAGCCCCCGACGGCCACCCTCTCCCACCCGGTGGGCCCCCTGGGGCACCCCGTCGACACGGCCACCCTGGCGGCGCAGGCGGCCCACGCCGCCCACCAGGCCGCCCACGCCATGGCGCTGGGTCTGGGCGGGGTGGGCGCGGTGGCGCACCAGGGCCTGGGGCCGTCCACGGCGGGCGTCAGCTCGGTGTCCGCGCTGTCCGTGGCCGCGGCCATGGCGGTGGCGGCGACAGCCAACGGCGGCGGGCCCTCGGCGCCGTCCCCGGGCCCCGGCGGCCGCGGCGTGCCCCCCATCATGCCCAGCCCGCTCTTCGCACTGCCCACCCTCAACTTCACCGTCACCCAGGTGGCCGCCGTGTGCGAGACCCTGGAGGAGAGCGGCGACATCGAGCGGCTCGCCAGGTTCCTGTGGTCGCTGCCCGTGGCGCACCCCAACATCGGCGAGCTCAACAAGAGCGAGGCGGTGCTGCGCGCGAGGGCCATCGTCGCCTTCCACAGCGGCCACTTCCGGGAGCTGTACTCGATCCTGGAGCACCACAAGTTCACCAAAGACTCGCACGGCAAGCTGCAGGCCATGTGGCTCGAGGCGCACTACCAGGAGGCGGAGAAGCTGCGTGGCCGGCCGCTCGGCCCCGTGGACAAGTACCGCGTGCGGAAGAAGTACCCGCTGCCGCGCACCATCTGGGACGGCGAGCAGAAGACGCACTGCTTCAAGGAGCGGACGCGGTCGCTGCTGCGCGAGTGGTACTTGCAGGACCCGTACCCCAACCCCACCAAGAAGCGCGAGCTGGCGCAGGCCACCGGCCTCACGCCCACGCAGGTCGGGAACTGGTTCAAGAACCGGCGGCAGCGAGACCGGGCGGCCGCGGCAAAGAACAGGTACGCCTTCAACGACTCCGGACTGTCGCCCCCGACGAGAGGGACTGGGCGACGAAAGCGCAGGGGTTGATACTGTGCGGCCGCGGCGCAGGCTGCCCGCTGGGCGCTTTCCGCGGGAATCGCTTGGCTAATTCGCTTACGGATTACGGACGACATATCTCGAGCCGTTTATATGGGAGCGGGTCCTGTTGTTACCCAAATCGCTGTTGCAATAATATTAGTAATTTAAATAATAATAATAATAATAATAATAATAATAATAATAATAATAATAATAATAATAATAATAATAATAATAATAATAATAATAAAAATTTAAAATCGGGGAGACGCATTCGCCAGACTCTTCGCATTTACGTATGGACAACGTTACGCTGCGCTGACGAATGTGCCCGTCCCTATTTGACGCTTCCCTCGCGAACGTATGGATATTATTATAAATATTATTACACAGTACAGTAGTAGATTTCCCCGCCGTCACCGCCGGCAACGTTTGTTTGTTTTCCCACTGCGGGTTCGCGCGGCGCGGTTCGGCAGTAGCAGGAGGTCCGCGGCGGCTTGCCGCGCGGTATTTTGACACGACCCGCTGGCCGGCCGGCCCGGCGCAGCGCGCAGCTGCAGCACCGTGGGCCAAAAGACCGGCGTGCCTGCCACCGGGTGCAGCCCTCGGCGCAGCCGCACGGGGAAATGTGCTGGTCATAAGAAATAACGATTCCCTCGCGCGTGCACTTCCTGCTGCCGCCTCGCCGTATGAAATCGGGATCGCGATAGCATCGCCGCCATCGCCATCACGCTTTAAATCGAGACATTTTGGCGGCGGCGGATGCGATGGTATGCCGCGCCGTGCGCTGGGCTGTGCGTTGCATTCTAAATGTCTTACGGTGAAAGGCTGCACCAACAAATTATGATGCAGATTTTCTCCATAATACAAGGAAAATTCCGCAAAATATCTATAAGGTTCAAAGCATATTCAAAGGTATGTTACAAAGGCAGCCGCACCACCATGTTATAGAGAATTTTCTCCATAATATGGAGAAACTTCACTGCAAGACATTTGGGGTGTGCTTGTTGCGTTGATGGCGTCGTGCATACACGGCCGACGTAAGACGTGAAAAATGCAAATGCACTGCGTGTGTACTGGAGGCACGCGTCATATGCTAGGATCGTCTATTTAAAATTACACTTACGCTAGTATTTTTGTTTTGTCTTATTTAAAGATAATAATCTTAGGAGAGTTTCGAATATTTATTCTCTGAGGGATTTTTTTTACTGGGCGTGTGTTCTGGGACTTTCATTCATTCTCTTAGTGATTGTATCTCGGAGATTCTGTCAGGGGAATTTCATATATTTTCTCAGAGTGTCTGGCGGAAATTTAAGTTTCTTGTTGACTTCCAATTCAGGGCAGGCAGTATCAGTTGCCGAAAGCGAAAGAGACTTCAAAGTTCAGAGTTGCTCGTGTCCGTGACACGCGGCGGAGTCTCGCACTATTTGCTGGCGGCCTGATGATGATGAGAGAGACAGGGAGGGCCGCGAACTGGAGCGAGCAGGATGGCGATGTTTGCATGGCGACGACTTCCGGCCGCAAACAGCAGCCAGGCAGGGCTGGCAGCCTGGGGCCTCGGGCCGACGGTGGCGGCACCGGGGCGGGGGTGTTCATGAGTCCGCCTCGCCAACAAATGCAATGCAGCTCCCCCTCCTCTCACTCTCACTCTCTCTCTCTCTCTCTCTCTCTCTCTCTCTCTCTCTCTCTCTCTCTCTCTCTCTCTCTCTCTCTCTCTCTCTCTCTCTCTCTCTCGGTCGTATCCAGCCATATCCGGCGCGGCGCGGGGGGTGGTGTTCGCGTTGGCGGCACAATCATCCCCGCGAGTGTGACTGTACTTCCTTTGACCGGGTTTTGAGTGTGACTGTGCTTCCGGTGAAATCGTTTTCGACCGGGCAATGCCGGCGACACGTCGCATGCGTCGGTTTGTCTCTCTATCATTTCGCGTCATGAGGTAGCGAAGCAAAAGCCGCTCTCAAGCCAACACTTAGCGCCGGGATCCAATTTAGGTCGTCACTACATCGACTGCGTGTGGTGCGCGCGGGTGTGGGGAGGGAGAGAGAGAGAGAGAGAGAGAGAGAGAGAGAGAGAGAGAGAGAGAGAGAGAGAGAGAGAGAGAGAGAGAGAGGGGGTAGGTATTAGCGCTGTGCATCGACAGGTATACCTGAATGGTTCGTCATTAGTCAAGAAGTAGGGGGGGGGGATGGAGAGGCTTAGGCTAAAAAGAAGGGGAGGGGGAAGAGATAGAAAGCATCTTCGTGTCGTCACCTTGGCCTTCCGTGGAATCCAATGATCCTCGAGGTCGTTCACTGGCTCGGGGAATGGAATATTTTATTGTTTTTTTTTTTTTTCGCTGATTGATAATTAGGAGAATTCGGGACCCTAAGGCTGACGGTGAAGGCGATGGACTTCGCCTCAGGAAAATGTGTTTTACCGTCTCACTTTTTGACGAAACGATGAGAAATTAACAGTGTGCAGCCGAGTGTGTGTGTGGGGGAGGGGATGCGACCGGGACTACCCAGGCAGTCCGTCCGTTTGCCCCGGAAAGTCCGAAACGGAGAATGAGAGCTTTGCAGATGTATGGGCTTGTGCTAGTTCTGCGTGCTGTGCGGATGTCCGTCCATCCGCTACGCTGTGACGTATTCTTTGCGTTTTTGTCTAAGACGAATATTTGGAAATGCTCATGTGACTCTAGGTTCAACAATGAACTCTCTTGATCAGGGCACAACCTGTGTGTGAGTGTTAGTTTTTTGACAAAACAAAAAAAAAAGCTATAAAAATATTTTTATCACAGACGCGCGCTTGTGAAGTATGTCAGACAAAATTTTCCGAAAAAATTGCGCGTCTAAATTTTATTTGCGAATTGGGATGTCAGTGTTGGGTGAGGCGAGGCAGGCGGCAGGGCCAAGGGCACCAGAGGGCGGCAGGGGAAACCCTGAATGGTGGAGCCGCAAGAATCAACTGATGAGGTGTGAAGGGCAGCCCGGGACGGATCACCAGCTTTATCCTGAAATGGAGCTCCACAGGCTGGCCAGCCTTTTCAAGCAGCTCTTCCCGGAAAACGCCCGGACCACAATGAAGTGCTGCGGCGTGCTGATCCACACGGAAGGCAGGGCAGCGCAGGGCGTGTGTGGGGTTCAATCCCCCCTCAGGAAGAGTTTTTTTTTTTTTTTTTTTGCGGATGAGGTTTGCAACGTTTTTGTCGTTTGGACGTGTTCTAGATTCCACGCCGAGTGAGAGAAGGAGAGGCAGCGAGTCACGTGCTCATGCCACCACTCTCCATTCTTTCTCGCGAATTTTTTTAAAGCAGTGGACCGGGACTGCGCGTCAATCACTCCGCGATCGGAGAACATTTCGCTCGCGTTTGATTTCGTTTCCTGTTATTTATTTTACAGTATATTTTTTTTACCGGGTGAATGCCGAAACCTCGTTAAAGACCGCCCGCCCCGGCCGCCGCATTCCGCACCATATTTCGTGTTTGAAAATGATACAGATCGAGTGTGGGGCCTGTCTCCACCTTCCTTTGGCCTATTTGCATGTCGTAGCCGCGGGCGCGGCGGCGGACGGGGGAGCGAGGACCGGACCGCTCAGCGGGAGACGCCGCGACGAGAGAGAGAGAGAGAGAGAGAGAGAGAGAGAGAGAGAGAGAGAGAGAGAGAGAGAGAGAGAGAGAGAGAGAGAGACGGCATGCCGATTACACTGTGCATGCATGCGTATTTTGCCGCAATGGAATTATTCCACCCTTCCTTTGGAGGGGACCTCCTGCAAAGAGAGACTCCTTGCTGTTGTCGCTGGGATGGCGTTTCGCGGCGCCCTGATTCCGATGTCGCGCACGGCCCACTGTGACGGCGGTGTGGCCGGCCAGCAGTGGCTCTTGGAATTTGGTGCTGATTTAAATGGCCATTCATGGAGAGATTGAACTGTTTTGTTGCGACGGGAAGAAGGGGAAGTAGTTGTGCCCCGGGCGGCCCCGGGGCTGCGAGCGAGTCGCCCTGCCGCTGCTCTGCTGCGATGACGTCATTGTTGTCGTGGTGCTGCGATGAGCCGCCAGGATGACGTCATTGCTGCCCTGCTGCTGCAGGCCGGTGGGCAGTGTGGGTTGTGGGTGCATAGTGGACAAGGGGTAGCTGTGGAGAGCTGAACGCAAGGCGGCCCACTTCCCTGGTGTGGTCCGCTTCGCTACGCGTCTCGCTATGTATCTATTCTTCGTGAACGTGATACCAGAGAAACGCTCAAAGTAGAGCTGTTGGTTTCCGGATGGATACCGGACGATACATCGAACGCCTGCGGTGTCATCAACGCTGCGTTCGATGAACCAACACAACGCGCGCGCGCACAGAGGGCCGGAAGACCGGCAGGCGGCCAAAACTCTAGACGCGTTTTGAGCTCCAGAGTCGCTAAATGGGACTCGAACCGAACTTGTGCTCCCACCAATGGATTCCTCGTTCGGAGAGCTATTGGTGGGGTCTCACGTTCGGTTCGAGTCCCATTCAGCGACTCTGGAGCTCAAAACGCGTCCACTATTTCGGCCGCCTCAACGGTCTTCTGGCCCACTGTGTGGCGCGGCTCGGCGTGATGGCGGGTTTGGATTTAACAATCTGCTCCAGACCCCCTCCCCCTCCCCCTCCCCCCGTCGACCCTCTGCCGGACGACGAATCAGTCACCCCTTCCGGACGCAGGCAGGCAGACGACTGACGTAAATTGACACACGCGTCCCCGGCCGTCCGTTGCTTCCCTGCGATAGTATAATACGCCAACGTCTCCAAATCGCGCGCGATTTTCGCTCTGCGACCCTCCTTGCTCCGCTAAAGCCCGCCAAAAAAAAAAAAAAAAAAAAAAAAAAAAAAAAAAAAAAAAGAGGAAAGAAAAGAAAGACGGTGGCGTGCATAGCGCGCGTTGTTGTGGCGGGTGCGCATTTGCAACCCTTTCAAGTGAGGCGCCATCAGTGCACATGGATGCGCGCCGCCGTGTCATTACCCCCCCCCCCCTTCCCTGTCTCTCTCGCTCTCGCAGCCCGCCTAATTGGAGACGAGGAAATGACAGAGTCGCAATTGCAAATGGAAATCGAGACGGCGTGCGCGACACGCCGCGCGGCGTGGCGGTGTGCGCTCGGCCCGGTCTGGCGAAAGTCGCGATCTATTTGGGGACGGAGTGCTGGCCCGGCTGGCCCGGCTGGCCCGGCTGGCCCGGCTGGCCCGGCGCGCTGGCAGCAGGGACGCTTTGATGGAATGGATGAACGTGTTTTGCCCATTTTGGGCGCTGGGATGCCCGCCGCGCCGACCGGGTTTTCCGCCTCGGTCGTCGTTGGTGTGTGTGAGAGAGAGAGGGTGTGGGTGTGTGTGTGCTGTGTGGAGAGAGAGAGAGAGAGAGAGAGAGAGAGAGAGAGAGAGAGAGAGAGAGAGAGAGAGAGAGAGAGAGAGAGAGAAATAGAATAAAAAATATTTGGTTAAAAATTAGTTTACGATAACAACACAAGAGGTGATGTGGTGTCGCGTGGCCCTGCGATTTTTCCCGCTCTTCTTCTTCTCCCCCCCTCCCTCTCCCCCAATCCCTCTCCCCTCAGGTGGTTGGTTGCCTTGGAGTGTCACCGGGGGCGTCGCCGCGCCATACATACCGGAGCACCATCGATAAGTCGCTTCCTCGCTGATTGGAGTCAAGGACCCTCGTCACACAATTATGGCGGCGACGAGTCCCTCCAGTGGTGCCGCTCGTAGTGCAGGGGAGGGGGACCTCGGAGTGCCGCGGAGTGGTGGCGGGGCACTGCTCTCTCTCTCTCTCTCTCTCTCTCTCTCTCTCTCTCTCTCTCTCTCTCTCTCTCTCTCTCTCTCTCTCTCTCTCTCTCTCTTTCTCTCTCTCTCCCCCCCTGCGGGTCGCCCTCATGAACGCGACAGAGACAGAGCGACGAAACGACAAACTCTTCTCGGCTGGCAAGCGGCAATCTTGCCCGCATTACCGCATCCACGCGTTTGTCAATGTACTGGTAAAGCCGCGGCGCGCGCGCAGCGTATGTATTGGTCGTCACAACGCCGCAAGCGCAGTTGTAATGACAACCAATAACATTCTCATTTGGTGACGTCATCACGCGGCCCTTCCGCACCCCCCCGACCGACCGACCGGCCGGCCGGCCGACCGCCTTCACCGCAAACGGATGACGGCCGGAGCGAATCCAAAATTTCACGGCGGTCGCTGCTGTGGGGACTCCGGTGTTGGGGTGGTGTAGATTAGCCCCGTGTGTGTGTGTGTGTGTGTGTGTGTGTGTGTGTGTGTGTGTGTGACCTATGTTTACCGGATGAGACCCTCTTAATCGACTCGGCGATGCTCCTCTCTACTTCTACTACGTGTATTATGCCTATCCGTCGTGAAATTCCCTCCTCCCTCGCAACTCCTCGCGCGCCTCGCATGTTATTGTCCCGCGCTCCGGAGCTCAGAACGCGTCTAGAATTTGGTCCGCCTCAACGGTCTTCTGACCCACTGTGCTCCTCCTCGGTGTGTGGCCGTGCTAATGAGTAAGGCTGCGACCCGACGCGCGATCCACCCCGCGTTAATTAGCGGCCCGGGGACAAATAGTGTGATGCCTGGCCTGATAGTGATGCGGCCGGGAGGCCGGGCGCTGCTGGTGCTCGCCGCGGGGGGCCGGCTGCACAGTGGGCCGGACAACGGCACCCCCCGGAAATGGCGCCGCCGCTGGTGGCGCGACGGTGGCGCCCCCGAGCCGCGCGCGGCCGCTGACGGAACTCGAGCGTAATAACGATCGGACCGACGTGGCGGCGGCAGGCCTAGCTGCCCGCTCATTGTTTGCCCCCGACGTGTCAATATCATTTCGCCGCCTGAGTGTGTGAGAGTGTGTGCTGCTGCTGGTGCACCCGGACCGCTACATAACCACCCTTTCGACATCGCGACCGAGACCCTCTGCGTGGAAAAACGAAAAAAAAAAAAAAAAAAAACATAGATGTGTAAAAGACAAGTAGAAGTAGTGAAAAGTAACGCGAGCTTTTCGCCACCCTTGCTCAGTTTTTTTTTTTTTTTGGTTGCTTTTTGGGGGCCGTCCGTCAGTGACGTGAGTCGGCCGCGCGTATCAGTAGCTCGCGATGTATGAGGGGGCGTGCCCCACTCCGTTAGCGGCACCGCCATGTTACCAGCGCCCCGCCCCACCCCGCCCCGCCCCACCCCCCCTCGCCCCGCCCTCCACCGCGAGCCTGTGACATATGGGCCGTCAACGCGCACACCTCTGGGTGTCCAAAAATATGACTAATCGCACCCGCTGCCCCTTCTCCCCCCCTCCCACCCCTTTCCCCGTTGGCGCGCGTGTCGGTGCGCGAGCCGCCCCATTTGCTGTGTTGTTGGCCAGTCGTGGGTCATTATCGCGAGGGGGAAAGAGAATACGTACTTTTGTTTTGAATTTCCTCCAGTCGACGTGGCGGTGGCGGGGGAAAAAAAAGAGGGGGGGGGGGATTCGACGCTGGTCACGTGGAATGCGTTGCAGTGTAGAGTGACTGACACGCCAGCTACATGCGCAACCATTCACTATTCATCACTCAATAAGGTCCTGACTCGCTGTCAGGGGGAAAGGTGCGGCTGGTTGGGCGGACGGACAGACGGACGGACAGACAGACAGAGTGGCGCACAGAGACCGCGTGGACGGCGTGGTTATGAACGAATTACGTTGTAACGAGGACAAGTAAAGCTCCTTGCTCCATTCATAAAGATCGAGGCCTGCTCTCTCCGGCCGCCCCGCCCGCCCCCGCCCCGCCACGCCTCGGCGAGAACAATGGAGACATCACCTCCAAATAATCTCCTCCTCAGCTCCCAGATGCGCGCCCTTGTCAAGAGTGATACTCGAGGCGATACCGCACCCGCAGCAAAAACAACCTCTTTCGAATTTTAGAATAATTGACTGACCGCTTTGGACAGTCATGAAGACCGCTGTTGACATGATGAGCAAAGCAGAATTTCGTTTTCCAGTCGCTTGATCATCAACATGTTTAAATGCCCTCTCGTCATATTTTCGGAGGGGGTCATTTTTTATTTCGGCGCGCAGCGGCCGCAGATGCGCCGCGTCCATCACATGTGGGCTGGCTGCCGCCTGCACCCTGACCGCTCTATCACGAGGCCCGCCGCATTTCTCTCCCGTTTCTGTGTATTTTTTCTCCGTTTTTTCCCCCTCTGGAGTGTCACGGCTCGAAACGGCGACGGCACGGCGGCGCTCCGGGCGGGCTGCTGGAACGGAGCGGAACGCGTCCGAACACCGCGCCGCCGCCGCGTTCCGCGCGTGTTTTTGTTTTTCGTTTTCCAGCGCCCTCTCTTGCGCCCTCTGGCGGCAGCGCCAGGCAGCGCCCCGCGGCTCGAGAAATATGAGGCTGATTTGTAGGGGGGCGGTGCGCACAGTGGCGCCGCGCACCATAACAATGGAAAACTAACAGATTGCAGAGCCAGGGGCAGTCGTGGTGGATTACCGGACAGTTATGCACCTCTGGAGCTCACGTGTGTGTGTGTGTGTGTGTGTGTGTGTGTGTGTGTGTGTGTGTGTGGGTGTGGGTGTGTGTGTGTGTGTGCGCGCGCGCGCGTGTGTGTGTGTGCGCGCGCGCGTGTCTCATCACCAAAGGCTTTCCGTTGATGAAGCTCCGTTATCTTTTCCATTGAGCGGCGGACTCCGCCACTTATTATTTCCATTATTTTACTGTCTGGGTGTGTGTGTGTGCGCGCGGAAGGGGGAGCTTCCATCTTCACGAGGGAGAAGAGAAAAGGACGTCCATTTCGCACGGTTCACGCACTGGAAAAATTTCAGGGAATGCTCAGCACAACGGGACACCTTCTTGATTCCAAAATTATCTTAATTGACAAACTTATTTTATTTTTTATTTCCTTTTTTTTGGATTTTTTTTTTTGAAAAATTTGGTTTTTGCACGTTACGTATAGAATGATTATTTCCTCGGAATAGCGTTCAAAAACGAGCTCTGGGTTCCGGAGGGCGGCGTCCTCCTCGTCGGGGTGGCTCTCCGAGTCCGCGGCCAATCAGAATCGGACAAACGAGGAGCGGGCCGGCGGGCCGAGGCGCGTGAAGGTGATGGATAGCGCGGTGCTGATGAGAACCGAGCCCAAACCTCAAACCGACAAATGACGCCGGCCCGGCCCGTTCACTCCGTTCACTTAGGCCCTTATTACCCTGATTACGGCCATGCCGCCCCCGCGGGGGGCAGCACTGTTTGCGAGCGGGGCGTCTCTCAGTGGCGGAGCCAGAGGGGCCTGGCAGGGGGGGGGATGTAGGAGCACTTTGTGCCTGCCCGGGGACCCCTCACCGGAAGTGATGTAAAGGTGTGGAAAACTTTACCAGTGTGAGTCACCCCGTGTCCGCGAAATGCGTCCTCGTGTGTATCACCATCTCTCTCTCCCGCCGCGTGGTGGCGTTTACTCGAGCTGATTGGCGTGGCGAGCAAGCAACGACTCAATCGTCGGCGCGGCCTTCCAAAGCCCTCCAGAGGCACAATGGGGATAACCACACGAATAATGCAGGCATAATGAAATCCATCAGGCGGTGCAGGGCCCAGCGCTGGGCGCAGCTGGGGATCGAGTATCAGCTGCTGCCGCGCACTCTTTTCTTTTCTCCCGCTCATTTGTTTTTGTTGAAACTGTACCCCCGGCGCGGCCACGACACATCCCGGCACACTGTGCGCGTGTAATGGGCGATCGGGTCGGGGGTCGCACTCCGCGGAGTATGGGCACGGCCCCCGGCGGGGCCAGCGCCATCAAGCCCGTGCGGCGGGGTGGGGCGGGGCCGCGGATCGGGTTAAGACGTTCATTTGTCACTCATACCCACTCACTCAGCGCCTCGGCGGGCCGCCTTCGAAGTCGCGCGCGTCATCGGTGTCGATACGGAGGCGTCGGTTCGCACGCCGCCCGGCTCATCACACTGACACGGCGGCATGCGTTTGAACAAGACCCCCTCTCACCTCACACTTCCGGACGATTCAGTCGAGAGAGAGAGAGAGAGAGAGAGAGAGAGAGAGAGAGAGAGAGAGAGAGGTATGAGTGAGTGTTCATGTGAGTGTGAGGGTGTGAGAGTGAATGTGTGTCCATGGGCATGCGTGTAGAAGACGGACTCAAAGTTGGGGTGGTAATATCGTAAATTCGCCGAGGCCTTGTCGTGCCGTCCAGCTGGCTAGGCGGGCGGGAGGGCGAGCGGGTGGGCCAGACAGGCGGCGGGCTCGTCGGTAGGTGTGGCGCTCTGTTGTGATATCATCTCTCAGCACTCAAGCGAGCGGAACTGGCTCGGCCCGTAATGGCCAGTAGTCCGATGATTCCGGACAGTGTTCTCTCTCTCTCTCTCTCTCTCTCTCTCTCTCTCTCTCTCTCTCTCTCTCTCTCTCTCTCTCTCTCTCTCTCTCTCTCTCTCTTGCTCGGAATGAGGGGCGGGTAGGGCGAGGGGTGGACAGGTGTGAGTTCTTGTCCCGCCACACCATGGCTGTAGCCTACGCCGCTGGTCGAGCCAAATTTATTCGTGTTCTTCCAGTTTCTTCGTCCAGGAGTGTTTAAAAGGAGAGTGAACCATGCAGAGGCCGGCTAGTGCGGGGCAACAGGGATGGCGTGCCGGCCGCGACGTGCAAGTCATTGTTTCGCATTGTTTCGACAAAGTGCGTAATCAACTTTAATTCAAGCTGCGATACATTATTACACTGCGGCCCCGCCCCCTCGAGAATGCCAGAGAGTGGGAGAGAGAGAGAGAGAGAGAGAGAGAGAGAGAGAGAGAGAGAGAGAGAGAGAGAGAGAGAGAGAGAGAGAGAGACAGTAGGGGAGAATGCGTATCGGTGTACGTGCGTGCTTGTGTGTGTCTCTGCGCATTTGACTTTCCTGAGGAGACGGTCTGGCTGTAGTAGAGCCAGAGCACTTTGGCAAAAGTTGCTGCTGTTATTGTTGTTGATATCCCCACCCGATGTGAGACCAATCATATTAATTACCGGACAGGTACAGGCTGTGCCAGAAGTGGGCTCCAGATAGAGACATCAATCACAGCCTGCAGGGGCTAGCCGACTGGCGCAGCGCGGCTCTCTTTCGGCTCTCCTCCAAGTCGGGGGAGATTCGTCTCGGAAAAGAGGCGCCCTTTGAAATCGACTCCCCGTCCAAGTATTACGTAACAGGCGGACGGGTGGGCCAGCAGCCGAGCGAAGAAGGACCCTGTCTCTCTCGCACCCATGCGGGGGACGTTCCACGAGTGCGAGAGAGACAAGAGACTGCTATCCGGAATCAGCCTGCTGATGGATGTGGGGGCAACCTGATCTCGAAACGGTTTTTCGGCTCGAAATGATTTTTTAAAGCGGAGCGCGCCGCGCCAGGACTGGCCCACTGTGCTCGATCCGCGACGCGCTGCGACGCGTCGACCTGTCCATGTCACTTTGGCTTTCGGCTGGGCTCGGTTTCGGCTTTGGCTCGGCTCGTCGCGCGTGTCGGATCAGGCGCCTGCTATGGAGACCGGCAATCCGACCCTCCGACCCTCCGATTCTCCGATCCTCCGATCCTCCGACCCTCCGATTCTCCGATCCTCCGATCCTCCGATCCTCCGATCCTCCGATCCTCCGACCCTCCGATTCTCCGATCCTCCGATCCTCCGATCCTCCGATCCTCCGATCCTCCGACCCCCCCCCCCCCCCCCCCCCGACCCGCGTTGACCCTGAGCCGCCCCTGAACACTAGAGGGGCTGTCTGTCTGCCTATCAAATGCCATCGCGGCCACACGAAATGAGCATTTTTATAGTCTGCGTCAGGTTTGTCCCTGCATGCACTAGAACCAACAGTCATTCTCCTCGTGTCGAAATGAAATGATTTTTGAATCAACTCTAAATACCAACGCGGAGGAAGCGGTCAAAATCCCGGACGCGCTTTGAGCTCCAAGGTCGCTAAATGGGAATCGAACCGATCTTGTGACCCCAGCAATGGATTGCTCTCCGAGCGAGGAGAGAGAGAGTGAGAGAGAGAGAGAGAGAGAGAGAGAGAGAGAGAGAGAGAGAGAGAGAGAGAGAGAGAGAGAGAGGGAGCTCACACGCACAATGATGTAGTGGCGAAGAAAGCGGGAGGTTCCAGGAAAGAGTGTTGACACATGTCCGCGTCATTAATGACAGCGATTAACCCTCCAGCCGCCTGATTCCGAGGAATCGCCTCGTCGCTCTGTCTCTCTCGCACCCCTACGCGACGCCCCATGAGTGCGACAGAGACAGAGCGACGAAGCGATCGAGGCGGCCGAGTGTGTGTCGGACTGCCTGTGACGGGCCAGGCGGCCAAGACGGCCAGGACCACCAGCCTGGGGCTGCCGGAAGCAATAGCTGGCGCCTCGGCCGACACCAGTGAAGGGGTGGGCCGCGGAGGGTGGGTGGATAGATGGATGGATGGATGGATGGATGGATGGATGGGGTGGAGTGGCTGTTAGGAGGATATTGAAGACATTGGTGGGCAGATTGGTTTGCTATACGAAATAAGATAAGATTCGAGGTTCAAGACTGGACTTTGGACTTCCAACCAGCGTCGCTCAGCGTGAGACTTTTCCAGAAGTTGATGAGCAGGGGGCTCTCGTCCTCGGAAATAGGGCTACTTAATGAATCAATTAATGCATGGGAAGGGTGAATGAATGACACAGTTTACGAACGCACCTATTATTTTCTCGAAATGGCGCCTCGTAAGAAGTAACATCCTCTTCGAGGTTGCAGAATCAAGCTGGGCGGATAGATGGATGCGTAGATGGACGGATGGACAGATCGCGGAGGCGGGCTGGGAGATGGCGTGGGGCGGCCTGACTCTCTTGTGAAGCCGCTCCGTGGTCGCGGTGCATTGAGTGAAAAGGGAGTGAGATGACACTGGGAGGGGGTTGCGTGGGACGCAATTTGATTAGGCCTAACTCGATGATAGCCGTGCTTATCGGGGAGGGGGTGCGCGCCGATGCCCACATTGCCCAGGGGAAATACGGCCTGGCCTGGCCGGCACACCGGAAGCGGAAACAATGACTTTCCAAGGAGGCGACTCCTGTCTCTCGGCACACACTCTACAGTGGAACAGAAGACCGATGGAGGCGGTCACAATCCCGGACGGGTTTTTAGCTGTAGAGTCGCTAGATGACACTCGAACCGAACTCTGACCCCACCAATGGATTGCTCTTCGAACGAGGAATCCATTGGTACGGTCGCACGTTCGGTTCGAGTCCTGTTTAACGACTCTGGAGCTCAAAACGCGTCTAGAGTTTTAGCCGCCTCAGTGGCGGGAAGAGGAAACTCTTTAGCCTGTTTGATTTGATCCACGACGCCGCTATATTACCTGGCGAAGCCAGCGCCCTCGTTTATGCCCTTTTCCCGGGCAGCCCTCGGTAATGCGCCCCTCCACTCCCGCTACCCCGCGTGCGTCTCGCGAATAAAATAAAAATAATTCCCCGGCGAAAAACACGCCGCCGCGGCGACCGAAAGCCGGAGAGCGAAAAGGCGAAAGGTCACACCTTGAAAGTAATCTGCTGCGAGATATTAAACTCGCCCGGCCGGGTCGCCGCCCGCCCTTCTCTCTCTGTCGCTCCCAGTGGCGGCGCCGCTCGGCGGGGCGGCCAGCGTCTTTGACGGCAAAGCGCGCTGAGGGGAGAGGGACGGGCCATGATCCCTCGGGATTGATCCCTAAGTGTGCGCCTGGCGGGGCGGAGCGGTGTCGCTGCCTCGCCCAATGAGAGCGACAGAGATACAGGGTGTAGTGGGCCACGGGGCCGCGGCAGGCAGGCAGGCAGGCGGGGCCCCCACCCCCCGCTTTGCTTTGGAATTTGCTCCCACTGTGTAACAACTTCCTCCGCCCTACGTTCGCCACTCTGCCCTCTCAGCCGACACCGCCGCCGCCGCCGCTCCCTTCTCGGCGGCGTCACGCCGCGCTAAGCTGGAGGCGAGGTGCTCGTCAGCGGCAAACTTGTTCGCGGCGCCCTTGTGACCACCCCGCCCCGCCCCGCATTGAAGGGCCTTACCACCGAGCAGCCCGGCAGCAGCTGACATGCAACGTTATTCGCGTTCCCGTCTCATTTCGCCCCCCGGGGGGCTGAAGAGGGCCGAGGCTGAAACCAGCGGAATAGAACCGACGATCGTTTTAAGTCTCGGACTGCTCGCGCACACCTTGTTCTGTTTGTTTTGTTTTTTAAATGATTTTTTGTTTTGTTTGTTTTTTGTCGTTGTTTTTCTCTTTCTCGAACTCGCCGCACCGCCGTTCCACAGTTCGATTCGAGTCCCATCTAGCGACTCTGGAGCTCAAAACGCGTCCCGTATTTCGACCGCCCCCCAGCGGTCGTCTCTGGCGGTATGTAGTACTGCCCGCTGCGAGCGCAGGGAGGTGCCGGTGTTTACACGCAGCCCGGTTCACTCGGGTTCATTCGATTAGCAGTTCGACTCCGCGCCCCATTTGTCGCAGCGAACCGGCGGCAGCCCCACCCCGTGTCAACAGTCTACACTCCTCTTTTCAAAAGATCGGAATCGGATTGCCAAAGTTGATTTTTCCTCCTCAGCCAGTCTGCTACTAGTGTGTGTGTGAGTGTGTGTGTGTGCGAGCACAAAGTGCCCGTTCGGGCGGATCTTATATGTATGTGTGCGCAGCACGTTCTGTTACGCGGCAGTGGATTTATTTTCCCTCCTTCCTTTGTTTCAGGTATGTAAGGAATCGACGCGAATACGGGCAGAAAGGAGCAGGGAGCCGTCGCACCACCGCGCGCGGTTCGTACAACAAATTCAGTGTGGTGTTGCATGACTTGATGGTCCGAGTTCGGAAGTTGAGAAGTTAACACCGGAAGGGTGCTTCTTGGCCATAAGGGCGTTACGCTAACGGCCTTCTCGAGGTTCGGCGCGGAACACCCAGGTCGCTGCAGGTATTTAATAAGCCATTATTGAGCGTGGAACCACAAAGGGATTAATTGCGCAGACTTGTGTGTGTTCGTGTGTGTATGTATGTGCGCGTTTGTGTGTGGGTGCTTGTGTATGTGTGAGAGAGGGTCGAAGGAAAGCGTGCTGGCGCTGCTTTGTTGAGGGTGTGAGCGTGTGTGTGCAGGCAGCGGGGCGCGGGCCGAGCTTTTATTTGACATCGCTCTGAATTTTATAACGCTATTTACGAAACGAATCAATCAATGGAAATCATTCATTTTCCGCGTGTTTGCTGCCGACAGCTCGCTGCTTGCTCACGTCTTACTTCCAACCCCGTGTGCTACTGTTCATCTCAAGTAGTACGAAAGAGGGAGAGAGAAAGATACTTCCCGACTGTTACTCCTTCCTCTCCAGGATTAGACTCCCCCCCCCCCTCCCTGAGGTTCCCATAGCGTATTATGTTATCCTCTCTAAACTATCACGCATCATTATGAGACCATCACGCCACGTCACGGAGTCGGGTCCGTAACCAGCGGGGAGTATGGCACCCCCAACCCTCTCTCTCTCTCTCTCTCTCTCTCTCTCTCTCTCTCTCTCTCTCTCTCTCTCTCTCTCTCTCTCTCTCTCTCTCTCTCTCTCTTTCTATTTTTCTTTATCTTTCTCTGTGCATGTATGCAGGGAATCCAAGGGCTTGCCGCGGCACAAAGGGGCAAGCTGGTAAGCGGCGGCGCCAGCAGCCCTTATTTCCCCCTCTCCCCCTCCCCCTCTCCCCCTCCCCTCCCCCTCCCCCCTGCCTCCTCGCGGGCTGGCGGGGCTCCGGGTCAGTATCGGGTAACAGGCGCCCACGGCAGAACATTATACCTCATTTCAGGTCAGAGCGATTTGCCGCGGCGGTGCTCTGCTCTGCCCCCCAGCCTCAGCCTCGCCCGGTCCACAGCAACGAGCGATTCGCTCTGTCTCTCTCGCACTCATGGCAGCCGCACTGACGAAAAAAAAAAAATAACCCATTTCAGGATTCGTCTCAGATCAACACATGTCATAGGTTCAGATGGGCAGTGAAAAAGTTTTCGGGCACAATGGACTAAAATACACCGAAATGGTTTTATATTTGTGTCAGTGCGTGTTCCGCTGGCGGTGTGCGAGAGAGACAGAGCGAGTGCTGCAGCAGCCTCGCGCGGTATCGCGTGGCTGATTGGCCTTTAATGCCGACCGGGGGATCAAGGCTCACTGTAAACGCCGGGCTTAACGCACCTTTAACAGGCGACCGTCGCGCAGCCGAGCTTTCCTCATATTTCACGTGTTTCTCTTCGGGCCGGTGGAGATGCGGGCCGGCAAAGTGTGGCCTAGAAAAGGCGGCCGCCGCTGCGACTCGTTTCCACGAGAAAGCCCGCGCGCGCGCGGCACACAGAATTAAGCGCCGCGCGTTGTTTTGTTTCCAGTGATGGTGATTGATTGGATTTAGAGAAAGGCGTGAACCCTGCCGGCCGGCCGGCCGCCGCGCTGCCTGGCCGCGCCACACTGTGCATCGATAATGAAAGGGCCCAAGTCGCAGCGCGGCGACCGCAGCCCGGAGTTTGTGCGCCTCTCCTTCTTCCTCTTTCTTTTGTTTCTCGTTCTCTCTGTCTCTCTCTCTCTCTCCCTCTGTCCCTGTCTCTCGCGCGCCCCCCCTTTCTCTCCGGTCTGATTTCAACCTGGGCGCCTACCGTGCCACGCCCCCACCCCGTGCTTCCTCACCCCGCCCCGCCCCGCCCCGCCCCGCCCCGCCCCGCCCCGCCCCGCCCCGCCCCGCCCCGCCACGCCCTGGCGACGACGAGACCCCCAAGGAAGGAGTCTCGCGGTGGAGTGCGCAGCTTTGTGCGGCGACTGCGCGGCAGCCGAGGGTAATTGTCGCCGTCCTCGGCCGCGAGGTGGCGCTGGCGGTAGCGCCCCTCCCCCCCCCCTCCCCCTTCTGCGCACCCTCCAATTTGCACCCCCTCCCCCTCGCGTCATGATGCTGGAACATGATCACTAAATTACACCCCTTCGCCCGCCGCCGGCCAGCGCTACCCTGCTGCTGGAGCTTACGCCCCCTTCCCTGTTCTATCTTCTCCTTTTCCTCTTTCCTCTTCTTCTCCTCCTCCTTCTCCTTCTTCTTCTTCGTCCAGGTCTTGATGCGTGTGGTGTGGTCTCTTGACACGCTGCAAGAAAGGGTACCTACCGCAGGGCGCCGCAAGGGTATCCGTGTCACACAGGCCGCCCGCCACGCCGTCAACCAGTTCGGAAAATACAAAAAACAACAACAAAACAACATAAATAACCGCTTTTTTCGGAGTTTGGCCGAGTGCACAGTTTGGCTCTCTCTCTCACAGTGGGCACTGCACCGGTAGCATGCAGCAACGCCTCTGCCCGAGTATAATGAATCGGGCGCTGGAGTGACGGCGATGGAGCCATCACCGCGATGCGGTGCACGGTGGGCCAGAGGACCGGTGGTTGCGGTCGAAATCCCGGACGCGTTTTGAGCTTTCAGAGTCGCTAAATGGGACTCGAACCGAACGTGTGACCCGATCAACGGATTGCTCTCCGGACGAGCAATCTATTGGTGGGGGTCACACGTTCGGTTCGAGTCCTGTTGAATGACGCTATGGAGCTCAGAACGCATCGAGATTCTTCTGGCCCACTGTGCGGCGCGCCCCGAGGCTGCTGCTGCTCGCCCTACTCGGTCAGCTGTGTGGGTTGCCTTGTAACCTAAGCCCTCATTTGCTGCCAGTTACCAGCCATCTGTCAGCGAGGGTAAATCACATCCATCATGCCCGACGTACTTCTCGGTACTGTACCCGCCGCCGCGGGTACCCGCTCGCCGCACCAGACTCGTTCCGAGAGTCGTTTTCGTCGCTCTGTCTCTCTCGCACCCGTACGGGACGCGCGATGAGTGCGAGAGAGACAGAGCGACTCTCGGAGTCCGTGTTCACCGGCACGACTGAGTAAGCCATCGCGGACGCCCCCGCGAGTCGAACTGTTTTGTAGTGTCACGAGGCGCGGACTTTTTAAATACCTCGTTTGGGTCATTGCTGGGACAAAGACGACGGGGGAAATGAAAAATAGAATGGTAAGAAAATGTACAAGGCGATCGGCGTTTTTGGCCGAACGTGTGACCCCACCAATGGATTGCTCTCCGAACGAGGAATCCATTAATTGGTGGGGTCACACGTTCGGTTCCAGTCCCATTTACCGACTCTGGAGCTCAAAAAGCGTCTAGAGTTTTGGCCGCCTGCGCCGGTCTTCTGGCCCACTGTGCGGCGGGGGAAACCGGATGGACAGTCCGACTCAGCACATTGGAAGGCACCCAGCGGTTGACGCCAATGGCCATTGTGTCCGGGACTTCTCACGCGCGGCGTCTGGCGGCTGCTGGCTGCTCGAGGACGCTGCGTCCGCCCGGCCCTGGCCTCCTGCTGGCCGTGGAGGCCGTGCCGGTGATTGGAAGCACTTCGACGAGGCCGGCGGGACGGCCACTATGATATCACTGCCCCCTCCCCCCCTACTCCGCCCCCGCTTGGCGCCATCGAACGTGCACCATCATCACACCTGATCCGCCGCTGGACCCGACCGACCCGCGCCGACAATAATTCCACATGAGACAAAAAGGAAGAAGGAAAAAAGAAAAAGGCGCAGTAAGGCGAACATGGAGGAGCAGTATACATCCGCTCAAGTGTTTTCTTTTGTTGGAAACGCGGCGATACGCATCTTTGCCTACCTGGCCGGGAGGAATTCTTCTTCCTATACCACCACGAGCGCGTGCAACCAACCTATGAAAACAAAACGGAACAAAAAAAAAATAAAAATTGAAGCGCGCCAAAAGTGGGAACGGCACTCGAGTGCTCAATGGGCGACCAGCGGGACAATGCCTGATGGTCACTCTTCACGCGGCCAGGAGGAAATAAAAAGAGCCGTTTGGATCGCGTGCCGCGCCGCAGGCGTTAGCAGCCCTGCGCTGCCTCGAACCCCGAATCGAACCGGCGATTACGACGAGCTGCTGGAAAGAGGAAAAGCCTTTACTTTATTTTCTTGTCGATGTTGCGCCTCAAAAAGATATACTCTGGATTTCTAATCTTGAAAAACAATTTTTTTTCTGAATCCACTCTTTTTTTTTTATCTTGCCCCACCCATAAAAAATATTAAAAATTAGCGTCTAATCGAGAAAATATTCTAAGAATCTAAGGTATTTAAAAAAAAAAAAAGATTCTTGTTACTGCTGTCATTGCTGGAAAACATTCCTCGTCAAGGTCTGCCCTGCTTTTTATTTTCTCGGCGTCCCTGTGTAATTGTGCGCGACTGTACTCGATCCGAGGCTTCTTGCGGCTCGCTTATCGATGGCTCTTTATCGTCAGTATCATCGTGACGCCGCGTTGCCAACACTGGGGCGCGAAAAAAACGGCAGGAAACAGTGTGCCGCCGTCACCTTGGGCAAGCTCTTGGCGCCCAAAGTGAACCGAGTGAACGGAGGAGTGGATACCTACGTCGTGAGGCCATGCCACTCTCGTTGTTGCTGTTGTTGTTGTTGTTGTTGGCTGCACTGCCATGAACATTTCCGATTGTTGGCAGCGCTGGCGCTGGCGAGCAATCCATTATTGGTGGGGTGACACGTTCGGTTCGAGTCAACGCCGCTGGAATCCCCATGCTGGATTTCTCATAGCTCCGCCGATGGATTTCTCATAGCCGCGCGCTAACGAGGCGGGATAATCCCCGCGGGCTGCTGGCCGCCTCGGCAGGCTGCTGCCGGCTGTGCTGCCGTGACTCGGCAGGAAAGCTAAAAGTGTGATTTACCTCGGACGGCGACTGAGTGGTATGGTGTTCTCCATTAGAGGACGGTGATGGCTTGTGCCCACAGGAGCAGCAGCTGTCGGAAGGAGGGGGGGGGGGGGGTGGTGAGCGAGGTGAGCTTGGCAACGAGGTGCCCGGTAGCGACTAGACATCTCACTTCATCACTCCGCAGCACGCGGCCCTTGCAATTATCTCGTGTCCTGTTGTTGCCGCGTCGGCTGCTTGCTGCTGCTTGCCGTCGGCCGAATCGAGAGATCGAAAGACCGAGAGATCGAGAGATCGAGAGGGTTATTATCCGTCAGTCGATGTGTTTGGAATCACTCGCGGCTCGTGTTTCGCGCCGCCGCTCCCAGGGGGCGCCACCGGGAGTGCTCCGCGCTGCACAGTGGACCAGTCGACCGGTGGAGGCGGTCATAATCCCGGACGGGTTTTGAGCTGCAGAGTCGCTGAATGAGACTCGAACCGAACGTGTGACCCCACCAACGGATTGCTCTCCGACCGAAAAATCAGTATTGGCCGCCTGCGCCGGTCTTCTGGCTCACTGTGTGCTGCTTCGCGGAATCCCTGATCAAAAGCGGACGAGTTGGGAGAGGTTTGTGAGAACCAAAGCACTTCCCAGCGGAGAGCCCCCCTCCTTCCTTTTTCCCTTGTCTATCTGCTCCCCTGCAAGTGCATTGGACAGGGTTCGAATCCCTGCGCCAGCATCAGGGCGTTTCCTTTTTCATCATTCGACTGGAGAAGGCCGCGCCGGGGCAACCCTATATGGAGCTCGTCACGCCCGTTGGCAACTTGAGCATCCAGTGGAGGGCATAGGGGCAGCTAAGGGATGGCAGCAGAAGAGGGTTGAAGGGATTTTTGCATCTTCTTCTTCTTCTTCTTCTTCTTCTTCTTCTTCTTCTTCTTCTTCTTCTTCTTCTTCTTCTTCTTCTTCTTCTTCTTCTTCCTCTTCTCTGCCCTTTGGACGCTCACCTAGAGGTGGCTCCTTTCGGAGATCAAATCGACGCGACCTTGCGTGGCCCCGGGTTGATTCGCGTGTTTGCCCACGGGAAGGTACACCGCCTCGAACAGCAGAGGAGCCCCGCCATTTTAGTAGTCGGTCCCCTTGGCATTCCCCTCACAACATTATCATTCTTCCTCTTAGCAAAAGAGTGTCGTGTTGTCGTAATCAATTATCGAAGCGAAAACAACCGTGTGCGGCGCGTGCGGGCTTTGTGCCGGCTGCAGAGCCTGATATTTGGCGGGCTGCTCTGCTCTCTGGGGATCAGCGGCGGGCGATTGCTGCTTTCGGCCCTCGCAGGGCGGGGCGGGGCGGGGCGGGGCGGGGCGGGGCGGGGCGGGGCGGGGTGGGGCGGGGTGGCCTGGCTCCTCGCCCCGCCGAGTTTAGAGTGAGAAAGCCCTGTTTGCCTTGCACTTTGTGTCTCGCGGTAAGTGAGTCTTTATCCCGGGACGGCGCAGTGGGACGGCTTGCTGTGCTCGGCGAGGCTGCGAGGCTCAGTGAGGGTCGCCGCTCCCCCTCCCTTGCAGCTTCCTGACGGACAGACCGGGACGGACAGGGAGAGACAAACCGGGAGAGACAGACCAGGAGAGACCAGCACGGCTCTCCCCATTCGTGTCCTTTTCATTCATTTCGGCCCGGGATGGACCAGCGCACTGCGCGGACATGACTCCAGACTCTTCCTCCGTGTCCTCCAAGAGTCAAGGCAGTGGATTGAGCTCTTTGAAGGAAGATCCTGGGAGAGTCAGTCCAGAGCTCGACTTCAACTCCACCGGCCGAGCAGCGCGGCTGGATTTTTCCAGGGCAACTTTGCGACCGGCGATCGCCCCGACGCCCTACCCCTCCCCTCCAGGGGGCCAAGAGCCGGCGCACAGTGGGTCAGAAGACCGTTGAGGCCGCCCGGGCTGTTTACCCAGGGCGGTACGGCCTCCAGCTTCCAGCACCGTAATCCGCTCCCCCGGGGCGCGAACCTCCGACCTTAAAGCTTTTACACCGTGCTCTCGCGATCCGCGCGTCCGCCTGGCGCTGCCTGTCGAGTTCCCCCTCGCCGTGCTCGGAGACCGCCGCCGCGATCGCTTACGCGCTCCTCCCCGACGTCACCGAGGCCCTGCCGCCGCACAGTGGGCCGGAAGACCGGCGCAGGCGGTCAAAATCCCGGACGCGTTTTGAGCTCCAGGGTCGCGCTAAATAATGGAACGCGAACCGAACATGTGACCCCACCACTAGATTGCCCTCTGAATACGTTCGATTCGAGTCCTGTTCGACGACTCTGGAGCTCAAAGAGCGGCTAGAGTTTTGGCCGCCAGCGCCGGTCTCCTGGCCCACTGTGCGCCGTCGCCCAGGTCGCCGCCGTGAAAGCCGTCATGCCGAGGCGCGACGACATGCCTCGCTGCGTCCGGCCCGGCCTGGCCCCCAGAAAAACAAAACAACAACGAAATCGTCATCAAGTGACAGGGAAAACGTTCCCGGTGTGATAATTTATAGTCAAAGCAGCAAAACTTGGCGATGATTTTGGCAAAAGGCAGCAGCCACAGCTGCTATGCTGGCCGACCGCGCGGGGCAGATGGAGCCTCCAAGGCGTTGGAGTAGTGCGTCTCGCGTCACGGTGGTCGAGACCGCTCTCGCCCTGTTTGGTCTCATAACAAATTTATAATCCTCCCCTGATGCTGCCGGCCACCCTCCCCACCGCTACCGCTTCCACGGCCAGGAAAAGGGGAGAGGGGGGGGGGGAGGGGAGTCGCGAAACAAATACCGTCTTGCGAGGATTTTTGTCTCATAAAATGGAAACGTCTTCTTTGGAACAGACGGGCCGTTTTCATTCATTTGATTTATTTCGCGACTGTTTGTCGCTCGCAACGAAGCAAATAGCAGCGTTTTAGTCTCATTCTTAATTAAGCCTAATTCAATCGTCTCTCCTGAAGGGAAACTTTTCTTCCTTCATTACGAAACAATGTCCAAGGTGGAGCAGAGCCCATCGGGAAAGGAAAGAAACGTAATCGAATAATATCATGCCTGTTTGCAGCTTAATATTTCCAACAAACTCGAATCATGCCGGCTGCCCCTTTTTTATGCGAGCGTATTTTCGCGTCGCTCGCCTTACACTAGCAGATCTCGTCAGACCGGCGCAATTTTACGTTTCGCCGGCTATGGCTCCGCCAACGTACGTGGCGGACTTTTTCAGACGGAATTGGATTACATGATAGCCTCGCTGGAAGGCCCTGTCTTGCCCCGTCTTGCCGACTCCAGCCAGCCGTCTGGATCATTCTCGTAACAAGATTTGCCAAATTGGGTATTTGCCTGGAGACATGCCGGCGCTCCATATATGCCTAAAGTCGTGTTTCCGATCGAGGATCAAAGAGTTTGATTGCGTCTCGCAACCCCGATTGGCTGGCATAGTTGTTGTTCCGAGCCGGCACCGCGTCTTGCCGGCCAGAGGGTCGGGGTCGGGCTCCGGTCCGGGCGGCAAATTTGAAATGAATATTTGAATTGGGCGGGCTTTGGTCCGAGACCGGGATTTCAGGGCAACGGGGTAAGGTGCGGTCCAGCAAAGGGAATGCCCTAGGGACCAGCCGGACTAAGGACCACTAACTGAACCAAAAACCCAGGCGTTCCTTCGTTGAGTTTTTACCCCTGCGGGCTCAAGATCAAGTGCAACTGTGACAGGAACTCCCTTTTTTGTGTGTGTGGGGGGGGGAAATGTATGTGGCAATTCCTATCCCCTTCCAGCTCCCCCCCCCCCAGAAGTGCGTGCCGCCAGTCATCGTTCTTCACGGCGGCACCGGGGAACCAGTTGCAGCGCGTTGTGTATGCAACGCAATGCGAGGCGATGCATCGGCTGTCATCCCCTCCACAGCGCATCCGCTTTTCTTCAGGCTGCGTTTGCAATTAGCGCGCAAAGGGTCCCCCCGATCTTATCAGCTGCCTCACCGCTCCGTCCCACTCGCACCTCCACGCGACGCCCCGCGAGTGCCGGAGAGACAGGGCGTCGAAAACGGTTCTCTGAATCGGCCTGCAGGCGGTGGCTGCGTGTAATGATGTCGTCGTCTTCGCGGACCCGGCGCGAGGCTAGCGGCAGCCAAAGCGGGTTGCCCATCGTAAATTGGCGCGGCGAATTTCTCATACGGCAGCACCAGCCGGCGGGCTTGGGTGACATGATGATTGCTTTTTGCACCTTACTTATTGAACACACGCGTCCTGGGCCTGGTGACGTCATCACTGCCTTTGAGACGCGATCCAGTGGCGCTGCCTTGTAATTACGCAAGGCAGTGTATGCACACCGATCGCCGCTCTCTCTCTCCCTCCCTCTTTCTCTCTCTCTCCTCCCCCCCCACCCCTTTTGTCACATACTCGCCACGGTAATCGTCTCGGCTCGTTTGGCATTAGCATGTCGTTAAAGCGATATGCACGCAGACAGTGGTGTCGTCCCTTTAACGCGACTGGCGAAAAACAAACCAAAAATTCATGCACAATGATGATTTTGCGCCCGGAGCGAAACCGCCGCGTCGTTGCCGCCACCGCTCTTTAAAAGAACTCGATTCCATGACTCACGCTCCCCTCAAGGTCCCGGGTTCGAATACCACACGGGAACGTGGCGTATTTATTTACCCTCGCGTGTGCTACCGTGGGCATCGCCTCGGAACGCCGTGTATTCAATTTGTCGGACCGAGGGAGGGCCGTCTCATGATAATATGTCAACGTTGATAGCTCGGCTCCTCCTATGTGTAATTATTACAGAGGCTTTGCTGTGTTGTGGGCAGGTGAAGGAATATGGCAGTCTCATTGCTTTCCTACTTCCTCGCACGCCCCCCCCCCCCCACACACACACACGGAGGCCTGGTGGGTGAATTAGAAAGTGTGTGTGTGTGAATGTGTGTGCGTGTGTCTATATCTGTGTGCGCCATAGAGGTGAGACTAATTGATCCTATTGATCCCATCTTTCCTCGCACACACAGACACACTCACACAGCGTCGCAAACACACATAGACACATTCACTGACACTCACACAGCCACACACGGACGCTCTGGACGCACGCGCGCCCTCTCACAATCACACCGCCCGTGTCTTTGTATGTGTGTCAAATGACGCGTCTGCGGGATTAATGGTCCATCAGAGAGAAAACGGATTGTGTGTGTGTGTGTGTGAGTGAGAGAGTGTGTGAGTGTTTTTTGTTGTGTTTTGAGTCACATACCTCGCTCACGTCTCAAGGTGTTGACACAGAGGGGACCGGTGAACAGCTCCATCGTAACATATTTTTGACAATTGTTGAAGTTTGCCGGTCAAATTTCTGTCTGTCTTATTTCTGTCGTCAACGTGTTTACATTTTTTTTTTATTTTATTTTTTTTTGGCGTGTCCGTCGGGTAGCTTGACGCGGACAATGGCGGCGGGTATCTTTTTACGAGAAGACGGAAAAGCTGCCATTTGTCACGTGGTCAGGTAATTACACTGGGAGTGCCACGGCGGCGGCCCTGCTCATTAGCGCTGGCTCGTGGCAACCCCTTCAAACCGCCACAAAAAAAGCAGGCCTTTTAATTGAAACTTCGCGGGTTCTGGGTTTTTACCGAACCAAAACCTCCGGAGCGGGGGAATGAACGTTTCGCCATCCACGTGTGGTCTTAAGCGTGTTCGACACGGCAGTGTGCCTGCTTTGCCTGCTTACGTGGCAACACTGGGCTCACGTCGTCGGCGTGGATCCGCCATGCTGCGCCGCTACGCCACTTGGCGAGAAAGCCACGCGAGAAGGGGCAGAGAGACGGGAGTAAGGCGACAGAAGAAGGAAAAAAAAAACCGCTAACCTGAAAGCAGATGATACTGATAAGAATGTTAATTTTAATGTATGGCCATTCACGCGTATGGTTTAATTCACGAAAATGTTTATTTTGATTTAATTATTTAAGGTTCTGTGGACAAGTTTCTAAAATGCAATGCTCGACCAGCCGCCCTATCAAATTTATTCCCGCATTGTTATTAAACGCGGAAACGCAGCACCATAAGCCACGTTAATACGACGAACAACTTCAATATTTAAAAATAAAAAGGTCGGTGGGCGTTTTCACAGTTTGTGTCTGGAGGCGCCACGACGCTTGGCTGGCGACGCCGCTCCCGCGCCCCCGCCGTCGGCCGTCGCCATGGCAACGCGTGCCCTGCACTGCACGCCCACGCGGCGACACCTCGGTACCTTAATTACAGCAGGGACCCCGCCGCGGCGGCCGCTCTGTCTCTCTCGCACCCTCACGCGCCGCTGCACGGGTGCGAGAGAGAGAGAGAGAGAGAGAGAGAGAGAGAGAGAGAGAGAGAGAGAGAGAGAGAGAGAGAGAGAGAGAGAGAGAGAGAGAGAGAGGGAGAGAGAGGGAGAGAGAGAGAGAGAGGCGGCTCGAACCCGGTTTCGGAATGGGCCCGCTGCATTGTTCTAATGGAGGCTAATCTGCGACCGGCAGCGCCGCGCGGACCTCGCGGACCCCCCGTGGCTCCTCGGCCCCGCGCGGCCGCGCTGCTGGGCGTCTCGGATTTCATCGCGGTCGCTGCTACACCGCCGAAAAAAAAGGCCCCCGCACAGTGGGCCAGAAGACCGGCGCAGGCGGCCAACACTCTAGACGCTCCAGAGTCGCTGACTGGAACCCAGCGTGTGACGCCACCAATCGATTGCTCATTCGAAGAGCAATCCGTTGGTAGGGTCACCCGTTCGGTTCGAGTCCCATTAAGCGACCCTGGAGCTCAAAACGCGTCCGGTATTTTGACCGCCTCCGCCGGTCTTCTGGTCCACTGTGCCACGGGGCCCACCGCGGGGCGGGGGCGTAAAGACACGATACCTGCGTGTAACGCGATCGCCCTTATGGACCTATCAAACCCAACCTGTTGCGGGCCAAAGCCGCCCGCCTCCGCTCGGCTGGCTGGTCCACTGCGCTGCACGAGGTAGCCAAAATTTTCTTGACGTCTTTCGGGGCTGATTGTCGCGGGGCCAGGACACCCAGAAGGCTATCGGTTTCACTGAGGCGGTGCGGCGTGCCGGCCCACCCGGCCAATGAGGGGTCTGCCGCCTGATTCGAGGCGAATATCTGGAAAAAAGGCCCGCCTGGCCGCCCGCCTGCCACGACGCCAAACTCGCTTTTTTTTGGGGGGGGGGGGACTCCATTGCTACTTTGGGGATCATCACTTATTTCTTGAACTCCTAGGCGACACGTTTATGCACATGTGTGAACGTATGAGTGTGTACGTGTGTGTGAGAATGTATGTGTGTGTGGGCGCGCGCTGCCGCCCGTAAGGTGACGGACTGAAAGGGAAAGAAGGAAGTGAAAGGTGGAAGAAAAGAAGAGGCGTAAATGAGGCTGTCCGACGGACAAAGTCGACGACACACACAGCCGGATGCTGCCGACTGATAGCCGGAATAGAACCCCCGCACACGCTGCGCTCCCTCACACACAGTCTCTCTCTCTCTCTCTCTCTCTCTCTCTCTCTCTCTCTCTCTCTCTCTCTCTCTCTCTCTCTCTCTCTCTCTCTCTCTCTCTCTCTCTCGCTCTCTCGCTCTCTCGCTCTCTCTCACCTTTGGCGCGCCCCGACCGGTGTGCGAGTCGGCCGCCCCCCCGAGTTCATTCGGAAACAATTGTGTCCTTGCTTTTGCCGCCTCGTCGCCCCGCCTGAATGCGCTGGTTACTCACTACTCCTTCCTGTCGTCTGTCTGTCTGCCTGTCCGTCCGTCCGTTCGCCCTTCTGACAGCGACCCCCGCGTGTTTTTACAAGCCGCGCGCGTATTTACATTGCAGTGTCCGGTCGGCACGCATGTCGCGCCGGTCCGGCTCACTGGGCGGCTGGCCGCGCCGGCACTGCTAGGGGGATTGTCGGATTTACCGACTCATTCTTCGCGCGCCGACAAATCTGTGGCGAGACCGTATTTTGGCACGTCGCTAAGCGAGACGCGGAGCCTCTGTGGGGAATTAGGAGTCCATTAGGAGAGGAGGGGGAGGGGGTACTCCTGGGGGGTTTACTCCTAGGGGCGGTTGCGAATGGGGGGTTGGGACGGGGGGTGGTACTCCTGGGTGGGGTTGGGTCCATCGCCCATTCAAAACAGGTTAGCAGTGCTGCAAGGTGTTCGTTATATTGCTTCTTAAATCAAGAAAAATGATCTTTTCCTGTTTTTTTTTTTTTTTTTTTTTTTAAATATTTTTTTTTGGACCAAACTTTGTTTCTTGGGCAAATAAAAATTTTCTTGTATCAAAATTTATTTATTTTTTGAAAAAAAAAAACCAACAAAAAATATTAAATGAAGAAAGTGTTTTTGGTTGTGGCCCCCTGGACGAGGCGCGCTATATCATAGGTTTGCCACTCACGGGGCGTTGCCGCACGGCTGCGAGAGAGACAGAGCGACGGACGCTCCGCGCTCGAAGTAATAACGACTGTCCGAAGTATCGTTTACGGACGTCGCGGGCCGCGTGCTGCAAGTCCCGCGCCCTCTATTATTTACCACAACAAATTGAAACGGTGTGTCGGGGGGACAAGGATTCGGATCAGAGTGATACTCCATTGCGAGCACACACACCCCTGTCACCGTTTGACAGAGGTTGTGGATGTTGTCATACAGCCTCACATCCGGTTTATGCTAATACGGCCGAGATCCATTGAGTTGCCGGCCGAAAAGGTTCGAGCGAGGGAGGGGGTCCTGCTGGCGATTTGAAAATGATGAGGCCTCGGCTTCTTTCTTCCTCCTCATTTTTTATTTATTTTTTTACTCCTCGCGCCTTGTGGTTTCGCTAAATAAGCGGCGCGACCCGCATGCCTTTGTCGCGGCGATACACTTTCACACCTCAGGGAGGTGTCCTCCATGCAGGGGAAGCTACGAGCAGCTCTCAGCTTACATCGGATTGCCTGTAGACCCCATCTCCCGCGCGTCTCGCGTTGTTGTTTTCCAGCTCCAATTTGCACACGCTGAGCGGCCCGCAGATGATGATGCTCACGGTGGGCCAGACGGGGACGGATAGGCCTCACGACAACCAGCAGCGGACCACATAAACGAAATTAGCCCTAATTGAATTTTGACGAAACGACAGAGGAGGCTCAAAGGGGCTGGCTGGCTGGCTGGGCCGCGGGGGGTCCTGGCTGGCTGCCTGGCTGCCTGGCTTGCCGGCTGTGCGGTGTCCCATGAGGTCCTCGGTCACTGCGCCGCCAGGTTGGCACGATAGCGCAGCGAAGATGGATTCCCGCCACTCGCGGTCGTCGCTCTGAAGGGCCTACAGCACTGTGCCGGGCACGGATGGGACTTCCACCGGGGACGGGCCTCTCCTGGGCGCGACAGTTAGTTTCACCTGCGAAAGTTGGTCACTCTGTTGATTAGGGCATGACGTGCCGGGCCGCTGCCGCCGCGACACCCTGGACACCACCCCACCAGACCAGCCCCAGCCCGGCCTGCGCCCAGCGGGCAGTGCTGCCAATCTAACTGGCCCATACGCGCAGCGTGAAATAACAAAGCGCCTTTTTCTCGCCGCGGTTGGCCACCCTGGGCCGGGCCGCCCGCGGCGCGGTGACCGCGTCCGGAAACGGCCCCCGTGCCGGCGCTGGCGGCGCAGGGCTGCCAACGCCATCTCGGACGCGGCCGGCAATAAGGTGGTGGCGCCAAGCAGCAGGGCTGCCAACCTCATATCGCGTTGATCCAATTCGAGCGCACCTGGGGAAAAGGGAGAGAAAATGGAAACGGAATGGCGAACCGAGCCGCCGCGTTATTCATGTACAGTGTGGGAACGGGGGAGCGCGTTGGCCAGTTTGGCGATGTTCTTTCGGCCGGCTGGCTGCCGGCCCACTGTAACCGAGCCACCCTCAACCCGTTGCACCCGGCGGCGCACTGAGGGGCTTCCATACCGCCTGTGTGGCCCACCCGGCAGCCAATCGGAGAAGAAATCCAACAACAACAACAACAACAACAACAACAACAACAACAACAACAACCTCCTGACGTTTTGGTTTTGTTTTCTGTTCCAGGTGGGTCACAAGGTCACTGCTGCTGCTCCTGGATCCAGGGGCGTGAGTAACGAGCAGCGAACAATTTTTTTTTTGCGATTAATTTTAAATTTGATTTTTAAAATGGCTATGGGTTATGCACAGGGTAAATTAAATTCAAAATTCAATTCTAAATTTGAGTTATAATGTGTGTAACTTTTTTTCCTCCAGCCGTAAAGCATAATAAAATTTCAAAAATCGCAACAACAAAAAAATTTAAAAAAATGTTAAGTAAGCAGCCTTGGTACCGAGACTAAGCAGATCGACTAGATCGCCTTGCGAATTCGGCGGGCGAAGGGCTCGCACCCGCACGGGGGTGGCGGGAGAGCGTGTTCCGTCGACGACCGGACCCACCCCTAACTGCATCTCGTTACAACAACTCAATCGCGTGTCAAAGTAAACAAATCGGGGGCTACAGTAACGCTTTCTCTCTCTCTCTCTCTCTCTCTCTCTCTCTCTCTCTCTCTCTCTCTCTCTCTCTCTCTCTCTCTCTCTCTCTCTCTCTCTCTCTCTCCCTTCAGCGGGGGAGGCGCGGCGGCTCTTTTGTGCTCGCCCGCGCGTCGCTACTGCAGCCGCCACCCCGGAGTTCATCAAGGCCGGCCTTGTTGTTGTCACGCCGATGAGCTGATAAACGGCGGAGTGAGAGTGAGAGAGAGAGAGAGAGAGAGAGAGAGAGAGAGAGAGAGAGAGAGAGAGAGAGAGAGAGAGAGAGAGAGAGAGAGAGCTGAATTATTTTCCGTCCTTGTCGCCGTTCTCGTCTCCTTGCAGTGCGCGCGGCTCCACGAAGCCCAGCGGCGTATTTCCGAATAGTTATTCGTCGCTCTGTCTCTCTCGCACCCCTGCAGGCCTGCGGGCCACTCCGCGAGTGCGAGAGAGACAGAGCGACAAGCCTGGAGTCAGGCTGCCGACGCGACACCGCCGGATCATGTTCGCCCCGATTAAGGGATCTGGCGGACAAAAGGGTGCAGCCTGTAATGATACGAAGCTGGTCCAGCAGATCGTCCGCCGATAGCGCGATGGCGGGGTGCACGGCGGCGGCGCGCGCCGACCGGCGGAACACGACGACTAAACGGCAAGGAGGAAAAAAAAAAAAAAAAAAAAAACCAACGAAATCGGCGACCTTTGACCTTTCTCGCCGTCGCCGCGCACTGTAGTGCGTCGTCACTTTCTGCGGGATGCTCGCTCGGCGTCAATCAGAGGGACGTTCATGACGGCGGCGACGACCATGATTGCCGTGCTTGTGATCGACGCGCTGCTTGTCGGCGCGGACGCCGCACAGTGGACCAGGTCCCCACGCCCTCCCCACGCGTCCCCACGACGACGGGTCCCGCGGGGCGCCGCGGACAATGTCTTGTAACGGGATCAGCGGCGCCATTCCGCCACGGCGCACAGTGGGCCAGAGGACCGGTGCAGGCGGCCGAAACTCTAGACGCGTTTTCAGCTCCAGAGTCACTAAATGGGGCTCGAATCGAACGTGTTACCCCACCAATGGAATCCTCGTCCGGAGAGCAATCTATTGGTGGGGTCACACGTTCGATTCGAGTCCTATTGAGCGACTCCTGGAGCTCGAAACGCGTCTAGAATTTTGGCCGCCTCGACGGTCCTCTGACCCACTGTAATGCGTGCGAGGGAGACAGAAGACGGCACTGTTTGGAATGGAGACTCGTTACGGGGCGCCTTTCCGGCGACGCAAGAGGCCGCCGCCGGCCGCTGCCCGCGGCGTCTGGGGTGGCCGCGGCCGCGGCCCGGGGCTGGTCCCGGACAATCTGCGCATCCCGGAGTTAACCCCGTCTTAACTAGATTGGGGTTCAGGGCGGGGCGGGGCGGGGCCCACCTTTGCACTCCGGCTGCTGTTTGGGGGCGCCGCCGCCACCACCGAGGCCACAGCGCCAAGCCCCGGGAGCCGAGTCCAGGACCTCCTTGGCGTGCGGTCGGCCGGCGCCCTGCCGCGGGCGCTCCTTGGTCCTTGGTGTGGTCTCGCAGCTTGCAGCCCTCAAAGGGGACCCGCCGCACCGCCGCGCAACACAGTGGGCCAGAAGACCGGCGCAGGCGGCTGAAACTTTCGACGTGTTTTGAACTTCAGAGTTCCTAAATCGGACTCGAACCGACGTGTGACCCCACTAATGGATTCATCGTTCAGAGAGCAATCCATTGGTGGAGTCACACGTTCGGTTCGAGTCCCATTTAGCGACTCTGGAGCTCAAAACGCGTCTAGAACTTGAGCCGCCTGCACCGCTCTTCTGGCCCACTGTGCCCCGCCGCACTGGTCGCGTGTAAACCCCGCACGCCCCATTTAACGGGCCGCCGTTTCGGAATTCATTGGCCCGCTGGCCTCGAGATCCACTGTGCGGCTGCGGGGAGGGGTGGCTGGGTCCGGGGAGAGGGGGTCGGGCGTTGATGAAGGGAAGGCGGGGTTGGGTTCGGGATTGGCGACGGCCGTCCCGGGACGGCGAGGCGAGCAGCAGCGCCTGATTCCGACCGAGCGTCGCGACGCGTCGTCGCGTGCCCTCTCACTCACTCTCACGAGAGCGACAAGACACAGTGGGTCAGAGGACCGTTCAGGCGGATGGAAGGTATGGCGACAGAGGGAGCAGGTGACCGGCGTGGAAAAGGTTCGGAAAGGACTCCGGGGGGTTCGGAGCGCGGGGGCGGCGGGGGACAGTGCTTCAAGGGGTATATGCGGGGTTGGGGCCGGGGGGGGGGGGGGGGGGGTCTGGTGGGCCACTTGCTATTCGGGTCGTGGGGCTGACACTGCGCAGAGAGCACACAGCACAATGCACACACAGACACCCCCGCGGGCCTGCCGCGCCTGCAGGCTGCCTCCGAGCCTTGCAGCCGTCGCTCTGGCTCTCTCGCACCCGTCCGGCACGCCTCGCGAGTGCAACAGAGACAGAACGACGGCGGCGCGCGGCCCGCCTTGGGCGGCACTGCGAATCAACCCTTTCTTGCGCGCCTAGCGTAAATAATGCATATCGGAGTGATTGAGTTAGCGGCGCCTCACCGTTTTGCCGCCGCCGCCTCCACTGCAGTCTGATACCCCACAGTGGGCCAGAAGACCAGCGCAGGTGGCCAAAACTTGTGACGCGTTGTGAGCTCCAGAGTCGCTAAATGGGACTCGAACCGAGCGTGTCACCCCACCAATGGATTGCTCTCCGAGAGAGGAATCCATTGTTGGGGTCACTCGTTAGGTTCGAGTCTCATTCAGCGACTCTGGAGCTCAAAACGCGTCTAGAATTTCGGCCGCCTGCGCCGGTCTTCTGGCCCACTGTGAACCCCCTCCCCCTCCCTGCGCAATCAGCGCCCTCCCCCTCCTCCCCCTCCTCTCCCTCATCAGCCTCCGGGCACGTGCGAGGGAGACAATGCATAAAGTAGGCCGCTTTATGCGTTATTTGTCCGGCGGCTGCTCGCCGAGGATCTCGTGTCGCTGATCCGACACACGTGTGGGAAAACGGAGCGGCGTTTTCAAGTCCTTCGACTCCTTCAAGTTCAAGTTCAAGCTAGGGGTTCCAACTTACAGCCGTGGGGGCAGCTCTCGGATAGGGTTGAAGGAGGGGCGAACGTAAAGACTTCTGAACTTTCCGTGTATCATGGGGGTATTGAGGAGGATCTCCTGAGGTACAGCTAAGCACGGAGGCACGTATTTTGTCTCACTCTTTCTGTGCTCTGTACCATGTCCTAGATGGGAAACAGTTTCTGACACTGTCCTCTCCCCCCCCCCCTCTCTCCTCCAGTCTTCCCTGATCCGCACCTGCGCGCGTGACATATGGCCTACGCCGAAACTGGGCCAAAGCCGGCGACGCATCAACCGCCCAAACACACGCACACACTCACTCACACGCACGCACGCACGCACACACACACACACACACACACACACACACACACACACACCAAGTGACTGCGACGCGACGTAGCGCCAGGTGCGCGCTGCGGTCCGACGCACCGATGATTTTTCTCCAAAACGAAAGCTGCGCCCCCCCCCCCCCGCCGTCCGCATTTCGGTCCAGTTGGCTGGCTGGCCGCGTTTCTGATTTTGCTGTTGGCGCGGAGGTGACCTTGCCATCAACAACAAAAAAAAAACAAGCAACACTACCGTCGTCAACAAGGACAACACCGGCAGAAACTCGAAAAATCTTACCATTGCCCCGCGTGCGACCGACCCTGGGACCCATGTCTCCCATCGCAGGTGGCTGGTGGAGCAGTAATTCGATCGGAGGGTTGTTTGCGTGTGTGTGTGAGAGAGAGAGAGTTGCGTGTGTGTGTCTCTCTCTCTCACACACACACACGCGCGCACGCACTCTCGCATGCAGTCACCCGCAAAGCAGTGGTGGAATGAGACCCGTTCTCCGACAGGTGATCGACCACCGGTGGGCCTCCATTTTGTTCCATTCCCACTCGAACGGTGTCCCTGCACTGCAGGTGCGGCCCGGCGGCGTGCACGCCGGTCGCCGCGAACCGGCCGGTCCCGCGTATTTTCTTTATTTTTGTTTTTATTTTTGTCTGCGCCCGCTTCGCCCGCTTCGCCCGCCAGCTGACGGAGATTGTCTCGCTTTCAAGGTCAGCCGATACTATTCCCAGCTCACAGCCCATGCGAGTCGCATGCGTCGCTGCAATCACGTCAGCGCACAGTGGACCAGAAGGCTCTCTCCGTCTCTCTCTCCCCACGCGTGCGAGAGAGACAGAGCAACAGAGGCACTGTTCGAGCCGCTCTGCCTCATGCGATAGACATTGACGACGGGGTCTCGAGGCGCGAATCGATACTCTCGAAAGAAAAGACCTGAAACCGAGGCGCGCGTTCTACCGCCTGGCAGGGTGGGCCGGCCGCCGCGCTCGGGTGCGTGGCACCGGTGCGGGTTGCCTACCCCCGGACTCGCAGGCGGCGCGGTGGGGGGATAACAATCCAGAAATGACGTAACGCCGCTCGAGGTGTGACGCGGAAGGAGCGGGCCTTTGTCCGTCGCCACCGTTTCCTCTTTGTCTCTTCATCGTTTCCTCTTTCCGGCTTTCGCTATCGCGGCTCCACTCCGCGCACCCCGTGTTGTCTCCCTATTGTTTTCCGACTCAAAGAAAAGATAATGATTCGGCAAACACACACGACGCCGTAAAAATACAGTGGAGACAAACGCTCACACTCGCGCACTGGCACACACACACCATATCAGATGCCACACGGACACATTTCCTGAGAGGGAGCCTTCTGACTGTGAGCCAAGACAACAGCCCCTCCCCCTCCCCCCCTCAAAATCGCCCGTCCTCCCCCTCTCCTTCCTGCCACTGCCCTGTCTGGGGCTGAAATGGACCACATGTCGGGACGGAAGCGTCCACCGGCGGCGTCGCGGCGCCCTGCCGCGGTGTGCAGTAATAGCCGTCTCGTGAGGGAAAATATGTGCACTCTCAAAAAAATTAAAAAATAGAAAAATATTTAAAATTGCATTTTTGTTCCATTTTAGATGTTATCGATAGTGCGAGTTTTCCTCGCACTGCGGGCACGGTTTCTTGCTGCATGTCGTATGGATGAAAGGTTCAAGAGTTATATCGCAATGGACGCGCCTGCTCACGAGAGGCAACCTCTCCGTTGCGGGGTCAGGTCAGACATTGATTTGTTACGTATGCACGCCCAAACGCGCGCATGCACACACACACACACACACACACACACACACACACACAGAGTCGTGACGTGTCGATCGGACCGATCAACGTATGTCGTTTGCTGTGTGTGTTTGTCAGCGGGACTCGTCGGATGGTGATTTGCTCTGCCTGTATCGTGCGTTCTTTTCTCTCGGCCAATGCCTTTTGGCCTGTGTATAGCCGCGCACGGTGGGCCAGAAGACCGGTGGAGGCGGCCAAAACCCTGGCCGCGTTTTGAGCTCCTGAGTCACCGAATGGGACTCGTACCGAACGTGTGACCCCGCCAAGGGATTGCTCTCCGAACGAGGAATCCATTGGTGGGGTCACACGTTCGGTTCGAGTCCCCAGTTAGCGACTGGAGCTAAAACTGCGTCCGGGATTTTGACCGCCTCCACTGGTCTTCTGGCACACTGTGCAGCGGGGCCCTTTCTTGGCCGGTGAGCTTAGTCAGGCGCGTCCCCTGCCCCCCCCCCTCTTTTCCAGGTGGCGCCTCCGATCTCCGACTCGCACCGGCGCTTCCCACACTAGATAGAGATGCTGCTCTGCCCCGAAATCGGACAGTCATCCTCGCCTCCCTATCATCAACTGTCATCACGGGTGAACTCGTTGAAGGAAGGGGGAGGGGGTTGGAAAGGGGGCGGGGCCGGGGGTGGTGGGGGGGGGGGGGAGGGGGGCATTGTCTCGAGCGGGCAGGGCACACTGCGCGGCCTCACGCGGAGCAGCAGGCTCCTGCGGCAGAGTGACTCCGAAGCTCTGTCTCTCTCGCACTCATGGCGCGGCCCGCGGGGGTGCGAGAGAGACAGAGCGCCGTTCGGGAGAGGTGAGAGGTGTGACGGAGGGCGGCCGCCCCGGACGCCACCCAGTGGGAGGAGCGTTCGTGTCATGTCGTCGTGAGAATGACGTGACAGTCGCCGTCCTCAATAAGCCACCTCTAAGGTCCTCTAGGTCGGTCCTTCAGGTCCTCTAGGTCCTCTAAGCAGCCCGCCCCTCCTGCAGGGCTGAACCAGAACCAGGTGGACCGAGCCCTTATTGTTATTTAAATACCAAATACTCTGTCAAAACCTACAATTTTTCTTTGGCCTTAAGGCCTTCGTTAACAGTTAAAAAAGGGTAGGAACCCCCGTACTTGGCGTGTGTTGCCGGCGCGCAATACTATGGAGGGCCAGCCATGAATTCAAACTCGTCCTCCTACGCCCTCCGCCCACTGCGGTGCAGCAAGAGACTGCCTCGCGCCCCCCGCCGCCATGGCCTCGCGCGTCACCACGTGTGTTGCTTCCCCCTCTTCTCTCTCTCTCTCTCTCTCTCTCTCTCTCTCTCTCTCTCTCTCTCTCTCTCCCGCCTGCCGCGACGGCGCCAGGGCCGCCATGTTATTGGTACCTGGCCGGCCTCGAATTACGACCGTCTCTGTCTAATGTCGGATGATGCGGCTTGTTTCGCATCCTGCAGGATGTGGGTGATTGGGGCGGCACCTGTCTCTCTCGCTCTCATGCGGTGCGCCGCAGGGGTGCGAGAGAGACAGAGCGAGCGAGTGCGGGCGGCGGAATCGCTGGACTCACTGAGAATGAAAGAGTCACCACCATCGCCCTTTCATTGGGTAACGCACGCACCGTTGCCCAAATTTGGGTGACGAGCCCGCGGTGACCAAATTATGGGCAGTCATAAAATCGTCGCCTAAATTTGGGTTACGTTGTCGGCGACGAGGTAAGGTCCCCGATGACGCCACGATGACTTGATGTGGCGTTGAGGCCTCCGGTCATCGCACGGTAAAAGTGCCGCCTTGAAATCCAAGGGGATGCCTTGTTTCAATTTCCAAGGGGTTTGAGTGAATTTTCAAAATAGTCCAAATTGACATCACGTTACAGAAATGGATTCGTCTCGACAAGACAAACAAAAAATGTCAACACATGTCATAAGTTTGGATGGAAAATTAAAAAGTTATTTAACTTCAAAAGTCCAAAGTTGGCCTTTTTGGCTATGTTACAAACTTTGAGGTTCAATAACTTTTTTATTTCCCATCTAAACCTATGACATGTGTTGACATTTTTTGTTTGTCTTGTCGAGACAAATCCATTTCTGTAATGTGATGTCAATTTGGACTATTTCGAAAATTCACTCAAACCCCTTGGAAATTAAAACAAGGCATCCCCTTGGATTTCAAGGCGGCACTTTTACCGTGCGTGGTGGCCCCGGAAGGACGTCATCGTGAACCTTACGGCGTCGCCGACGGCGTTACCCAAATTTGGGCGACAAAACGCCTGTTACCCAATTTCGGGTGATGAATTTTTCGTCACCAAAATTTGCGCAACGAAGTTGCATCACCTATTTAAAGGGTGATGGTGGTGACCAATTCATTCTCAGTGCTGTCGAGGTAGCAGCATTGTTACATTTTTCACTCCCGGCTTTCGGAACCTTATTTATTTTTCCCGTGCAGCAGCCATGTTGGGCGGGGAAACTATTCTCGAGGCTTTGCTCGCAATCGCGGAAAATTTGAGAATTTATTCATACTTCCTTTTTGTTGTGGTTTAAGTTACTTTTGAGGGTCGTCTGCGTCTCACTTTCTTTGCCTCTCTCAGTCCCCGATAAGTGTTCTGAACTCTGTGACTGAGTCCAAGCTTAAGACGATGAGTAATCTTTTTTCTAATCGGCTCTTTCTGTTTCTCTTGTAGACGACGGCTCCACTACGACCCCAACGACGAGAGGTATGTACCTCATCTCTTCCGGCGGATAAGGAAAGCGAAAAAAAAAAAACAAAAAAAAAATTCTTTTGCGAGAGTTTGTATTTACGTTCCATTTCAGGGAAATGAGTCTGTGTTGCTTCACTGTTGGGATCTTGGATTAAAACGTCCCTTTAGTTTAAACGTATCAACAGAGCAGCACGCTAAATCTGAGAAAAAGAAAGACTGAGATCGGCTGCTGATTTGGATAATCGTGTTTAGCGGGCGTGTCTGACAGAAAATGAAGCGAGGGGTCTGGAGGCAGGACGGGTGCATGACAGGGGTGGCCACAGCCGGAGACGACATGTTTTCCTTTCCGTGGGAAATGACACTAGCGCCAGTGCTTAGTCAAGCCAAAGCCAACAAACCGTCCGAAAAGATCGACTCAAATGACTCCCGGGGTCGTAGGCGACCTTCTCCTTCCCCGGGGAAAAAAAAAGAAAGAAAAGGAAACGTCCCCAGACCGCATGGGCGACGCCAGCAGCGAGACGCCAGCGAGTGGGCCGTGCGCAAACAAAAAACACCGTCTGTGTTTATTTATGAAACTACGTTTGCAATCAGAGCCGCGGAGGATGTTTAGGTTGAATGAGATCGGGTGTCGCCTCGCCGCCTTGACTGCGTCTCGATTCGCAGGGATCATCCCGTGAGCTCCATTTGTCCGGCGGACGCGCGGGAAACGAACTGACGCCAGCGAAATGCGATATAGCCGACCGTCGCTCTGTCTCTCTCGCACTCGCGGGGCGTCCCAGGGGGTGCGAGAGAGACAGAGCGACGCAGATTTGCTGCGGCGTCCTGGCACTGAATGGTCGTCTTCAGGTGGAAGAGGAAAACCAACCACCCGCAAGGCCACTGTAAAAAAAAAATTGTCGTCATTGACTAAGTAGTGGGTGACAATTTAATCCATGAAGTGATGACAATTTTTCTCAGTGCTTATGGCGCGAATACTCGAGTTTTAAAATGGTATCACTCAAATAAAAAAAATCCCCCGGCCGATTGGGCGTTGGGCACAGTGAGCCGGTATTTCAGGCTGCCGGCTCTAGTAGCCTGCGGTGAGGCCCTACTATAAGTAGCAGGCCACGGCAAACGATCCAGTGAAACATGATCCGTGCCAGCTCACCTCGTATCAGATCAGGTCAGCGAGGGTAGACCCACGTTCGGTAGGGTATCGCCGCATTTTCCTCGCCTTTTAACATTCTTTTCGCTCCGAAAACAGTTAGGATTTCAACTGAAAACCGGAATCGGTCGCGACACGAGATGCGCCTTTCAAATTTTCCGCGCGACAATTGAAATTTCTGCTGCTGCACCGTTCCGAACCCCCATTTTCCTCTCTAAATCTGCCGTGCCGGCGCACCCGGCGACAAACTCGAGCCGAGCGGTGCCTTTACACGCACGCGCGCGCGTTGCCCATGTACGTGTATAGGGTTACCTACCCCCAGGAATGCCGCCGAGGCTAGAGTGTCCACCCATCAATGCAGCGGTGTGCGTTACACGGAGTAGTACATTACTCGGTACAATAGCAATATGACGAGATAAGATCGTGCCAGCTTCCGGTGGAGGGGAGGGGGAGTAAAAAGTGGCATTCGCTGCTAATGGAAGGCATGCGAACTACTAAACACAGTCGTGAGCTTTGACACGTTAATTCAGCCCAACCGTGTAGCGTCGCGTCGTCGCGCGCGCCGCGTTGCGTGCTGCTGTCGGGGTGATCATAGCAGCGGCTGCTCAGGCCAAACCATCCACTTTGAAAATTTTACGAGTGTCGCAACTTAAACCCAGAAACGGGCCAAGGTTTTTTTTTTTTTTTTTTGTTTTTTTTTCCTTTTCAATTTTAAGGGGGATTTGATTTTTCGACAGCGTCCCCAGGGACCGCGCGGGGCAAAGAATGTTCGAAATCGACTTTTTTAGACCAGCGGCACAGCGGACACTTGACGCGTGAGGGCCGCGCTCGTTGACGCGGGTTGGCTCGCGTCGCCTGGCTCGGCCCCCTGGCTCGGCCCCCTCTCGACCGCCGCTGCAATCCATCCCCCCGGCCAGGCCGGCTGCTCGCCGCTCCGTCTCTCTCGCACTCCGGGTGGAAGCAGTGCTGCTTAAGCCGCGCGTACGTCGCGACGCTATTCCGCGACGCGGCGCTCCGTCAAACGGCGCGGGCGGCACAGTGTGACAGTGGCGTCGCGGTGGCGTCGCGGCGGCGACACGGCGGCGACACCAGCCCGACAGCCGAGCGGCGGCAGTTTCATGAATAGATATCCATCTGACATTGACGGCGTTCGAGTGAATAAACATAGTAGGGCCATCCGGGCGGAAAAATATGCCCCGCCGCGCGGCTGACCAGCAGACTGATTCAGAGCGTCGTTTTCGTCGCTCTGTCTCTCTCGCACCTACTGTGACGCCCCGTGAGTGCGAGAGAGACGGAGCGACGAGAACGACGGCAGTGAGACTGGCGCCACGCCGACAGTCAAAACGCACACATCGCACTGCCTTCCGGTTTGCTTTCATTTATTTCTTTCTTTCTCGGCATTGTGACCTGCCCGCGCATTCGGCGGTGAATATGCCGCGCGGTCAGCGGCGGCCGCGTGCGTTTTTGTGTGACTGACTCAATATAATATTCGGCGCTGCTGAATGCGTCGGCATGCACGCGGGGCACGCCCCTGTGACGCGAGGCGGCTTTCGGATCGGATTTGCGTTAGGCGCTCCGCGCTGCAGCCCGCGCACAGTGGGCCAGAAGACTGGCACAGGCGGCCAAAACTCCGGATGCGTTTTAAGCTTCAGAGTCGCTACATAGGACTGTGTGGCCCCACCAATAATGGACACCTCGCTAGAGGAGCAATCCATTGGTGCGGGGTCAAACGTTCGGTTTGAGTCCCATTTAACTACTCTGGGGCTCAAAATACGTTCGGGATTTCGACCGCCGCCACTGGTCTTCTGGCCTACTGTGATGCGCGGCCCGGACGAAAAAAAAAAGCGCGCTTTCGCACCGGGCTGGAATTGATTATGGCCTCCCTCTAAAAGCGCGGCACAACACGGGTTCGGTTCCCTTCTGCAGAGCCGATTCCGCCCGCCGTGATGCGGCGCTCTGTCTGTCTCTCTGGCACTCGTGGGTCGCTCCGTTGGGGTTAGGTTAGAGCGAAAAGGCGCCGCCTTGCGTTTCTCACGGCCATTACCCGGGAACGACAAACGGAGTAGCGAAATGGATGAAACCCACACAAACCGAACCTAACCTAACCTGGGCATGAATCACGCGGCGCTTGTTTTTACTGACAGCTGTCGCGGCCCGACAGGGTAATGTGGCGGCGGTGGACGCGGTGGGCGGGGCCAAACAAATCACAGCCTTCTCGAAGATAATGATGAGCGAGCAGCGCCGCTAAAGCACCGCCACCCACAACAAACAGCCCGGCTGGGCCCGCCGTGGCGTGCCTCGGCGACGAGCGCCAATCCACGGCCACCATTATGTCGCCCACTCAGTCTGAGCAAACGCTCATTCCAGGAGCCGGCCTCTGTGTGTGTGCCTGTCTGTGTGTGTGTGTGTGTGTGTCTGTGTATGAGAACCTGGGCCCCAAGACTTATGTCGTCTTTTTGTTTAGTTTCGGTGAGAGGGGAAGGGGAGGGGGTCGGAGGAGTTGTGTCCCCGAAGAAAGTGTCCACCTTGGCATACACAGCGCGCTCCCTCTTGAACCTCGATAGTTTACATCTCTTTGTGGCCCTCGAACGATACACAACTCAAAGAGCGTGCTTGTCTTGTCTCGAAGTCAACACTGACTCCTGAATCCGAAGGATCGTTCTCTCTCGCACCACCTGGGGTGACGCTCTGTGGGAGCGAGAGAGGCAGAGCGACAAATCGTTCGTTTAGAATCCACTCACTGAGCTCACTGGGCATGAATGAGTCTCCGAATATGCGGACCACAATTTTGGGCGAGGTGTACTGTATAATAAAGCATTCCTTCGCCCAAAATTTTACTCATGATTCGAACTCCATGGTGCTGCGAGGGCTGCGCTGCGGCCATTGTGTGCCTGTGGCCTTGCCACGATGCAGGCAAGTGGGGCTCAGGCTGCTGGCCCACTGTGTGCCGTGTGGGCGTGAGTAGCGGGCTGCAGGCGGGGCCAGGGGCGTAGCATTGGGGGCCTTTCATCGCTCTGTCTCTCTCTCTCTCAGCCCTTCGGGCACGCCCCATGAGTGCGACAGAGACAGAGCGACGAGTCGGAATCAGCCCCCGGGAGGGCCGCCAAATTCGGGACGGGTGCAGGCTATTAATACGTGCACGCATGGCCATTTACATGCAAATCCCCGCCGCGGACAGGGTGCGGCCGGACTTGACGCGCGCCTCGTGTTGTAATGCTCTCCGGCTTGGCTTTGTGGTTGGGGTTGGTCCCTGTGGCCCACTGTGACGCCCGTGTGGAGGACTAACAGACTGGTCGGTGTGTTTCAGGATGCAGCAGCACCCGCTGGGCTCGCAGCTCGCCAACTCGAGCGGCAGCTCGCGCCGCAGCGGCGACGCCCACTCCCCGGCGCCGGGCGACACGGACTCCGACTCGGACATCAGCCTGGGCGCCAACACGCCGCCGCCGGACCTGCAGTACTCGCCGCCGTACGGCCGGTCGCGGTCGCGGTCCAGGTCGCCGATCAACAGCAGCCGGTCGCCGCGGCGGTCGTCACCGTCGCCGCCGCCCTCGGACTACCCGTCCACGCTGCGGTCGCCGCTGCTGAGGTCGTCGTCACCGCCGCCCGCCAGCTACGCGTCGGCGCTCTGCATGACCCGGCACCTGCTGCCGCCCAACCCCGGCGCGCTCAGGTTCTCGCCGCCGCGGCCGCCCTCGCCCGGCAGGCTCAACCTGTCGGCGGACTCTTCGTCGCCGCCGCCCAGCTTCCGGCCGCGGACGCTGTCGCCGCTGCACATGGGCTCCGCGATGCGGCTGCGCCAGCTGAGCCCGCCGCCCATCTCCAGCGGGCTGCCCCTGATGACGCAGACGCAGCCCGCCCGGCCGCTGCCGCGCACGCTGCACCGCCCCTTCTCCCCGCCCCGGCTCACGTGATGTGCCCGCGGCGGAGCTTGTCAACTTGCGGCTGTGTTCCTACTTTAAAAGACTTTGTTAAGGGCGGCCCAGGCGTCTGCTGTCTTTTAATTGTTTTCTACGGACGCCCGGGCCAAATCGCGACTCTCCACAGTGGGCCGGCAGGAGACCTGTCGTGGAGGCGGTCAAAATACCGGGCGGGTTTTGAGCTCCAGAGTCGCTCAATGTGACTCAAGCCGAACGAGTGACCCCGCCAATGGATTGCTCTCCGAAGGAGGAATCCATCGGTGAGGGTCACACGCTCGGTTCAAATTTCCTTTAGCGACCCTGGAGCTCAAACCGCGTCTAGAGTTTTGGTCGCCTGCGCAGGTCTGCTGGCACACTGTGCTCTTGTCCTTCCATATCGCTCCACCGGGTCGAGTCAGTTTTTGTATGTTTGTTGTTGTTGGGTCTGCGTCTCGCTTCCTCTCAGTACAAAAAGGGAGATTCGGTGTCGGAGGCGGAACCTCTTTCGTTTTTCTTCCACATGAAAATGTAGAGAGCTAAACAAACTCAGGGCATAGAGTTAAAATGAATTCGCCTGTAGGTATAAAGTGATATTGACTGTTTAAACCGTGTGATATCAAAGCTATTGACTGCGTAACCAATATTATTCAAGTTCAGGCGGTCATAAATTTAAAACCAAACGCGTTCATGAAACAGTCCTTTATTGCTGATTTTCGTTGACCTCTGGTACCCTATTCGAGTCGAAGGTTAATGTGATGTCATCTTCGTTTTGTAAACTTATAAAAATATTAGCCAAAAATGTTTATGCTGATAAGTTACGGCGGCAACCTGGGTCTCCTCTCGTTCTTTCGTTTTGCTTGAATCTCGTTTTGTTGGCCTGTCCTACACTGTTTTAACGCAAGGGAAGCAGAGTGCCGCCGCTCTTGCGTTCGTCTTCTCGATAACGCATAGTACCTACAAAAATTTTATAGCATTAATTCATTATATTTTGTTATTGTTTTGTAACAGTATAGTTATTGTGATTTTGATCAGTATATCTCCTGTTTTCCGTTCCATTTGATATATTTGATTTGCTTCGTGCAAGGAAGATTATGTCTCCATCGGGTGCAAACCCGTGCCAGTTCCAAGCAGCTTGCGTTGGCAACTGTTTTGGGCAACCGGTGGAGACACTAAAGAATTATTCAATAAAGTGCAATATCAAAATGACCATTTATTTGTACAAATGTAAATGAACTTGGTAAATTATTTCTTTGTCTAGAAGCACAAATAAATTAAAAGCCTAAAAGTATACAGATTTGTTTTTGTTCTTCTATTAATTTAATGCAACTTTTTAACCCGAGTGTGGATTTTTTGTGATATCTCATGAAGTTACTCATGTCTAAACTCTCAGATAAATGAACCCAGCACTTCCTAAAGCGTAGTCTGCTAATAATTATATTGAAAAACTTTTTATACGCCAGCAGTATTGTAACAAAAGTCACTATATTGTTTATTGTGCAAAGAGTTTCTGTAAGGCTCCACCACCAAATATCAAAAAATGGTGTTGTTTATAAACTGAGAGATAAGAAAATGTAACGCTATGTATAGTATAAATATTATATATTGTAGATACTGTATATTGTGCTATGAGCTCTTTTAAAATTATGAATTCTATATATTGTATTGTACATATTTATAGTGCGTAAAATAAATTACAAATTTAAAAACATCATTACAAACACATTTCTCCTTATTTTGCAAAACCGTTCCCACCTGGTCTACTACCTCACGCATCTTGATGAAGTGTTCTAGTTGTCACAAAGAACTCCAAGTCGCGATTTGAGCATTATGCGGCAAGAAAATTTCACGCTCACCGCACAAACAGTGTGATGGTTTACATTTGGAGCGGTAATCTGATGGCCCTTAGCTTTCACGCCTTCTCGGTGACACTGGGGGGACAGTTCTGGGAAGCCGTTGAGGTGTTGCTGTATACTGCATGGGCGCGCGCGTGTGTGCACGTGTGTGTGAGAGTGTGTGTGCGCGTGCGTGTGAGTGAAAGAAGACACTATCTTCTTCGGGTCTACCAGGACAGAGTCCATCTCCTGAATGTATCCATTGAAGGTATTGATGCTCTCTTCCAGGATGGCCCACTGGGATGGCCCGGGTGGCAGAGCACTGCAGGGCGAGATCCCTGTCTGCCAACATGTCGAGGCTTACTGTCACTCCCAACTTCATAATCCACCGTAAAATTTTTGGGAGCAGAGTAGGCTATATGGAGCAATTTTCACGAGCCGAAGGGGACGTCAAAGAACGGACGTTTAAATCTAGCCATGGCTGGGCTAAATAGGAAACTCCAATGAACGCCAGTTCAAAGTTTAGTGAGGCCATGGGGAAACACGAGTTAATTTAAGTGAAAGTTGAAGCTCATCAAAAGGAGCTCAAAACGCGTGTAGTGTAGTTTTGGCCGCCTGCGCCGGTCCTCTGGCCCACGGTGCAGCAGTCTCATACAGCCACCACCACGAGCTTGCAACCATATTTTGAAAACCAGACCGCATTCGGAACCCTGCTTGAGCACGTAATGCGATTACCGAACCAAACACCGCCGGGTCGCGGGGGTCGTGTTTTCCTCGGGATCCGTCCCCTTTATTGGTAAAATAAAAATACTCTCATCCCGTGCTCGGCTATTGCGCCATCCCCCAGCAGCGCAGCCATCGCGATGCGTATCACCGGCAGAGTCCTTCTCGTCCCTCTATCTCTCTCGCACCTGTGGGGGATGCCGCATGAGTGCGAGAGAGACAGAGCGACGAAAAGGACTCTCCTCGGAATATCAGCCCGCTAGCAGCGCGGCCATGACATTTAATCCGCGCCTCGCTTTGTCCGGCCTCCAGCTGTTACTCACACCTCGCTCGCACCTTTTCGCACCTTCCCCGCATCGCCTGTCCCTTCGCCTATCGCGCTCGCTCTAATCCGACGGGAACATTGTCCGCGCCACTCCCCTTGCATTTTAATTCGTGCCGCTGCAGCCGCACAGTGGGCCAGAGGACCGTTGAGGCGGCCAAAATTCTAGACGCGTTTTGAGCTCCAGAGTCACTAAATGGGACTCGAATCGAACGTGTGGCCCCACCAATGCAATGGGTTGCTCTCCGAACGAGGAATCCATTGATGGGGTCAAACGTTCGATTCGAGCCCCATTAAGCGACTCTGGAGCCCTAAATGCGTCTAGAATTTTAGCCGCCTCAAGCGTCTTCTGACCCACTGTGCGACGCAGGCCTGGCCTGCTTCTAGGGCTTTGCCGCAGAGTTTGCCCACCTTACCATACCGTTCGGAGTCCAGCGGTGTGCCTCACAAACCGCTGCCCGAGTTGACGACGCCCGCGATCCGCGCAACCCACAACGCAATCGCGGGAAACAAGGAACGCGCCGATCATGGCGGCGGCGGGACAGCAGGGGGCGTGGCGAAAGGCTTATCCGGCCTGCAGTGTCCGGCAGATGCCGCCGCGTCGCTCTGTCTCTCTCGCACTCACGGGGCGTCCCGCAGCGGTGCGAGAGAGACAGAGCGACCGCTGCTCCCCAGGGACCGCCGCGGCAGGGCGGGGTAGTCATGAGGCGGCCGGGCTTTCGCCTCCGGCTTTTCGGCCAGTGGCCCGGCGCCATGACGCCATGAGGCTGAGCTGATACGCAGGCTCAGCGCGGCCATGGCCCGGCGCCATGACGCCATGAGGCTGAGCTGATACGCAGGCTCAGCGCGGCCATGAGGCCGCCGCCTCGGTCCCGGCAGTGTCGGGCCGGGCTTCTCTGCCTCCCTAATCCCGCTGGCACACTAACATCGCCAAACTCGGGCCGCGTGCGAAACAGCCGGCAAAGTTATTGTATTTACTAAAGTACAAAATGAACCATCTTTTTTTTTCCTTTTTTGCGGTGGGGGGTCGTGTGGGGTCGCGAATGTTTGGCTGTGGGGCCGTGCACGATGGCCGAGAGTGTAAAGGCGTCGTACACCAAGCCTAGTGTACCAGGGTTCGACACCCGTTCTTTATTCTTTTTTTAAATTTTTTTTTGTCGCACTCATGATGGGGCGTCCCGTGACGGTGCGAGAGAGACAGAGCGACTGCGGAGGGCGCGCTGGGGGGCGCTTCCGGGGCGCGGTTTGCAGGCAGCCACATGCAGCCACGCATTGGCCGCGAGCTGAGCTGTATTATGGCAAGGGGGCGGGGCGGGGCGGACGCGATCCCACCTGCTGCTTTTTGCGCTTGGTCGCGCACTCGCGTCGTAAAAAAACCGGCGTAAGGGAGGTTCCTCACCACGAGAGAGAGAGAGACGTATAGAATAACAGCGGGGAAAATCTTCCTCAGATTGTGGGATGGATCTGCCGCTGTGTGAAATTCTGAGCTGGGCGGGCGGACATGAGTGGAAGCACAGTCTCTGGTGGTCGCCGGGTCGCCATGAGCTCGTGGTGTGTATGTGTGAGGGGGCGGTGATCACACACACCCGTCCATGTTGTGTTTGGCGCCGGTGGACGTGCTTGCTGAATGCCAAAACGACTGATTTACTTATTCTGCCGATACTCCTTCCGCCGGCAGTCAGTCAGTCAGGCAGGCAGGCAGGCAGGCAGGCAGGCAGGCAGGCTGCAGAGGGGGGAAAAGTAAAATCGCACGGGAGGTGGCTTAGAGCGAGCCAGCGGGTTGATTCCGAAACTGTGCTTCGTCACCCTGTCCCTCTCGCACCCCTACCCTCTGGAACGCCCTCAGGGAACGCCTCTTCAGAGCGAGTGAGAGAGAGAGAGAGAGGGAGAGAGGGAGGGAGAGAGAGAGAGAGAGAGAGAGAGAGAGAGAGAGAGAGAGAGAGAGAGAGAGAGAGAGAGAGAGAGAGAGAGAGAGAGAGAGAGACGAACCTCCCTTCCGGAATCGGTCGGCAGACTGGGGCGCGGCGCGGATTTGGGGGAACACGTGCCAAGTTTGGCTCAGCGCGGCGGGGCGGGGCCGGGCGGGGCGAGGTGGGTCGAAGGTGCGGCAATGTAACGGAACAAAGAGAAAAACAACAGAGAAGTGATTGAGATAAAAAAGAGAGGCGGGATTGATTCTCAGGCATCGCGGCGCCGCGGCCTCGCCGAGCGTTAACAAGGGCAGACACACACATGCTATGCTTCCGCGCGCAAGGATTTTACGTGTGTCAGTTTTTTTTTCCTCCTGCCCGACTTCAAAGAGCGGCCGGCAAGACGTGTTTGCATCGTTTTGAGAGGCTGCCGTAATTCTCGGCAGCGGGACTTTGTTCTATTTGTATTGATCGCGTTTCCAGTCTTGGCAGTGTAGCGTGCACGGGAGGCGAGGACGCCGTCAAGAAGGCTGTTGTTTTCCACCGCGTTTCCTCCCTAAGGTTCGCACGCGCTGTGAAATTTTCACCGAAGGAAACTACGGGCAGCTGTTAACTTTGCTTCGAGGGGAAAGAGTGTAGACAGTGTGCAAGGAGAAACAGTGTCTGTGTGTGATTCTGCATGCGTCAAGCGTCGAGGGGTCGAAAGAAAGACAGAAAGGGCGAGGCGGAGAAGGAGAGAAAAAGGGGAAAAGAGAGAGAAAGAAAGAAGAGCGAAAACCGCATGTGTGTCGGATAATGTCCCCGTGCTGAGATATCGATCACGCCCCCTCAGCCGGGCCCTTTGCAGCTCCTCCTTCAGGCCCCTCTCTCCCCATCGCTTCCCCCCCCCCTCTCTCTCTCTCTCTCTCTCTCTCTCTCTCTCTCTCTCTCTCTCTCTCTCTCTCTCTCTCTCTCTCTCTCCCCCCCCCCCCGGGGATCCACTGCTGCTGTTTCCCTCCCCAATCTCTCCCGAAAGCTCTTCCCGGCTGTCGTCAAATCCACACAATCCACCCACACATCTTCCCCTAACCCCCCCTCCCAAACTTTCTCTCTCCACCCCCTCCTCTTCCTCCCAGGCGTCGCCCTCTCTTTTCGGTTCACCCTTTTCGCCGCTTTTCGTGTCCGCCGTGGTGCAGCCCGTGTTTCGCAGTGGCGCCACCTTCCGCGGCTTCCAACAACAACTACATCATCATCATTATCATCATCATCATCATCATCATCATCATCATCATCATCATCATCATCATCATCATCATCATCATCAACAACAACAACAACAACAACAACAACAACAACAACAACAAGAGATACACCGCGCCCGGAAGCGCATCGTGATTCCGTTGGCGGCGCGGCGTGGCGCGGCGGGGCGGCCCGTTGGTGGTGTCAGTCTCACGGCCAGCCAATCGCGAGCGAGCTCTGTTATGGATCCGCCGCGCCACGCCCCGCCACGCCCCGCCACGCCCCGCCACTGCCGGCGCGGACGCGGTGCGGCGCGCAGCGACGGCCGGCCATGAGCCACGCCCTCCCGACCGCTGAAAAAAACGGGGACGCTTTTCCAGGAGCCGCGCGCAAGCGGCCTGGCGGAAGAATGGCGAGGGTAAATCTCAGGAAGTATCATCGCCTACCGTTCGGGTTTTCGAGCTCGGCAGTTTGAATGGAGGTGAGAGCAGCGGTTGATTTAGTTAGTGAAATCGCTCTTTGTGGAGACATAGTGAAAAGTACAGTACTGTGCGGATGACTTTTGTTACTGGGTACGTCCATGGTGTTTTCCCGATTTCGTGCGGATGTGGCTACTTGTTTTGTGCTAAATCGTCCTTGGTGGGTGAGTGATATACACTCTAAAGCAAAACTCCCCAAAAAAGAACCCATCTCTTTTCATAGTGCCGTGTTACAAAATTGAAAATTCACTGCAAATTCGGAAAAAGGGAATAAAGCCGAAAAACCGCGCGAAATGGCCGCTTCCTCCCGTTCCGCCCGCTCTATGCCTCTCCTTGGTTTGTGCCTTTCACACGACGCCACAAAACGCCACTTTGAGGGGAAGGCCGGCCTGGGCAGGCCTGGGCAGGCCTGGGCACGTCAGGCAGAGAGGATCCATTCATCCGCCAATCATACACTTTGCGACCTCACAATGACCGTGTCCACGCTGGGCCGTGGAGGGGGGAAGGGGGCGTATTACGTCGACCGCGCGACCTTCTTCGCGGCCTTCCTGTGCAGCAGTGCTGCGACTCCAATTCCACGCGGGAAAATGCACGACACTGCACACGTCATTGAAGAAAAAAAAATATCGGCCTTCAGACTAAATGTTTATGTACGTTCATTGTCCATAACTTGGAGCAGATCATTTGACCTACCTAAAGTAGACCGACAAAAATTAGACCGATCTATTTTTGACCGACCTTAATAAAAATATTGAATTGTAAAATTATTCGCATTTTCGCACCTATCAACACTGATGACGGGTAGTCCACCAACCAGCATGGAAACACTATCCATGAGCAAGGCTGCCCTCCCGGGCGACGCGCAGCCTTGCAGCCTCGATGAGGCCCTCGGCGCAGCTATTGAAGCAGCTCGTTTAGACACATCCTGGTTGACGAGCTAGGTGCAGCAGCAGATGGTCAGCAGTGCATTACGCCACGGGCCCACTGTGCTGCCGCGGCGGCCGGCCGGCCACCCCAAATTGGTCCCGCTGGGCGGCCCGAGGATTGGGTTTCCATCCTCTGCAGAGCAGGGGAGCGGACGGACGGACCGGCGGAACGCTGCACGGTGGGCCAGAAGACCGGCGCGGGCTCTGGACACGTTATGACCTCCAGAGTCGCTAAATGGGCCCGAACCGAACGTGTGGTGACCCCGCGAACGCATTCCTCGGTCGGGAAGCAATCCATTGGTGGGGTCACACGGTCGTTTCGAGTTCCATTGAGGCGACTCTGGAGCTCATAAACCCGTCCGGGATTTTGACTGCCGGTCTTCTGGCCCACTGTACGGCGGGCGGGCGGACGGACACGAGACAGGCGAACAGACGGTTGGAAGAGGTGATGGGTCTGTGTCATCACGCCGCGGTTGACACCCGATTGTCGGGTACAGGTGCGACCAGCGCTGCGCCATAGCGCGCGTCGTTGTCAGCTGAGCTGTCACATCCGCCTGATGAGGGGAAAGGTGTTCGTGAGAGAGAGAGAGAGAGAGAGAGAGAGAGAGAGAGAGAGAGAGAGAGAGAGAGAGAGAGAGAGAGAGAGAGGGGGGGGGGAGAACACGCGCGCAGGTCCATTCATTCCACGGAAAGCACGCGTGGAATTTCCAAATGGTCACTCCACCCCACTCCGCCCTCGCGAGCCCCGTTTAGTGAATGGACCGTTTGGCAAAACAAGCGTGAAAACACAAGGTTCTGGTTTCGGTATTTGAACCCATACGGCCGTGGGTCTTTGCTCTTGCTGCGGACACCGCCCACCTCTCTCTCTCTGTCTTTCTGGCTCGCCGCCAGGGTGAAGCACACGCACCGTCGGCGAGAAGGCGCACTGACGGAGTGCAGCCGCATCCCAAGGTTCATCGGCTTGGATGCCTCACGCCCCTACGCTGCTACACTGCTCTCCAATTGAAGGAAAGTGTTTAGGGACACATGTGCTTGCGAAGCAGGCGAACCATGAATACTTTACCCTCAAACCAAAGTTCAGCCAAGAGGGCCAACTTTGAAATTGAATAAAAAAATTAAATTCGCATTCGCAAAGAAATGCGAATATTTTTATTCAATTTTTTTATTTAGGTAGGTCTAGTTTTTTCGATCTACTTTAGGTAGGTCAAATGATATAGACCCCGTTTTGCGACTATGATTTTCATTTTCCGCGTGGTGCATATTCGCTCCATCTTTCTTGCCACTCGCTGTAACGGCGCAGCAACATCGTTAACTTCGTTACGGAAGCCGCGTGCTTTATTTTGCGCTCCGCAAAGCCTTTTGGGAAATGTTTAGGTTTCCTGTTGGCCGCGGCGTTAATTTGCCACATGCCGTCGTGTGTCTAATAAACGCGCGGCTCCCTGGATTCGTCAGTGTATGTGTGAGAGAGAGAGAGAGAGAGAGAGAGAGAGAGAGAGAGAGAGAGAGAGAGAGAGAGAGAGAGAGAGAGAGAGAGAGAGAGAGAGAGAGAGAGAGAGAGAGAGAGCATGTGCTCTGCGATTTTCGCTGCCGTTTCCTTTGGTGCAAATGAAGTACTGAGGCCTCTGGTCAACACAGACGCGGCGCACACAGGGGAGCCAGCGGAGCGTCTCGTGTTGCCGCATGCGCTGCTGCGACGCAAATTCCCTCTCTCTGGACAAAAATGGAAAAGTATTCCGGGGCGCCCTTCCGAACAATGAGCACACACACTGGTGCCGGGCGGACCGATAATGTCGAATATGGTCGCTCTGCCTCTCTCGCACCCCTACGGCCTCCCTACGGCCCGGCCCGCGGCTGCGAGAGACAGAGCGACGACGCGACGCGTTCGGAATCGGTCGGCCAGTGCATGGTCATTCGGCGGACAATGTCGCCAGGCCGTAATCACTGGGGAGGCAATTCCCCGTTCACCCGAATCGCAGCGCCGCCGTCATTTTTGCAGCAATTAATGGCAAAGGTGGCCCTCCTTTTCTCTCCTCACGTGAAATTTTTCCTTTTTTCCTTTGGTCTTTAATTTTTCTTTTTTTTTTTGCGTTGCCTCTCTTTATTTTGCTTTCCTCATCGGAATCTTTTGTCGCTCTTTTGCACCGCTACTGCCCATCGCGCGGCGTGGCGGGGCGTGCCTGGGCGGGGCGGGGCGTGCCTGGGCGGGGTGGGGTGGGGCGTGGCGGGGCGTGGCGGGGCCTCCCCGCGACAGCGAATTTAATCTCGCAAACGATCTCGAGATTGAACGACGGAGAGAGAGAGGAGGGCGAGAGATAGGTCGGAAATTGGCGTGCGGGGAAAAAGAAGGGGAAATATCCGCGAGGAGGCCGCGATGGAGATTACACGGCGCGGGCAATATTTAGAATGAGAAATCCTTCGTCAGGGCGGCGAATCCTGGGTCCTTCCCTCGAACCGCGATGCGCGCTCGGAAAAAGGAGAAGCGACGCACTGTCGTCCCAGGATCCCGGTCCGCGCCCCACCCCACCCCGCCGCACCCCGCCGCACCCCGCCGCACCCCGCCCCGCCACCGTCACTCGGATCTTTCCATAGAGCCGGAAGAAAGGCGACCTCCGCTCACTTTTCCATCCGCGAGAAAGGCGAGGACGGCAGCACCCCTAACTCGGAGTATCCCCTGCCAGAAAACGAGGCGGGAAAAAAAATCCAAGGGGTTAGGAATTTCAAGAAACCGAGACCGAGACTAGAACTCCCCGGACTAAGGCTTTACCTTCATTCAAAGGTGGTGATGACTGGGAGGCAGCAGGCTTTCGGTCGGAAATACACGTTTCACGTTTTCCGCGGCTTAGCGGACCGAGCCCAGCCCCGCCTCGCTACGGCCGAGGACGTCCAGCGCGGCCTCGCTCCATCGTCCGGACTCGGGTCACCTCTTTTAAGTCGATGTCGTCCCCTCGGACCCCTAGTGGGCCAGATGACCGGCGCAGGCGGCCAAAACTCTAGACACGTTTTGAGCTTCAGAGTCTCTTAACAGGACTCGAACCTAACGTGGGACCCCTACCTATAGATTCCTCGTTCGGAGGGCAATCCATTGGTGGGGTCACACATTCGGTTCGAGTCACATCTAGCGACTTTGGAGCGCAAAAACGCCTCCAACGGTCTTCTGGCCCACTGTGCGGCCGTGTCGCGCCGTGCCGTGCGCCGTCCGAATGCTCAAATGGAGCGTTAAGGCCCGTCCAGTCTGCGGCATTACCGAGCACGCGGAGGGAAGTCGGCACGCAGTTTGCGTGGCAGACACGGAGTGGGCGAGGCCGGCAGCCGAGGCTGGCAGCCCAGGCCGGCAGCCGAGGCCGGCAGCCCTTCCTCACAAAGGATGACCTTTCGCCGGAACAAAAGGGCGACTCCAAGGAAAAGGGGAAAAAGGGCGAGTGGGCGGAGAGAGCCGGCGGAGACTCGCAGCCGGAGGGACTAGATCGACATCGTGGAGGCATGGACGACACGAATCGGGGACGCGATCGGACAATGAGTGCTTTCGCGCGCCGCCGTTTGAATCGGTTAGGTTAGGTAACATTAGGTTAGATTAGGATAGGTTCGGTTAGTTTTCTGGAGGAGAGATTGCCCGCGGGTTGGAGGCGAAAACAAGGGGCCGTCCGGGTTCGAACCGTGAACCTTCTTGCTGCGCCAACCACAGGGCAGCCGCTCTCGGCGGGCAGCAGAAGGAAAAAAAAAGAAAGTATGCTAATGTGACGGCCGGAGCGCAACTTAAAGAGAAAAGGGCTGAATTTAGCCCTTCATGGCGGAATTAAGTGGGGTGAAGGGTGCGGGACGCGCGGCCGCCCCCAACCAGCGCCGCGCACAGCCAGCGGTATTACTTATGTAAACACTATCCGGGGGGTGGTGCTGCCGAGCGCCGCGCTGGAGCTGGAGCCTGGAGCACGGGGCTGCAGGGGGTGTAATTGGCCAGCAGAAGCCTGTGCTGAATCTCGTTACTCCACCGTACAAACATCCGCGGTGGAATACGGCGCGGCGTGGCGTGGCGGGGACCCGGAGGTGTAGCAAAGTGAAAAGTTGAGCGGCCGTTGTGTGGCTGGGTGGGCGGGGTGTAACACGGACAGCGACGCGCCCTTGGTGCGAATCAGCGGCGAACGCGGCACACCTCTCTCTGCCAGAGGAAGTAGCGGAACCAAAAGGGGAAAGAAAGAAGAAAAAAAAAAACCAGCCGGGTGTCGAACCATGGTAACCCAGACTGAGAAGGTGTCGCCTCTACGCTCTCGGCCACCGTGACTACACTGTGCCTTTGCCGGGACGGACTCTTTTTGAAGCCTCTGGCTGTAAGGCAGATCAAGCTTGTCGTCAAATACCATGGAGCACGTACTCCATGCAAATACCCTGGTTTGCATCAACCCTGGCCGCGTCCTAGTCGGTAGGCAACCCTGGTCAGCGCCCGAGGCAGCCCCGCATCGCTCCTCGTCGGTTTATTCACCTAGGACCGCTCGGCGTTCGGCGCGAGGCAGCGGTAAGCGGCGCGCTGAGCCCCGGCCGCTCTGTTTAGAATGGCAAATGAAGCGCGCTACAATCAAGAGCGCCATCCCCCCCCTCCCCTCCCTGGCGTGGCTCTGCCCTGCTCCTCATCGGCTGCTCTGAATTTGTAATGGGCGTGACTTTCATTCGGCCATGCGATAGGATTTGGGAGTACAGTGTATACTGTTTAAATTTCCCTCCTGGTTCATCACGCGCCCCCGCTCGCTCCCTTCCTGTTCCGGGTGCGGGAGGGGAGGGGGGGGGGGCGATGGCGCTGCCCAGCCGGCTCGGCTCGCGAAGACGAAGCTACGTATCGGGAGTCGCTCTGCTCGCATTGAGAGAGACAGAGAAAGAGAGAGAGAGCTCCCTCGCGGCTTTCTGTTCGTATCATAACACGGCGGGTCCATTCAGGACTCAAGAGCACCGCGCACCATAATGTGCTCTAAATACGTATCCCTTTGTCGAGCTGCCCTACGGGCTGCTGGTGCCGGAGCAAAACACTTTCGTCCCCCTGTCTCTCTCACACTCCTGGGGCGTCCCGTCAGGGCGCGAGAGAGACAGCGCGACGAAGCTACTGGTCGGAATCTGGCCGCTAGCACGTCCTTCGACCCCCTTTCGTTGGTTGGACGGTGAAGAGGAGGGCGCGTGCAGAGGCGTGCAGGCAGCCGGCAGGGGATATCAGCGTGTCATTCAGCAACGCTATTATGAATAATTTTAATTGAAGGGCCATTGTTTAGATAGAGCGCGCGTGTTTTGGATACTGTTTTTAAGTGTGTGTCCGTGTTTTCGGCAACCGACATTCAGAAAAAAAATATGCTGCCGTACGCACTTTATAATTTTATTCATTTCACTTCAATTCCGAGCAAACTGACCGTCTTCCGGTAAAAGGCTGAACCAGCATGTAGTGAAGATTCTCACCCTGATACGAAAGAAATTCGAGAAAATATCTCGAACAAATGAATTTTTCAGAGGCAAGTTACAAAGTCAGCTGCAAACAACACACTGTAATGTGGAAAATCTTCACCATGATGAGAAGAACCCTCACCACGAGACTTTCAGAGTGTCTGCACCTTTCACCACGCGACCACGACCCGTGCACTCAGCAACGGCAGACGGGGCCGGGCCTCTCTACATTCAGCAGCCACACCGTTTGTTTGCTGACAAAACAGAATTTGGTTAACTTGTGCAAAGCGTGCGCGCGGTGCGGCCGTCTCCTCGCTCGATTGGATCACCGCAATGTTTTGGTTTGGTGTGAAAACCGGCCACTCCTGTCCCGGCCGCCCCCGCCTCCCCCTCGGGATCGCACCGCAGCGTAACGTGTTGCCACAGCTGGGGTGGCACTCTCCAGCGTAACTTGTCGCCGAGGGGCGAAAAACTTCGAAAAATTTTGTACACCGTCTTTTCAAATTCAATTATTTCACGTCATTTTACGTTATTTCAACATTCTTAAAAATATATTTCAACGTTATTTCACGTTATTTCAAGTCACGCCCCGCGCATCATCGGCGGATCGGTTTTGCTTTCCAAGAGGCCCCGCGCATCGTACCTGGCAACTGTCCGCTCTGGGGTTCAAATTATGTCCCATATCGCACGCCGTTTGACCGGATGTTTCTATCTGGCAGACATTTAGCACGACTTTTTGGACTATTTATATTTTTCTGATGAGTTCAGTTCCCTCTTCTTTATTTGGCCTACCGCAAAATATCAGCTCATCCTCATTGATATGGATGTCTTGTTCAAATATAAACTCAACCTTACTTTTTTTAAATTTTTTTTTTGGTTGAATCAAACTAGCGTTGCAGAGTTCACCATTTTCTGCAGCTTGATATGCCGCGCAGGCGATGGACTTTATTTTGGACTTTGACACGCGGCGCGACGGGGCCTCGTCCGAAGGTGAGCCATCGTCATGGCGGAAGACACCTCCCCACCACTTTTCCCCCGCGGCCGCCTATTTTCATTTTTTTTTTTTTAATTTATTCATTTTTTTTCTTTTTTTTAGAATCTTACTTAGAGGATCTCGCCGCGCGCTCCCTGACGGGCATTGACATCCAACGGGTTTCCCTCTTTATCCGTGGACGATTCGACGAGTAAACATGCACAGTAACTCGCGGCGCTTTTCAAACTCACACTCGACTGGTTGCGCTGCTGCGTTTCAGGACCAGTCAAAGGTTGGTGTGGCCGGCTAGTCATGCTCCCACACACCTACCCCCACTCCAGCCACCCGCCTGGCACCCACTTCCTCCACATAAGGAAGCTCATGACTCCTTTTTTTCTGTCCAATTCCTTTGCCCGGCCTTCTCGTTGTGATGCCGCGCGGCGCCACGCTGGAATCTACTCTGTTAATTCGGATTCCCACTACAATATGCCGAACCCAACTGTAGCCCTACTATACGTGCAAGCAACGCTGTTTCTGTTTGGGTAAAAAGCCACTTTTTCTACAAATTTTATAGTCTTCATGGGAAAAAAATGTGAACAGTCAGTGTTGTGCCGTGCGCACAGATCGTTCGTGCTCATTTCGACTCACAGTGTAGAGTGCGTGTGCACTTTCTCGAACCAAAAAGTAAAGCCCGACTTTTTTAATGGCCACTTCCGCACCTATCTGCTCGCTCTTGTATCGCGACTCTCACGACTAGCAGTCGAAAAGAAAGAAGAAAACAAAGAAAAAACGCGGTTCAAAATGAAGAAGCTGTAGTGGCGGCATCACTCTTTCCTTTAGCACGCATCGCCTCGGCGCGCTTTTCGTGCGGTGAATGCACTGTCATTTTCGAGCGGTAAAACAAACAGGCGGTCTTATTAGACGGACCTCGGCGTCGGGGGCCGGATACGGCAACTCTCCTACACTGACAAAAAAGAAAGAAAGAAAAAAACTTTTTTGAGACCAAACGCACGGCTGGTCTTTATCCAAGGAATTTTCTGCCTCTTGAATTTTCAAACGTTTTCACTTTTCAATGATGTTACCAATAATGAGTTCCCGTGAGAAACATTTTTGCTGCTTTTATTTTTTTTTGCGGGTGGTGGGGGCAGAGGAACTTGGCGTTTCTCGTCAATTTGGACTCCTTTGCCGTCCGGTCGCTGCAGGGGATGCAAAACGTGAAGCGCGAGAAAAACTGGTTTCGTGTAGTCGTGTAGTGTCACGCCTTGCCGCATTGTCTCAGCAGCGAACGGGGGTACAGCCTCACGGCGTCGTCGATGACGCCGTTGTTGTCGTTGGCACCGCGGAGACGCGACCAGTGATCCGCGAGCTGTCCACGGCCCACGCCACGTCACCGAGACACGGCACACATCGCTGCGCCTCTCTCTCTCTCTCTCTCTCTCTCTCTCTCTCTCTCTCTCTCTCTCTCTCTCTCTCTCTCTCTCTCTCTCTCACATACACACACACACACTCACACACTTGAGTGCGAAAGAGACAGGACTGTTCTTGAGCCGAGCGGGGTCAGCGAGACATCGCGAAACCTGTTACGCCAAGACGTGGTTTGGCATTCACCTACCCTCTGAAGGGACGTGTGCAGCTAGGGCGAGAACATCGGCTGCAGTATTCACAAATCTTCAAAGTTGATTATCAAAGTGCGCATTCACGCACAAAAAACTGCCTTGAATAGTGTGTACGAAATCCTCGAATAACTGACGTGACTCGAACTTATCAATCACGGTGCGTATCAAATTGACTTTCTGGCACCACCCTGTAAAATTTTTGGTTGTCACTTGATGACAATTCAAGGACTAATTTTCCTCACATTTTCCTTGCATTTTTGTCACGCTCATGCAAAAGGTATGAGAGCTTTGATGAAATTGTCATCAATTTGCGATGACATCGTCATCATTGGAAAGAGATGAAAATATCATCCAAGCTTTTTTCATAAAGTGACAACAAATTTTGAGAGTGCACTATGCTTTTTTTTCTGACTCTTTCGCTGTGGGGCTCGCTGCCGCCGGCGCTGCGCTCTGCGGGACGGCCCCCGCGGCCCCCGCGGCCCCCGTGGCCGGCGACCCATGCAGTGTGTTTCGCCACACGGCCAGGCTGGCCGGCCCCGCGGCCCCGCGGCCCCGCCGGACTTGCCGCCGCGCTTCGTGATGACAGCCGCGGTGGTGATGACAGCGGAGACAGATGAGGCTAAATAACAACAATAACAACACAAATTGGTTTCCTGGAAGCGTGCGCCGACACGGCCGCCAGCCCATATAACGCCTCCCGATTGGCCGTGGCTCGCTTTTTCCTCCAATTAGATTGCGCGTTGCGGGTCTCCTTCTCCTTCCACGCGGCTGCTGCTGCTGCTGACTGAGACAGTTTCGAAAACGGCTTTAGGCTTTCCCAGAGTTTCCGATTCTTGGAGTTCTGCCGGGCAGCGGAGCGAGCGATTCCGTCCTTGGTCTGGCGGTCACCATCGTACGGTCCATGGTGACGATGATGCGATTCCGACGAACTCGGTCCGCGATTTAAGCGAAGCGCCATCCAACGGAACTATTTTTAACCTCCTTTCATTGTATTCAATTTCTTACCTTTTATCAGCTGAATGAGAGACTTTTTTTTGCTATTTGTAAGGAACCTCGGCTTCACCCCAAAGGGGTACTCTGAACAGCGGGACGAGAAGAACAAATACAAACGTCACTTTGTTACATATTCACATTTAATTTATTTCTCCTTCTCCCACCCCTGGTCACCTTCGACAACTGTCCTTGACATGCCGTGCCGCAGTTAATGGTTACATTATTTTTATAGAAAGCATTACAGCAGGCTTCTGCAGACCGTGTGCTGAGTGTGCCATGGTCGTCACGCTGGCCACGGCGCCATTAACTGACGCACCCTACTGTCACACCACGTGGCAGCGAGGACACCCGCGGCCACCTTCCAGAAGTGCCACAGCAACAATCCAAAATTCATCTCACAAATTTCAGAATTGTAGTGCTCGTGAAAATGTTGAGAGGGTACTGGGGTTCACATCAATCACATGCATTCGTCTCTGCAAACTTCTTACACAAGAAGATTTTGAGTGTCGGATCTGGCCAATACCACAGCTGCAGGACTCGGTCGCGCGACGCCGAAAAGTCGACCTGTCTGCCGGAAAATCACGAAGCTGTTGTCGGCCATGGCACCGCGCCGCCTTCTAGGAAACAATTGGGACGCTCTGCCCAACAAGGCGGATGTTTCTCGTGGCGTACGGTACCTCTAGGGGGCGGTGCACCGAGGTGGCCAGCACTGCCAAATGACAGTCGTCGAGGACTACCGCGTCATTCATTATTCGATCATCAGCAGTGAATGAGCCAACCGGGCGTCCGATCGGAGCCTGTTTGGTCCAGAACCGAGTGAGATATCCCACGATGTCAGAACGCGTTACGCGGGGCCTCGTTTGTCGATGACGCGGCAACAATACTGTTCGAGACACCAACACTGGTCATTAGCCTCCTGCGGCAGAGGAGCGATCTCTATTGTGGCTTGACATGGATACCTGCTACATCATGCCAGCGCACAGTGGGCTAGAAGACCGGCGCAGGCGGCCAAAACTCTAGATGCCTTTTGAGCTCCAGAGTAAAGGGTTTGTGTACGGCAGGCTACTTACAGTACATTCATGTACGGGGAGGTGACTGACATAGCACTGTATGTATTAAATAAATTCTTCTTCTTCTTCTTCTTCTTCTTCTTATTATTATTATTATTATTATTATTATTATTATTATTATTATCGTGGCCACGCAACCGACACTGAAAAATTGACCCTTCCGAATCGCCACACGCTCGGTCCATGTTTGTGTTCACTCGTGTCACCACAATCCGCGGGGAGTGGTGACCTCTGCTGCGTCATTACGTAAAACCAACATTCATCCCAAAGGAAGCCGTCCTCGTCGGGAAACCCGTCTGCTCCCTTTCGACCAAACTGGTCATATTGTTGCTTGGAGAGCCCACTTCCATTCAGAGAGGGGCAATCTTTTGAGTCTGCTGCTCCCGCGTTTCGCCCTTCTTCCTGGTGGGGGTGCGGGAAGCGCGCGCGTTCACGGTGTCGAAACAAAACAAGCAGTCTGGACCGTTTTCCCGCTCGGTGTATCCATTGGAATATGAAGATGCGGGCCACACAGTGGACCAGAAGACCGGCGCGGTCGGCCAAAACTCTATACAGTGCGCGTTTTGGCCGCCTGCGCCGGTCGTCTGGCCCACAGTGAGCCGCACCACTCCAGCCTGAATACCCCTTCGGCCCGCCGCACCTCTCCAACTGATCCGCCTCAGAGCGCTCCGGCCACGGACGAGAGGCCCCCGGAGCCCCCGGAGCCCCCGGAGCACCCGATGACGTATCGGGATGACTCACGGTAGCGCTCGCACGATCGGCCCCAGCTGCTGTGTTGATGCGCCAAAGGGCATTGATTGAATGTTAATGCGAGGCGCGGGTTCGTCTCCCGCGGGCAAGTCTCTCAGGGGTGTGCAGCGGAACGCGGAGCGGAAGAGGGGAGGGGGAGCGACGGCGCGCAGTCACTGACCGCGGCGATGAAACCCTTACCGGGAAAAAGCCGCGTCCACGCGCGGCTGCACCGAACACCGCAACGCGTAGCACTCACTCTGGATGGCGGGCGCGAGGTCGAAGAGGGGCGCCGCCATTTTCGATGGTGTTAACGGAAAATTTTGATTCCTGGAACCCAAACTTTGGTGCCCCGAATCAAAATGTGTTTCATCCGTCCCGCCTTAACACAGGCACTAAAGTTTTCTTTCCTGATGTGACACAAATCTCTCAGCGCAGTGTCCACGCTGTCAACGCAAAAGCAGCGTCACTAGCAGAAAATAAACGGAGAATAAAACAGCAAGAGCGATAGAGCTGTTCGGAAGCGGCCAACTGGGGGGCGCTGCGGACGCTGCGGACGCCACACCAGGCCGGCGGGTATGGTAATGTGCAGAGCAGTAGTCGAGCCGCCCGCTGCTAAAAGGTGTCAGAACGTAATTGACCCCCGGCGGATGGCGGATTGAAAGTCACACGACCAGCATTTAGTCATTGAGATCACAGCAATTTAAAAAAAAATAAAATCGAACGGCACACCTATTCAAACCGCAGCGTATGGGTGTAGGCGTCTGGAGCCTGCCTGTGTCTGAGTGTGTGTGTGCGTGTGTGTGTATTTGAACCGGGCCAGTTTTGTCGCTCTGAATGCTCTGTCGGAATGAATGGAGCGTGAAGCGGCGGTGGACGCGTCTGCCACCTGCCCGCGTGTCGCGCCTCTAATCACTCAGGTAAAACGCCACAAGACCAATTCATTACAAACCGATTTTTCATCGCCCCGCTCACGTGCAGTCAACGTCCGGCCGTCCACCCGCATGCCATATCTATCAGCCTTTGAGCTCGGAGGCAGTGGGTGTGTGCGCGGGAGCTGCTAAGCAGTTTCACTACTTTATTGTTCGTTTTTGAAGGGGTAATGGTCGTTAAGAAACGGAGCTCGACTTCGTTTTCCACATGTGGCTTCTCCCGAACAGCGAGAGACCCTTTTTTTTTTCCAACGATAAATTGATCGTGCGGCAGACAGTGCGCCAGAAGACTCTGAACGAGTTTTGAGCTCCTGAATCGCTAAATGGGACTCGAATCGAACATGTGACCCCACCAATGGATTCCTTGTTCGGAGAGCAATCGATTGGTGGTGCCGCACGTTCGGTTTTGAGTCCTGCAGAGCGACTCTGGAGCTCAAAACGCGTCCTGGATTTGGACCGCCTCCGTGCGGCGGCAACGCGCCGAGGCTCGGGATTGAGCCGTCACCGCGACACTCGGGGCAGCGGCGTGACAGGCAGCCGTCTCATTTGCCCGTTTTGTTTGTCGGCCTGCACTCCCGCGGCTAATTAATTTATATCTCTCTGTCTTTTTGTCGGTCATAATCGCGGAAAGACAAGATCAGTGTGCGTGCGCCCAGACGCCCCCCCCCCAAAAAAAAATAAAAAATAAAAAATAAACAAAATTGATGCGCGGAGCTCTCTTTTCCACTTTAGAACTTCTCGCCAGGACTATACAACAATGTCGAGGACGTCTTGGAGCGTGGCTCTAATTCAATTAGAGCGGCCAAACGACTTCCTTCCGACGTCGGACCCGCGCCGCCCCGCGCCGCGCCGCCCCGCCCTGGCTAGCGCAGTCGTCAGGCTCACCTTTTCTGCCTGCCCGCCTAGCCCCTCTCTGGCCGTGGCTGCACTCTGGTGTGCCGATGGACACGCAACCTATACTGCGATTCAGGATGGAAGGCGGCTCGGCAATTTTTATCGCCTTGCTACGCCTCCCCAGCTACCGCAGCAACATTTCTGACCTGGCCCGTCCTGGACCCATCGACACCGACCCCCGAGCCCCGCCCCATTGTGCGGGTGGCGAGCGACCCTCGCAGTCGGACAAAAGGCCAAGGAATAATAATTAGCTCCTAACTGCGGGACCAAATCGCAACTTGAAATTTGGAACAGGTATTGAAGCTGACACGTGTTTTAAAATGTTCATACAATTTTATAGATTTTTGTGAAAACGACATGTCGCTACGACAATTTTAAGCGAAGACCATCCCAAATTTGGGTCAACGAAAAATAATGGCACAAGTTTCAATTTTTTTTAAAACCGAGTCAGTTTTTTCGTGTGGGTCCAAATATGCGTTCAGTTTGTAGAAATTTTACCAATTTCAAGTTACAATATGAGACTTTTCCACGGTCATTATAAATGCAAAGGGACAATAGGTGGGTCTCTCGACCCACGCCACCCTCACGCGGACCTCGGGCCACATGCAGGTAGTCAACTGTCATCTACCACCGCCACAACGCCAGCCGCCTTCCATCCTGAATCGCAGTGTAAGCGTCCACCAAAGTGGTGTTCATGTGCAGTCACGTGTGGCATTGGACGCTCTGATTTTCGTCGAGGAAGAGTGATTTGACGCGGATTTGACCTTTCTTTGTTATTCAATCAGAAAAAGTCTTTGGATTTACTCAATCCTTTTTTTGATTCGTTTCCTAACGCAATAGTTAATAAAACTTTTCGGTAAATTTCACTGCAGGCAGGACTGAGTTGAAAAGACTCAACATTTTGCCGGTTGTCCTTTGAATGAGAGGAGTTTTCGCGGCACTTGCCCGCACTATGGTATTTCGCGCTGACGCAAATCGCGGCACAAACCCACCGCACTATAGTCGTCCGTCGGCCGATTGTTTTTCGCCGGTCGGACTTTCTCCCGGAATGTGGGCCAGCTGTCGCCGAGGCATAACAAGCGGCGCGCCCTGCAAACGCCGCGTGGTTTGATCCCCGGCGCCGCCAAGCAGTCCGTCATTTGGGCGGGGGAGGCGGCCGTGCGGCAGGCCTCCCACGGGATGTCAGGACGTGCACGATTTAACGGGCGCCTCTGTCGGAATAACACATGTGTCGGCAAGACAATGAAGCGTTTACCGTCAACTGCGCTCTCTAAGGGCGAGGCGGACGCGCGGCGTGATTGACCACGGAAGTTTCCCTCCCGCGTCACACGGACGTTGTCGTCGGGCTTCCTAGCGGCAGCGCCTTGGAGAGCTCACTGCACGACTCACAGCGCAGCGGGCCAGAGGACCGGCAGGCGGCCATAACTCCAGACGCGTTTCGAGCTCCAGAGTCGCGAAATGGAACTTGAACCGAACGTGCGTGACCCCACCAATGGATTGCTCGCGCGGTGAGCAGTACAATGGCGGGGTCACACGTGACGACTCTGGAGCTCAAAACGCGTCTAGACTTTCGGCCGCCTGCGCTGGTCCTCTGCCCCACTGTGCACCCCCTTGGCTTCTAGAAAGCCGCCTGAAAGGTAGACAAACAGCCACACTACTGTCTGTGTAAGAAGCCAAAAAGTGCTTCGTTGCCCCTCCCTCAGGCCGGCGCTGGATCCGCCTCTGGCAAAAGGGCGTGCCGCGCCGTCATTTCGAGTCTGGCTGGACTGCCGCTAATGTCCTGGAGTGTCATCAGGCGGCAGCGGGGGGGCCGCCCTGCGAGTGACCGCGATCCGCCCTTTCTCTGACAGAGCTAGACCGACCGAGCCACAGTGGGCCAGAAGACCGGTGGAGGCGCCCAGACGGGTTTTGAGCTCCAGAGTCTGACATGTGACCCCACCACATCGCTCTCCGAACGAGGAATCCATTGGTGGGGTCACACGGTCGGTTCGAGTCCTGTTCAGCGACCCTGGAGCTCAAAACGCGTCCAGAGTTGGCCGGCTGCGCCCGTCCTCTGGCCCACTGTGGCTCCTCCGCAGCTCCCCTCCGAATCACGACTCACTCAGTTGTTGTTACTCCGAGTCGCAGAAATCCGTACCCGGGCCGCGGCGAGCCGCGCTGCTGGCGAGCCCTTTGCGCCCGCCGGCCGACGGCTCTCGGAATCGCGACCCCCCGCCGCCCCGTTTCCGCGGACTAGCGCTGCCCCGTTCCCAAGGACTAGTGCTGCCCCGTTCCCAAGGACTAGTGCTGCCGACGACGAGCGGACGCGCACGCCGATGGACGCTTTTGGCAGACGATCCTAGATGTTGGAGAAACACCGACGAAAAAAGGAAGATAAAATTATTCGGTTACCATAACATGTACACAACAAGTATTTTGGGCTTTAAAAACAAAAGGAGCTTTTTACAACAAAGTGTTTTAGCATACATAAGCTTTTAAAGAAAATACTTCGCAATGTACGAACTTCCGAGTGGAGTTTGTGAAAAAAAAGGGGGCAAAGAGCGGTAACCCTTCTGCTGTGACCGGAGTGGGAAGTCGCCTCGCTGGTTTATCGTCAGCGAGTCTTAAATTGGGCAGCACGCCTAATGGGCCACTCCATAATGAAGCGCGCTACACCCGGGCTGGTCTAGGCGAGAAAGGAATAACAACCTGGAATGGAAACAAATTGGGGGTTCGGGGAGTGTAAATCACGCGCGCAGAATGCGTGCAAAAAAAAAATATAAAAAAAATGCAAGTCCGTGTGCGGGAGTGAGGTCAGCAGCTGTCACCGCACGCGGACGTTTGGTTGGTGCGGGTCGGGGGTGGGGGAGATTACAAGGACAATATCGACTTATCAGGCGGATAATGAAAGCGCATTTAAATCATTCCGCCCAATCAGCTTTCTGTGAGATTAGCCAACCGGGGCGACACTGCACAGGATTACATCCCGGCGAGCTCATCCAAATCGAGAGAAAACAACGTCACTGGCGGCGACACGGCTGCCTCTCTCTCTCTCTCTCTTCTTTTTGCCGTCTGTAGGGGAGGGGAGGGGGAAGAGGGCACTTTCTGCTCAAACACCTCTTTCCAGAGACAATCGCACAAGTTCGTACTACTGTGCTCACTTTCGGGTTTTCGAGGACTGAACTGTAACCACTAGATTCCCCCCTTTTTTTTACACACAGACACACACACACACACACGCTCACAGAGCCCTTTTCTCCCTCCGAGCGAAGGAGAACATGTCCGAGGCATGACGCATCCATCCTCCTTCCCTCTTGACGCCGCCGCCCTGAAGCTGCCCCTCGTGAACTTGGACAAACGTCGCGCGCCGTCGATGGTCTTGGTGTTCGACGTGACTCCCCCAGCAGCACGCGTGCTGAGGAGGACACTCTCTCGAGGACTCCCCCCCCCCTCCCCCCTCCCGCGCGAGCGTGTGTGTGTGTGTAAACTTCTGTTCTCGCTGCGAATTGCGAAAAACACGCCAGTTTTGCGGTGACGACCCCCACATCAGGATCTCGATTCGCGTGCACGACGCACCATTGCGGTCATTACCCGAGGACGGCACACCTGGCGTGTTGCTGGTGCTGCTGGCGCCGCCCTCATCTATCAACAACTCCGTGACATTTGTTGCCCTGATATCGAACCGCGTCTTGCCGCTTGTGTGGAGACATTAGTCTGCCCAGGCGCCGCGTCCGCCCCCCCCCCTTCCAACCCCCTTTTCTCCCCCTCCCCCCTCTCTCTCTCTCTCTCTGCAGATGGCCTATCGGGTGGTCTTCATCGCCGGCCATTATTGGCGTTTCCTCCGTTTTCCATTAATTCTTTGTCGCCGTCCCCTCTCCACCATTAATTCATTTCACCTGCTCTGGCCCCCGCTCTGCCACGGCTCTGCCCGTGCCGCAACTTCTCCCTCTCTTTCCACTCAGTTTTTTTTTTTTTTGGGGGGGGGGGGGACTCCGCTTATTTCTTGGAGTGCCTTTTTCTCTTCCGTCTTAATTGTCCGGTAGGTGCGACGTGGCCTCGCTGGGAGATCGTCACCCTTGTCGTGCATCGGTCTGCCTTCAGCAATTCAAAGTGTTCCAAGTGTCGGAACTATTTTTATATTTTTCGGCAGGGTTCAGAAAAATAAACACACTGCACTCCCTCACGTATATGGAAGCTTTCTCAACGAGAAATCGGTCACGAGCAGAGCGTTGTTGAACTCCAGAGCAGACACGCCGGCCCTCCTACTATTCGCGCGAATATGTTCGGTTTCCCAAAAGGTCGATGGGTCATCCTCTGCTCTGTGTGCAGTGTGTGTAGGCCAATGGGGCCGACACACAGTGGGCCAGAAGACCGGTGAAGCAGCGTGAGGTTTGAGTGAGTTATCTTGACGTGCGCTCCGCGGCAACGAGTGTGAATTGAACTGTCAAGCAGAGGGGCGAGCAGGCGGCCGATCGAAGCGAATAGAAATGGCTTTCTGCACACCACCGCAGCCGCCCACAAAATTTGACCACCTGACCTCACTTAACTGAGGTCCGCCCGGCGCTCAAGGCTGCGATGCACCGCGCCGGACAAGGGGGAATTAATTGAATTACCCCGGTGCACGGATTCGTTAAAGTGTCCATCCTGCAAGGTTACGGCGGCGGCAGCATTGACTGATTCACGGTGCGGTGGGTGGCAACCTCACTGCAGTGGCCGCTGCACAGTGGGCCAGAAGACCGTTGAGGCGGCCAAAATCCCGGACACGTTTTGAGCTTCAGAGTCGTTAAATGGGACTCGAACCGAACGCGTGACCCCACCAATGGATTCCTCGTTTGGCGAGCGATCCGTTGGTGGGGTCATACGTTCGATTCGAGTCCTATTTAGCGACTCTAGAGCTCTAAACGCGTCCAGAATTTTGGCCGCCTCATCGGTCTTCTCACCCACTGTGCGCTGCTGCCCGGCCAGTTCCCACAGGATAGCCGTCTCCAAATTCCGCCTCCGGGTAAAATACGGCCGGTGCACTGGGAATGAGTTTTGCGCGGCGCAACGTCTTCTTGTCATGCAGGGGCGGAATCGCACGCCGCGCCATGATTGCAAACCGCGGAATGAATGAGAGAGAAGTGGCCGAGGGGACGCCGCCGCCGCCGCCGCCGCCGCCGCCACTGTCCGAAAATTGAAAATTGCAGAGAGCGGAGGGATGCGACCGCAGGATAGTTTGTATGCGCGCGGCGGACCGGAGGGGGAGGGTCAGGGCAGATGGACGGGGCGGCCGGCCGGGCCCACTGTGCGGTGGGCTGCTGTTGGTGATGTGCGCTGCATATGTCACACGCGTCAAGGACCTCCAGCGGCACGTCGCCACGACGACGCCGTCTTACATTTTTCAAGTCCTTTTTTTCCCTCCTTGGCCCGCCTCGGTCAATTGGTCAATGGAGTGACTCCAGCGTGTCAGCCGCAGCGCCGCCGCGACACGCCCATGTCGGCACTTGCCCGTCAGCCAGCCAGACACACAGGGGACCGGCGCTGGTGGACAAAATTTTAGATGCATTCTGAGCTTCAGAGTCGCTAATCGGGACTCGAACCGAACGCGTGACCCCACCAATGGATTTCTCGTTCGGGGAGGAAGCCATTGTTGGGGTCAGACGTTCGGCTCGAGTCCCATACAGCGACTCTAGCGCTCATGACGCGTCTCAAATTTACGCCGCTGCCTGCGCGGGTCCTGGCCCACTGTGGCAAGCCGGGGTGGCCAGCATGTTGTGGCGTGAACATGAATGTAATACCACGGCTCGGCGCGGCGCAGGGGCGGAGCGGTGTGCCATGCCGGCTGATTTGTTGGCAGGCAGTTCAGATCTGATCGCACGACGCTACACGGCGAGCCGGGAGCGGCGCGGCGTGGAGGAGCAGGCGGTGCCGGGGGGGCGTGGCCGCCGGTAGTTACTTAGCAGCTCGCTTACAGTCCGACTAATATAGATATCATCCATTAGGGGTACAGTCCGGGCAGGAGCCGCTGAGTCCACCTGCCCGCTATCGGCCTGCCTCGTGGGATCAACTCCACGACGAGCCGAACACCGGCTGCTCTTGGTGTATAGCGATAACCACTTTTTGCATACCGCGGCCAGGCGGCCAAAACTCTGGACGCGTTTTGAGTTCCAGAGTCGCTTAACAGGAGTCGAACTGCCGAGTGACTCCGACACTGGATTCCTCGTCCAGAGAGCAATCCATTGGTGGGCTCACACACGTTCGGTTCGAGTCCCATTTCGCGACTCTGGTGCTCAAAACCCGTCCAAGATATTGGGCTGGTCTGCTGGCCTCGGCTGGCCCACTTTGCGGTGTTCTCTGACGGGACTGTACCTGGCGGGACACGGGGCCGGGAGTGAGATCGCCAGCGCACTCGATCCCGCCGCGGCAAAGGGGGGTTCTTGTAATTAAAACATAAAAAGGCAGTGATCGCTGACCTATCACTTTACCGTGACCGCCCGGGGGCGGCGGCCTGGCGATCGAGGCCTCAGCTGCGTGCTGGAAACCGGAGCGGGCTTCTGGCCAACGAGGTGCTCACTATGTCTCGCCCTCCACGCCGATGTATGTACCCACTCTCAAAACCCTACGAGCCTATTGTCATCGTACTCACAAAATAGCTTGTTATTGCAAAGCATTTTAGGCACACATAAGTTGTCAAGGAAAATACGTGCTAATACTTCGTATGCCAACTAAATAGTTTTCACTGCTCTCAGAAAAATAACTGACTAAATCTGAAAAAAAAAAAAAAAAAAAAAGTTTATAATATGAAGAGCCGATCCGAAAACATCCGCCCCAGTTGCCAATTGTACTTCGTAGTGTTTGCAATTCGTTTATACTCCGAACCCTCCACTCATATCCACACAGGCATCAAGTACGTGAACCGTTTTCAGAGCTGGCAACTGCCCGCACTGGCACAACAAGGTAAAAAATTGACCAGACATTTTCCGTGTAGTAGTCATTTCTGTACTTTTTTCTATCAGTGCTAACCGGAAGAAAAATTGCGACATTGATTTTGTTTCCGGTTCGGCGTCGCGGCGATGGATATCACCGGCATCGATGGCGGCGGGCCGGCGGGCCCACTGTGCGAGGCGTCGGTACCGACGCCACTGCGCGCCGCGCCGCCACTCGGTCCGCGCTGAGTTACGAGCCCCGCCCCCTAATAAGCGTTGTCCGTTTCGATCCGATGGTAACCCGTCAAATTTATGGCGGCGGGCGGTGCGGCGCGGCGCGGCCGACCCTTTCTTTGGTTTGCCTACCCACCTGGTGGCCGCGCGGCAAGGTCGAGCTAACTCAACCGGCAGCTGGATTGGCGATCCCCGAATACCGAGATCGGGAGTAAGGAACACCCGCGAACCACGCCGGAGCCGTCGCGTTGACACTTCTTCCATGTATAGCTAGACGAGTAGCGAAAACCGGAAGGTGTGTTCATCGGTCAAATCTTAGGGACTTGCTCCTCATACTTCCGGGCCGGAATTCGCGCTGAATCACTCATCGCCGTAACCATCTAGAATTCACCGGGTGAGTCGCGGCATAGCAGCCCGATGATGGATTCTGTTCAAAATAATTACACCGTGCTCAGCCTGCGCGCGGAGGCGCTAGTGTAAGATAGAGTTGGTGGAGCCAAGCCCGCGCGGCGCTCAGGCTTGCGGAACGCGGCCCGTTCGGGTAATAAACTTGTTCCAGAACGCAGCCATACGTTTGGGCTGGATGGCCGGGCCCCAAACCGAGCCAGCTCTATCTAGGGCCAAACTACACACTATTACGGGGGGCCGCAGCACAGCGCCGCGCGCTGGCCGCCGCCATTAGGGGCAGCGCGGCAGACGATCACTCAGCGTGAATGAACCCGTCTCGGCGAAAGAAAAACTGCCAAGGTGTTGCCAGGGTAACTGCCAAGGTGCTGCCAGGGTAACTGCCAAGGTGTTGCCAGGGTAACGGCCGGCAATCGCAGCCCTTCCCGATGAAACGGCCGCCGCCGGCGGGGCGCACTGCTTTGTCACCGCTCCACATGCCGAGCAGTAAAGTGAGGGGCTTTATGGTGAGCGGGCTCGATTTGCTGCCGCTGCACACGTGAGGGACGATCCGACGAGACAGGCACAGTGGGCCAGAGGACCGGCGCAGGCGGCCAACATCCCGGACGCGTTTTAGAGAGCTCTCCGAACGAGGGATCCATCATTGGTGTGGGGTCGCAACGTTCGGTTCGAGTCCCACTCAGCGACTCTGCGGAGCTCAAAACGCGTGTAGAGTTATTCGGCCGCCGGGGCGCCGGCCTTCTGGCCCACTGTGCGCTCGTTTCATTGATCCGTTCGCCTCCTCGTGACGGGGACGGATTGCCCCCGCCATGATAGTCCACACCCCCGCTAATGCGCTCATTAACGGCGCGCCACCTAATGAGGAAATTACGTCGCGCGAGGAACGAGTGCGGCAGGCGGGCGGATGGAAGCGGTGGCGGGGAGAGTGGGAAAGAGGTGAACCGCCGGGGCTAGAGGTGCCGCAGTCTGTGGCGTCTGTGGAGACGCTTGGAAGTCGCAGCACTCCCGTTCAACACTGCGAAAAAAAAAAAAAAAAGTGTTAGTACGGAAAATGAGGTACGGAAAAAGCAAGGACCTTACATCGAACTCCGTGGAGTCCCCGCATGAAAAGCTTACGAACAAACGTCCGTTACACGCGCACGGAACCTCAGTGGTTGGCAATAAGGTACGTAAAAAATTGACGGAGTCATGTTTCGTACTTTTTGGACCTTTTTTTTTTTCAGTGGTCTCCTTCCCGAGACGGCGGGAGCGCGAGATAGCGGCCTTCCCCCTTGCCATGCTGGATGGAAAAAGGCACACTTTTCCTTTTCTCGCCGGTCGCATACCCCTGAAGACGTGCCCCTCCCCCGCAAAGCCACGCCCAAGCCTGGATAAGCCACGACCCACACAGAAACATAACTCGCTGTTTACACTTCATATAAACAGAAATTAGCATAAACCTCTGCGGGCTGCGCGGCTGGCTGCGCGGCAGACGAGCAGCAGCGTTGGCTACACTGTTTCGGGAGCACCGCGTGAATCTGCCCGACGCACGGTGGGCCGGAAGACTGGTGCAGGCGGCCGAAACTGCAGACGCGTTTTGAGCTCGCAGGGTCGCTAAGCGAGGCTCGAATCAAACGTGTGATCCCACACATGGATTGATTGCTCTCCGAACGAGGAATCCATTGGTGGGGTCCACACGTTCGATTCGAGTCCCCATTTAGCGACTCTGGAGCTCAAAACGCGTCTAGATTCGTCCGCCTCCACCAGTCTTTTGGCCCACTGGCTCGAGGCACCTGTAGCGGAGGTGATTGGAAAGCGTGCAGCTGGGGAATGATGTTTCCATCACCGCCGGGTGCGTCCCCCCCCCCTCCCCCTCGGCACGCCGCTTCGTGGCACTCGTGCAAAAGTGAAGCAGCGTGAAGAATGGAGCCCCCTTTTGATGTTCACGCTTGTTCGACTCTCATCAAAGTGACACTGCGCCCCGGGCGCCGCACCACAGGCGCCACCCACGTCAAGCCGAAGGAGCAGTCTTCCCTAGTGTGTGTGTGTGTGTGTGTGTGTGTGTGTGTGTGTGAGCACGCGCTGGTGTGAGAGCTCGTCTTATAGTATACCTAAAAAGTATACCTAAAAAGCACTACGCCAGAGGCGATTCGATGCTATTTCCTTATACAGTCGTTGCAATCAATTGTTGTCATGTGTTGGCCGCGGATAAATACCTCCCAAAGTAAAAGCTATCCATGCACGCCAAAGCCTTCTGGTATTTTTAATAGTGTACATGCGTGAAGTTTCAATTTGGGTCGGCGCGCCGCAAGAGCACCACTATATGCTTCTTTGGTGGCGCGAATGTCATTTCTGGTGGCGGAATTGGCTCTCCCCCCCCCTCCCTTTCCCCCCGCCTCGGGGACTGGGAGTGTGCTTCGCCAGCTATCGATGGATTCGCCCGGGCTCCCCCCCCCCTCCCCAAACTTTTCCCATAGCCGCGTCGTAATACTGTTTACCGTTTCACTACGGCGCCGGCTCCTTGGCGGCGCGGCCCGTGCAGCCACACAGTGTGCCGCACTCCGCGCGCGCTTCGCATAGATTCGTCGAGTCGAGACCCCCCCCCCCCCCGGCCCCGCAAGAAGATATAAGGAAAGGAACCGTGGAGTGGCGCAGGCGAAAATTGGTTTTCTCGCGCTGTGCGGCGCGTCCACCTTGGGCCACTGTGGGGCCGAGTGGCGTGGCGGGCGAGTTTGCGGCGCACACATGTCGGAATTCCGCTCACTCACACTCACACACACACACACACACACCACGGAGGTAGACCCGCAGGAAGGTGGGAGATGGCATTAGGGGATGGCGATTCATCACGCTAGATTTGACGCGGCGCACTTGCCCGCCTCGCGCCAAACCGTCATCATCCGTCCAGCGTTGTGGGGCGAAAAGGAACAAAAATGGGAATGAAACTGTTCTGTCCCTGTCTCGATACCACCCGGGTAGTTAATTTAAAAAAAAAAAATAATTGTAGGAAAGCAGCGCATTGGCACCGCGTGTACGGACGTCCCAATGGATCATGATACTACGCGGGGTCGATCGTTAGTGCCACTGACTCATCTAACAAATTCAAAGCCAATTCTCTCTCTCTCTCTTCGTGAAGTATTTTCACTAAGGTGTAAGTCTTACAGTACCATAAAGGTTCCTTGTACTACAGCATACGGGCTAGAATTTTTTTTATGAAGTCAACTAAACCATGGACATTATCTATCTATTAGGAGAGAAGCCACGAGTTGTTCTTTTTTTTTTTTTCCTTCTCTCGACTTTTTAAAGGACGGAGCATAATTAATAATGACTGCTCTGAGGAGAACGCTCTTGTTTTACACACGACATCGTGCGCCCGGCTCGGGCACCTTTTACGATCAGTAAACAGACAACTGTATAAGCTGCGATATCACCCCCTAATATCGAAGCCCGCTCCAAACACTGAGAGCCCGTCAGCGCCACAGATTAAGGTCTCCACTGAATATGTGATATTATGATTGATGCCTCTCCTCCTGAGTAAAATGTTGTTTCAGTGGGTCCATGCTGCTGCTCGTCCGCCTTCGAAAGCGCTATCCAAACGGGGAGGGGGAGGCTGAGGGCGGTTTTGTGAGGCATGATGATGGTTTATTGTGACTCGCACCTCACGACTCGCGGGTATTCAAATAGAGTAATTATTCGTAAGTGTCCTACCGGAGCCTTCAATACAGCCCCATGGCCAAACAAAAAGGACACATCACCTCGGCTAATCGGCTAAATGAAACAGGGCGTACATCCATTGTGTGTATGATTCAGCTGTTGGTGCTCTGCATTGATCGGGCTGCCAGAGCGCGATGCTTCGATTCTATCGAGTGTGTATCGAGACTGCTCAGCGATGTCTGCCGTTGAGACGTTTCAAACTTTTCAGCGACGTGTTGGCGCAGTGCAGAGCCATCAATCTTCGATAAATTGCGGGCGCGGAATGCATTTGTTTATTTCGAACCGCTTCTCCCTCCTCCACGAGAAGTCCACAAAAGAATACACAAGTCTGCTTGGCAATCAGCGAGGCTTCCGACTTGATTCAAATGCTGCAACAGAAAAGAGGAGCAAGTACGCGCGGCGGCGACGGCATATACATAAGAAACAAGTCGTGGAGAAAAGAGGCAACACTTTCCCCAAATGAAAACAATGGGAGCACGGATAAAGAGAGGCGCGACCAGAAGGATTAGGAATACGTTACTGCCTCGCATCGATTCCAGGCCGAGAGTTTTTCATATTGTTTCAACACCAACAAAAGTCCTTGTCTTTTACAGTGGACGCAACTTGCTGAGCTGAAATCTCACTTAGGCTCAGTCTGTTTTACAAGGCTTCTAGGCATCGCTGCGCTTCGCTCTCTGAAAACTAAGCTCGCCACAGTTGGCAGCACACATGGAGATAGAAGCGCGCTCGGTCCGCGCTGCGCCCTTCCCCTCGCGGTGCGCGCAGTGGGCACACTGCCGGCCCGCCCACCCTATTCCACTCTCAGTGCGGCGAGTGTTGACGCGTTGACAAACGAGGCGTCGCTAATCCTTTGGGGGGAGCGGGAGAGAGAGAGAGCGTGCTACGTATGTGTCTTTCTTGCTCTATGGGGGCTCTGGGCTCCAAGTACAGTAACGCATCCGTCAAGAGTCGAGCGGTGGATGAACCAGCGTCTCTCTCTATCTCTCTCTCTCTCTCTCTCTCTCTCTCTCTCTCTCTCTCCCCTACCTGTCCTCTCTTCCCCACCTCCTCCCACATCATATCGTTCTCATCCAATCCTTTGCTACTCTGTTTTCTGCCCACCCTCACCCACGTCTCCTCCCCATTCCCCCATCCTCTCTCCGCATCCTTGCCAACCTATCCACGCTTCCCCCTTTTTCCTGTTCACTTTTCCTGCAGGAGGTCAAGCTGAAAACTTGCATTATGGAAAATCGCTGAAATGATGCCCTTTTGGCAGCGGCCTGGGAAGGGATGCGGGGGCGGGTGAGTAGCCACGGATTAGTGCCACCTCATTTGAGGCAGGCCCGACAACATCAACACGGCTTGGGAGGGGGGGGGAAATCCCCTTGGCACAAGCTTACTTATCTGTCAGTTGAAACGTGGGGGCGCGCCCGTGTATAGAGGGTATTAGCGGCGAACCTGATACCGCACCGAGTAATGCGTGTGGTTTTGACTTTTTATTGTTGATTGCGGAGCGCGAAATTTAAGATTATTTTGTTCGTGTTTATGCGGGTCTTCCATGTTCCATGGCGTCGTTTTAGTGCGCAGCGCTTGCTAGTCCTTCCAGAGCGTGTGGGCAATCTGGGAACCCGTTAGTTTAACCTTTTTCAGAACAAGTTTTTTCCCCCTATAAACTTGTCTTAAAGTTTGTTTCTTTTTAAACATTTGCCGACCTGCTCGCCAATGCAGACGGAATTTTAAAAACGTTCGCATTGCAAGAAATATATATGTCCCTTTTCTCTACACGAATGCGTTGCCGCATTTGACGGCGCGCGACCGGCTGCTGCAGCCGCCTCGCCGCCGGCCGACGCTCGCGCCATCTTCCCCCGGCCGCGCCCAGGCTGGCGCAGGCTGCCGGCGCTGCCGAGCGGACCCGAGCGCGCTCTAACGGCCGCCGGCGGAACTACGCCGCGGCGCGCCACCCCCTCCCCCTCCACACCGCAGCGGCGTCTTCATGGTCGAAGCCGCGCCTCTCATTTTAATACTGCCATCGAACCCGCCTCCTTGATTGGCAGAGCGGCACGCCAAAAATAGCCGCTCCGGTTCAATTAACTCTGACGCCTCGCGCACGCTGCATAACACCTTACGTAATGGATTGACTGAGCCTCTTAACAACAGTCTTGTTTGAACTGCTTTGTACACCCAGAAAAATAAAAATTCTTCATTTTTTGTTGTTTTATTTTCAAAGAAAAATATATTTGATCGAAACTGCAGGAAATTTAAGCCTTTTCCCCTGAATAAAGACAAGTATTACCAAGGAAAGATTTATTTTTCTAGGAAAAATGGGTGTCACTCCGTCGTCGCCTGGGTGTCACCCCGGCGTCGCTCCTCGTCGTCGCTCTGCGCGAGACAGCGGCGGCGGTTCGGTTTTCAGAAGAGACCGGGAGAGACTCGCCGCAATGACAAAGCGTCTTTAATAGCCACACAAAAGAAAAACTCACAATGCGACACGGCGCGACGGCGACGGCCTGTCTCTCTCGCCCAGAGAGAGAGAGAGAGAGAGAGAGAGAGAGAGAGAGAGAGAGAGAGAGAGAGAGAGAGAGAGAGAGAGAGAGAGAGAGAGAGAGAGAGAGAGAGAGAGAGAGAGACTGCTGCCGGTCGCAGGGCCCTCGCAGGGGTGCCAACTCGCTCGCCGCTGCCCGACTCCTTCCGCCCCGGGCGCATCAGATAGCAGCCGACCGATTCCAAGGGGTCGTCGCTCTGTCTCTCTCGCACTCATTGGGCGTCCCGTGAGGGCGCGAGAGAGACAGAGAACCGACCCTCGGCGTCATCCTCTGCTGGCAGCTAGCGAGCGCCGCGCTGTTGTCGCAGGGACGGTGTCCTCCGGCGGGGAAGGGTTAGAGAGAACGCGCTATAGTATGCGGATGATGTTCGGGTTAGAGCGAACGCGCTATAGTGTAATGCGGATGGTGCGCGAGGCTGCGGCCGTTGCAAAAGCGGTGCAATTTGTTGCAGTGGTGCGAGGGGGCCTCGCCCGCAGAGCTTATTGCACAGAGCGGCAATTGTGGTAATCACAAAACGACGCGGCCGCCGCCGCACAGTGGGCCTTGGGCTGGCTAGGCCGCGATGACACGCAGCGGACCGCAGAGGTCAGCACACTCGCGGAGGTTAGACGTCCGCATGGCCATGTCAAGGATCCCCGCCCACTGTGCTGTGCGGCTGTGCGGCGGCCGGGGCATGGATGTCGCGGAGCGGGCCGCGGGCGGGTGGGGGGCGAGCGGGAGTGGAGGGGAGGGCGAGGGGAGGGGGGCGGCCGCCGGGAGGGCCGGGCCAGTGCCGCCAAGGCTCCGCCCCTCTCCCCAAGTGGGGGGTGCGGGATAATGGCTCGAAAGGGTGTTTGTGTTAGCTGGCGGCGCGGCTGAGCCACGCTGAGCCCCTCGCCCCGACTCAACGCGCACAGTGGGCTAGAAGACCGGCGCTGGCGGCCGAAACTCTAGACGTGTTTCGAGCTCTAGAGTCGCTAAACAGGACTCGCACCGAACGTGTGACCTCACCAATGGATTGCTCTTCGAACGAGGAGTCCATTGGAGGGGTCACACGCGCGGTTCCAGTCCCATTTAGGGACTCTTGGGCTCAACAGTGACCGCCTTCGCCGGTCTTCTGGCCAACTGTGCGACTTCGGCCGCGCGCACAGACGCACAGAAAGAGAGCCCCCGGGCGGAACCGTTGGCCGCGGAGCGCGCGGAACACAGAGCAAGAGGCGGTGCCGGAGCAGTCGCCCGCGGCGGTGCGGCGCGGAACAACATTTGCTCAACGCCTGATTCCGGACAGACACCCACATATGGATGATTTCACACACTCGGTATTCATACACGCACACACTGACATTGCCTCGCTCTCTCCTTCGTCTCCCTCACACGCATTCACACACACGCACGCACACCAAGACACACGACTAGATGTGCCGCTGCCGCCACCTCTCAGACTCTTAAACAAACACAAACGCACAAGACCTGCTCTTCTTTCGAACCAATTAGGCGTCTGTTTAGGGTTGATTCGGGAGGGGGCGTGGCGTCCGCATATGTATACAGCAGCTGCAGCCGACTCAGCAGGTGCCCAGGCCGACGCCTTCTAAAAGGGGGCGGTTCGAAAATAGTTGCTTGCCTTCCTGCAACACAGGCTCCTCAGTGCGAATGCATGACCTACAGGGATGGCCTGGTCTCGCAATTTCAGGAGGACCATTTTACTCAAAAAATAGCAATACCCAGAATGCAAAATGACTCGTGCCATTTTACAACATTGATTCCAAAGAAAAGTCATCGAAAAAAAATTTCGTTTCTTTCCTTGAACCATTTCCCCAGAGGCTGGCTGCGCGATTAGTGCACTCGAGCCACGCTTTCGTCTTGTTTCAGGGGCGTATCGAAGCCCCGAGACGCATCAGGCACCAGCTGGTTGTCAGACCATTGTTTGTCCGTTAATGCCCGTTGAAAGGTGGCCTGGTCTGTAATTGCTCTGCCACGATATGTTGATGCAGGTCCATTTACGGCCCTTCGGTTCACTGTGCGGGTACGATGCCGTTTTCCCGCGATTTCACTCAAGAAATGTCATTGAGAATGTGGATCCTCGATCCTACGCTTCGGGAATGCGATCCTAAGCTTGATTGGAATTATAGGGAGAGTCCTCGGAGAGGCAGTTCGTTTTTTGATAACCCCAGATAATGCAGGTGGTGTTTGTTGGGGCCATCGAGCTACCAATGCCCAACAGTTTTGACTCGACCATTGTGCTGCCTGAATACAAAGTAAATTTTTGTGTTGGTATCCGTTTCTGTCGAGAAAACAAACCGACCAACTGCATGTGGACGACCTGCCTCGGCCAGTGACTTGTGCTTTTGGCCGGGGGCGCCACACGGCTCAACAAAAGGGAAGAAAACGGAGAAAACCGTCGAGCTGAGGCCGTCGTCCTGCCTTCGCAAGGTGTTTTTCTTTTCCCTTCCTCCGAGTCAGTCACATAAATAATAAAGCAGCGACACATATCAAAAATGGTTCTGACTGTGAGAAGGTGGCAGGCAGGCCGAGGATAAAATTAAGAAGAAAATAGAGAGGGAAGGTGGGAAAGGCAAAGGCCTATTGGATCACGGAGCCTGATATCTCTATTTCTGTCTGGCGACTGGCGCATGGCGCCAGGGGGCAGTAGACTCGTCGACTCACGGTCGCTAACAAGACAAGACCGGCAGCACTCGCTTCAAGAGGGAAGCGGCCCTCTCAGAGTCTCGCAGCCGCGACCGCCGATACGGTGCTTCAGGTTTCGCCCCACATTTCTTTTTGTCGGTCAACGATATTTCTCCCCATTTCTTAAGAGTCAGTGTACAGTATATTCGGTAGCTCAACTTGCTTTGATACCTCCTGTCAGCAAACTGTATGGAGGACCTGGAGCATGGATGGTACCTAGACATCCGAAGGCGAAAAAGAGTGATCTTGCCGGTGGAGATGTTCTTGCCATACGCCAGGCTCAAGAACATCGACAAGAGTCACTTGAAGGACAAGATACCCCTCTCTTTTCGCAAGTCAAAACTGTTAATTCACGACTCCTTCCCAAGTCAAGTGCATATTGCAACCGCCTTGTAACTTTTCAATGTACATTTCAACGCTGTCACTCGAGGTCTCCTCATGCTCCAGACGCCGTCCGCTTCGCGCGTTTCCAGTGAGCCTTCATAGCCTTGGAAGATAATACAACTGAGCCGACATTTTTCTCGTGTAGTCCCTTTTGTTTGACAACTGGCCTTCCTTTGGTATAACCACCAAGGCGTTTGGGGGCACCCTTTCAGTCCGAGATCATCGAGCCAGATACGCCATGGGAAAGGCTTCGGCCGCGTCGGCCTTCGGCTTGCATTCGGTGCTGGGAATCCATTCGTTATTTGAACTCGCTGCCTGTTTGCGGCACTCTCCTTCGGTGACGACGCATCACGGAGCCTCGCGGTGGGAAGCGCGGTACTATCAAACTTTCCGGCGGCTGACAGTAGGCCAGAAGACCGGCGCAGGCGGCCGAAACTGGACGCAATTTGAGCTCCAGAGTCGCTGAGTGGGACTAAAACCGAACGTGTTACCTTACCAATGGATTGCCCTCCGGATGAGGAATTTATTGATGGTGTCACACGTTCGGTTCGAGTCCTATTTAGCGACCCTGAAGCTCAAAACGCGTCTAAGAGTTTCCGCCGCCTGCACCGGTCTTCCGGCCCCCTGTGCGGCTCCATCACCTTCAGCAGAAATAATACCGGACTTCAATTACCGGCCGCGGGAAGGCCGATGCCAGGCGTCGATTTTCGGCCCGTGCTTTTAAGACTCGCCGGATTAGTTCGTTCTCATCACCCCCCTGTTTCGAGGCCGGCGTCTGAGCCCCGGTCCGTGAGCCTCCTTTCCTCGGTCGACGGCAATGGGTCCGGGATGAAGGAGGAACGCCACGGGCACGCGTCGGCCAGCCGTCGGTCCACTCCAAGCCGATCTTGAAAACCACGCGTCGCACGTCCTGCCGCTCGGCATGCGGGTCCCATCGCAACCACCACCGACACGGACCATGTATATTTTTTTTTCTGGGAAAAAATAAAATACAAAAAAAAAGTTTGAGCTGTTTTTAGCAGGGCGGTTGCCACACGCGACGAACACACCACCCAGTCGGTCCTACTGATAGGGGGTGGTGGCACGGGGAAAGGGGTCGCGGTGGGTGGGAGGGAGAGGGGGGTGGGGGAGAGAGAAAGGCGGGGAGGGGGGGAGGCTCGGTGTATGATGTAGTAGTGATATAAGGGGAGGGCGAGGATGGAAGGGATGAGGGGAGGCGAGAGTGACATCTGTGGCGGTGTGTCGAGGGGTGGCCGCCCCACCCCACCCCACCCCGCCCCACCCCGCCCGCGACGAGCCACGCCCCTCGCCCCGCTCTGCTCCGTAACGCACACGCAATTCGGTAATGCGCGGCGTGCTGCGTGCACTTCAATGAGCACGCTACACGCCAAAAATGGGGTCCGTTTCGCGCTGCTGTGAGCGGGGTTTTTGAATGTGTGCCGCTGGGTTTTTGGGAGCGGTGCTGGAGGAGTCACAACACAGACCCGCTTTGGATAAAAGTGGGAAAGGAAACATATTTTGTTGGTGCAGTGTACTATGGAACGCACTGGTAAGCGTCAAGGCTTGGTTATCTACCGTTATCCTTGAAGCAAAATATCTGCCACTGTGCAACTTTCTTCTCTTCTGCTATTCCTCCATCACATTTCTTATCTCTCTCTCCTCCTCCTTTCTTCCTCCCCTTCTCGCCGGCCTTGTTGGTCTCGCAGGAGCACGCGTCGCGCTGATCCCTTTTCACTGAAATAAATAAGTGACATCAATTTGGGCGAAGACGTGGCTCCTCGGGAGTTGGCAGCCCGCCTCCCCCTCCTTCTTTTTTCCCGCTCCACATGGAGCTCCTCGAGACGGCAGGGGCGGCGGCCAAGTCGGCCCTGATGGCGGCGGCGCCTCGGTGGCGCACAGTGGGCCAGAAGACCGTCCGAGGAGATCAAAATCCCGGATGGGCTTTGAGCTCCAGAGTCGCTGAACAGGACCCGAACCGAACGTGTGACCTCGACCAATGGATTGCTCTTTGAACGAGGAGTCCATTGGTGGGGGTCACGCGTTCGGTTCGAGTCCCGTTCAGCGACTCTGGAGCTCAAAACGCGTCTAGAGTTTCGGCCGGCAGCGTCGGTCCTCAGGCCCACTGTGTCCCGCTGGCGGTTCCGGCCGGTGCGTGGCGGGAATGTGAGACGCCTCGGGGAAGTTTGAAGCGTTCTGTCGCCGCCGCCATGTTGGAGTCGGTGCGCCTTCGGGATGTGGGGCTTGCGTATTTTGAGCGGGAGGATCAATTTAGATGGTTAAATATCAAGTTATAGACAGAAGTCAAATCAATCAGAACACAAAATTTACATAAAAAATTATTTTTTTAAATTAAAAAAAAATCCCGTGATGGCGGGCGCGTTGACTTCCTCCGGTTGACTGCGAGCCGCGACGCGGGGTCGCCACGCCACTCCACCAATTTGGCCGCGGCGGCCCTCCCCGCCGCTCCCATTGAATCGGCTCATGTGAGCACGTCAAGGAGTCGCTCCGCTCGCATGAATAGGCGATTGCAGTAGTATCGCCATTTGTACGAGCGGCGGCGCGAGGGGAGCCAAGCCAGAATGAGTCGAATCCGTCCCTGGAGACTGATTCCGTGAGTCGTCGTCGTCGCCCTGTCTCTCTCGCACTCAGCAGATGGTGGAGCAGCAGAAGACCGGTGAAGGAAGAAGCACGCGGATACCAGCAAAAACGGCACAAGTATCGAAACTCGGCGGCGAGTTCGAAACGACAGTGTGCGGGCCGCACGGCGAGCGACAGGCGAGAGATTAATTTTAATTCAGTCCGTGATAATAGCTGGGCAGGCTGGCCGCGGCCACCCCTTGCGTGACGCCTCGAGCCCCATACGCGTGTCGTGTTGCCGCACGGATGGGGTGGCCGATAACACTCGCAGGTCCGATGCCAGTTCAAATCGCAGCCGAATCTACGTCACGACGCAGCCTGCGCATCCCTGCTCCTGCATAAGGGTGGGACGCCGCGCGCGTAAGAGAGTACTGCATGCGGGACAGGCACAGTGGGCCAGAAGACCGGAAAACTCTATGCGGCGCGTTTTGAGACTGAGTCACACTCTCTAGCCTCTTACTGGCTTTATCGTCAGTAACCATTGCCTACAACAATAATATGTAGTATTTTCTTCTTAAAAAAATTATTTAGGAAATTTTTTTTGGTCAATAAAGTACTTACAAATATGTAAATAAATATCACAAAAGCGTGTTATTGTTGCACAAATTACGAGAGGTGCTCCTGACAAAATGTCAATACCATGCACTGGAAGTCAGCAGCAAGTCTCAAGAGAGGAGTGGCACACATGCGGACCCGCGGCTCACGGCAAGGAGTCGAGCTGCGACACGGCGCAGCAAAGCCCGTTAACATCACGATCCACAAGTTTAGAGCGGCGGAGAAAACGGTCCGCTCGCTTCGCCTGCTTTTCTGGCCCGTCACGCCGCGCTCCTGAATGGGACGCGGCGGCAACCTGTGATTCTCGTCTTTGGCGCGCTTTTGTAGGAAAAAGTTCAAGGGCCGTCGGCCGGTGCAGCCTGACGGCCGCAGTGGCCACGTAATGCGGCGAGCCGAAACAGCTGGCCGACACGCGGCTACACGCAAATCCACTGTGTGGAAGGAGAGAGAGAGAGAGAGAGAGAGAGAGAGAGAGAGAGAGAGAGAGAGAGAGAGAGAGAGAGAGAGAGAGAGAGAGAGAGAGAGAGAGAGAGAGAGAGAGGTGGGGGATGTCCATCAGGTCGGTGCGACAGCGAGGTGTAACATGATTGACGCGGCGTTCGCGTGATGCCCGCCGGTGACACCTATCCAGGTGCTGAAAGTGTTGCTCCGCCTCGCCATCCGGGCCGGCACAGTAGTGGGCCTGCACAGTGGGCCGGCGGTGTGGCAGCAGAATCCACACCACCGGAAGTTCCCCGACGCCGCACTGTATCGGCCTGTGCGGTGAACAAACGCGCGAGTGGCAAGATCCACCGAACAATCATCATTTGTTCCGGGACGAAAATTTACCAAGCGTTACACACTGGGAAGATTGGGGCGAACGCACTTCTAGAGGACAACGTCAAGGCTCATGTCATCAAACCGTTGTCCTGCCCATGCAATAAGTACAGGAGATGTACAAAAATGTCATCGAAGTCGTGTAACGAAGTCGTTGCCACTTCGAAAGGGATGAAATTTTTTCCAGAGTACCGCCGGCAGCACTGGCCTGGCCCAGCCGAGCGATTCGGAAGCGTCATTTGGTCGCTCTGTCTCCCATCCGCGTCGTTACGGACGCCCCACGCGTGCGACAGAGACAGACGAAGCGACGCCTGGGCGCGGCTCGCTGTGCGCCGCCGCAATAATCGCTTCAAGTATAACAAGACACGGAACGGTGGCTCAATTTTAAAAGGGAGAGGGCGACGTCCCGCCCCGGGCCGCCATGCCATGGCCATGGCCGCCGCCGTGCCGTCGCATGCTCATCGCTTTTAATGAGGGCGGCCCAGCCGCCTGTCTCCATGTCCGAATGTCGCCGTGGGCTGCGCCCCGCACAGTGGGCCAGAAGACCGCCGCAGGCGGCCATAACTAGACGCGTTTTGAGCTCCAGAGTCGCGCTGAACAGGACTCGAATCGAACGTGTGACCCCACCAATGGATTCCTCGTTCGGAGAGCAACCCATTGGTGGGATCACACGTTCGGTTCGAGTCCCGTTTAGCGATTCTGGAGCTCAAAACGCGTCTAGAGTTTTGGCCGCCTGATGACCGGTCTTCGGGCCCACTGTGCGGCGGCACGGCGCCTCGCCAAAACTGGATTCAGGACGGGGCTGCAGAGACGTGGCGGCGACAGCTCGGGGACGCCAGGGGAGCGACTAGAGAGAGACGGAACTATCCAGAAAATGCGCGGGGAAATAGACGCTTCTAGTTGATCCGAGACACAATAAATCCTGTCCGCGTAGCCAGTCTGTTCAGTCTGCTTTCCGTTCCTCCTCAGCCCTGTCCGACGCCGCTGAGAGTTGCTTCCGTTTCTATGCCAGTGGCGTGATACGGTTGGAGCATCCCCTGGCGATGTGTATCGCCGTGGCCGTGGCAGAACGCCAGACGACGGACAACATTCGAAATGTCACGTTCCTGCCGATGCGAGATAAAGGACAGCGCGGAGGGGGAAGTTCACCGCCGCAGACGATGTGCCACCCGCCGCTGCTTTCGGTTCGACATTATTTTTTCGCGGCGCGGTGAGTTGAGCGCACGGTGGTGCAGCGTCGAGGGCGCGCTGTTGAGCTCAAGCACCCACACGCATCCTACAACTTTGACATTTTTTTCCGAGAGGAGCAGGAAGGAAAAATTGGAAAAAGGAAATTGAACAATAGAAAGAAACAAGACGATTCACCTTAAAAAAAGAAAGAAAAAAAAAACAATCTGCAGTTTGATTCTTAAACCAAAAATAAGAAACAATTAAAATTGGGTTTTTTTTTTTTTTTTAATTTATTTTCATCGCAACATTTGTGGGCGTAAGTTGGCAGCGGGGCCGCCGCTTTTCCTGAAGCGCACTGCAATTGGCCTATCTGTGTAGCTGGTGGGATAGGGCCCCTCTCCGCCTTCTCTCTCTCCCTCCCTCTCCCTCTCTCTCTCTCTCTCTCTCTCTCTCTCTCTCTCTCTCTCTCTCTCTCTCTCTCTCTCTCTCTCTCTCTCTCTTCGGTCTCCTCTATCCGTGGGGCCCGTCCCGTCCCCCCGACATGGCCACGTATAGCCATGTATCTCGTCCAGGAGCGCGCACCAGAATTTCAATGGTTCCGGGTCGGTCCGGACTAGGGAGCCCCTTTTGCCGGGCAAAGTTGAGGCACTGTGGAGCGGCGGCGGCCGGAGCAGCCGGAGCAGCAGTAGCAGCGCGGCGCGGCGCGGGGCCCGCACACGCGCCGTATGCAGATGCTGCAGCACCGTGGCAGTAGTTCGACCGGGAAAGTGAAGGGACCCAACTTGTCGCCAATTGGCGCGACCTACCGGGAGGAGGATCACAAAGGAGAGAGAGAGAGAGAGAGAGAGAGAGAGAGAGAGAGAGAGAGAGGCGGAGGGAAAGAGATGAGCAGCTGCAGCGCATCGCGGCGTGCCTGGTCCGGAATGGCTAATGAATGGAGCCTAACTACTTTTCGGGCTGCGTCCGCGAGGTGCGTCCTCGTCGCACACGTACGGCCCTGCTGCGTGGGTGCGAGTGAGACAGCGGCCGGCCGGTTCGGACGCGGCACTCGGCAGTGGCATGATGACCCCATGATGGGATGGGAGGCAGGGCCCGCTATTGGTGGTTGCAGGGGACCGCCGGACGAAGGCCCCGACACTTCGAGATACCTGCCGACGTTTTTTTTAGATTTCTTTTTGTATGCGGTTTAACCGTCTTTTCGGACCAGCAGGTCTTATTCGCCCACGATAGTTCCCGTAAAAAAAAACAGAATCACAGCTTGGGCACACTGAGAGCGCAAGGAGCATACATACCGCGCATGCGTTACGCCAGAGGAGGTCAGGGAGTCCGCTCCGAGCGCAGCGGCCGCCGCAGGGTGCTCTTCTAACTGTGTCGCGCCGGCCAGGCCGTCCAGGGCGGGGCGTGGTTTGATGGGACCCCAACTGCGCGACTGGCGCGGCGTGGCGTGGCGAGGCGGGCGTGCCGCGAATGCGAACGCGGCGAGTCATTCGTCTCCGTCTGGCGCGATTCGTGCGATATGCCGGCACAAAGTTTCGCGCTGGAACACGCGTGAACTCACAACTCACTCACACACACTCGCACATGAAAAGGAATTCATCGTTCGCGGGGAGATTTCTCCGAACTCTGGCGCGACCCACGGTCTATAAAACGCCACCGCTCAATTTAACACCTTCTGCTGGCCGGCTCAATAATGCAAAACCGCACACCGGTGGGTTGTAACTCGAGCGTGGCCCGAACAAAACTACTGTACTAGGGAGAAGCAGCGGCTCTCGGGAAAGAAAGGCGAGCTTTCTTTCACCGCGCACCCACGCCTCGTCGCCATGTTGTTTGTTTGCTTGTTTATTCAGCACTCTTCTTCCTCGTGTAACGCGCTTTTGTGGCCACCTTATTTGAGGACATTCCCTTGGACAAAAGACGCCTTGCGGTGGTGGCCTGGTCCCACGCGTAACTTAATTTAATCCTGTTAGCCTGTTATACACCTTGTCCTTTTCTCCGCTCGCCGGGGAGAGCTTTTTGTCAAGTTGATAAGATTTGGGTAAAGATGCTGAGTGTGCCCGGAGCAATTCGTCTGAATAGCGCGAGCTCTATTTACATATATCTCGGCGCCATTTTCTTACCGCTGGATAGAGTAGTCCTTATGCGGAGCGTTCTTATTGTTTCCTCGGCTAATGGCATTGTGTCCCGAAGCCAACACATTCCCCCTTTCGTTTTGATCTGAAAAAAACAAGAAAAAGGAGAAGTGTAAGCATTGGTCACGTGTCACTTGTAGCGTATTGAAAACCTGTCCTGAAGTATAGCTTATCCTGTCAGCCTCACACCTCGGCTCGGGTCTTAGCGCTGAGTGAACAACCTCCAAGCCGGACGAAAAATTAAGAGCAACTTGCTGTTTTTACAAATCATGATAGTTGAAACATTCTTGTTTGAAAGTGACAAGCGATGGATTTCAAAGGCTGCTATTTGAGCATTTCTCGTGGCGAAGCAGAGCGTGGGGCAAGGGGGCGCCCCGGCCGGGAGGAAGGGATGGCTCGGTGTGCCAAGCATATCTGGTGCAGTAATCGGATTATCCCGGACAATTTGCCCGCCTCAAGGATGAGGCGGACACGCGTCAAGCTTTACTTTTTTTCTTGTCCCACTCGGGGCGCGTCCGGTCTCAGATGCATCCTATCGCCACTGGCATTGCCATTGGCGGAACACGAGCTCATCTCGTGTTGCTTTATCACACCATTTGAGGGCACCTTCGGTTGCATGCGGGCCTTGGAGTGCTCCGGGGCTGACGGAGTTGGTGTCGCTTCGCGAGAACGAGGCTCCGGGTTGAAGACGGTCGAAGCAAACGCGCGTGCCTTTGTTTTACAGCTGTCGCGGCCATGATCGAAGCTGATTAAGGTATCAGGGCTCTCCATCTTTCCCGGAATATCGGTGTCCGGAGTGGACGGAGCCACGTCGACTCGGTCAATCAAACCGGCTCGACGCACGCCGTGTGGCCGTACCTGAGTCAAATCCTTTTCTTCTTTCCTTTATTTTTTCCTTTTTGGTTTCCGGAACTGATCCTTTTTTTTTTTGGGAAGAACAGCAAAGAAGTTTGAAATGGAAAATTACTCCTTGATTTGTTGAGGATTTAGTCAGGGCTTATTTATTCAGTACACCAGGGATGATAGAACAGACGAACCGACCCGAGGCGTAAACAACAGACTCGGTACCAAACTATCCAAAGCAAAGATGAACTCACCACTTGAGAACCAAGTGGTGTGCCCGAAGTTCACCAGAAAAGTAAACAAAGAGAAACAGCGGTTCGAAAGAGCGGTTGCGAGTTGCTGCTTTGTCCTGAGTGGCTCCGCGTGAAGTGAACAGCCCGAGGCGGATCGACCCCCTGAAAACACCCCCAGGGACACGTGAGAAAGGGGAAGTAGGACGGAGTAGGGTTGTCGCAGGGCGGAGTTGCCAACACGTCGTCCTTCCAGAACAGCCAGCGAGGCACGGCGAGGCAACCCCAAGAGCCCCACGAACAGCGAACTGCCCTGAGGCAGCTATGCGCCCAAGAACGTGGTAAGGGAGCGCGGGCTGGCAAGGGCACGAGTACACTGTGAGGAAGTTGGTTCAGACCTTTTCAACATGCACCACTTTTGACATATGGAGTGTTCAGATCTAAATTCATTCGTTCGTTCGTTCATTCGCTCAGTCACTTACTTAATTCTTTCGGCCATACTACACCCATCGCATTCATTTAATTTCACATGGCATTTTCTCAGTGCGAATTTACTTGGATGCACATACTACTGTAGATCCATCTCATTTTGCACCTTTGTCCAGCCTCCACAGCTATGTCCGAGTTTCCAAGTAATCGCTGACTTAATTTACAGATTGTAACTATGAAAAATCCTGGACAGCACAAGCGCATTGCCCTGCGATCAATATTCGTCCCGATGCCCAGCCTGACGCCATTTTGAAGGGCAAACAATGGCCGACATGTTTTAGCGCGTTATCCCAAATGCAACCCGAGGCAGAGTTATCCAATGGGAGGGGAGGGGGCCGCGCACAACAGAAGGCTAACTACAACTCTATTTGCCGAGGGGTGAGGGGGTTAGCGAGGCGTGGAGAGGTCGCCATTGTCAAGCCAACAGCAGTAGGCGAGACGTGCCTCGGGCGGCCGATGACTGCATTACGTGGATACTGCTACGCCCACTCTGCTAAAAAAAGAGGGAAATGTTATGCTCATCGAGCGGAGTGTTTTTGTAACGACTTACCTGTGTTCAAGGTAACAGCGCGCCCAAGAACTACCAATACCAACAGCAACCCAAGTCCGCTGTAGGCCTTTAGTGGAACTCCTAACTTGCACTTCAACATTTTACAAGTCCAACGGCAAGACGGTATGTTCAGTAAGCACTGAGCGTGTCTTGAGCCTGAGCCTCCCATTGCGGTCATTACTGACATTCAGGGCGACTCGCGGGCCACCCCCCGCCTCGCCCCCCGCCGCCACCCCAGCAGGCTATCGTCAGGTTGGGGTGATAATTAATAGACACGCTGACAGCGGAGGGAGCCTCCTGCCACAGCGTGGAATCGGCGGTGTGTGGAACACGCGCGTTATTCCCGTTGGAACCCGACAAAGTGACGTCCATAGGCTTTTCAATTTTCTTCCAAAAAGATGACAGAAACCCAGAGGTGGGCCGGGCGGCCTGGGCGGGTGGGCGTTGGCGGGACTGGCTATGGCAAATTGCTCTGCACTGCAATGCAGCCAATTACGTCTCGGCATTGTCGCCAGCCGCCTTTGTGCACTTCATTCAGCCAACTGCATCATGACTGTGCTTAGTTTGAGGAATGCTAATGGCAATTCGATGCCATTCCGACCTAAAATGCCGAGTTTTCCCGCCATTTCTTGACAGGGATCTACTGGCGTCATGTCTCTCTGTCGGCTGCGCACATTTTTTTAAAGCAGAATTTCCCCGTATTGTGATTGCGCAGCCAGCTGAGTTGGTACTGTCCGCCCGTGGATGAGGGTCACGTGTGCGCCGCGCCATTGAAAACGTCTGGGAAAAAAAAAGAGAAAAAAGGTTCAGGAACTTGGCAAAATTTACGCGTTGCACGACGGCAGCGTGAAGTTGTCGGTTTGTAGGGCCTCCGAAAGCGCGATTCCGAAAAGTCGCTGCGTCGCTCTGTCTCTGTCACGCCGTCGGGGCGTCACGTAGGGCTGCGAGAGAGACAGGGCGACGAAACGGTGCTTGCTCGGCCGGGGGATGCACAGCGCAGCACCTCTTGGGGCGCAAACTGCTGCAGACCAACGCGCCATTAGGACGAGGCGAGCCATAATAAAAACTGTCTCAAAACTTTTAATGATGATGAATGCAGGTGGAAGAGGGCGGCCGGATCTAGGCGAACGGGGGACAAAAAGGCACCCTTTTCCAGCTCGGCGGATGCAACTTTCCGCTGACGATCGTGCGACACTCCAACCCTGCCTGTCTCCCGTAAATTCTGTTTTTTTATTTCTCACTTCAAATAACATGACTGTATCTTACATCGTTTTTGGAATTCATTAATTGTCGCTGGGCAGGTTGGACTGAAAATAGGAAAATCGACAAAGTGTCGTCACGTATTTTCCAAGTTCTCAAAATTATATTATTATTATTATTTCATTAGCAAAAACATGTTTTCTGTCAAATATATAAGGGGCAGCAGGCAGCGGCGACGCAGGTGACATGCAGAGTCAGGGCGACGGTGGCTGAGAGAGACACAGCCCATCAACAACAAAACATATTTCATTACAGGCTTGACAAAAAACCACACGCCTCGGCGGATGAGACACACTCTTTTTCTCGTGTCCCTGCGGTCGCTTCGGCGGCCGTCCCGCCTCTCGCACACGTCCGCATGCAGTGGCAGAGCAGAATGAAAGAAAAAATAATAAAATAAAAGTAAGCGGGGTGTGATATTTGACAGGCGGGAAGTGGGAGTGACGCGTCTAGACATCCTCATTGTGTGGCAGCAGCAATTCGACGCCTTTTATGGGCTGCGTCCGAACAGCGAGCCGCGCGACGCCCCACAGAGGGCCAGAGGACCAGTGGAGGTGGTCAGAATCCCCGACGCATTTGAGCCCTGGAGTCGCTAAATGGGACTCACCAAACGTGTCACCACACCAATGGATTGCTCTTCGAAAGAGGAATCCATTGGTGGGGCCACACGTTCGGTTTGAGTCCGATTTAGCGAATCTGGATCTCAAAACGCGTCTGGAGTTTTGGCCGCCCGCGCAGATCCTCTGGCCCACGGTGCACCCCTCTCCCTCGCTCGCCCTTGGAATTGCGCCGGTTTCCGGATGCGTCCGAACAGCACGCGGCCGCCGCCTTGGCGTAATCTGGGTGAGTGTAGAGTTGCCACCAGGCCCCGGTTGATTAAATCCGGTCACCCACGGTCAAAAGCGAGGGCTTGGGGGGGGGGGGTGAATTACGCGTTAGAAAATAAAATTCGTGACATTTCTGAATCCTTGTGGTCATCGCTGCTGTTGCACTGTATCCGAGCCGGCACGGTGGCAACTCTATACCTTCTCTTGGTAATAGAATAAGGACCGGTGTGGGCAGACTATGCAAACCACACGACAACGTGTGAATAGACAGGAGTCCTCAAACCGGCACCCCACAATCACGCGCGCACCTATACTTTCCCAGCTTTCGGCAGTGCCGCTACAATTTTGATAAAATGGACCAAATTCGTAACTAGAATTTCGAACTCAATGAACTAATATTTCCCTGGCACGCTGCCACGGACAAGCTGGGCCGCGGAGCAGAAAAGTCGGCCGCTGGGAGCAAGGGACATCAACAGGGGGCGCGTTTTGTGGCGAACAATATGGCGGCGCTGGCACAGTTGGTTCTGCTCAGCCCGTTATTATACACCGCTCCTCTCTGCCTGCCAGATTACGCGGCGCGATAGCACATCACCGCCACTGTCACAGTGACTCGCCGAGCGCGGCGGGCACTGGCGCGACGTAGCGCGGCGAGGAGAACGGCCGGACATAACCTCTCTTGTCGAGGCGGAACGCGGATTTCTATGGCCACCGTTCGACGGTCGACTCGTGCTGTGCTGCACAGTGGGCCAGATGACCGGCGCCGGCGGCCAAAAGTCCGGACGCGTTTCGATAGCTCCAGATTAGTCGCTAAATGGGACTCGAACCGAACGAGTGATCCCACTAATGGATTCCTCGTTCGGAGAGCTATCCATTGGTGGGGTCACCACAGGTTCGGTTCCAGTCCCATTTAGTGACTCAAATCCCGATTTCGACCGCTTCGAAGGCTCTCTTGGCCCACTAAGTGCTTCAGGTTTCTGCTATGTAAATGTGCACATGTAATTGCACCTACTGTAAATGTGCACTATAGCCCGAATGCCGAAAAAAAGACCAAAGTTGTCTTTTGTGTCTTGGGTGCGCGTCCCGTTCGCGGTGGGCAGGGGCGTGCCGGGCGTGCCGAGGCCAACACCGAGCCGAGTCCTTCAGCACGTCTGCGTCCCGAGCCACTTGACGTCTCGAGGGCTGCTCGAGCCGGCCCAGCCAGGGCAGCCAGCCGCCGCCAGCCCCTGCTGGCAACCACCCTGCACGCGCACCAATCCCGTGTCCTTGTCACTCTGCCGACTGACTCCGAGCCGTAGGGGTGCGAGAGAGACAGAGCAACGTTACGATTCTTCGGAATCAGTCTGCTCAGGCTGAGGAGAAGACGCGAGAGCCGCGGGACCCTTTGCAAGTTCGCTGCCAGATCCTAACCGTGAGGTCTCACGCAGAGAGGTGAGTTCTCGAGCGACTCTATGGAGCTCAAAACGCGTCCGGGATATTGAACGCCTCCACCGGTCACCACTGTGCAGCGCTCTAATTTTGACATGATTTGCGTTCCTTCGGAGGAGAGCGGCGCCTGCAAGCCTCCGGGCGATTGGCGACAGCGCCTTATGCAAATAAGAAGGCGCGGCGAAAAAGTCAAATTGGTTGGCACTTGGCAGTCCGTGCCGCCGCGGGGCCGCCCCCATTACGGGGACCCAATTTAAGGTAAAATAATATCTCCCTGATTGGTCCAACACCTCGGGAGCGAAAGCGGGGTCCGATAGGGGCGGCGCCGCGGCCGGTCGAGGCTCCCCCCTCGAGGGCCATTCGTGCAAATTAAATTTAAGGAGTCATTGTAGCTGTCTGTCAACTTGGAGGAGCATTCCTCGCCTCGGCCCCGCCCTCCCACCGCATCGTCTCCAACCCCTCGTTCATTTTCCACGCCCTCCTTTTCCCAACTAACCGCAAGATTTAATTGTGAGACGGGCTGAGCGGCGTGTAGGTGGCGGCGGCCGCTCTGCTGCGCGTGGCCTTGGACACCGGGAGACCGAATTGGCCAATCCTCGGAAAACAGGTTCGTGCACTTGGAAAATCACGTCGGAACATTATGGCGCTTTTCCGGAAAAAGCGCACTGACACCACAGGAGCATCATCCAGTTCCACGGCAATGAAATAAAATTCCCGCTATTATTTAATTATTTAAAATGAGCTGAAATAAATCTTTTCCTACCTGCGGTTCGAGTGGAACACTACTTCACCTTGCGGGACGGCGAGCGAATCGGCCCGGAAACCGACAATGAATATCCAGACAGAATAGATTGACTCTTCAGCGCCTCGATAGCTTCGCTGCCTCCGCGAATGCTTCACCCCACGGCCGCACCTCCCCTGTTCTCATTACATTATTCCATTCACGACACGAATAGGCTCAACTCCACTTGCGCTGAGAGCACAGTGGGAGGGCTCTAGCGAGACCCTCGTGTACGCAACGGAGTTACAATAACGGACTGTCATCGACTTTTACTCCGCCAAAATTAATTTCAAAGGAATATTTGGAAGTGAAAGCAAGTGCGAGCCGTGCCGCCGTCCAACTGTTGAGATGAAGAAGTGCATCTCTGTTCAACACTACGCAAACATTTGCTAGAATTCCAGTACACGAGTTTTTGGGCAATAGCGCAGCACTAAAATGTCGCACGGTTAAAGGCTGGACCAACATATTACGATTAGGAAAATTCCTCAAAATATCTATAAGGTAAAAAGAATATTCAAAGGTATGTTACAAAGGCAGCTGCAACACCATATTAAAGAGAATTTTCTCCATAATATGGAGAATCTTCACTGTACGATATTTAAGGTGTGCATCCTTCGCGGCTTGAGACCGTCTCGGTGCGAGCGCCATTGCGGTCACGAAGTGCAGTGGATCATGTCGGCATGTGCTGGTCTAATTGGGCAAGGCGATGGTGTTTTTAAAACACGCTGACGGCCGGGCTGTCAGTGTACCGGCCAACACAGTGACTCGACACATCCCTCTGTCCTATTTATCGGGTAGATCATGCCTGGCCGGAGCAACAACCATCACCAATTACTGTAAACCCACATCACGCATCCACCTGGCTGGCTGCGTCCGGACGGTTCCGACGATGGCCGCGCACTGCAAGGCCGGGCGGGCGACGCGCACGCAGCCCCGCGGCGCACGGCGCGCGCAGGCGGGAGGTGTCGCTAAGAATAGTTATCGGGGATCTCCATTCAAGCTGTTGGCAGCCCAGTCGCAGTGTGTGTCTGCAGGCTGATTCCGCATGGAGCCGTTTCGTCACCCTGTCTCTCTCGCACCCCTACGGAACGCCCCACGAGTGCGGCAGAGACAGAGGCGGTCCTTCGGCATGAGGCGCGGCTGTTCGGACGTCATCGCACGGCGTCCCGCTGGGCTGCGCTGCGCCCGCCCTCCCCTCTCCCGCTCGTTGTAAACTTGAAACGGAGCGGCGGGGCTTTCGAGCGCGGAGGCAGGGAGGGAGGGGTGTGCTCCCATATGGCGGACAAAAGAAGACGCGAAAAAGAAGAAGTGCTTCCTGCAAAATGAGAGGCGGAGGGGAGACTTGACGCGGCGGTGACAACGGAGGATGCTGTAGAAATGGAATTAGTAGCGGAGTGACTTCTGCGGCACCCTGATGACGCCACAGTGGGCCAGAAGACCGGTGGAGGGAGGCGGCCAAAATTCTTGACGCGTTTTGAGCTCCAGAGTCGCTAAAGGGGACTCGAACCGAACGTGTGACCCCACCAATGGATTCCTTCAGATTCGGTTTTGGTCGTGAAAATGGGTAGGACACATAAATCATCTCTGCGGCAATAATTTCAAATTTCAATTTGAGTTTGTTTGCAACCAATCATCCTGCTGATGGTTGAATCAGCTATCTTCAGCCATGAACCGCGCATGTTTTGTTCCTGCAGTACGCATCGGTAGCACTGCAGAGTCGGCGATACCCCCACGTGCATGAAGGGAGTACCGTCAACTCGCTGGCTCCGAGTCGCGGGGTATCTCCGTCGTGCGCGAGCCGTCGCTCACTGTGCTGCGCTCTGTCGGCAGGCGAAGCGGACTGCGCGTGGGGTATCTCCGGGAGCGCGGCGAGACCCCATGCCCACCGCGCACGGTGGCGCACCGGGACTGGTCCTTCTTAATAGCGATTGAAGCTTCGCGCGCTTTTGAGTATGTGTCTGTGACGTCAACTCCGTTGCATTTGCTGCAGTCGTTGAGGCGTGGCACACCAGAAAGGAGAGTGAGGCTCTTGACTGATTTCACTCCCGGTTCTCACTTTACTACAGTATTCAAGTGGAGGAACCGGGAGCGAAATTAGTGAAAAGCTCGACTCCTGTTCTGTCGAGAGTGCGAGTACAGGTGGACGGTTTCCGTCGCCGTCCTCGCAGGGGGCGCAGGGCCGGGGGCTGGCTCACTCGATGACCCACTTGGGGGCGGCACGGCAGGGCACTCCTTTCCGAGTGAAGTCACACGAACCCGCGGCGCCGTGCAGGGAAGGCCCACTAGTCGGCGAAGCCTTCGAGATGCGGCCGGACTGAGGGGGAGTTAGCCAAATGACATTAGCGACAATCGTGTCCCGGACACGCGCGCTGGGCTAGCGCCCTGAGCGAGCGGTCAGACACCCGAGCATGTCCAAGAGCGTCATCGCTCTGTCCCTCTCGCGTACCCGACCCCTGAGTGAGGTACACAGTGGGCCAGAAGACCGGCGGCGCAGGTGGCCAAAACTCTAGACGCGTTTTGAGCTCCACAGTCGCTAAATGGGACTGAAACAGAGAGTGTGACCCCACGAACGGATTCCTCGCTCGGAGAGCCATTCATTGCTCGGGGATTTTGACCATCTCCACCGGTCTTCTGGCCCACTGTGCGACGCGCTTCGGAGTCGGTCCTGCTATTTCGCGAAACCACGCCGGCGGGGAATATGGGCAGAAAACTGCGTGCTGTATATCCTCTGCGGAAACAAACAGGAATACACAAACGGCGCGCAGAAAACGGTAAACAACTTGGCGCAGGGTTTGTTTGGCCTAATTTGGAGGGGCCGAGGATCGCTGCTTCGCGCTTCGCCCCCCTTCGGCACCCGGGCTTGGCATTGGCAGGGCGATTGGCTTTCACGGTGGCTTAACGGCGGCGTCGAAAAATGTGACAAGGGCATCACAGTGGGCCAGGCGGATCCTCCTCCCCGCCAACCCCAACAACGAGCAGAGCAAGACGGAGCCAGGGTTCCGTGACTTGGCGTGACTTGACGAAACTCAAGCGTTACACGAGACGAGTTTACAACAGAGAAGTAAGAGTTGTGTTTCAGTAATCATTCTGAATGATATTTGAAGTTGGCCATACATAACAAAATCCTAAAACGAGTCGGTGGTTTTTGTCCAGCCTCTCAAGTTGTCCACCACCGCCTCGGAGGTAGGCCACCCAACGCACTCGCCAATGTGGGGGTGGCCTAATCGAGGTTTGTCAGGCGGTTTGTGCCGCCACCACGAGCATCTCCTGCCTCCGAGGAAATAAATGTGTGCCTCCGACTCTACTTTTTAGCGGCATTCCCCTTCCTTTCTTCTCCTCCTCCGCGGGCACGCGCGCAAGGCGTAACGCCGCACCGTGGGCTAGAAGACCGGCGCAAGCGGCCAAAACTCTAGGCGCGTTTTGAGCTCCAGAGTCGCTTGATGAGACTCGAACCGAGCGAGTGACTCCGCCAATGGATTGCTCTCCGGATGAGGGATCCATTGGCGGGGTCAACCGTTCGGTTCGAGTCCAATTTAGCGACTCCGAAGCTCAAAGTGCGTCAGCAATTTTTGCCGCCTCCGCTGGTCTTCTGGCCCACTGTGCGCCGCCGCCGAGGTGAGAGGCGGCCTTTCCCGGCCCGCTCACGTACTCTATTCTGGTGCACGCTTTGCCGCTCGCTCCGCATCGCCTCCCCGTACATCCTGTACATCCTGTTTGGAGCCTCTCGGCGGCGGGGCCGGGTCAGGGCGACGCCCGTGTTGGGGAAGGTCGCATCGCTGGCTTTACTCGACGGGCTGCTCTGCGCTATGCACACTGAGAGAGAGAGAGAGAGAGAGAGAGAGAGAGAGAGAGAGAGAGAGAGAGAGAGAGAGAGAGAGAGAGAGAGAGAGAGAGAGAGAGAGAGAGAGAGAGAGAGAGAGAGACTAAAACGACTCCGCTGCTCTGCACTGCATCCATTCAGCAGCAGCGCGTTGCATCGCCGCGCTCGTGTTGCATGGCGCCGGCGTCGTCGTGCACTAGACTGCACATGCACGGAGAAAGTGCATCGTCGGGGCGCCGCGACGCCCCTCCGTCTCTCTCGCACTCGCGGCGCGCCCCGTGCGGGTGCGAGAGAGACAGAGAGAGGAGCGCCCTCGGAGGGACGCCCTGCACCGCGAGCGTCGCGACGCGCACGAAACGTATCCATCAGCGTGGAGACAGGGGAAAGGGTGCTGATGAGCAGCACCGCCCCGCGTCCTTTTCCCTCTCTCGCTTTCCGCTTTAAGAGGCATTTATATTGTTTCACAACAAAAATTGAAAAAAACAAAAATTTTAAAAACGGGAAAAACACAATTGGAGAAAAAAATGCAATATGTCTACACCAATAAGGTTACTTTTTAAAAATTTCAAATATGCAAAATAAATTTAACGGTTTTTGTAGCGTGTGTCTGTGCCAGTCTCTTATTTTTTCTTTTTTTTTTCCTGCACTTTTTTCCTTTCCTATTCTCCGCATTTTTTGACGTTTGCTCCGTCGTCTTGGTGTCCTGCCCTCTTCATGCCGTCCCTCTCGTTTCACTCCTTTTCTCTCTCTCTCTCTCTCTCTCTCTCCGTGCGTCTCGGTGCGTCTCGCTGCGGCCGGGGCGACAGATAGACTTTCTCGCTCCATAAGGACATGTTTTGAGACGAGACCTGTTGCTGCAGTGCAGGCTACGTGTCGGGGGCCGTCAGGGACGCAGCCTGACCGCAACGAGCGTCAGCAGGCGCCTCGGAGACGGCCCCTCGGAGACGCACAGTGGGCCAGAAGGCGGCCCCTCGTTCTCCAGAGAGTCCTTTTCAATCGCTCTGTCTCTCTCGCGCTCACGGGGCGTCCCGCATGGGTGCGAGAGGGACAGAGCGACGAAAACTACTCTCGGAACTACTCTCAGTCTGCAACGGCGACGTCGCGTCACTTCCGAAATTGGTTTTGCGGCGGCGAGGGGCCCTGCCTGCCTGCAAGGGGAGGGATTGCTCAATCTGCTGGCCCGTGCGATCGTACGGCCATCAAGCCGACGCAACCTCAACATTTATTTATTTATTTTTCAGTTTGTCTGAGGTATATTATTCGTGCGCTTAAAAAAATCTGGACTTTTTTTTTCTTGAAAGATTTTGTTGCCTCATGTGTCCTTTTGTTCCAGGAGTGTTAGTCTAAGGTCTGTTCGGGATTGAAAAAACACAAATAAAAAGACTTTTTTTTTTTTTTTTTTTTTTTTTTTTTTTTTGCGAAGGATTTTGTTGAGTGGCAGACGGCAAGTGTATCGCATGACGGCCGGTCCCTTGGGCAGCTTTATTCCCAGCGGGAAGCGCAACCGCCGATTATCTCTGCGGAGGAGCCAACAACAACGACAGAAACGAAACGCGGACAAGTTTAGAGAGGAAAAAATTGGGCGCAGGGACGCGCGCGCGGGAGGAAGAGAGAGAGAGAGAGAGAGAAAAACGTAATCCTGGCGAGTCTGTTATTTTGTGGCTGCGGCAGGAATTCCGTCGGGCCACAATGGCGGCTGCTGACCCCTGCAGAGGGCCCCGTCGCTCCGTCTCTCTCGCACTCGCGGGGCGTCCCGCGGCGGTGCGAGAGAGACAGAGCGACGGGGTCATCCCCCGGCGGTGCGGCGCGCGGCGCCCACGCGTGGCTACCCCGTCATTGCGGATGGAAACCTAAACTGCAGGCTTGACCGGAAGAGTCGCGCTCTATCTCCGTCCCTCGGGGGGTGCGGCAGAGACAGAGCGACCACTCTTCCGAACCGCTCGGCCGCCGTCTTCCACGCGTCGCGAGAATAGAAGGCGCGCCGCGGCGCAAGAAGCCACTTTGCAGCCGGTCGCGAGCGAGCGCGCGCGCAAAAAAAGCGCGCAGGTGTGGAAAATGGTGCGCGCGGCGAGCGATTTCTCATACCCGCGTGTTGACCCGGCACTGTCGGTGCCCTTTTCTTCGCCTCGCCAGCGGATGAGAAATTGCTGCTTTTTCCCCGCAGCCGCCGCCCTGCTGAGCGCGTTATTCTTGCGCCGACAGCGCCATGTAGTACATCAGCCTCGCCGCCGAAACCTTACAGCCTAATCGCCGGCCGGACAGGGAAGTCCAGCACTGGCTGCTTCCGAGTCTCTCTCTCTCTCTCTCTCTCTCTCTCTCTCTCTCTCTCTCTCTCTCTCTCTCTCTCTCTCTCTCTCTCTCTCTCTCTCTCAGAGCGCCGCTGTTCAACCTACTGCCGCAGACCACCCATCTCACGAACAGGCGCGTCCGATGCCGCTGGCTTGACGGAGCGGACGTCGCGGAGGGAACCGTTCGGAAACAACGACGCTGTAAAAACTAAACAAAAAAATTTACAAAAAAAATCTGGAAATTTCCGGAGATTTTTGAAGAAAGAAGCATCTTTAATAAACTTAAAAAAAAAAAAAAAAAACCTTCTGTGCTACTTTGTGTCTATTTTTTTTATGAGGTGGGGGGCAGGGCCTTTGGGCAGGGCACTTTTTGTTTTTGAACTGATCGATCTCGGATGGCCTGCCTGTCTGTCTGCCTGTCTTCAACAAGTCACGCGGCGAATTCGAAAAGTGCGCGAGTCTCTCTGGCCGCCGTCGGTATGGAGGCTCGCTAAATTTATTCTAGTGCTCATAATTCATTGTCGTGTCGCGACACGGGACGTGACTGGTCTGCAGCGCCGTGTACGGAGCACTGCGTACACTAAACGAAAATGCATGCCGTCTCGTGCAAATTTTCATACGAGTGCCTTTGAATTTTCTCACGGTTAAATCATTAAATCCGTGCGTGCGGACAAATGTCGAACGAAATAATGCACTCATGAGTACCCTAGCCAACGCACAGTGGGCCAGAAGACCGGAAGTCCACGGTCCCCTGGATATAAACAGGCCAAAATGGACCGAACAAGCAGTGCCCGTGCCCCTGAAACTGTCACGTGGCTTTCGCACAGTGTTCCATCCTTCCCGCTCTCTGCCTTGCCCAACCGCGGTCCGGCCACTCTAGTTACGCTCTCATTGAGTCAGAGAGCCCTCGCAATAACTTAATCTGGACCTAAAGTGACCAGGATAAGCCTGGCGGGGATCTGGCTGCTAATTACAAAACTAAATAGTGGCCGCGGGCTGTCCGGCAGCGCCACGGCCAGCGTAATGTAAGCACACTCACACACCGGCGAGCGCATACACGCGCACCAACACACACGCACGCGTGTACAAATCGCAAAGTAGGAACGAACGGTTGGCACGCATGCGCGCGATAAAGCAGGCCTGTCGCTCTGTCTCTGTCGCACTCATGAGGCGTCCCGCAGGGGTGCGAACAACAGAGCAACACACTCCGGGCGTGCCTAGACGCGTTTTCAGCTTCAGAGTCGCTAAATGGGGCTCGAACCGATCGTGCGACCCCCACCATTGGATTCCTCGTTTGAAGAGCAATCCAAAGGTGGGGTAACACGTTTGATTCGAGTCTCATTTAGCGACTTTGGAGCTCGAAACGCGTCTAGAATTAAGGCTGCCTCCACGGTCTTCTAACCCACTGTGCGCCGGCCTCCTCGTACTCATTCCTCCATTCTTCGGTCCAGGAAAGGCGCGAGTGGCCGCGGAGCGACAAAGCGAGCGCTTGATTAGCGCGGCCGGGTCACGTGACCCCCAGCCATACGGCGCGGCCTTTGTGCGATCCTCGCTTCTCCAGCTGTCGCGGCGGTGACGTCACCAACAATCGGCTCGCTTTTGTTGCTCCGTGTTTTGTAACCGATGTTACTTGGTGCGAGCCCATAGTAATGAAATTTGAGCTACGTCAACGGCCTGGTTGAAAAATGGTGAAAAGATTTCGCCTCAGCATGACCTCATTGTATCCACACGCAAAAAAATAAAATCGCTGTTTCAGCGAAATATTTGCTAAACTAGCGAATTTTTGATGACTATTTTTGAACCTAAGAATTTGTTCGCTGAACGGGCTAACTTTTGTTCGCTACTAAAATTTCGCTACTTTAGCGAACATTTTTGACTCATAAAGCGAAAAATATGAGCTAAATCTGCCATATAATTCACCTGAAAAATGTAGCGAAATTTTGTTTGCTACCAGGATGTTCGCTACGTTAGCGAACACGTTTCGCTGACATAATAACCGCATGTTTGCTGGCATTTTTAAAAAAGACAACTCGCCGACGATTTGCAATGTCGGCAACCTCGTTATCAGGGTACACATTGTAAACCTAGCCCAGTTCTGGCCGGGATCGAACCCTCGACCTCTGTATTACTACTCTACGGCTTTGCCACTAGACCACCAAGCGACCCGGGGTGAAATACCCACAGGTCTTCTCTTGGCTTGGAAAGCCTTGCTATCCAGAGAACATACAGAGAACTAATGTAGCGAATATTGTTCGCTTGTCCAGAAAAAAATGTTTGTTGGATCTCAAGGAAAAGGTTATCCCCCAACGGCATTCAAAAGTTAGCGAATATTGTTCGCTTCTCCTGCAAAAATGTTCGTTGAATAATAAGTAACATAGTATCGGTAAAACAGCAAACAGGAGTTTGCTACATTGGCGTCCCAAATACGCTGAAATAGCGAATTTGTTTGTCATTCCATCAAATTTGGCTCCAGCAAACAGTTGTTCGCTAAATTAGCGAAATTATTTTTTTCCGTGCAACAAGACCGCGTAAAAAGTACCTCTCTGCAACCTAAAGGATCAATAAAATCAATTCAATTCCTTTCTTCTGCTTTTTCTCCTCCTTCTCGACCGATGGGCTGGATAGGACAGTAGTCATGGTGATCTAATGAGGGCCAGGCCAGGCCTACGCCGGCCTACGCCACCGGTGGGGCGACCCCGCGACCTCTCGGCTCGGCGGGCGGCCTGGCGGGGCGGACCGAGCTGGCGGCCCAGCAGCCGGGTCAGGCGGGGCTGGCGGCAGCCAGGCTCGATGCCCGATTGCCCTGTTTGCGGCCCAGAGGCTGACGTTCGGAATCTGCGCGCCCCATCTCCGTCCCACTCAATTAGCCGCGCGACCTGCGGGAGAGAGAGAGAGAGAGAGAGAGAGAGAGAGAGAGAGAGAGAGAGAGAGAGAGAGAGAGAGAGAGAGAGAGCGCGTTTCCGAACGCCCCATCATAGCGCGAAACTATGAAAATGGTTCGAGTCACGCGCTGAGCTCCCTAATGAGGCAACCCTTTTCGGGTGGAGTGTGTGGCCTCCTACGCCATAACGTCCGTGAGAAACGCGCCGCGCCGATCGCCTGAGATGCTGCCGCCGATTGTGGGCCGACGTGTGAATTTCGCCCCCCGCGTCCTTGTCGCTCTGTCTCTCTCGCACCCAGACGGGACGCCCCACGAGTGCGAGAGAGAGAGGACGACGGCGTCCAGAGAGCTATCCGCGGGCAATTAATGGGGGAACTAAGAAAGTGGCGGTCCATTCCATTTCGCGGAACTTCACGCTTGACTCGTCGATATTCAGCCATTTTTTTTCTTCCGCGGCCCGATGCTTATCTCGCGCGCATTCTCACGCGGGAAGCGCCTCGGAGGCACGCAGCGCCATCTATCAGTCAATCTCCAACTACTGATGATGGGACTGCGTTGTGTCATTTTCCCTCTCACGACTCGGCTGCTTCCCCGATGTATCCGTGCCAGTGGGTTTGATCGTGGCCGCTGCGTGTGTGAGGGGCGCGCCGCCGCGTCTGTGTCCGTCTCTGTCGCACGCGCGGCCCGGGCCGGCGCAGACCACCAGCGACTCCGGACGCTGCTCGATACTCAGTCAGAAACGCTGCCTAAAGTTGGCCTTGGCATTGAAGCCGTGGTTAAGGAGATTCCTTCCCATGGGCACTGCTATTTCCATTCCAGCAAAGCAAGCCACGCCGGGGAGAAAACGACGAGGGATTTCGGAGGAGAAACTATGTTGCATTGTCTTCCATGTACACATCTTTTTTTTTCTTTTTTTTTTAATTTTTTTTTTTTAAAGATAAGACAAAAACAGCAAAATTTTGTCGGTGTTTAAAGCCGAGGTTTCCCTGGCCTGGAGCAGAAAGTCGCGCAGTGGAGATGTGTAGCCTTGATCTTGGCAGGGGCTGGCCCGGCCGCCCGGTCCAGGCCATGTAGGAAGAGCAAGTCTGCGTTTGGCAAAAGTGGAACTTGTGCACTTTCAGTTGTTGCTTACCCCTGCCATCTTTTGGGTGCTGCGGTAAAAAAAAATTTAAAAAAAACACACACACACCCAGAGGAGGAGGCTAATCGCATCACTACGCGGAGTGGAGTAACAGCGCTTTGAACCTCAGACTGCTGGTCCGCGGCCCCTGAGCCACGCCCGCCTGCGGTGGCGAATGCAGTTACATTCCCTCTTTCCGTTTTTCAAGAGGCACGAGGCGTCGGAATAGGTTAGGTCGCCCGCCACGGCGGCACCACCGCCTTCCCAAGGCATTTAGACGGCATCGTTAGAGAAAGAATGCGACTACAATAATAAAAATAAAAATGTCCCAGGGGTCACGCGGTCAGTCGGGCACGCTCGTTGGCTCGTTAGCCGTGAAAGTGTGAACAAAGCAGGTGGTAGGTCTGACCGACTGAAAAGCAAAAATCCCTAATAGACCCGCAATTAGCGCTTCGTCGCGTGCGAAAATGTTAAACGTTTCGTTTGGCCGTTTCCGGGCCGCAGAGCTCGCGGTGTGAACCACATGCTGGACTGGTGGAGGACGCGCTTGTCAAGACCAACTACACCACTGAATTATCTTGTAAATTCCAGGAGCGAAATTGCCTACGATCTTCGAAAAGAAATCCAAAAACTACATGGGTTCCATTTTTTTTACGAGTTTCCTGAAGATATAGAAGAAATTTCATCCTTTTGAAAATCGAAGCCAATCGAACCATAAAAAAGGAGCTTGAAAATCGAAGCCAGTCGAACCATAAAAAAGGAGCAACACCCAAATGATTGCATTTCGGCGTTGCAAAGGCACCTCTTTTTCTGGACCATGCGCTTCCGGACAGACAGCGACAGACGGCGACCAAGCGCAGTCAGACACTTTCTACTGCAGCGTACTTTGCAGGTTGTAAACGCCTTGCAACTACCGTGGTTATGTCTAGTGCGTCTTCCTTGTGTTTGAGGCTTGGCTGGCGGGCCCACAGCGTGGACCACGAACACGGTTGGAATCCGTGGTCACGTGACGCCGCCCCTGGGTGCCGCACTATCCAGCCACCCAGAGACATACCGGCCTGGGCCTGATTGGTGGACGAGACCGCCCTTTGGTCACTTATAGCTTCATGGCAAACGACCGACGCCTGCTCGGCATGTGCGGCTGGGGGGCAGTAGTGTCGGAACCAGAAGACTGGTGCCAAAATTGAAGTTCAAGTGCGTTGCTTCTGTTCGGGAAGTTATAGCCCATGGCTGAGGCCGCCTTGGAGACAATGCCCGCTGTGTTTGCACCTCCGCTACGGCCGGGCTGCTGTGCGGAATCCATGGCGCCCCTTGGCGGCCCAGACACATAAATACAAAGTGCACGTGTGTGTGTGTGTGTGTGGGGCCCCGGCGTTCGACTCAATTACCGAACGCTGTGCTCGCCGCTAGGACCACCCCTGTTCAAGGCTGCGGCGGTGGAATGCAGATTTATGTCAACCTTTTTCAAGGGCGGGGGCACCTGTGCTTCTGCCACCTGCCTTGTCCTGTTCCTCGTTCCGAGAGCAATCCATTGGTGGGGCCAGACGTTCGATTCGAGTCGCATTTAGCTACTCGGGAGGTCAAAACGCGAGTCCAGGGTTTTGACCACCAGCCCACAGTGCGTAGGCTTGGCCTCGCAGTGTAGTAACGCGGGGTGTTGCGCGTGAGCCATCCTCTAAAGCGCTCCACAACGACCGCAGAAATTGCAGTAAAGGAGGTGGAAGTGAAAATTAGCGGGCAGCGCAAGCACCCAGCGCAGCATGCGGCGATGAGTAGATGGGAGGTACCGCCTTGCGGGAGGGGACGGGGGGTTCGTCGTAACTTGACCAAATTGTTTAAGAGGGCCCCGAAGACAACAACATAACGATTATTCCTCGTGTGAGAAAGTTTCAAAATTTCAGAACTTGCTCTGAATTTTTTTTACCAAAAGGTGACAATGAACTATACTTGCCTGGGAACACATCCAGAGAGGCGACTTATTATAATTTTTTTTTAATTTTATTTTTTTGGTCCTTTTTAAGACTTGTGTGTATATAAACGTGAGCCGTTATGAAGAAAACACAAAGTCGCTGCGTGTTCTCACTGCGTGTGAGAGCAAACCCTGACGCCCGTTCGACTTTGTGAGACGTTTATGAGACAGTTACGAGATCTTCGGTGCATCCCGCCTGTCAGGTCCTGGCAGTGCGCTGCCGATTCAGTGCGCAATTCAGCGCGCCAACGCCTGAAAACGTTGGCCGAGCAGAAAAAAAAATTGAAGGACGATTGCGAAAGAAAAGTGAGAAAACGGAAAAAAATCAAGGACAAACAACAAGAACTAGCGGCAGCTCGCGCGGCCCGGCGGGTTCAGCGACCTCGCCACGGTGCCGGCCTCCGCTGCAAGGACGCACCCCCCCCCCCTTCCCCCTCCCTGCCCGGAGGTTCCCGTTCCCCTGTAAGAACTGACCCCGTTCGTGTGCCGAGCTGTCATTTCGGTAGTAGGCCCTGCCGGAAGCAGCCACTGCCACTTCGAACGCAGCGCACGGCATTCCTGCATGGTTGGCGAGGTGGACGGACAGACAGACAGACAGACACGCGCTCGCCACCCAATCAGAAGGCCGGCCCGCGTGTCACGCCGAGTCCCGAGGCTGTCACAAGCACGTCACAACCACTGGAACCGTACCGGGCGCGCGTGTGTGGCTGTCATGCCGCAGAGTGATGTGTGGCCCACATCGCCAGGGGAGTATGATGTGATTTACACGGCGAATAAAGTTTAACGTCGATTGGATGGACTACCAGTTTTGGACTTTTAGCTTCTGCACTGTGAGAGAGTTGGTTGTCGTTTGATGATAGTTTCAAGGCTTATTTTTTTTCTTACAAGAATTTTATCATTAAACCAGTTCATAACTGTTTGGGGGCTTGACGTGTTGACATTGTCATCATTTTCAAGTGACAGAAATGGCAACTATCATTTTGTCATTGTAGTAACAACAAGTTTTCACAGTGTGTTCATGGCACGCCTTCTGTCTCTTTCATCGATACATGTTACCGCGTCCACAAGTCATTTATCAGCAACGTCTCACTTCAAATACTACTTTTGTGGTAACGATTATTTTCTTCGCAAGTCCTAAAATGGCAGTTTATTGCTGGGTTTCGAGAGGCCGCCCGACCACAGCATTAAAAATCGATATATTTATTTCGATGTATTTTTTCGTTCGATATAATTATTTCGATGTATTTATTTCGTTCGATATAATTATTTCGATGTATTTATTCCGATATACTTATTTCGTTATATTTACTTCGATATATTTATTTCGATGTACTTATTTCGTTATATTTACTTCGATATATTTATTTCGATACATTTACTTCGATATATTTATGCGACCGGGTCGGTGTCCGCGCGCTGCGGCGACAGCGACGCCTCCTGGCGGCACCGTACGAAGTAAGGTTGCCGGAAACACTAACGTCTCGCCCCGCAACTTAGCGGTGGCGTTCTTCGAACTCGAACCCGTTGCCGGTCACGTGGGGTCAAGCCGCGCCGCCGAAAAGAGCGCGCGATGGACACGGCTCCCGCCGTCGGCGCGTTTAACTACGGCTCAGCGACTCGCTGTTTTACGGCGGTCGGAAACACACAACGGCCGTCATAACCTAACCAGCGCGTGCCGATGGGCCTCGCCGACCCGGACGGACAATAATGAGAGCTCTCTCTCTCTCTCTCTCTCTCTCTCTCTCTCTCTCTCTCTCTCTCTCTCTCTCTCTCTCTCTCTCTCTCTCTCTCTCTCTCTGTCGCTCGCGGCGCTGCGCAGCGGCAGCCGTAGATCTAGGTGAAATGTTAAACGGAGGCTCTTATTTTTATTGAAAAGCCGCGAGTAAAGTACCAAGTGTTACGAGCGACGACAACGACAACTATCTCCCTCCGTCCGGCGTGGCGCGGCACAGTGAGACGGAAGACCGGCGCACGCGGCCGATAACCTCTACACGCGTTTTGAGCTCCAGATGACACGAACGTGTGACCCGCCACCCATGGATCCCTCGTTCGGAGAGCTATCCATTGGTGGCGTCGCAAGTTCGGTTCGAGTCCCATTCAGCGACCCTGCGCGGTCTCCTGCTGGGTCTTCTGGCCCACTGTGCGCGGCGGGGAGACGCGACTGGGTCCGCGCGCGCGGAATGCGCTATTTGACATGCAGGAAACGACATGTGCTAAATAAGTCCGTGTTTCACTTGGAGCGCTCGCATCGCTCGGGACGATCGCGAGGAAAGCGGGGCCGCCTCCCCGCCTCGCCGAGCGACAAGAACGCCTCGCGCGTTTGCTAATGCGCGCGCTATGATACGCGTCAAAGTGGCCGAGCCCATTCAATTGTCACACCGGCCAATTTGCATCTGCTAAGACAGAGACAGAGAAAGCGATACTTGAAGTTGACATGAGTTGGCGGTGTGGTGCTGCGCTGTGCGCGCGCTTGGAGCGGGGCTTCGCCGGGCTCCGCCGGGCTTCGCGCCGCCCCGAGCGGCACTTTACATTCATTGCCCTTTCCAGCCCGGAGGTGCCGCCTGCCGCCCCGGCCAGCTTGTCGCAGTGGAGATGAGTACGGCTAACGCCGATCGTTCCAAAGTATCGCTTGGCGCTATGGTGATTGCATGCGCTATGGCATCAGCCACCGCACAGTGGGTCCGAAGACCGTTGCGGCGGCTAAAATTCAAGACGCGTTTTGTGCTGCAGAGTCGCTAAGTGGGACTCGAATCGTACGTGTGACCTCACCAATGGACTCCTCGTTCGGGGAGCAATCCATCGGTGGGGTCACACGCTCGGTTCGAGTCATATTTAGCGACTCTGGAGCTCAAAACACATGTGCATTCCGACCGCCTCTACCCGTGTTCCGGCCCAATGTACGAGGGGGGCGAACGCAATTAAAGTCCGCTCCGCATCAAAGTGCGCGCAAGTGTCGCGGGCAGCACTTGCAGCATTCGCTGGTCGTCCGGCCGGAATGCCGTAACAACCGGGTCACGACACTTCCGTTTGAAAATGGCGCCACGACGGTCAGGGACGGCGCCGCCACCAAGACACATGCTGCGGTTAAATTCCATTAAAATCATTAAATCGTTAATTAAAACAGGATAAGTTGTTGATCTGCTCCGCCGGATGAGTAGTTACGGGACATCTCTAGGGCTCGGCTCGGTTTACCAGGAGGCATCTGCAGAATGTGGACCGATCTGCGCCTCTCTCTCTCTCTCTCTCTCTCTCTCTCTCTCTCTCTCTCTCTCTCTCTCTCTCTCTCTCTCTCTCTCTCTCTCTCTCTCTCTCTCTCATCGCTCTCGCTGATACGGGAGATTAGATGCTCATTTTCTGACCCCACAGACAGACGGACGCGCTGGAATCCCGGGCCGTGTGCGATGCTGCGCGCAGATAGGATGAAGAGTATCATTTCTTTCCTTTTCGTGGTTGTGGGATTTAGCCATAGTCGGTCGCGCCGCGCCGTGCCACGCCACGCACAGTGGGCCAGAAGACCGTTGAGGCGGCCAAAATTCTAGACGCGCTTTGAGCTCCAGAGTCGCTAAATTGGACTCGAACCGAGCGTGTGACCCCACCGATGGATTGCTCTCCGAACGAAGAATCCATTGGTGGGGTCACACGTTCGATTCGAGTCCCACTTAGCTACTCTGGAGCTCAAAACGCGTCTAGCAATTTGGCCTCTTCAACGGTCTTCTGTCCCACTGTGCCTCGGCGCTCTGCCTCGCGGTGACTTACACCACACGGTGCGTCCGCGTGCCCGGCTATCGGGATTACCGCAAACGAAAGAAAAGGAGTAACGGGACACGGCGAATGGCTCAAATCCTCGGCACATTTTCATCCATAGACGGACCGACGAACGAACGGACAGACAGACAGACAGACAGACAGACGGACGGATGGACGGACGGACGGACAGACGACTAACTCTCGGTAGCCGGATGACCACTAATTTCCACTTTGGAGGCAGATGCGGCGTGAAATTTAGAGCGGCGATGATGATCGGGTGTGGGAAAGGGAGTGGCGGCAGGACCCGTATGGAACTCATCAATACGCGCCGCGTGTGTGTGTGTGTGTGTGTGTGTTGCGGCAGTGTGAGTGAGCAGTGTGCGAGAGAGACGGAGATGATGAGTGATAGGAGCTGAACTAATGAATGGGTGCTCCGATTCTGTGTAATATAGGTCTGTGTTTTGAATCCGCCAAGAAGGAAGCAGGGTGGGGAGGAGGGGTTCTCTCGGAGGGTTCTCCACACCACTCCTCCTCGTCCTCGTTGAAAGCTGATCCCGATTGGAATTACTCAGAGTGGCGCGCCGCCGCTCTTTTCGCAAACGCGCGGCGGTCTGCAATGATGTTGTTAACGAGTCGTTACCCGCGCGCGCGGCCTTACGAATTGCATGGATGAATGGTGGAACGCACCCGCGCACTCCGTCGCCGGCCTAGCCGCCTCCAACGTCGCAACGGAACACCTCAAACAACAACAACAACAACAACAACATCAACAACAACAACATCAACAACAGCCGAAAGACGCGCGCTGGTGTTGGCTTGCATGCTGATTCTGCAGGAATGCGACGTTTTTCCACTCCCTAGCCATGAATGAAGCGGGCAGAAGGAGAGAGAGAGAGAGAGAGAGAGAGAGAGAGAGAGAGAGAGAGAGAGAGAGAGAGAGAGAGAGAGAGAGAGAGAGAGAGACTCGGGCTCTCTTCCTCGCGCTAATCGAACGTGTAAGTGCGCTAGTGCGCTCGCCGGGTCATTCCCCGACGTGTAAAACACTTTTACTGCGAGCGGCGTGTGGGCGGCCACAGGTGCAGGAACCTCGTAACACTGTGAAAAAAAAAATTGTTTTAGAAATGCCATTAAGGGCCGGACTAAGAAAAAAAAAATCCCATCTTGAGACGAACTTTTCAGGCTACTTCGCGCCTAAATAAAAAATAATTGAACGCGTCCAGAGATTTGGCCACTGCGCCGCCGGTCTTCTAGCCCACTGTGCACTCCTGCTGCCCTTCCGGCCTCGCGGGCGCGCTGCTAACTGCGTACGTGCAACACGCCGCCGCGCCATATCGAACGCGCCTATTGAAATATAAAACACTTTGGCAGCCTTGGCGCCGCTCTAACGACACTATAAGGCACTCCACCAGGAAGGCGCTCATTGTTTCTCGAAAACGCGTTCCATTGCAACAGTTCGAAAACGCGCTCGCGCGCGCGCGCGCGCAAAATAACCACGGAAGTAAAAGTGGAGCGTTCGTCGTAAAGACGTCGACCGGTGCACCCGCTTGTCCGGCGCTCCGCCGTCAGCGGGTGCTGCAGCATGCTGCTGTTGTTGTTGTTTTTTGTGGTGCGGTGGTGGCGTTTGTGGCGTGGGGCTGCCCGTGCCATTCGACCTTGCCCAACCCGATTTGGCGGTGTATTTCACATAGCACCTGTTGAGTGCGGCGGCCGGCCGGCTCCACGACGCAGGGGAGGTTACACTCCTCTCTCAGCGATGACACAAGCCGCACGGCCGGGCATGCAGGAGTCAGACAGACAGACAACCTCCTTCTCTTTCTCGCAGTCACTGGGCGTTCCGGGGGGCGGGCGCGAGAGAGACAGAGCGAACGAAACGCGGCCCGACGCCGCACCTCCTAGGCCGCCGCGTCCCACATCTTTTCTCTTCCCCGGACAGTTATTGAGTTATCGCGTCGACTGCCTGCGCTGCAGCGGCGCACCGATTTGACTGCAACACTCCATGCCGCCCCCTGACCACTTCCGGGGCCCTCCGACACGCAGTCTGCGCTGCTCTGTCCCTCTCGCACACAGGCACAGTGGGCCAGAAGACCGTTGAGGTGGCCAAAATTCTAGACGCGTTTTGAGCTCCAGAGTCGCTAAACAGGACTCGAACCGAACGGGTGACCCCACCAACGGTTTGCCCTCGAAACGAGGAATCAATTGGTGGGGTCACACGTTCAATTCGAGTCCCATTTCGCGACTCTGGAGCTCAAAACGAGTCTAGAATTTTGGCCGCCTCAACGGTCTTCCGACCCACTGTGCTCCGCTGGGCCCTTTTCCCGGCAGAGCCTTCCACCAAACGGCAGCGCGCACAATGGCCGGGCCCACCGCCGTCTGATGGCTCCAGTTCGGCCCACCAGGCGAAAGTGCGCGTTAATACCTTTTCGAATGTGAATCTGAATGTGAGGCGTGCTTCATTGTACAGCGCGCGCATTGTGACTTTTCAGTGGCAATGCGTATTTCTGTTCGAGCGCGCGCGCGCGCGCGTGTGTGTGTGTGTGTGTGTGTGTGTGTGTGTGTGTGTGTGTGTGTTTTGCAAATTCAAGGCGTTTGTCGATGCGGACGTGTGAAAAGTTGCCCTGTAATTGCCCGCTTTCCCGCTCGAGGGAGCTCGAAAACGTCGTTCATGCCTTCATGTCCGCGCGGATGCACACCGTGCCGTCGATAAGTCAATGTTAAGCAGCAGCGTGAAGCGCCGCTCCGCGGCGGGGAGGCGAACTTGTCGCCGCGGCGCCTCGCCGGGCCGCTCGCCGTCCTCGGCTCCGTCGGCCGCATCTGGGTTATACTTAGTCATGCACGCACTCTGCGCACATGCAACGTGAGATGCGACGTGGAGCCGACGCGACAAGTGACACGCCACCCCGGAGTGACAAGAACGGAGTGACACGACGCCCGGAGGACACGACCGGAGGAGCAGCACCGCGGAACATCGAGTCCGCCGGAGGAGGAGGGCGACAGAGCGAGCCGGCCGCGCGATGGACTTCTTCCTGCAGGCCTGTGGGGCGTTGTTGCTGTTGCGGCCTGGAGGGCGAGCGGCGGTGTGGAAACAGTGACCTGCAGCCTTAATAACCCCTCCGCCTCCGAGAGAGAGAGAGAGAGAGAGAGAGAGAGAGAGAGAGAGAGAGAGAGAGAGAGAGAGAGAGAGAGAGAGAGAGAGAGAGAGAGAGAGAGAGAGAGAGAGAGAGAGACGAAACAGTTCAGCAGCCTGGTGCCCGGCGCTGCCGCCCCCGGTTCTGTTTCTTCCCGGGCGCGCATTACTTTGTTGGCGGATACATCTCTGCGGTTGGAGACTAAACATGTAAGCTTTTGGGCTCGTGCCGCCGCGCGCGCTCTCTGGCGGTGCTGGCGCTACAGCGGACGCTCATAAGCTGCAAAGCTGCAAAGCTGCAAAGCTCCGACGGGGGAAATGATGTGCGCGGCTTGCAGAATGGCGCCCGCCACAACTCAACGTGCGCGCGCCAGAGGCTCGGTTACCCTGGCCCGCGCGAAGGGCGAAGACAGGACGCCCTTGTGTGCGGTGGGCGCCCGGTGAATAGGCAGTCCGCTTGACTCGCCCTCTTACCGGGACTGCCAATAGGCGCCTGACGGGTAGGCAATGCGCTGACCTCGCCTTCGCAACGGGACTGCCTACCCTGTGGCTGCCAGGCGCCTGGTGGGTAGGCAATCCGCCCACCACGCCTTCGCAACGGGACTGCCTACCCCGTCGCCGTAAGGGGCCATGTCCCGGTCCCAGTGTAGACCCAGTGGGGAAAAAAACTGGAAATTAAAAGGCAAACTCGGCCTGTCAGTGACACATTAAGACCCCGACGCACCGAGTCGAGGCTGCAGAGCGCGATCGAGTAAACCCCGCAAGTAAACCGGCCCAAGGCTGCCGGACGCTGGTATATGCAATTGATTTCCCCGCGTAAATCGCCATACCCCGTCTGTTTGGAGAGCCGTGTTCGGCGCTGGCTTTCGGCGAGGCCACCACGTGCGCCGCGTATCGTGTTTGGGCAGGCGCGTCCGGCGGCCCGAAATACCTCCCCGTGACTCAGCCGCGCTGCAGCGAGGCGGGCCGGCAGCCCCTCTAGGATGAACGCGCCGCGCGTTAAGGTCAAGGGGAGGCAAAGCACACGCGAGGACCGAGAGCGCCGCACAGTGGGCCAGAAGACCGGCGCAGGCGGCCGAGACAACTCTAGACGCGCGTTTTGAGCTCCAGAGTCGCGCCGAATGGGACTCGAACGGAACGGCGGCGTGACCCCAACAATGGATTCGTCGTCGGGTCTTCCGTCTTATGGGACCTTCGGGACGACTTCGGCAGCCCGCAGGTATTCCACCGAGCGCGAAAAAAAAGTACCCGTGTGGCGCTCTACGAGCGCGTGCATTGCTATGCGCGCAAATTTAGAATAAAGGGCTAGACGAGGTGGAGGGGGAGGGAGGGGCGCGGGGCAGGTAGTTGTCGAGGCCGCGCGACTTCGGCGCCTTGGCAGCCCTAAAGCAGTATCGGGCGCCTCGGAGGGGCAGGGGGAAGGGGCGGAGGGTGCATCGGCTTTCAGGTGGCGGCACGGCCGGCGCGCCGGGCTGACCCGCCCTGAGAATGCGAACGCGGCACACTTGAAATAGACGGCGGAACCTGTCCTCAAGGTCCCCGACGCCACAGTTATAGCCCGTGCATGCCGCCGGCGCCCAGCCCCGCCCCGCCACGCCCCGCCACGCCCCGCCACGCCCCGCCTCGCCCCTTGCACTTTGCGCATCGACACTGGGCCCCCCAGGCCCACCGCCGCGGCGCCGCGTTTCCATCGCGCCGTTTTCCTGTTACTTCGCCGCTTTTTCTGCGGCGCGCCCGACGGATGACTGCAGCCAGACGGGCTGCGTCCGCGCCACCCGCGCGGACGCCGCGGAAATAGGGCGCACAGTGGGCCGGACGACCGGCGCAGGCGGCCAGGACTCTGGACGCGTTTTGAGCTCCAGAGTCGCTGAATGGGACTCGAATCGAACGTGTGACCCCACCCATGGATTGCTCTTCGGACGAGGAATCCATCGGTGGGGTCCACACGTTCCGTTTGAGTCCCATTCAGCGACTTTGGAGCTCAAAACGCGGCCAGAGTCCTGGCCGCCTATGCGCCGGTCTTCCGGCCCACTGTGGGGCGGTTTCCGGACGCGGCCCAGGAATGATGCTCAGCCGAGTGGGAAGGGCTGCGCCTCGCTCTGGCTGCGGTTTGGGCGGCGCGGCGCGGCTCGGGCCGTCACCCGATATCAGGCTAGTTTTACCGTTTTGTCACCGCGCGTTCATTGGCCGTGACTTCTTCGCCTCGTCAGCGGGTAAGCCGATACAAGCGGACAAACCATCGGGCGGCGGCGAGCGGAGTGACCCTGGAGTCGCTGCAAAACGCAAGGGGACGGTGACTCGGCGAGTTTTTAAAGGGCAGTGAGACTCAAATTATGACAACTTTCCGAGTGGGCACCACTCAAGAAATCATGTGTCCCCTTGAGCGCCAGAAATCTCTGGAAATCGGAATTCTTCCCACAAAAAAAAATGCAAACAAGCAGCAAATTTTGGGCGTAAAATCTTGTGTCCCCAAACATACTAAGTGCTTGCCCCCTCGCAATTTTACCCCCCCCCTAAAAAATGACAAAGAAAATACTTTATTCAGTCATCAACGCCTGCCATCGTTGTGCCTAATTGCACCAGAAGAGCCCACGCCTTCATTAGCGCCGTTTGACACCTGACCCTGTCGCCTCTAGGCCGCGCGTCTAGCTCGCCTCTAGAAGGCCGGCCATTGTGCCGCGTGTCCACAATAACAATTCGCGAAACTCGATTAATACTTGTTGCAGCCTCATGCGGAGGGCGGGGCCGCGGGGCCGCCGCTACCTGCGGGCCGCGTCCCAACGGTCGCTCTGTCTCTCTCGCACCCCACGCCCCATGAGTGCGAGAGAGACAGAACGACGACCCCACACTGTTCGGGCCGGCCATGCCGTGCGGTACCCGCTGCTGCCGTCCTCCGTGCGATGGCGCGCGAACCGTTTTGATTGTTGGTTATTCTTAGTTTGTAATGAGCTGTGGCTGACTCACGCACGCCCGGGGCGGCACGCTCGCTCCGAACACGGCGCTCTGCCTCTCTCGCACCCCACGCCGCCATGAGTGCGACAGAGACAGCGCGACGGAGGCACTGTTCGGAATCAGGGGTGGCGGCATGCGGTGACACAGGCGGATGTGACGAGGCAGCTGCTTGTATTTTTTTATTTTTGTCAAGGTTTTTTTTTTCCCTCTGCGCTTGATCCGACTGTAAGTACCTGCTGCAGCCTGCTACTATGCAAATTATTGGCATCAATGTCGGGATCGGCGTGTGGGCACGCAGCGCGGCGCTGCAAGGCGGCAGCACGCTCTGTCTCTCTCGCACCCCTGAGGGACGCCCCATGAGTGCGAGAGAGACAGAGCGACGAAACGATCCTTAGTCGGCAGAAGGTGCGAGGGGCGGGACGCCAAGGTGGAGGTACCCTGCGCGGCAAGAGCGAGCTGTAAGGCTTTTCACGGATTTCGCGTTCGTGGCTTTGCCCCCAGGTAGCGTGAGAAGAGTTTGAGGAGCAATCCATTGGTGAGGTCGCACGATCGATTCGAGTCCCATTTAGCGACTCTGGAGCTCAAAACGCGTCTAGAATTTTGGCCGCCTCAGCTGTCTTCTGACCCACTGTGCGCCGCTTCTGCGCTGCTACACTCACTCCGCGCCACGCCGTGGCGTGCGACAAGGTCAAGTCCACGGTCCCCGCGGTGGTCAAGCGGCGCGGAACAACGCGGCACCTCGCCTTACGCAAGCCGTGGCGTGGCGTGGCGTGGCGTGGCGTGGCGTGGCGTGGCGTGGCGTGGCGTGGCGTGGCGTGGCGTGGCGTGGCGTGGCGTGGCGTGGCGTGGCGTGACGCGCGGCATTGCGTTGCAGAGCAGAACAAAGAAAAAGCGGCAAGCATGCAGCCGCGGCTCCGCCTGGCACCTGCAGTGACGCCGCCGTGTAGTGCAGCCCGCAGTTAGATGTCAACAAAGGCGGCGTGTCGCTGCGGGGATTCGTCGTGGGAAAACAACGACACGGATTGAGATTTTTGTGTCTGCACACCCCCACCAACCCACCGCCATCCCTTCCTGAATCTGCTGTCACTTAACGCTTAATTCATCAGCAAAGTAGACGTGTCCTGGTTTGCGGATTCAACGCCAAATTTTGGCACTGTCTATGAAACGCCAAAATTTGACGTTTCATTCCCTGGGGCACTACAGACAAGAATGCCTAAAACTGGCACCCGAAAAGAAATGCAATAGTTTTGCTTGAAAAGCATTACTCGTTCACAGAAAAATTAATTGAGTAATTTAAAATTTAGTTAATTAATTAGTTGGTGCTAAGGATCTCTAGTTCAAATCACATTAGCAAAACTGGATCAATAAAATTCAAGACCTTCATCTGTATTTTCAGATTACGCAACAGAGTCACTGGCAAACTTCGGAAACTCTTCGGTTTGGCCAGCAATGCCTCAGGCACTGGGCCGATGATACTCACATGAACACAAAGATCTGGGTATCACGGAATCACTATCTCTGACACAATAGACGGCAGGAGACACTCTCCATTCTCAATTCAGGAACACTTATGCCAGCTTCCTAACCTTACTAAACCACTCCGGTCAACGGTCCGTCTTCAAAACTTTCCTCACTTTAAAACAATTTACTGATTCTGAGATGGCCCGAGCGCACTCAGGGCTTCCGAAAAAGGTGGAACACCAAAAAACGTAACAGAAATAAGATATCGTTGACCACTGGAAGACGAAATGCACACAAAAACATGTCAAACGTTTCGATGATGTAATAGACGCCATGTCTGCTTGGCTTCAGTCTTGCGTTTGTTTACCGTTATGCACCCTAACCATTTACGTGCAAATAACAACTGAATTTGAATCTGAATCTAGAAGAAATAACAACATGGTCGCCATTGGTCCATTGAAACGTGAAGAATGTTTCTTTTTTAGGCATTCTGTCTCCTGGTGGTTAATGATAGCTTATTTTTGTCACGTTTAATCGTTTTCCATTACGTCTGGAAGGCCGGAGTCCACTCGGGCCATCGCAAAATCAGTAAATTGTTTTGAACTGAGGAAAGTTTTGAAGAGGGACGCCATGGCGTCCTCGTGGGGTTAGGAATAGGAAACTGGCTCAATTTACTGAGAAATTTTGAGAAAGCACGGAGACTGCTGTGTCAACCCCTCATCAAGCGAAAGTGATTCCGTGATATCCAGCTTTTTTATGTTCATGTGAGTACAATCCGTCCGGAGCTTGAGGTATCGCTGGCCAAAACACAGAGATACCGAAGTATGCCTGCGACTATGACACACAATGTGAAAATACAGATTCAGGTCTTTTATTTTACTGGTTTTGTTCTTCTCTTCATAGTATAAATGCTATGATTTGAACCAGGGATCCTTAGCACTGGACGCAATTGTTTGTTAGTTTGTTTGTGTGTGTTAAGAGTCGGCCAGCTTAAATAGCTCTGCTCTTTGCTGCACCAATTAAGACCTCCTCTCTAGCGCGCCCCAGCCTGCGGGCTGCAACGCGGGTCTTGCAAACACCTCGGCGGGTGCATCCGTCCTCACCCCGCGGCTTGTCGGCGGCCCCAGAGAAAGCACGCTGCCGGCGGATTTCGCAGATAAAGCGATTAGCCGTCCCGCTTCGCTTGTGTGGGTGCCGTACTACCAGTGTGCAAGCAGCACTCGGCGGTCCGGACGGGCGGACCTGTCCGACACGTCACTGTACGAGCTCGCTGGTACTTACTCAGGCACCCGTTGAAGGGGACGATGAGCACGACCGTAATTGGAGATGCTTGCTGGAAACCTTTCAAACGCCCGCTGGTCGACAGTGGCAGATAGACATCAAAAATATTTTTCTTTACCAAAAAATTAAAGAAATTTTTTTTTTTTTTTTTTTTTCAAAAATCTTGATTTAATTTTTTTTTTTTAATTTTTTTAGGGGGATCGCTGCTATTTGCAGCAGTAACTATGAAAAGAGCCACGCTGCCTTGGTTTCCCGCAGACTTGTTGGCAGTGCAGGCGCCGAGTGGCGCAGTGTACGATTGGAGCACCGACTCGCGTCAAGGTGTTGCCTGGGTCCGCGACCGGAGGATCGCCGTGCCGGCCAGCGGACTCACCGAGAGTCGCTTTCGTCGCTCTGTCTCTCTCGCACTCATGGGCCGCCCCGTGCAGGTGCGAGAGAGACAGAGCGACGTAAACGACCCGCTGCTGGGAATCGGTTGGTCGGCTGGTCGATCGGTACGGTACCGCGCGCGGCACGGAGGGACGGGTACCTGGTACCTGCAGCTAGCAATTACCCAGACCATCCAGCACCAGGTCGATGCGTGGCGTGGCGTGGCGGGGCGTGGCGGGGGCGAGCTCGCAGAAAAATAAAAGTGTGATTCACTTTGACGGCCGTGCGATGCGTCGTGAGAAGCATTGCCCGATTGGTTTCACTCACTTCTCCGCGGCGGGGACGCGGCCTTGGTTTCATTTACTGGAGAGAAAGCAGCAGCAGCGCGGCAGCTGCACACTTCGAGAACGGAATATTTCACTCTTCAGCAGCGGACAACGGGCAAAACAAAAAATGCAACAGCGTAAGAAAATGAACCGTTTTTACTGCGGTTAGCTTCGTCTCGACGCCGACGCCACTTCTTTGGTTGGCTACCCGTGCAGAGCTGCAGCAGGTACCACTGAGTAGCGTGGGTGGTCCCGGCCTGGTAGCACACACACACACACACTCACTCATCCACACACGCGCACGAAAGCCTCACACGCGCACACTTAATTTGAACGGGGGTGTATCCCAAAACGGCATCTGGTGTTCTATCACTATTAAGAGTATTTATCGTTCTTCGGATAGGAATGTTTTCAAACGCGCGCGCGGGGTTTCCGATTCAATATTGGCGGAGAGCGGCGGAGGCGAAAGGCCGGGGAAGGAGGCGGCGTTGTTGACTCGGCGGGACAATATTTGAGATGCAGGTGTAGGTGCGTGTCCGGCCGTCCAGGCACAGTGGGCCAGAAGACCGGGAGGCGGTCAAAATCCCGGACTCGAATCGAACGTGTGACCCCACCGATGGATTGCTCTCCGAGCGAGGAATCCGTTGGTGGGGTCACACGTTCCGTTCGAGTCCCATTTAGCGACTCTGTCGCGACTCCGAGCTCAAAACGCATCCGGGATTTTGACCGCCTTCACCGGTCGTCTGGCCCACTCTGCGAGGGGCGGGCCGCCGTCACCAGGACGCCTATTTAGACAGGAACCGAGAACTGTTTGAACCGGCCAGAGAGCATTCAACCCGGCCGGAGTGTGTGTGTCCACGAGTGCACGCCCTCGGCCGGCGGCCTGCTGCTTCACGCGACGATTATTTTCGGTCCCGTTTTCCTGATTGGCCGTTCGTTCGCGGGGCGCGCCCCGATTGGCTGCCGGTCCTTCCTAGCTTACGTCACCGTCGCAGCGTCCAGCTTGCGTCCAGCTGCAACAGTGCCTACCGTTCAGCCTCGCCACCCAGACGCTGCAATTAGGCGAGGCCGACTTTCGGCCTAGAAGTCCTAGTGAAGTCTTCGTCCCGGCCGTTGCATCTTCGGCCTCGTCTTCGTCGCTTCTGCCCTCGACTTTAAAATATCTCGTAAATTTACGATGAAGCAATGCTTTATGTAACAAACTGAATAGTTTGTTGCAGTTCCTTTACAAATGCGCAAAGTCCCTCACCTCTTCGTCCCGTCCTCTTCGCTGTCTTCGTGGTTGTCTTCTGTCCTTCGTCACTGTCGTCTTGGTCTCTCCTTCCCGATGCCGGTCCGACGCGAGTAATTATTTTCCCGGCGCCGCGTGGCTCCGCGTTGCGCCGTGCCATCATTAGCAGACAAATTATTCCCTGCAAGTTTGGTGGGGCGGGGCGGGGCGGGGCGGCTGGCCCGCAGCATCCGACAGGGCGCGGCGAACGGGCGCTCGCCAAGCGGGATCAAATCTGACATCTTTTTTAAGAAAGAAAGATACTTCCCCTCTTGCCAAAAAAAAATAAAAAATAATCAGAAAACAAAAAGGATAAGACACAAAGGCTGCGTGCTGCTGAAATGCTGTACCATTCTTCTGAGAGGGAGGGACAGAGAGAAGACACACACAGTCGTTGGCTTACTTTGAGACTAGGAACTGACCAGCGCGAACAAAAGAAAGAGGGGAAATCGTGGAGCAGCTGTTGGCGGCATGTAGGCTGGCCAAAACTCTCATCATTACGTCACGTGCACGACCACTAACCCATCCAGGCGCAGTGTTACACTACCGTGAGACACATCAGCCGTCATAGTACGCATTGCACTCGAGGGGCCGGGCGGGGGATGGCAACACACAGAGGGAGTTGCCCCTGGAGGTATGCTATTTCGCTTTCCCTGCCGCTACCCTGCTGGAGTTTCCTGGAGAGTCCCCTAGAGAGTCTCCAGAAAAGAGTCCTGGGGTTTCGGGTCCCCTGCAGTCCAGTAGAACTGGGACAGGCACGTGTTGTCGGACAATACCCACTCCAGCCGTGTGCACAGTGCACGTGCTTCCGGCGCACGGCCCTGCCTCCATCCAGACCACCATGCCGGCCTCCGCAGGCTCGACTGTATTTAAAGCCAATTTTCCTAACCCTGCACGAGGCAGCAGCAGGAATTCCAGCAGATGGAAGCAGAGTTACGAAAAACGTTGGCATTGCATCAAAGAGGCTGGAAGTTCTCGTGGGCACGGTCCCTTTGAACTTGAAGTGTGCAGACGTGGCTGAATATTTTTGCTGGACCGATTCAAAGTTTACGACCGCGTATTTTTTCGGCTGGTTTATCGGTTTGTGCCGCGCGTCGTGCTGTGTCGGTGTCCGTGTGTTGTGGCGGTGGCGGTTCGCAGACTAAACAAAGGCCTGCCTGTCTGTCGGCCGTGGGAGTCGCGCTTCTTGTGCGTGTCGCGGCATCGCCCTGCTGGCCATTAGGAAGCCGTGGCTCCGCGCCGCCGTCCAGCCCAGCACAGTGGGCCGGAGCTGCTGGCCAAAACTAGACGCCTCCACCGGCTGGCCCACTGTGCCGCCCAGGCAGGCAGCCAGCGCCCCTGGGGGTTAGGTCGCACTGTTCCGGCATGTTCCGTACAGTCAAAGCCAAAAGCCGAAAAGTCTGCACTGCTTGTCCAGCGCGGCCAGGTTCACACGCGGCCCTCGCGTTCGCGCCCACGGCCGCGCCTCACTTGTCCTTTCCGGCCGATAGTACAGTCGCGCGAGTGGCGTTCCGCAATGGCCTCATGATGCCGTCGATATGTCACTAATAGTCAATGGCGTGTAACTTGTCCTCAGCGACGACGGCGGACCGCTTATATCACCGCAGCGCGCAGGCGAGGCGCGGCCTGTCGCTCCAGATGCACTGCATTATGCACGTGGACAAGGCGCTCCAGAGCGTCGTATTCCCGCCGGAATCGCGCGCGGTTGCTCCATTTTCGCTGCGCCACTGGCCGGCCGGCAGACTGATTCAGAAACGCGTCCGTCTCTCTCGCACCCGGAGGGGACGCCCCGTGAGTGCGAGAGAGACAGAGCGACGACGCTGTGCTGGCCGCCGAGCAGCGGCTGCCGTATAATAAGTGCGCTGGCTGCATCTCGAAACCGGATGTCCATGTCGCCACTTACATGCAGAGCACTGTTTAGGCCAGGCCGGAGCCTCTCTGCCGCGGCCGTCGACGAGTTTTATGATGATTCCAGATTTGGAATTTCAAAGTGTTTTCCGTACTTTTTTTTCTTTTTTCTGGTTTCCGCAAGAATTTGCGCGGCGGTTAGGACAGCGTCGCCCGCGCAGGCCTTCAGACAGTCGACTCTATCCTCCTCCCACGGCTCCTTCCTTAATTTCCTCGTGTGATGTTGCAGGTGATGTGTTGTTATGCACGGCTTTGTTTGCATGCAGCCCCGACACAACCCTCTTCGCCGACTGCCTGTCTGTCTGTCTGCCTGTCGGGGTCCGCCTGCTCGTCCGTTTGTCCCGCTGTTGAGGCGAGGCATAGTCACTTTGCTTCACCACCGGTCACTGCTTCCCGCCTGCCCTACTTCTCGGGTCGCGCCATTCCTCTCCCGTCCTCTCCCTCGTCCTTTCCCTCGTCCCCTCTCTCTCTCTCTCTCTCTCTCTCTCTCTCTCTCTCTCTCTCTCTCTCTCTCTCTCTCTCTCTCTCTCTCTCTCTCTCTCTCTCTCTCTCTCTCTCTCTCTCTCTCTCTCTCTCTCTCTCTCTCCGTCGTCCTCTCCCTCGTCCTCTCCCCGTCCTGGTGTTGACAATTAGCGCTAGGCGACCGCGATCGCTGTCTCACTGCCTCCATAGGACTGCGGCCGCACCGCAACGTTCCAAAATATTGAAGCACGGCGACTAATTATCTCGCCTCATCTCCGGAGAGAGAGAGAGAGAGAGAGAGAGAGAGAGAGAGAGAGAGAGAGAGAGAGAGAGAGAGAGAGAATAGGAACGACGCTGGTTCAGTGTCTGCCGAGCGACGCGCGGCGACGCGACAAATATGCAGCGCGCCGGACGCTGGCTATACGGCCATCATTTGCCTCCAGGGTGGCCGTCCCCCAGATTCACCCGGGGAGAGAGACGCCTAGCGGAAGTCACGACGGAGGAAGAGAGAGAGAGAGAGAGAGAGGTGCAGCGGGTCGAGGGCGGAGAACGGGGTATTCTCAGCTACCATCTTTACCGGACGTGCGCGCGCCGTCAGGGCGTAGCTCGGCAGGGCGGGGCGGGGCGTGGGCCACGGCGGCGCCGGTAACGTGCGTGAACAATGAACTCCTGAATCCTGGCGATTGCGCGCGCTGCAAGCGGGGGACCTTAAATCACTGCACAGCGTGCCCCGTCCTGTCACACCGCGAACGGCTCTCCAATGGACGGGGCGGGGCGGGGCCATGGCGGGGCCCTGCTCGGCTCGCGGCCCACGCCGTCTCCACCCCTGATGACTTGATCATGGCGAGGTGCTGCCTGCTGCTCATTCCGAAACAGAGAGAGAGAGAGAGAGAGAGAGAGAGAGAGAGAGAGAGAGAGAGAGAGAGAGAGAGAGAGAGAGAGAGGCGGTGATGTGGGTGAGGATGAGCAGAAGTTACGTCCGTGCTCACGCCGCGCGTCCCGTTGCCACCGCGACGAAGACGACGGACGCGCAGAGAGCCCTGCCTGCCTGCCTGCGTGCGGTATGCGGTAAGTCCCATGCGGCAAAACGCCGAGTTTTGAGGCCGAAGTGGGACGCCGGCGCCACCATTACGTTGCGCCGCCGCGCCGTGCCACGCCCCGGACGAAGTGGCACAAAACGGAATGGAGCCTAATTGCTTCCCCGATCGGCTTCCTCGCAGTCATTTCCCCGCGACTCTCCAACAGCAACAACAACAAGACCGCGAGGCTGGAGTGCGTCGCGCTGCCGATATGCGAGTGTCAAGAGAGAGCATTTGGGTCAGGGCATGCATGCACGTCGGTTGGCTTCCCTCCCCTCCTCGCAGGTCGTGTGGCCCGAGCATTTCGCGTCGCTCTGTCTCCCTCGCACGCCCGGGCCGTCCCGTACGGGTGCGAGAGAGACGGGGCCGCGGGGCGCCGCGAGGAATGCGGAAAATTAGAACACTCGGCGGCGTGAGGAACGACGCGGCGCCACACCGCCACGACGCCCCATCGCTCTGTCTC